>CM060903.1:1221545609-1222180609 GCA_030737815.1 Allium fistulosum | reverse complement strand
CATTGTGAAGCAGATGGAGAGAAGTATAGTATCAAATCAAGTTGTAGATGAGAATCAAAAGTTTTGTGTTAATCCGGTACCCATTTCATTGTCGATTTCCATTATATATTCATTTGTTCTTTTTTAACCAACAATCATTAGACATAACTCTTCTCCTGCAAAACAACATAACCTTTTAAAGAATCAAATGACTTTTCAAAATAACGAAATATAGTTATAAACAACAATATCATGATGATTCTGTGACATATTCATATGAAAATAGTGTTAATAATTTTATCAAAAAAAATTGCCATTTTAAAATTTTTCAAAAATCAAATTATGAGAATTTTGAAAACCAATGCTTTAATACCAAATGTGAGAAATGCGGATTACGGATCTTAAGGCTGGAATAACACTGGGGGTGAATAGTGTTTTGTGGATTTTCTAAATCTTTTTGAAACTTATGTAAATTTAATCACCAACAAATGCAATTCACAGACACAGATATAATCACAGAATCAGACACAGATGCAAATAATAAATAAAAGCAGTAAAGGAAAGAACACACCAAGATTTTATACTGGTTCGGAGTTACTCTACATCCAGTCCCGCATAAACGTACAGATTTCTTATCAAAAATAATTTCCCAGATTACACCCTCGATTTCTAGGCCACGAGGTACACCATCCTGTATTCGAGTCTGGGGCTAACTCTCTTGATTTACCAGGCTACAAGATCACCTAATCGATTTCCGGGGCAACAATCACACCCAATTGATTTCAAGGCTCAACCGCACATTTTACTCAATAGTTTGATTTACAAATAATCCTATAACTCTGAATAGCACTGAGATCTTATGGAGAGAGTGGCAAAGAATAAAATAAGAGATAATCAAGTTTTATTCACTTGGTATTTTGGTAGAGTATAGTTTGGGATTTCTTTAGGATAAATGTGGAAGATAAAGAGAAGAGAAAACAAGTGAAATCTGATAATAAATTCGTTTAGAACTACTGATATTTATAGGAAATCAACAGCCATATCTATTCGTGAAAGGATTACGACGAATAGACACTTCTTTTGAAAATTTGAATTTTGAATTTAACGGGCACCATGTCGACATGGGGGGTTGAGGGATGTCGACATGCTCTAGGAAAAATTGGTGATTTTGATTTTCTTATTAAAATTGGTTTCTATAATTTGTCAAAACGATTTCTAAACTTTGTAAATATATTTGAATATAGTTTAAACATATAAAAGAGTTTAGAAAGTAATTTTTAATATATATAATCTTAATCTATAAAGTGATTTAAAATCTGAGTAAATATTTTAAAGCTAAATATTTAAAACAAGAGATGGTTTAAAAACTAGGACAGTTTTGAAATCAAAATATTAAAAATGATAAAAATAGTTTTGAGGCTAAAATATTTTAATCAAGAGAGATGTCTTTTTGAAAAGAAAGTTTTGAAAACATTTTTAAAAAAACAAGAGATATATTTTTGAAAAACATTTTTATAAAATTAGTGGACATCAAAATAGGACCACTATATGTTCCACTAGATATTGTCGTGGGTTCCATCCCACTAGGGTTCCATCCCTTTAACAGGCTCGAAGTGGATTTCATTCCACGAATAAATTTCGAATAAAGATGTAAGTGCTTTCAAGAAGTTTTAACATAATTCTAGACTAACTATATTATCTTCTACTGTTTGAAATCTTGAACTCTTGATAACTTGATTTATTGATACTCATGAGTCTTCAATCTTGATATCTTCGATCTTTAAATTCATCAGTCTTGTATCTCTATACTGTACAGTCTTTATTATTGGTACCTGCATGTTTATATTCAGCATATATATGTATATATATATATATATCTAAACCATAACGTTAGTATTTATGTTTTATAACAAGTCCTAAGGTTGTTGTCATCAAAACCTTCATCTCAAGAACTAACAGAGAATGTGGCTAAGAATTTTCAAGCGATTTTGATGGCAGCTATCGTTTATAAATAGAGGAGGAGATGGACCTTAAAGGGGATTTTACTAAACTACTTTGAATTAATATGAGTTGAGTGATTCAATTCTAAACTAAACGTTGTATAACTCGTACTTGATTTATAACAATACGAATTGTAAGATATACTTTGTATGTGAAAAGTACAATCAATAGAAAATGATAAAGTGGACGTAGGTCGGAGTATTCGTCGAACCATTATACAAATTGTGTGTTTCCTCTCTCTTTTAACCTCTTTTCTTTTATAATTTTCATTTATTACTTGATTGGAAGTTTATGTCATTTTTAGTCCAAACAATAATTTTATCTTCTTATTTATGATAAAAATAAGTAACATTTTATCCCCCTAAGTCCGTGTATGCATGCGGGCGCGGGCTTCTTAAATCATGAAGACTCATCGATTAACGACTCTACTATGCATTTAATGCACTTTCCACGTAGCATTGTGCCATTGACGGTGGGGGTTGTGCTTCTCAAGACGTAGCTGAGAGGTGTCACTTCCCCATGCATATGGTGTGACACAACACTTGATTATTCTTTAACGAGATCCCTTTTTGCCATTTTGAGCATAACAGCTATGACTGAAGGGTGAGGTATATCAATAACCCTATTTTCATCCACTTTGAACTCATAGAGCTTTAGCCATGTAATTCCTTCAGAGAATTTGAATCATTCACAGTTTTCTATTAGTAAAACAGTTAACTTCATCCTTTTCTTCCTTCCCAAATGCTCTTGAACACCCTTGGTTTTGTCAAACTTGTTTAGAGTTAAAGGAAATGAGGAAAATTTCATCGGTGTCGAACAGTTTTTGTTGATTGTAGTTCAAACTGGTGTTTGGAACTTTTCATTTTAAGATGGATCTTGCCTTATTACTTGGCCTAGGCTCGTGCTTTTTGGCCATCTTTCCGATGGTAATTATTCATCGGTCTCGAGCTAATGATCTAGTTGTCGCTGGTGGGCCTCCCTTCCATCTTGCTATGACATTTTCTAGCCAAGGTTAGCTTAGGAGTCCACCTGCCTTGATGGAAATAGTAGTAGCTATCGCCTCTACCTCTGATGTCATGGATAAATTCTTGGTCTGCTCCTGAACATTGCCAGGAAGGTTTTCGGGACCTCTTATGAGATTCAATGTGGAAAGCTTCAAAGGTGGCTGCACACCCTTACTTACATAGCAAAATATCGATCGATCGGTGTCAGGGTTGCTCATCTGCACATTTTAAGCTGGATTTTCTGAGTGGCCCAAGGCATGGGCCTCTCCTTCACTTTCTCTTTTTCTTCTTTCAGCTAGTTAGTGATAAAAAGTCTTTGTAAGTCTAGCGAGGAAGGCACTGTGCACCCGTAATCTTTGAATTAAATAAAACAAATCTTCCATCGCAAATTTTGTCTATAAAATTTATTGTTCTATCTTTGTTTGTTTTCCTGCAACTTGTAGAATAGTGTGTCTGGGATAGATGATGTAGTCCCTGCATTATTTGCTGAAAACATTTATGTCTATTTAGGATATGTTAAATGGTAATGTAGTTATGTGACAAGTTGAGCCCAGACATTTATATGAACCAAGTATCGGCCAAGTGTTGAGTGGCGGGCGACACTAGTGTTAAGTGAGAGCGCATGTTTGCCTATGGGTTCTCCTTTGTGACAAATAATCATGTGTAGAGTGGCAGACGGGCCCAACTCGAATCGAAGCATATGAGCGCAAGTACCGTGGTTCATAAGAACTTAGCAAATTGTTGAATTTATTATCCAGAGTAAGAACCTATCTGTGATGTTGGGCTGAGCTTGTAAGTGCACTTGAAAACACTGGTCATTAAGCCCGGGCATCTTCAAACATGTCGATAGGTGCCCGACCACCTACGGACATGGTTGAGGGCGAAGGTGAACGAGGGAGCTGCTTGATGACCCAGGGGGTGATCTAGACATATCCCGAAGCACTGATCCACTCAAGGACCCTTAAAAGGGGGACGCATGATGGATGGCTATGATTGCTAGGCTTGTTATCTTACCTTCAAGTTTAGCCGCAAGCATGGTCGACCCGAACATTCTTGTGGGAGCAAGCATTCCTAGGTAGAGAGAGATGCACACCCTTCCCTTTCCTTAAGTAAGAACGCCACTTATACCGGTATGGTTGATGCCACTTGATGAAAGATGGGGGACGGAGGTACTTAGCCTTCGACGGTTGGTGCAATCCTTATGCCAAATATACAAGTAACCTCCATAACTTGGTTGATAGCAGCAATAATATGAAGGAGCGGGCACGCATTACGGTGGCACACAACATGACGCCAACAAAGACTATTATAACACCTCGTTAAATAAATAGTAATTAATTAAAAAGAATTAATGAATAAGTACTGAGGATCAAAAATGAAATTTGTGCAAACATCAAAATTTGGCCATGAAACTTGCTCCATTGAGTTCGTGGAGATTTTCTGAGCAACTTTCACATATGAAGTTTCGCGATCGGAGTTCAAACGAAGAAGTTATCAGCATTTGAAGTTTTCAGGCTGAAAATAATTAAAAATAATTAAAGGAAATAAATAATAAATAAACGCATGGACCTCACTTGTTGACACCCTCCTTGGGCCAATCGACCATTAGCAGTCGACCCCCTATGTGGAGTGGTCGACCGGTTAAAGTGGTGGCTGCTAAAGTTGAACCTTGACCTAATGGTCCGGATTCAATTGATATTAATCAAACGAATAGAATTGATTCCAACGCGTATAAATACTATGGTTATAAAAATCGCTAGGCGGACATCTAAGTGGTAATTAGTCAAAGATTAATCGAAGCTGTGCATTTTTGATAATTCATGTATTTTGGATAATTTTTTAGTGTTTTATAGTGTCAATCGATATAAATTGGAATTTTGGGATTTTGAATGTGCTTGGAAGTAGCCAAAAAGGCAAAACCGCATAAAACGAGCACATTGATGCTTATACAGGGTATTAAGCATTAGATAATGCCTAACCAGTGCTTAAATACATGTTTTGATTCTTACATGAGACAGTAAACCTTGTCTAGGTAGGTCCAGAAAAATCACTAGGCAGTGAGCCTCGTCTACCACCTAGGCGAGGCCCAGGCGGAGGCCTGGAAAGATTTTACAACAGCGATAAATACAGGCCAAGCCCTCTTACTTTTCTTCTCATATTTTCTGAACAAAGCAGCGGAGCTCTACCATCTCCATCTTCACTATTTCCAGAAATTATAAAACTACCATTATACATACATACATGTGTGTGTGTGTGTATAAACTGAAGAAGGGCGAAAAATAAAAGAGAAGAAGAGGAAGAAAGAATTAATTCTACGAAAAGGTAAATTCTATAATTATAAATCCATATGTTCCACTTAACTCAAATCTCCTCTTAGATCTATAATTCTAATGGAGAAGTATATATCTTGTTATACATATTTTTGGATTTGAAAGGAAAAAGGTGTCGACTAAAGGGATGAATTCAGATTTGGAAGATTTGAAAAGCTAGAAAGATGAGTGGGAAATTATATGATTTATATATAACATTGAAATTTATATCGTTGAATTTTATTTGATTATTATGCCAATGCTAGATATGTTGAATTATAAGCTTAAAATGAATGTATTTAGTTGAAATCTTGCCTATATACTCTTTAAGCTATGTAATTATGATGGAATTGTATGTACACCAATATTTGGAAATTTTGGAAATTAGTACCTCACATATGATGTTGATAAGATTGTTAAGTTTATTCCAGATTTCTACTAATCTGGTTGTAAATTGTTTAGTAATCTTTTGGAATGCCCTAGTTTGACTTGGAATGTAAATTTCTATATTTAAGTTTATTGGGAGCGTTGAATGTACAATTTATCCGTACTTATTTTCATGTAAATTTCCACAGACTGTCTAACCTCAGTATAAAACGTACGACATTTGAAATGGGGAAAAAGTCTCACTTTTAGGTAGTTTATAGGAAGTTATAATGGTAACAATTTCTTTCTTTGGAAAAGGATAGTTCCAATGTATTAAAATGTGAAAACAAAATTTCTTAGTAAAATTACACATCGGTATATATTTTGAGATTTCTTAGCTTAGAATTAACGATCTAAAAATAGAAATATATATATTACATATAACTTCATTTACGAACTAAAATATAAACATACATATGGTAACGAATAAAGTGTAATAAATAAATATACATCGGTACTCGTATTAGTTATAATTAAAAAAATTAAATACTATTAATGTTGTAAATTATAGGATTAGGAGGTGGCAACGAAAAAGATGTAGTAATTCCAACAATTATTAATAATGATTGCAGTATTAATGGGCAATAAATGCGCGTTTAATAAAGAGTTACAAAAATAAAATAGGCACATAAATGTGTTTAAGGGGATTAATTGCAGAATTAAACATGATATTTATGGAACAAACGGAATAGGCATAATAAGTTAGATTTGAAATGGATGAATAAGTGTCATTATTGATCGTCCAATTTGAATAATAATGAACATTTCTCATGGACAATTAATTGGAGGTAAAGGAATAAATAACATTTAAGTGATATAGAAAGAAAATGAAGAATATAGGAAATAAGCGTATAAGATAGGATAAAGTTCACAATGAATAAATAAATGAATACTAATAAGTAAACTTAGGAGGCAATATAATTTCCATAGTGGAAATTATATGACCTCAATAATACGTTTATAACGAATGTGAATTAGTGGGACTAGCCCAATATTTAGGTTTAGGATTAATGTTTGGTTTAGTATGAGTTTGGATGCGAGGTCGGTAGGGTTACAGAATGGAAGTCTGCTCTTCACCAAGAAGCTACCAGTAGTTATGTATATGTACTACTGATGTAGGACATCTCCAACTATAGGACTGATGGGGAAGGGGTATATGTTCGCGTACAGGCATGGGAAAATATACCAAGGGTTCATCTTAGATTTGAAGTACTAAATGGCTAGGTACCTTAGGGATGTCAAGGGGTTTACATCGAGGTGGAAGTTATTAAATAGCCATTGGGTATGCCTCCTCCTTATTTAAGAAGTCTTAAATGACCTACGACAATGCCTAATTGGGAAATGGTGTTTGCTTCATTTCTAAACAAGATGTATTAAGTAACTAGAGTAGGTATTTTCCTTGACTTATATTAAGTAAGTCTAAGCGAAATTTTGGTTATGGGGGTCGGCAAGCTATGCCAGTGATGTTGTTGGACCAGATTTAGTAGTATGGTTGGCATATAGGTTTTAACCACTAGTGGTCCCAAGCAGTCATTAGCAAAAACTTGGGTTATGTCCTGATGGATTTCACTTCCTACTAGTGTAGAATCTGTATACGCAAAGTCCTCAAAGTTTAGTCAATAGTTTGTTTGTTGGAGGTAGGCTAGTTAACCCTTAAATAATTCTTTGAGAGGCATTATTAATACAACAAATTAAATTATAAATCCATATCTAGGGCTCATCAGCCTTCATAGCTAGGGTCGGTTGACTAGCGATTGCGTTATGGAGGACCCGCTTTGGGGTTGAGGTATTAAATGGTCGTTGGGTCTGCCTCATCCCTATTTAAGAAGTATTAAGTGATCGAGGTTTTCTTTTGGGTATATAATGTTTATATCTACATATATTTGTATATACACAGTTAGACCTCAAAGAAGGTTGGATATATTGTATGCGCATATGTAATTAAATGGATAAGCCGTGAATAATAGACATAATACTTAAATAGAAATCAATCGGCATAAACTAGTGTTATGGATAAAGTATGTAATTTATCAATTACCAGAATGTTGTTCTGACCCCCTCCTCATTACAACCCACATGATAGATTTATAGGGACAGACTACTGGTGCAAGACAGAAATAGTAGATGGAGAAGTCTTCTCATTCATGCTCGGCAATGACAAAACAACTTGTACTATAAGGCGTTGGCCAACAAGAGCATGAGCACGACATATGGAAGAATCCCTGAAGCTTGATGGTACTTGACTCCTGTATTAGGCTTGGACTGCCTTATGAATGTGGATTTCGATGGATTTCCGATTGTAGACATACATTTCATCCAGACAAATGGGAAGTAAAACCTATATATTGCAAACATCCAGAAGTAAGATGTGAAAATAGGTAAGTATTTGCAAGAAGGTGTACATTAACTACCACAAGATGATAGCTAGATTTTTGACATATTCCTAATGAAGATGAGTTAAGAATGAGTAGAAAAGAAGGAAAGTCCAAAGGAAAGGACGAATAAATATCCATTTCTAAGTCCGACCTCATGTGAAAGAATTTAACAAAAAAATTTAAAACTTTCTTGAAACATTTTGAATTGTTTTAAAAAGGATTTACTTAAAATAAAGGGACCCTACCATTGAAAAGTCATTGTTTCGAAAAAAATAAGAAAATTTGGAAGTTTAGAAGGGCTATTTAGAGCTTCCTAGTGAAGTTTAAAACTGGTTGGGTTGAGAATTTTCAATTTAAAGGGTTTTGGTAAAGGGATTTTTCGCTTTTGAAATGAATGGAAAAGAGAGCGTATGTTTGGCTCGATGATTTTTCGTATTTCTGTAGATTTAGTAGTTTCTCGTTAAATTCGTTTTAAAAAGGTGGACAAATGGAAATGCTACTTGATTAAAAAGGCATAAAAAGAATGAAAGAGTAAGAATGCCTGATAATGAACATAGGAAAAATATTCTTGTATAAGGAAATACAAAGAAAAATAACTTAAATAGATTTATACATATCTCTTTTCATGTTAATGAAGAAAAAACATAATGACTATGTAGAAGGTGAACGCGTTGTAATGAGTCAACGAGGAAAACAATAAAAGAAGAAAAGAGCTATGTAAGGAGAGGCCATTCACAAGCAGTTTAGGTAGAATAAATTTTAGTGGTAGAAATATTAGGAAATTTAAATAGAAATAACGTTAGAAATTTATATTAAAATAGAGTTAGTAATCTAATTAGAAATAACATAGGAGAAAAACAAAAGGAAAATGAATGCTTTCCATAAATATGTGCAGTAATTGCGCATATCTTTTAGAAGTCTCCCTTATAAGCTATTAGAATCTCCGCTAAGGATGAAAGTGGAAATAGCATGAGTAGTAGGAAAATAATAGAATGGAAGTTATCCTTCTCTACTCTAGTTACCATTGTTTAAAGTTATAGAAGATGTTTTTTAAAAATGGTTTGGTACGACAATTAAGTTTTTGAACGCAAATAAATGTTTTGAGTTAAAAATCTTACTTTTAAGAAGTAAGTCTCTGTTGTAGAAAGTCCTAAAAGATGGAAAGTTAGTTCGAATGGAAAAACTTTCATGGCTTGTTTTGGAAACCAAGCAATTTTTGAATTTAATCAAAAGGTTTCTAAGTTTATATTTTCAAAGATAAAAGTTTTGGATTAAGTGCTTCATAGTTGTGAAGTTTTAATTTTATAAAGAGTGGTGAAAATCAAACCAATTTTTGATATGGAATAGATATGGATGACTGTCTTGATAAGACAGAATGGAGGTCAAGGTTGTGAATAAAATAGCTACGAATGCTCATATGGTAGCAACAAGGAATCTCCATTGAATATAATAAATATTGCATGAATGTAAGGATGTTTGATTAGACATGTGTGAAAATCATAAGAATAACTCTTAAAGGAATGGGGAATGGTATCAAAGTACACTTTTGCGAGTCCTAGGGTATACTCGCATGAAAAATCAAGGATAAAGAAAGTAAATACTAAAGTCTGAGAATACTATCAAGATATTTTGATTGAAAGAAGATAGTAGTTGATAGAGTTAGGGGTATGCCCTAGGGGAAATTATGTAATTTGTTACATATATCTAACTCGTTGACCAATCTTGTTCGAAATAAAAGGTATTTTCTTCCTATTATATACTTGATATAATGTGATTATATTAATTAATTAACTTAATTAAAAGTATATTTAATAGAAAAATCCATAAATGGTATATTTTTTGATAGTAGTTACAAAGTGTTGTCACCGTGAGTAATTTATCACAACAAAACAAATATACCATTTTAAATGTTCCTAGTCAAGATGCATCGAGATTGGATATGGATGTATCCGTTGAGACTGGAGTAGGTAACGCTCTCCAAACGTTGGGCAGCATATTACTCATGACTACTGGGGGCACCTAGGGGTTACGTACTAATAGTTATTGGATAACTATGGAACGACTCACTCGATAGTTTTCTGTTGGTTAATATAACTAAGGTCAAACAGAAAATATCGATGTGATTGATTTACACAGTTCTCTCGACTTGAGAATACTGTGGATCTTCAATATGAAAGCTCCGCTTTGATTATAGCAAAATCATGGCATGGTGTCCATCGAGTGACTATAGTTGGGTCGAGTGGAAGTATTGGAAGTGAAGCACTATTCAAGAGAGGATTCATCTCCTCAGTTATATGCGGTTAGTATCACAGTCAACTCAAGTCAACTCAAAGTCAAAGTCTCTAGCCAGAGCATTTCATTTAATAATAATTGTTATTATTGAACCAAGGACTTAATGTCACAACCAGGTAACGTTTATTAAACCAAAATAGGATTTTACCGAAAATGAGTAAGCGATAAATTTGGCCATAATGTCACACCACTTGCTAAGTGACGTGTGAACGTTAACATTAGAATATTCCGATGTTAATCACTAACCAAATTTACACCCAATATTTACATAGCTGAAATGATGAATTCCCTAAAGACCGAATGATTTGGTTAGTTTATAATTATTATAAATCAATTAAATTAATTTGTATTTATGAAATATTAATTATAAAATTTGAATATGATTTGAGAAATAAATAATGTTATATATATTTATAACAGTTATAAATATATCGATTGATATACAATATCGACAAGCGATTAAATTAAATTTAATTGCATAGTATTTTGGCTTGGGCTTAGATGGGTTTAAGGCCCATCATTAGGGCTGCAAAATTTAGGTATTGGGAAGGTTTAGGGTTGGCTAAAACAGAGGGAATTGACTTGGAGATAATGGGTTGAGATCAAGTGAGAATGGGTAAAAAGGTTTTCCTCGTTTCTCTCTAATACAACCCTATATATATGTATGTATGTATATATACATGTATATGTATATGTATATGTGTGTGTATGTATATATGTGTGTGTGTATATATATATATATATGTATGTATGTATATGTATGTATATATATATATATATATGCATGTATGTATGTATCTTTGAAAATAAAAAAATGAACCTTTTTGGCCGTCATTACCTTAATGGGTTGAGATCAAGTGAGAATGGGTAAAAAGGTTTTCCTCGTTTCTCTCTAATACAACCCTATATATATGTATATATATGTATATATACATATATATGTCTATATATATATATATGTATGTATATGCATGTATGTATGTATCTCTGAAAATAAAAAAAATGAACCTTTTTGGCCGCCATTACCTTCTACATTGCTGGTTAAAACATAGCTCTCAATCCGCTCCAAAATTCTCAAATATATTTCAAATTAAAATAATACTATTCGATAGTTAGAGGTTGGTGATTCCGGACTTGCAATCTGACAAATCAAGAACAATAAAAGGAATGGAAGTCATTGCTTCAACGTGGATTCAAAGGCATCATTAAATTGGCAATTTTAATTCATATTACAATAATTAAATTATATTCTATGATCCTATAATGAGGAATTTCATATCTGTTTAAATATATTGCTACTATATGTGTAGTTAGGTGAGATTTTGTAAGTAGATGTAGTTGTCACAAATCGGTTCGGTTATGTGCATAATTTGTTTGTTATACTATTTGATTTATGTATAGACAAATGTTGTTTACTGTATAAAATCATATTTTGTCGTTGATAATTGTTTTATATATATTTATTAATAAATTCACATATATATATATATATATTAGTGTATATTTCTCTCAAATAATAGCATATATGCATATATAAGATATATATATGATTTAAAAAATTTAGTACACTTATTTATAGATAATATGAATTTAAAAATTCATAAATTAATTATCATACATATATTCATATTTTTAAATTAACATTTATTGAATTTTTGAATTGTTTATTATATATAAAATAATTATTACATTAAAAATTCGTTCTTATATATATATTTTTAAATATTATATCCTTTCAAAAACATATAGAAAAATTTAGTAATTTTTCAATAAATTTTATTATTTTTAATGATTAATAATATTTCAAAAAAACTGTTTATGATTTATTAAAAATAATAATTTAATTGAAAAACTCTTCAAAAAAATTTGCAACCTTTTATTCATAATCCCAGAATTTTTAAAATTTGAAATTTTAATAATATATTATTTTATATTAAATAATTATTGTCGAAATCAATGTATTTGATTTTTTAAAAATAATATATATTATGATCCTAGATTTTTTAAATTGTAAAATTTGAATTTTCATTAATGTATTATTTTATGTTAATTATTTATGGATGAAAACATTATTTTATTCATAATATATACAAATTAAAATACTAAAATTATTATGTTTGCAAAACAAAGTTAATTGTGAATTATAAATAATTTCTCTCTCTCTTTCTATATAAATATATAAATGTTTTATGTTCATATATTATATATAATGTATTTATACTTACATGTGTGTGTGTGTGTGTTTGTAACATATATACATGCACATATTTAGACAACATACATGACATACAAAATGAGCTAATATGTTTGTCGCGATATAAATCCCAACATCTACATATGGGCATATTATACCTTTCACGGATTATTATGTTACACATGCACTCACACATATATGTATATGATACATTTATGTATAAACTAAATCAAATAAAATTAATTTCATATTTTAAAATATTTGAATTTAAATAAAATAAATGATTTTATTTAAATGAAATTTAGAAATGTTCTAATTCAGTTAGACTTCATAGGCCTAATAAAGGTCCAATAGGGTAAAATTTTTGAAATTCACCCATAACTTCCATTGTGGGTTGGTCCAGTTCCAATAGTAGTATGATTGGATAAGAGGGTAATGAGATGGCAAACACACATAAAGGATGTTGGTTGACTCAAGGTTAAAAAAAGGGCAAGATATGTAGTAGGAAATTTATTCCACCGAACCAATTTTTCGATAAGTTATTCTAAGTGTACATAGTTTATATTTCTTACCCACTATAGTGTGGGAATGCATAATTTATCCCATAATCAGTTATAACAATTGTAGTAGTGGATGGACCTTGTTTATTGGAAGCCAAAAGGGTGAATTCAGACAGGTAGGTTTTAGTAGAATGACATATTAGAAATGTCCATTTTAATTGAGTAAGGAATGATAGGGCTACAACATCATTAACACCCGCTGATGTTAGAGGGTAGCTTCCAGCAATTATTTCATTTAGGGTATTTAGGTTGCAATCACTAGTTGTCTCTTTTTGGATATTGAATAAGTGTACAATATGATATGAGATATGTTCCTACTTTATTACTGTGTCGACTTTTCGGGATGAGCTTTGACCGCTATATATTGGTAAATAGTATAAATAAGAAAATCTCATGAAGACGTTTAACTAGCGATGAACGCAATTAAGGCTGGAAATTTATAAAATAAATTAGGAAATTAAATTAGCTACTAAAACTAAAGAATACTTTAATCCCAAAAACCTCAAAATTTTGGGAAAAATAAATTTTAGTAAGCGAAGGACAGGAAAAGATTATTGCGAAACCACGAGTCACTATCCCTATGCCTTAAAAGCTAAAATTTATAAATATGCTTGCATGTTGATTTGAAATAAAAGGAAAGGTTTCCAAAATCTAAAATTAACTGTGCAATACTAGGGTCAATCATATGCATTAACTTATTGACTGAATCCCGATTACGTTAAGATGTGGCTTGATTTGTTTTAAAATATAAAAATGCAAATGCTTTTGAAAAATTGTGTTTAAATGCTTTGACTTTTTTTTGTTTAAATGCTTTTGAAACATTTAATTGTATACAAATTTGATAGAAAGGAGAAAAAGATTTAGAATAGAAAATGAGAAAAAATTTGATTTTCAAATGCCACATGCTTAGCATTGGGAAGGCGATGCATTAGTGAATATGAATTTTACTATGTAGCAAGGGTGACAGTATACAGAACATAGATAATAACAAGAGAAAAAGCTGTTTTAGCTTTGAAAATTCTATTTCCATTCCTTATTGATAGTAAAGAAAACTTCATTTTAAAATAATTCTAATTTAAAATTTTATAATAAACCTCCTTATGCGAATTGTACTTAAAAAGTTGGAAAAGATTTGGAGGAAAAAAAAAGTTCTAAGGTACAACGGAATTGGTATCCAAAAGAAGGGTGAGAATACAAAATTCTCCATCTAAATTCCATTTTTGGAACAAGTGTATAGATTTAGGAAAACTGAATTTTTCAAAATTTTGGATGTTAGAATTTGTGTGTTAGGTATTGGATGGTAGGGATTGGATGCTTGGTTGAAGCATACTCATATTCGTAGAAGTGTGGAAATTGTTATGTGAAAACAAGGATTTTTTTTATTTTTGAAAATTTACATACATATAGAACTGTAGGTATATATAGGTAGTTTGCATCATATTTTTAAAATTGTTTTAAAAGAATGCATTCATATAAGAGGCGCCGATTTAGTATTATTTTGCATATATGTTATATAAGTTGTGATACACCATGCATTAGCACACGATTGGCTGCAAAATTAGTTGTACACTAGTTGGTTGGTTAGTTTAGAATGGTTGCATGTTAAGTTACATGATTAAATCCTTAAGGAATTTCGAAGATGAAATTCTTTTAGGGAAAGGAGATTGTAGCACCATATAAAATAAACAGTTATTAATTAAAGAGAATTAATAAAGCTCAAAAACATAATTTGAGCAAACGTCGGAATTTGTCCATGAAACTTACAGATATTTAATGAATAAAATAAATAACATAGAATTCATATTCAAACAAATATTTTATTACAATTTTAAATAGTACAAATTTAAGCTCTCACTATATATACACAATTTCAATTACATTACAATTTCGATTACATCACGAATTTCAATTTACAATGTTCACCTCACTACATATCACTCATTCGCTCGTATTTATCTTCAACTCTATTCCAGCCTGAATCCAGCATTTGAATTATTTGCAAAATAAACACTGACGCAGCAAAATTGAAAAAGAAATATATTTGCAGTGTACAATAAAATGTGTGTTTTTGAAAATGTTATTTGCCTTAGTTATTTGGGTTGTTCGTCGTCATATTTATTTTGAATTCATTTTACACAAACAACTTGTGACATGCACAGTGTATCATTGTACATGCCATAAGGCCGTGCACACCGATATACACTTGATAAAATTCCAGGGACATGTGAGCACAAGGTCAAACCCGAGCCATTAGCTGGATTCAACTCATGTGCATAGAGTCTCAATCAAATCAATAACAACATGAACCAGAGAAAGGTGCACCATACTCTAGAGAATGAAGGACCAGACAAATATCAATCAGACCTCACAAACATACATCAGGTCAGAGGCATTTCAACTCGAAAAAGACCATCGACCAGAGAATAAAATTCGAACAAGGAACAAAACAGTAAAAACTAGTTCACACTGAAGTGCAGACCACAACACACAAGTTCAAATGCAAGTACTCAAAGAGGACAGAGGATACGCATGCATTCAGACATGTATGCATATATATATATGGAATGCAACAAAGGAAACGACATGTCCAGATCAATGTAAGTCTAACAAGGCCACTCAACATAACAGTTCCACATATAAAATCAGAAGCTCAAAGGCAAGTGTAGACTCAAATGAACACAATAAGGCATGGATTCAAAAACGACAAAGACTGGAAGAAACTGCACACGCTAACATACATATATACATGTGTGAACACACATGTATACATATATACATATAGTGACAACCAGAATAGTTCAGTTCAAGGCAATGCTCAAAGCCACACAGCAGTCATGACTCAAGTGCAATCAAAATGAAGTGCAAACAGTAACTCAACATAAAACAAGCATAATGAAGGCATGAAGGCAACTCAGGCATGAACAGACTTGAAGCAACTGAACACAAAACTCAATGACTCAATGGAACAAGACTATATTCTACGTGCATCTAAACCATACATATGCAACATGAGGACATTCGTAATATGCAACAGTTTCCAAGAGGAAACAACATGTATACATATATGCAGTAATGAACAAGACTGCAATACCAAAGGACAATCACACACATTATATATGTATGGAGACATCACATGAAAACAGAGGCAACAACAAAGTTGTGCCAGACTACAAGACCACATGACACTACAGCTACCAATTGAGCACAACATATCAACATGAACCAGAGTTCATCAGTTCAGAGGTGACAACAGAGCATCAAGCAGAACAAGGCATCACAACATACATATATACATACGTGAACACACACATATATATGTAGTGGAAACCAGACCTCATTCCAAGCAAACAGTGAATGATGATATACAAATGTTATAACATGAAGCAAAGTTTACAGAAAAATCAAAACAGTAGCAGTTCGAATAACAAAGTCGAGGAGTTGAAAAGGCAGCAGTGTGAATATAGTCACAGAAAAAATCAAGTCAAGAGAAACGATTAGCAACAGTTGTAACATGAACAAGTCAAAGTCTCAAAAAAATTCACGATGCCAAAGTCATAGTGGAAAAGAAGGAACCGACTAAAGCAAGTCAATAATGAACAAGTCAGAGTAATTACCAGCATCCAATCAAAATCCAATGGCCGAACAAAATTATCATGATGAATTCAAACAGTATATACGAATGTACATTTAGGGATTTCATCCCTATATAACCCGGTTACATCATCGACAATTACGTATTCGAGTTTAAGCAAAAAATCACAGAGCCAAGTTTAAAATAAGATCCCAAATCAATAACTCGAATCAAGTTCGAACCAAAGCAATCAACAGAGGAATTAAAACGACAAAAATCACATACCAATTTCACAGGTTCAAACTCGACCTTGAAGCAGTCAGAAGCAAGTGAAGCGAATTGAAGAACGAAAGGTAATAAATTTGGACTCCAAGTTGCGGCTTAAAGGACTTCAACAAAACCCTAATTCCAGAATGAGAAACAAAAAGGAGCGGCCACGAAAATAAGAAACGGGAAGACCTTCTCTTCATTTAAGTATTGAGTGGGCCGGTCTAATATATTTGGGCTTAAATATATATAAAGGGTTTTGTTTTTGTTATTGTTTTTTGTTTGTAATTTTCTTTTAAACATTTGTAAAATTCTAGTCGTGTGACTAGTGACGAACTACGGTGGTGTAGTTCGAGAATTCACAACTCAGTGGCTGAGTTTTGAGCGTAGAGTTAGGTTAGTCGATAGTGGGTGTCGCAAGTTTACATGTGTAAGCGTCTGACTACTTAATTTCTAGTAGAAATCTTGGGGGCAGCACGTAGGCAGGGTTTTGCCGAAGCGGGGTGAATATGTGTTGTTCTATTTCTGCTTTTATTATTCTGCTATTATCTGTGTTGCAATTATTTTATATATTTCCACATTAATTTTTATTATTATTAGTATCACCCTATTCACCCACCCCCTCTAGGGTGAAATCGATCCTACAGGTTGACCCCCTATGAGGAGCTGTCGAGCGATTAAAGTGGCCACGACTAGGGTTGAACCTCGACTTAATGGCTCAGATTTAGTTAATATTAATCGAACATATAGAATTATTTCCAGCACCTATAAGTACAGGTACATCCCTCACTTTTCTTCTCATATTTTCTAAACAGAGCGGCGGAGCTATGTCAATTTCCCTTTTCCATTATTTCTTGAAATTATAAAACTACTATTATATATATATATATCGGAGAAAGGCAGAAAATAAAAGAGAAGAAGACTCAGAGTGAATCAATTCTGCCAAAAAGTAAATTCTATAATTGTAAATGCTCTTGGACCTATAATTCTAACAGGTATGTATATATCTTATTATACATATTTTTGGATTGGAAAGAAAAAAGGAGTCAATTAAAGGGTTGAATTCAGATTTGGGAGATTTGGAAAACTAGAAAGATGAGTGGAAAATTATATGATTTATATACAACGCTGAAAATTATATTGTCGAATTTTATTTAATTATTATGCATATGCTAGATTTGTTGAATTATAGGCTTAAAATGAATGTATTTAGTTGAAATCTGGCCTACATATTCTGTAAGGTATGTAATTGTGATAGAATGACATATACAACCTAATCTAAAAAATTTGGAAATTAAACCCTTAAAACATGACGTTGATAAGATTATGAAGTTTATTCCAGATCTATGTTATTTGGGTTGTAAATTGTTTAATAATCATTTGAAATGCCCTAGTTTGACTTAGAATGTAAATTTCTATGTTTTAATTTATTGGGGAGTGTTGAATGTACAATTTAGTTATACCTATTTCTATGTAAATTTCCATTGACTGTCTAACCTCAGTATAAAAAGTATGTCAATTTGATAATAAGGAATATACCTAAATGAAAGAAATGTATAAAGTGTGGATGTCCTTCTCGGTAGTTTCCACTGTCTATTTCAATAGGAAAAAGAGATAATTCCTTATAATTTTAAACTGAGTAAAAATATCATTTTAGGTAGTTTATAGGAAGTTGGAATGGTAATAATTTCTTTCTTTGGGAAATGATAGCTCTTAGTGGAATTTACAACAGGTATGTATTCTAGGATTTCTTAGCGTAGAAATTAACGGGTTAAAAATAGATACACACACGCACACACAGATATATATATATATATATATTACGTATAACCGTGCCTACTAACTAAAATATAAATGTAAATAGAGTAACGAATAAAGTATAATAAATAAATATATGTCGGTACTCGTATTAGTTATAATTAGGACAATTATATATTACTATAGTAGTAAATCATAGGATTAAAAGGTTACAATGAAAAAGAGGTAGTAACTCGAACATTTATGAATAATGATTGCAGTACTAATGGTCAATAAATGCGTAATTAATAGGGAGTTAAATAAATCAAATGGGCATATAAATGTGTTTAAGGGGATTAATTGCATAATTAACTTGACATTTATGGAGGAAACATAATAGGCATAATAGGTTAGATTTGAAATGGATGAATTAATGTCAGTAGTGATTGTCCAATTTGAATAGTAATAACCATTTATTATGGACAATTAATTGGAGGTAAAGGAATAAGTGACATTTAAGCGACATAGAAAGGAAATGAAGAATATAGGAAATAAATATATAAGATAGGAATAGGTTCGCAGCGAATAAATAAATGAATACAAATAAATAAACTTAGGAGGCAATATAATTTCCATAGTGGAAATTATATGACCTCAATGATATGTTTATAACGAGCATGAATTAGTAGGATTAGCCCAATATTTAGGTTTAGGATTAATGTTTGGTTTAGTATGGGTTGGGATGCGAGGTCAGTAGGATTACACAATGAAAGTCTGCCCTTCACCTAGAGACTACCAGCAGTTGTGTATACGTACTACTGATGTGGGGCTTCTTCAACTATAGGACTAGTGGGGAAGTGCTATATGTTCACGTACAAGTGTGGGAATATACCAAGGGTTCGCCTTTGATTTGAAGCATTAAATGGCTCGGTACCTTTAGGGATTTCAAAGGGTTTACTTCAAGGTGGAAGATACTAAATGGCCGTTGGGTCTGCCTCCTCCTTATTTATGAAGTCTTACATAGTCTATGAAAGTGCCTAATTAGGGAATGGGGTACGCTTCATTTCTAAACAAGAAGTATTAAGTAACTGGAGTGGGCATTTTCCTTGGCATATATTAGATGAGTCTAAACAGGATTTCGGTTGTGAGGGTCGACGAGCTATGTCAGTGATGTTGTTGGATCAGTATTTAGTAGTAGGGCTAGTATATAGGCTTTGACCACCAGCGGTCTCGAGCGGCCATAAGAAAGACTTGGGTTATGCCCCAATGGATTTCACTTCCTACTGGAGTAGAATCTATATAGGATACGCAAAGAGCTCAAATTTCAGTCAATAATTTGTTTGTCGGAGGTGGGCTAGTTAACCCTTACATGCATTAGTAATACGGCAAACTGAATTATAAAGCTGTATCTAGGGGTCATCGGCCTTTGTAGCTAGGGCCGGTTGACTAGCGATTACATTACGGAGGGCCCACTTCAGGGTTATGGTATTAAGTGGTCATTGGTTCTGCCAATTCCCTATTTAAGAAGTAGTAAGTGGCCGGGGTTTTCTTTTGGATAGTACAACGTTTATATATACGTATATACATAGTTAGACCTCGAAGAAGGTTGGATATTTCATATGCACATATGGGATTAAATGGATAAACCATGAGTAATAGACATAACACTTAAATAGAAATCAATCCGCATAAGCTAGTGTTATGGATAACGTATGTAATTTACTAGTCATCGGAACGTTGTTGTGCCCCCTCCTCATTACAACCCGCATGATAGATTTAGAGGGACAATCTACTGGTGCAAGACGGGAATGGTAGTTGGAGAAGTCTCCTCATTCATGCTCGGTACTGATAAGGCAACTTGATATCAAAGGAATTATATTGATTCCAAGGTAGTAGCCTTAGTCGATATATATGTTCTATTATATTTTTCTATTCCACTCTAAGTTTATGTAGATAGCTCTTTGATATACTTATGTTTATTCAAGTTACCATCACTAATAATTCGTATCCTAATTGACTTGGATTTCGATTCAGTCAAAATTCAGGCTCATTAAGGTGTGAGTTGTTATTATTATGGCCCAACTTCTCAAGAGAATCTTGCTTAGTTACCGGTTCTAGCACCAAGATGTTGACGGCCACCGTTGGTTGGAGCATGTGGCTTCAACCATAAGGTTTGAAGTTAGCCCTCCTTTTAGCGCCAAAATATTGATGGTATTTCTCATTAACCTCAAAATGTGACTAATGTGTCGCGAAGGGAAAAGGTTGCTTGCTAATCACTGGGATTAAGGACGGAAAACTATGTGAAAATGAGTATTCAATAATAAATGACAAAGGATGTAGAGTGGTTCGACGAAGTTGTCTATGTCCGCTGTGAAGTTTTCTTACTATATGGCTCTCTACAATTACAAGGAACTACAATAGAATAACAAAAGAAAAGAGGCACTTAGGAAAAAGGAAGTAACTAATCTTAAGGGGTTGCGGTTCCTAGTGCTCTGAATTGTGTATGGTACCCAGAATTCTTGCAATAGCTAACCAACCAACCTACTAGCCAAGTGCTAAGAGCCAGACCCTCTATGATGTTGCAATGCGGGATATATTATAGCAGATGAAGCTAATGCTTGTACATCGGAGATATGCTGCAAAAACAGGCAGGAAGCGCGCATGGCTGTTGATCTAACTGAACGGACTTATGGGGATGGCTGCCTAAATGGAACGAATGTGTGACTAAGATGAATATCAATAGGAGAACTATACCAGAGGCATGCCCCACCTTACCTCGCATTAAATACATTTGTACTATAATGATATGCTAGAGGAAATGGAACATGCTTCTTGCCAGAAGTAGATACACCTTGTTGTACCTTCTGCCCCTTTACTCCTATATGCCTCGATGGCAAAACGAGCCGAGTTGGTTTACTAGCAGTACGACCATGAATAACATAGGGAATTGCTAAGAGCCAAAGGCTAAGGGTATGCCGAACCGGGTGAGGAATGATGAGATGACCTGCAAACAATGGGTGGTTGTATTGAAACTGAATTTGATGACGGGCCACGCTGAAATCGACCATGAGCTATGTTAGTTTGCAAATAGCTGATGTTTAGGTAAGAGGGCAGACTTGGTGTCATCTTGAAAGCAGGCTGACATGAGAGGGCGAGTCCTAAGCAAGTTAATGAGTTGTTCTTATGATTTGCTGAGTTGTATCGATCCTCATGCTTCGCGAGGTCGACATGAGTAGACGGGTTGATGTGGGTCTAGCCTGGACCAGAGATAGTAGGCGAAGGAGCCTTGTCAGCCCGTTAGAGTTTTGGCTAGCTCGAGGGAGATTGACCTGGACCCAAGCTGACCTGGACCGAACCGAGCTGGGCTTAAGAGCCTCGATAACTATATCTCCATGCTTACGAAAAAATTAAGTAACAACTGTTAAGAAGGTGTACCTAAAAGCCTTGAACTTTCTGTTTATTTGGCAAACGCTGCCAAATAATTAACATGTTGTATAGTTTTCCAATATGCAACAAAAAATGGATTTCCTAGCGTCTTAAAAACGCTAGTAAATATTGTAGTAGCGTGATAAATGCTATTACAGAAGGTGTAGCTAAAATCCTAGAACTTTCTGCTACATTTCGGTAAAAGCTACTGAAAAATTAATAACAATTCATTTGGCTTTTCTTTTTCCATTTTCTGGTAGCGTTTTGATTGCCACCATATATTTTTTCATAGCATTTGTGCTTTGCTACCATATAGTTTTATCTATGCAACCAATAATCACTTACATAATCGTCATATTCAAACAACTGAAAAACACATTAATCACATAATCAAAAAAGATATCCATAACTATTTCGATATATTAGATTTCTGACAAGTTGACCAAATTCATACAAAATTCATAACCATTCATAGACAAGTTTACACAGCCAGTACTAATAAAATTTTATAAATTCACAAAAAATTTGTAACCACTACAGATAAGTTACAGAACTAGTACTAACAAAATGTTATAATATATATGATGATTAGAGCCAAGTTTGTTTGATGACCCTCAATTCTTTGCTTCAACTAGTCTTTTCTCCAAAAAAAACTTAATTACCTGTAGACAAGTTCAACAATCAACAATGAAAACTTATCCTAGATTATATAATAGCATGTCATATTTTACCCTAACAAACTCCACTTTCATGTGGCCTATTTTACTTAAAATCATAATTGTTAATGGGCATCTACAACAAGATCAAGTGGAGTGATAAAGAGGTAGAGGAATAAAGCAGTAAAGGAACATGATGAAGGAAAAAATGAATTAGAATTTGGGAGGTAAGGGAATTATGCTATAGAAGTGGAGAGGATTTTCAGAAGAAAAAAATTGTGTGCTTGTTTTAAAGCATCGAAATAAACAATAGGCGGGCAAACCGTAAAAATTTTGGTAGGGTTGAAACTTAATAAAATATATAAAAGAACCAAATATAGTAACTTGTTGCTTTGAAACGTTGGCAATAAGTGCTACTATAATTTTGACTCGCTTTCTTTCTCTCATGAAAGTGCAATTACTCTTTCTTCTTCATTGAGGGATATAAGAGGGATCTGCACTATAAATAAATGGTTTCCAATTATTATTTTTCTATATATATATATATATCCCAATTGCAAGCTATAGAATGTAGTAAAACAACACGACATCAAAGAAGAATTTATAAGCATATATTGGGAAAATGTAGCTATAGCAAATAATAATGCAACATCAAATAGAGACCCTTCAGCATTGAGAAAGCATATATCCTTCATCGATCATATGTGAATTAGGTATTGGTATTCATTAGCCAAAAGTGTGCATGCGTACTCAAATCAAAAAGTGTGTTGTATGTATATAAACATATGCATGTATATCCAACATAAAGAATCAAAAACCATTGGAACACAAGTAAATAAAAAAAATACCAAGTAAGCCATCCATGTAGCCTTCTTGTTGACCAAAGATAGCTCCTTCAAATCTATCATACCAGAACTATAGAAACAACTAATTATGGTATACAAACGGTATTTCTAGAAGAAATTACAAATGAATACCTTTTGCAAATAGATTTAACCATTATGTTGACGAGTACATATGCACGCCCAGGTGGGACTGCATTTAACCACAATGTGCATGCATTTTTATTTGTACCTGTGGAAGTAGATTTGATAGTAGCATCCCCACATTTGAACGCCGCCTAGGCAGAAACCGCTATTTTTTTTGTTCTGACTGCAATAACTTCTTTATACTAACTCAGAATCAGGCAAAGCTTCGACCGATGAATTCTTAACTAAATTATAGACAATAGGGTACACTCGGATACTTCATCTTGTGAACGCACACTGTAGTTCTCCAAGTGGACTGACAGTTTACTTAGAAAATAACATGGCACAACATCCTCATATTTGAACTCCGCCTATTGCAGAAGTCGCTATTTTTTTTATTCAGACTGCTATATTTTCTTCAAACTAACTTGGAATCCGGTGAGATTCGACGGATTAACTCCCACCTAAATTACGGACAATATGGAACACTCAGATACTTCATCTTATGAACGCACACTGTAGTTCTCCATGGGGATTGACAGTTGTACTTAGAAAATAACAGGATACCACATCCCCATATTTGAACTACGCCTAGTGCAGAAGCCGCTATTTTTTTGTTCAGACTGCAATATTTTCTTCATACTAACTCAGAATCCGGCGAGACTTCGACCGATTAACTCCCACCTAAATTACGGACAATATGAAACACTCGGATACTTCATCTTGTGACCGTACACTGTAGTTCTCCATGGGGACTAACAGTTGTACTTGGAAAATAACAGGCTATATTCGCATATTTGAATACTATTTCTCTATAAGATGTAAAAGGGTATATTTGGAATTTCAAAAAGACACTGAGTAAATCTATTCAATGAATTCTCTTTATTAGTAGTAATGATAGAGTGAACGATTTCCATTATTATAATGAAGGGTATTTCTGGTATTTCAAAAAGACACGGTTGAATTCCTATTCAAGGAATTCTCATTATTAGTAGTAAATATAAAGATTAGTAGTAAAGATAAAATGTGATGTTGAAATAACAATCCATGGGGACTGACAGTTGTACTTAGAAAATAATAGGCTACCACATCCCCATATTTGAACTCCGCCTAGTGCAGAAGCCGCTATTTTTTTTGTTCAGACTGCAATATTTTCTTCACACTAACCCGGAATCCGGTGAGACTTCGACCGATTAACTCCCACCTAAATTACGGATAATATGAAACACTCGGATACTTCATCTTGTGAACGTACACTGTAGTTCTCCATGGGGACTGACAGTTGTACTTAGAAAATAACAAGCTATATTCCCATATTTGAATACTATTTCTCTATAAGATGTAAAAGGGTATATTTGGAATTTCAAAAAGACACTGAGTAAATCTATTCAATGAATTCTCTTTATTAGTAGTAATAATAGAGTGAACGATTTTCATTATTATAATGAAGGGTATTTCTAGTATTTCAAAAAGACACGGTTGAATTCCTATTCAAGGAATTCTCATTATTAGTAGTAAAGATAAAGATTAGTAGTAAAGATAAAGATGTGATGTTGACATAACAATCCATGGGGACTGACAGTTGTACTTAGAAAATAACAGCTACCACATCCCCATATTTGAACTCCGCCTAGTGCAGAAGCCGCTATTTTTTTTGTTCAGACTGCAATATTTTCTTCACACTAACTCGGAATCTGGCGAGACTTCGACCGATTAACTCCCACCTAAATTACGGACAATATGAAACACTCGAATACTTCATCTTGTGAACGTACACTCTAGTTCTCCATGGGGACGGACAGTTGTACTTAGAAAATAACATGCTATATTTCCATATTTGAATACTATTCCTCTATAAGATGTAAAAGGGTATATTTGGAATTTCAAAAAGACACTGAGTAAATCTATTCAATGAATTCTCTTTATTAGTAGTAATGATAGAGTGAACGATTTCCATTATTATAATGAGGGGTATTTCTGGTATTTCCAAAAGACACGGTTGAATTCCTATTCAAGGAATTCTCATTATTAGTAGTAAAGATAAAGATTAGTAGTAAAGATAAAGATGTGATGTTGAAATAACAATCCATGGGGACTGATAGTTGTACTTAGGAAATAACAGGCTACCACATCCTCATATTTGAACTCCGGCTAGTGCAGAAGCCACTATTTTTTTTGTTCAGACGGCAATATTTTCTTCACACTAACTCGGAATCCGGCGAGACTTCGACCGATTAACTCCCACCTAAATTGCGGACAATATGAAACACTCGGATACTTCATCTTGTGAACGTACACTCTAGTTCTCCATGGGGACGGACAGTTGTACTTAGAAAATAACAGGCTACCATATCCCCATATTTGAACTCCGTCTAGTTCAGAAGCCGCTATTTTTTTTGTTCAGACTGCAATATTTTCTTCATACTAACTCAGAATCCGGCGAGACTTCGACCGATTAACTCCCACCTAAATTATGGACAATATGAAACACTCGGATACTTCATATTATGGACGTACACTGTAGTTCTCCATGGGGACTGACAGTTGTACTTAGAAAATAACAGCTATATTCCCATATTTGAATACTATTTCTCTATAAGATGTAAAAGGGTATATTTGGAATTTCAAAAAGACACTGAGTAAATCTATTCAATGAATTCTCTTTATTAGTAGTAATGATAGAGTGAATGATTTCCATTATTATAATGAGGGGTATTTCTGGTATTTCCAAAAGACACGGTTGAATTCCTATTCAAGGAATTCTCATTATTAGTAGTAAAGATAAAGATTAGTAGTAAAGATAAAGATGTGATGTTGAAATAACAATCCATGGGGACTGATAGTTGTACTTAGGAAATAACAGGCTACCACATCCTCATATTTGAACTCCGGCTAGTGCAGAAGCCACTATTTTTTTTGTTCAGACGGCAATATTTTCTTCACACTAACTCGGAATCCGGCGAGACTTCGACCGATTAACTCCCACCTAAATTACGGACAATATGAAACACTCGGATACTTCATCTTGTGAACGTACACTGTAGTTCTCCATGGGGACGGACAGTTGTACTTAGAAAATAACAAGCTACCACATCCCCATATTTGAACTCCGCCTAGTGAAGAAGCCGCTATTTTTTTTATTCAGACTGCTATATTTTCTTCATACTAACTTGGAATTCGGCGAGATTCAACGGATTAACTCCCACCTAAATTACGGACAATATGGAACACTCGGATACTTCATCTTATGAACGCACACTGTAGTTCTCCATGAGGATTGACAGTTGTACTTAGAAAATAACAGGATAACACATCCCCATATTTGAACTCCGCCTAGTGCAGAAGCCGCTATTTTTTTTGTTCAGACTGCAATATTTTCTTCATACTAACTCAGAATCCGGCGAGACTTCGACCGATTAACTCCCACCTAAATTACGGACAATATGAAACACTCGGATACTTCATCTTGTGAACGTACACTGTAGTTCTCCATGGGGACTAACAGTTGTACTTAGAAAATAACAGGCTATATTCGCATATTTGAATACTATTTCTCTATAAGATGTAAAAGGGTATATTTGGAATTTCAAAAAGATACTGAGTAAATCTATTCAATGAATTCTCTTTATTAGTAGTAATGATAGAGTGAACAATTTCCATTATTATAATGAAGGGTATTTCTGGTATTTCAAAAAGACACGGTTGAATTCCTATTCAAGGAATTCTCATTATTAGTAGTAAAGATAAAGATTAGTAGTAAAGATAAAGATGTGATGTTGAAATAACAATCCATGGGGGCTGACAGTTGTACTTAGAAAATAACAGGCTACCACATCCCCATATTTGAACTCCGCTTAGTGCAGAAGCCACTATTTTTTTGTTCAGACTGCAATATTTTCTTCACACTAACTCGGAATCCGGCGAGACTTCGACCGATTAACTCCCACCTAAATTACGGACAATATGAAACACTCGGATACTTCATCTTGTGAACGTACACTGTAGTTCTCCATGGGGACTGACAGTTGTACTTAGAAAATAACAGGCTATATTCCCATATTTGAATACTATTTCTCTATAAGATGTAAAAGGGTATATTTGGAATTTCAAAAAGACACTGAGTAAATCTATTCAATGAATTCTCTTTATTAGTAGTAATGATAGAGTGAACGATTTCCATTATTATAATGAAGGGTATTTCTGGTATTTCAAAAAGACACGGTTGAATTCCTATTCAAGGAATCCTCATTATTAGTAGTAAAGATAAAGATTAGTAATATAGATAAAGATGTGATGTTGACATAACAATCCATGGGGACTGACAATTGTACTTAGAAAATAACAGGCTACCACATCCTTATATTTGAACTCCGCCTAGTGCAGAAGCCGCTATTTTTTTTGTTCAGACTGCAATATTTTCTTCACACTAACTCGGAATCCGGCGAGACTTCGATCGATTAACTCCCACCTAAATTACGGACAATATGAAACACTTGGATACTTCATCTTGTGAACGTACACTCTAGTTCTCCATGGGGACGGACAGTTGTACTTAGAAAATAACAGGCTATATTCTCATATTTGAATACTATTTCTCTATAAGATGTAAAAGGGTATATTTGGAATTTCAAAAAGACACTGAGTAAATCTATTCAATGAATTCTCTTTATTAGTAGTAATGATAGTTGTATTATAGGATAGTATATCATAAATCCTTACTTTATAAATTGATTTTACCATTGTTCGAATTCAGAAACAATTAACAATGTGGTTGTGTTGACTCTCTGGTGTACATGTATTCTTTTCATCATCATTATATCACTTAGATATCTAGAGTTTGTTCTAAAGTCATAAAATCTATTAATGTTGGTATTTAATTATGTAGATCTCTTTAAAGTCCTTGGTTCAACCTGATAATATTTATCTATTAACTTATTTACTCTGGCTGGATAATTTGACTTTAAGTTGACTACCAATTATGGTGATATCGACCTTCTACGATGAAGAAGATGAATCCTCTCTTGGGTAGTGTTTCACATCAAGTAGTTCAATGTATACCTAACTATGGTCGTAATATGGTCATCATGCCAAGTATTTAACCATAATCAAAATATAGCCTAGCTACCTAATATCAACAGTACCCTCGAGTCGGAAGACTACTATACGTCATTAGCCCGAGATCTTCTGTTTTGACTTAGTTATATTAACTTATAAAAGACTCTTGTCGGGTCAATATCTTGTTGTTCAAAACAATCACAAGTACGTAACCCCTTGGTGTCCTCAACAATCATGAGTATATCACCATCCATCATATAAAGAGCTTTACGTACACTAGTCTCAATATATGTATTGATATCCTTTTCTCGATATATCTTGACTTAGAATATTTTAGGAGTAAATATTTATTAATATATATCGATCCAGTACTAGTGTTTACGAACACATTCATAACCGTAATCGATAAAATAATTCTCCTAATGATTTTCTACTCATATATGTTTAATGTATTTAATTTATTATTTATATCACTATACAACAACATATATAAAAGAAAATAAAACCAGATGCTTATATCATTTGAACAAGATTTTCTTATAAGACTTAAGTTACGTAATAAATTAAATAATTACCCTTATGACACACCATTAATTCTATATATAAATTATAGGCACTCCACAATTAGGTTTAAGGTTTTAGTTCCTAGACATACAAGTCGATGCATGGACTAGTCCTAATATTACCTTACAATTTTTAATCTCAAAAGAATCAACTCTAAGTTATATATAAGGGTAAAACTATCAAAGTTACTATGAGTGTGGTCTTGTATCCGTGTAATAGTGGAGTCTAACTATCGTAGAGTGCATGCATTTAACACTTCATGAGGCGACATTGAGATATTAATTGAACATACTAGTTGATAATTATGAATTTATAAAGTTAATTAATAAGGAATGCTTATATCACCCAAAGGAGTAAGGAGAGGTTACTCGACTATCCGATTTATGAGGAATATCAACATATTACGAATCACTGATTCTTTTACTCCAAAGAGAGGTGGTGAATTTGCATCTTCGTACAACCAAAGTTCAGATGTAACCATCCATGCATGTATTATTAGTTCTCGGGAGGATCATATCAAACTAGCATTTATTAGCTTTGTTGGAACTGGACTAGCCCGCGGCGGAAGTTATGGGTGAATTTCAAAAAAATTACCCTATTGAATCTTTATTGGGCCTATGAAGTCTAACTGAATTAGAACATTTCTAAATTTCATTTAAATAAAATCATTTATTTTATTTAAATTCAAATATGTTAAGATATGAAATTAATTTTATTTGATTTAGTTTATACATAAATGTATCGTATACATATATGTGTGAGTGCATGTGTAACATAATAATCCGTGAAGGGTATAATATGCCCATATGTAGATGTTGGGATTTACATCGCAACAGACATATTAGCTCATTTTGTATGTCATGTATGTTGTCCAAATATGTGCATGTATATGTGTTACAAACACACACACACACACACGTAAGTATAAATATATTATATATAATATATGAAGATAAAACATTTAAATATAGATAAATATATATATATATATATAGAAAGAGAGAGAGAAATTATTTATAATTCAAAATTAACTTAGTTTTGCAAACATAATAATTTTAGTATTTTAATTTGTATATATTATGAATAAAATAATGTTATCATCAATAAATAATTAACATAAAATAATATATTGATGAAAATTCAAAGTTTACAATTTTTGAAAATCTAAGATCATAAAATAGAGCTTAGAAAAATCTGGAGATTTTTCAAAGTTGAAATATTATTTTTTTTAAAACAAATACATTGATTTTGGCAATAATTATTTAAAATAAAATAATATATTATTAAAAATTCAAATTATAAAATTTCAAAAATTCTAGGATCATGAATGAAAGGTTACAAAAAATTTTAAAGAATTTTTCAATTAAATTATTATTATTAATAAATCATAAACAGTTTTTCCGAAATAATATTAATTATTAAAATTAATAAACTTTATTGAAAAAATCCTAAATTTTTTCTATACGTTTCTGGAATGATATAATATTTTCAAAAAATATATAATAGAATTTTTGAGGTAATAATTATTTTATATATAATAAACAATTCAAAATTCAATAAATGTTAATTTAAAAATATGAATATAGGTATGATAATTAATTTTCGAATTTTTCAATTCATATTATATATAAATAAGTGTACTAAAATTTTTAAATCATATATATATTTATATATGCATATATGCTATTATGAGAGAGAAATATACACTAATATATATATATATATATATATATATATATGAATTTATTAATAAATATATATAAAACAATTATTAATGAAAAAAATTGATTTTGTACAGTAAACATCATTTGTCTATACATCAATCAAATAGTATAATAAACAAATTATGCACATGACCAAACTGATTTGTGACAACTACATCTACTTACAAAATCTCACCTAACTAAACATAGAATGGCAATATATTTAAACATATATAAAATTGCTCATTATAGGATTAGAATATAATTTAATTACTGTAATATGAATTAAAATTATAAATTTAATGATGCCTTTGAATCCACATTGAAGCGATGACTTCCCTTGCTTTTACTGTTCTTGATTCATCAGATTGCAAGTCTGGAATCACCACCTCTAACTATCAAATAGTATTATTTTAATTTGAAATCTATTTGAGAAAGAGTAGAGTGAGAGCTATGTTTTAACCAGTAATGTAGAAGTTAATGGCGGCCAAAAAGGTTCTTTTATTTTTATTTTTAGAGATATATATAAATATATATAGGGTTGTATTAGAGAGAAATGAGGAAAACCTTTTTACCCATTCTCACTTGATCTCAACCCATTATCTCCAAGCCAATTCCCTATGTTTTAGCCAACTCTAGACCTTCCCAAAACCGAAATTTTGCAGCCCTAATGATGGGGCTTAAACCCATATAAGCCCAAGCCAAAATACTATGCAATTAAATCTAATTTAATCGCATGTTGATATTGTATATCAATCGATATATTTATAACTGTTATAAATATATATGACATTATTTATTTCTCAAATCATATTCAAATTTTATAATTAATATTTCATAAATATTAATTAATTTAATTAATTTATAACAATTATAAACTAATTAAATCGTTCGGTCTTAAGGGAATTCATCATTTCAGCTATGTAACTCTTGGGTGTAAATTTGGTCAGCGATTAACATCGAACTATTCTAATGTTAACGTTCACATGTTACTTAGCAGGTGGTGTGACATTATGACCAAATTTATCGCTTACTCATTTTCAATAAAATCCAATTTTAGTTTAATAAGCGTTACTCGGTTGTGACATTTGTTTACACCAATTCTCTTCGTCAAAACTATATCACTTTGGACTTATGGAATTTGTTAATGGCCGAAACTCCAACCTCATCCACATTCGACTATATAGTCCAAATACAAAGTCCTTGGTTCAATAATAATAATTATTATTAACCGAAATGCTCTGGCCAGAGACTTTGACTTTGAGTTGACTTGAGTTGACCGTGATACTAACCGCATATAACTGAGGAGACGAATCCTCTCTTGAATAGTGCTTCACTTCCAATACTTCCACTCGACCTAGCTATAGTCACGATGGACGCCATGCTATGATTTGGCTATAATCAAAGCGGAGCTTTCATATTGAAGATCCACAGTATTCTCAAGTCGAGAGAACTGTGTAAATCAGTCACATCGATATTTTCCGTTTGACCTTATTTATGTTAACTAACAGAAAACTATCGAGTGAGTCATTCCATAGTTATCCAATAACTATTAGTACGTAACCCCTAGGTGCCCCCAGCAATCATGAGTAATACACTGCCCAACGTTTGGAGAGCGTTACGTACTCCAGTCTCAACGGATACATCGATATCCAGTCTCGATGCATCTTGACTAGGAACATTTAAAATGGTATATTTGTTTCATTGTGATAAATTACTCACGGTTACAACACTTTGTAACTACTATCACAAAATATACCATTTATGGATTTTTCCATTAAATATACTTTTAATTAACTTAATTAATTAATATAATCACATTATGTCAAGTGTATAAAAGAAAGAAATACCTTTTATTTCGAACAAGATTGGTCAACGAGTTAGATATATGTAACAAATTACATAATTGCCCTTAGGGCATACCCCTAACTCTATCAATCTCCCATTTTCACTTAGGTTCAATTATGGAATCTAATTCCAACTTCTCCAATCAGTTTTCTCAAAAAGCAATTTGGTCAGTTCCTTAGTGAATGGGTATGCTATTATGTTTTAATTATCTACTTTGTCGATTATTGTTTGTACCAAAATTGGGCACAACACTCTTCGAATGTGTTTGAAGAGATAAAATGAAGAAAATAAATGTAAAATGAGATAGATCTAACAAACACACCAAACAACAGATAAGAAAAAGTACAGAAACACACAAATTTAGAGTAGTTCGGCGTATAGCCTACGTCCACTATGAAATGATTGATGTTTATTGATTATAACTCGCTGGTTACAAGTGGATTACAACAGTACAATTAAAGTACTACGGCAATTTTGGCAGATTATCGGCATAGAGAGGTAAAAAAAGTCCCTTTTCTGTAGGTCCCGGGTCACTATTTATATGCGTAGGCAGCAAATATCTTGCCCAAATCTCGAAAGACTTCTTCTCTCACGTGGGTGGGCCTACGAGATCGAGTTCAGGTGATTTCAACTCGATCTAGGAGCGATACGAATTGAGTTCGTATCGATCCATAAGTGGTCCTTTTAGGCTGAAACTGATCAGGTACATTCTTGAGGTTATAGGCAAGCTCTTTTGAAAATTTGGTGGCATATTGGACTTGTAGATTTTGAGTTATGATCGATGCAAGTTTGGATTTTCAATGTGCTATCGACTTCGTATCGATATGTGTTCGTATCAGTCCGTTTGTACCCATGCTTGCACGTGCTTGCTAGATGATGTGGCGCTATCTTCCAGGAACGATCCACTTTTCATGCCAAGTGATCGAGTCTCCCTTCTTCGTAGGCCTCGTTCGTATCCATCTGTGTGGGCTCATTCATATCCATCGACCACACCTCACCTTATATCAAGACCACTTCGTATCGATACGTTCTTGTTCGCTTCGTAACGATGGAGGAAAGACGCCTTCGTATCGCTCGAGGTTTGTATCTATTGTATCTATTCTTTGGTCAATCGATACGAGTTGTCGGAGGATCTGGGCGATACGAATGGTATGATGAGGGAACAATATGAAGCGCCTCTGGACCGATCGATACGAGGCTGAGTTTATTTGATGGATACGAATTGTAGGAGTGAGGTGGATATGAATGAGGCAACCTTTCATGGATACAAACGCGATGTTGCTTCCCATGGATATGAACCAGTCATGTTTTGCCTGAGATTCGATGGTTACGAATGATATGGATACGAGGCAAAGTTGATTCCCTTGGATACGAATTAGCTGTGATCTCCCTGACTTTGATGGATACGAGATAGAGGAGCGAGGTAGATACAAATGTGGTTTCCTGGATGGATTCGAATGGAGTGGATACGAAGGAGGTGGTCGCTGAACTAATGGATACGAACTGAAGGGATACCCACCTTACCTATGAAACTTGATCGGTTCATAACTCGGGCATACGAACTCCGATTGACCTGAAATTCGAAACATTGGATTTCATAGCTTTGCTTGTCGTATCATGTCAATTGCAGCTCGATCTGGTCTCGGACAAAATTCGCCAATATCCATGTGAACCTGTGTATAACCGATCTTCGGGACAGACAGTCTTTAGTTTCCAGCTAATTCCTTGGTGTCACGGCCTTGCCAAAAGGTGGGATAACATTTGCCCCCCAAAGTACATCTTGTGTGAACATGATGTGCTTTGAAAAACTGCAATCTTCAATCTGAAAAGTTCTATCTGATTCGATGTATAGTTGTTGTCTTTTCATCAAAAGATGTAACCTTTGATTGTTTCTTGGTAATATAAATACTGAACTGTTGACTGCCAATGATTGTACTGTGCATTGTCATAACTGAGTGTTGAGTGCCGGAAATCTGTTGTTCATCGTTGCAATTGTCATCAGGTGAGCATTTAATTCCTGTGAATTTTGAAAATTGAATGTTATTCGTCACGCATAACTGTATGTTAACCTGACTCTCATTAACGTTTTCCATTTACGATTCGTTGTCAAGTTTTTTTTGTACCGAGTTTCGTATCGATCCTCTCCTGGATCAATGTGAAATTTGAGTCGTAACAATGCTTGATGGTCGTTTTAGTGTATCCCTTCGTATCGATCCTCTCCTGGATCAATTTATGAAGTTGGAAAACCATCTTCGTATCGATGGTGACCGATACGAATTAGTTAGCCTTTTAAAATATCTTGTATTGATGGATATGAATTTCTGTGGGATTCAAAGCAATGGATATGAAGTTGCCATTTCGTATCGATGAATTTCTGATGGGTTCAAATGGTTCAAACAAGCCTTTGCTTCGTGTTTCGTACCGATAGCTTGATGGATACGAATTGCTTTATCTCGAATAGGCTGTGGATGGATACGAAGAAAGCTTTGTATCGATGATGTTAAAACTGTTCGATCGGTCACTGGATACGAATTGGTTATTTCGTATCGGTTGGGTGGAAGGATACGAAGAGGGCTGTTCGTATCGGTGATATTACAGACTGCTCCAACCTGTCATTTTGCACTGGGAGACAAATCGTCATACGCCTAGTCTTCCATCCATATAAATGGTTTGTACTTAGAGAAATTTCCACTTGTTTTCATTTTACTCCCAATCATTCGTATCGATTGCAAAGCCAAGAATTAGAGACTGCTCTTGCCTTCGAATCGAACTAAAATTCTAATCCCTTGAACTAATTATTGAAATTAGGTAATTAATCAATGAATTCGCGTTAAGAACGATGAGATTTGAGTTCAATTGCTAATCCATCCACGCACATGGCCGATTTCTGGCGAAATTGGGCCGGAGCTTGGTTGAGGAAGGATGCAATGGCGGTCGTGTTGATTGGAGAAGAAGAAGCATTAAGGGATACGAAGGCTGTGACGACCCAGAATTTTGGGTATTTGAAATTGGAATATTTAATTGATTTTATATATTTAAAAGTTACTTTTTAACTTGAATTCCAAATATAAACATTTATTGGATAATTTAATTATTGAATTAAATAATTGGAAATTGGGTAAAATATTGAATCCTGAGTTTTAAGCTTGTTAATAATAATTTAAAGGCTTATAAAATTTATATTGATAATAATGAAGACAATAAAAGTTTTAAAATTGAATTTGAAAGTGATTTGTTTAGTTTTAAAAATATATCGTTTAAATTTACATTTAAAAATAGCTTTCTGAGGCACAGTCTCGGAATTCGACGAAACAAGTTCCATTGGATCTGTAATGGTGTATCATTATCAGATTTCAAATTTCGTAGCATTTGGAGTTGTCGTTTGGTCATACGGGATATAAACGTGCTAAAATTTATATCGAAAATTCAATATAATAATTGGGTCCAAAAAGCTATCTTCTCCAAACGATCGAATTAGGACTCGAAACATTTTCTATTGCGTTCGAAATAGAGGTATAACATTATAAATGCCTAGCGGCATGCCTCGATAGGAGTTCGAAATTGTAAGTTTTTTTTGAAATGAGATAATTTGTATTTAAAATAATATATATATATATATATATATATATATATTATTTTCAATACTTCAAATCACTTAACCATTCTCTTCAAATCACTGTACACTAAACCTTTCAAACACGCAACGGTTCACATCTCCCTCCTTCCTTCTTTCAAACTCACGCAGCCATTACAGTAGAAAAAGAAAAAAAATCAACCAACTTCAAAAATCCCTTTCTCCCAAAATATTCAACAAAAAATCTCAATTTTTTTAAAAATCTAGTTTTGCAGCAAACTTCAATCTGATATTATATTTGTTGGGTGCGGCATAAAATTTTGAACTCGACAGTAAATGTCGAACGCCGGTTTTTGCCTAGGGTTGTGATTTTCTCGAGCTTTGGTGATCGATGGGTGGTTTGGGAAGCTTGGCGGTGTTTCTCGAGGTAAGGCGCATCGAAGGAAGGGGTTTAGTGAAGCGCAATCGACATTTGCAAATCGCGATCTGATGGGTTGAACGGTCGTGTGTCGCGATTCATTGGGCGGTGCCGAGCTCAATGACGTGATGTGGGCGTGGTCGAGATTGTCACGAGGAAGTTGATGGCGGAGTCATTTCGAGGTATTGGCAAGCGAATCACCGGGTCAGTTGTTCGTGCATAGCCGGTTTCATTTCTCGTGTACATGCATGGAACAGGGGAGTAGGAGGAAGAAGAAGTTGAAGAGAGGCCGAACGTGTTTTCTTAGGCCGGGCTTTGGAGGTTAGTGGGTAATTAAATATAAATGTGATTAAGTTGTAAAATGGTTTTAAATAAAATTCCAATACTTATAAAATTACATAACTTGCTCCTTTAGGGTCTGAGTTCAACGCGGTCGGTCGCGTTGGGTTCGTATTAAGGAGATCTTCGCTATAAAATCATTTTGTTTGGATTTGGTGCCAGCAGCGGTTTTGGAAAAAATTTAAATGTCAGTTTAATTTTGAAATTAAAATGGATGGCTTCAACGTCGATAAAAATCAAAGTGAGTTAATCTCACTCAATTTTGGATTTCCGTAATTAATTTTAAATAGTTAAAATTAATTATTGATTGATTGATAGAATTGATAAATTATTATCAGTTGGATGTGATATTATATATAGTAGTATATATATTGGAGTGACTGATATTCCCGCATAAATATAGCGGATGAGACCCTATGTGCCCCACATAATAGCGGATGACCCTATATAGCGCGATATTCCCCTCGAAGTAGGATTGGTATTTTTATATTGTATTAACATCTGTGGATGCAGGGAAAACAGGTTGGAGGGATCCAACTGGATTCCTCAAAAATTTTGAATTTATTTTCATATTCAGTAATATGATATATTGAATAATCTGTGATAGATATAGCGTGATTTGAATTTATTGGATGCTATGGTTTTACTGGTTAGATTTTGGTATATTTTAAATACCAATGATAAATGTTTAAAATTTGGAAAGAAATTAAAAAGGAAAATTGAAGTAAAAATATTTATAGTGAAATTTGGATTAATTTAAAGGAATGCATTTGGGAAAAATAAATAGTTTGATTTTAAAATTCTATTTAATAATTTCGGAATATGGAAAAATAGAGATTTTTGAATAAATGGGAATAAAAGGGGTTTTTAAAGGATAAATTTTTAATTTGGGCCAGTTTTAAAAACTAATTACAATTTTAGACATGTTTAATAACTTATTACAAAAATAGATCACTTTGGTCACATCAGCGCCACACGTACTGGAGGCATCTCCAATGCCGCCAGTACAAATTTTTTTCTTTTCTTTAAACATAGTTGGCGGCATTTCAAATGCCTCCAGTGTGCGGCATTTGAAATGCCGCGAACTGTTTAATGAAGAAAAAAAATAAACTGGCGGCATTTGAAATGCCGCCAGTACACGCGGCGCTGATATGACACAAAGTGGTCTATTTTTGTAATAAGTTATAAAACTGGTCTAAATTTGTAATCGGTTTTTAAAAGTGACCCAAATCAAAAATTTATCCGTTTTTAAATAATATAACTTAGAGCGATATTATTTAAGTATAAAAGGATTTATTTTTAAGTCGAGATTTAAATAGTTGGAAGAATGAAAGGGGAATATTGAAATAAAATATGGGATTGTCGTACTAGACTTAAATAAGATTTCAAATAATAAAAAGGAAGTGGAATCGGAATGTAGTTGGTTTTGGAATACAGTTGGGTTATTTTGGAGAAATTGATTTAAGAATGAAATTTAAAATTAGAAATTGATTTAAACTCGATTAAGTGTTGTGAAACCGTTTTAAAAACGGGAAATGAGACTATGGAATTTATAAACGAAGTTTATAAATAAAGTAAAGTGATTATCAGTGGATAAGTTGAAGTTATAAATTCATGGTGAGGATTTATACGGAGATGGGTAAATCGGTTTAAAAATAAATAGTAGATTTATTTTTAGAAATGTGAAAAAGGGAATTTACGGAATTGGAATGTAAATCAAATTGGAAATAAATCGAGAGGAATTTATAAATAATTAAACTGGCTATATTGGAGTTGAAAATATATTTTTCCTGAGAAGTTAAGTTTATTTTAAAAAGGAGGATTTTTAAGTATTAACTAGAATATTTAAAAGTGTTTAAGAATATTTCAGAAATTAATTATTTAGTTGTTTAAAACTATTTGAAGTATATTTAAGTATTAATTAAGTAGTTTTAGAAATGGTTGATATTAAGTTAATTATTATTTAAGAATTAATCAGTATTATTATTTAAGAGATAGATTATTCTATATTAATATTATTTTATAATAACTTTTATTTTAAAAGAGTAACTACCTAAAATTAACTTGGAAAATTATTATAGAAATTTCATAAGTATTATTTTGGAAATTTTTAAATAAAGTTTTCGGGAAGTAATGGTATACCCGCATGGCGAAATCGAAGGCAGTGAGTGCCTCCGGTTAAGTCTTGGATTTCTCTGGGATAGAGATGTAACCATTGAACTGTGAATCCATGGTTTGATACCACAGTGGTACTTTCCATATTATTTTTAAAAGGGGTTTCAAATATTCTTATGAAAGAGGGATAGTTGGTGAATTTACTAAATTCGATCAGATAAGTACATATATTTTGGATAAAGAGATTTAATTTATTAAAATTAAATTAAAAGGAGATTTGGAGTTGTTCAGTGGAAAATGGAATATTTGGTTGAATGATTGTTTATTTGATAGTTAAATAACCGACTATCCAATATGGACCCAAAATATAACTTTGGGAATATCTAGGAGAAATACGGAAATTATATGGTACAGTTACGGTTCGAGGTGCTATACTGTATGTATAAACTAGTTTCGTCCTTCTAAGGCGTTTATAAGGAAATCCATCCACTAACGGTTAGGAGGTGATCTCCGATCTTATTTTCGTCTTTTTATTTCCTAAAGAACCGGGGTTGAGTTTACCGGGGAAATATCGAACGTTGTTTCGAAGAGACCGGGATCGGATAAGTTATCCGAAAGACACTTCGATCCAAAGAGCACGTTTTCGCAGTGAAAACAAGAGTATGGAGTCGAAGATGGAGCAGTGAAGTGCAAGGGTTAATCGCTACTAGTCTTGAGGATTATTCCAAAATGGATGCAGTAGGAATAGTGCCTTCGGTTCCGTTCGGATCCAGAACGGACTTGTATGGATGAATGCTATCAGTACATTATCATCGAAGGACAATGAGCATTCTAAGTGAAAATTCCTTAAAAAAAGGTAATCGTAGCCTCTAGCCTCATCAACCGAGAATAACTGAAAAGCAGGGGAGATGCAGCAAGGCTAAGTGGGTAGCACCCAATTAGGGTATGTTTATCACCTTTCTAGATACCCTCGGATATTATTTTATTACTACGATACATGGAAGGAGCTCGAAAGTGGATGGGAACACCCGGGGTGATAGCATATTCGGTCTATCCAGGTTAGGGATAGTCCAGTCTTGTGTTGCAAGGGATCCCGGCGTGGTCCTCGGTACACTGTTTCAAGACGTGTACTGTGATAGGTGATACCACGGTACCTAGTCATTCGTATGGAATCCATTCTCCAATATGTGCCTTACGGTTTTGATTGTGCCCAACTATGCTAAAACGTGAGCTGCAAGCATTTTAGCTATTTGAATAAGTATTTGTACTTAGACGCTATTATAATATCAAATGATTTTGATATAAAATGTCTTAGTAATCGTAAGGTAAAAACCCGTCGTGTTTATGTGTGGAGCGGTCTTACGAGATACCTATGTTTTTCAAAGGATTTTGATAACTTTAATAATTCAAATTGAGTGTGTTTTCTCACGCTGGTTTTCCAGACTGACTCGGGTGTTATTTATTTATAATGCTCGGGTCAGACCGAGTATTACAAATACAGGATGGGATTTTATGGAGCTCAAGAGACGAGCTGGATGGCGAAGACGTATGTTAGTCCATGAGATGATGGTTTTAATGACAACAACCTTAGAATAGATTATAAAATATAAATACTAACATTACAAGTTTAGATATATATGTATATGCAGGATCTAACCATGCAGGTATCAAGAATGAAGACTGTACAGTATAGAGATTCAAGATATAGAGATAGAAGACTCATGAGTATCAAGATTATCAAGAGTTCAAGATTTCAAGGTTAAGTTTGTTTTATTAGGAATATTTGTTAAAACTCGTAGAAAAGCACTGGCATCTTAATATCCAATTTATTCGTGGAATGGAATCCACTTCGAGCCCGTTAAAGGGATGGAACCCTAAGTAGGATGGAACCTACGAAAATCTAGTGGGACATTGTTTGGTATCCACTAATTTTAATTCAAATGATTTTACAAAATTATCTTGTTTTCAAAATGATTTCAAAACTTTCCTTTTAAAAGATTCAAAACTCTCTATCCTGATTTTAAATAATTTTAGCCTCAAAAACATCTTTAATTTCAAAGTCAAATTACTCCTGATTTTAAACTATCTTCAAATAATATATTTAACTTTTAAATATTTATACTTAGATTTAAATATAAAATTATAGTTAAATTATGTATATATTGTTCTTTATATTTACTTATGAATTTCAACTAAAGTCAAGTATATTTATAAAGTTTAAAATAGTTTTTATATAAGATAAATGTTATTTTCAAAGAAATTCAAAACATCAAAAAAGGCTGTGGGAAGTCGACATGCCTATAGGTACCATGTCGACATGGTGTCAGTTTGATTCAAAATTCAAATTTCAAAAGATGTGTCTATTCGCCATAACTCTTCATGAATGGTCATGGCTGTTGCTCTTCTATAAATAGGGGTCAGTTTCAACGAATTTTTAATCATTTTTTCTGGTTTTCACTCCTCTTCTTCTTCCACATTTCTTAATACAAATTTATACCATTACTCTGCCGAAATCAACATCGAATCATACTCGATTACTTCTAGTTTGATTCTCCATCACTATCTCTACAAAGTTCTCAGTGCTATTCAGAGTTATAGACTTATTTGTAATCTATTAGCGAGAAAAGGTGTAATTGTAGCCTTGGAAATCAATCAGAAGGGAAAAGGTGTGATTGTAGCCCTGGAAATCAATTGGGTGAACTTGTTGCCCCGGAAATCAAGTATCTCTACCTAGAGGATTGTGATTCTGGAGGGTGTACCTCGTAGCCTTGAAACCGAGGGTTGTATTTGTAAGAATTGTTTTTGAAAGGAAATCCGTACTTGTGTTGTGGGACTAGATGTAGGGTAACTCCGAACCAGTATAAAATCCAGTGTGTTCTTTCCTTTACTGCTTTTACTTTATATTTGCATCTGTGTTTGATTCTGTGTTCATATCTATGTCTGATTAGTGTATACATTGTTAACAAATTAAGATAAATTCAAAAATATTAACAAATTTCTTAAAACACTATTCACACCCCCTCTAGTGTTAATTCTAGCCTTAAGATCCTTAATCTGCATTCTAACAATTGGTATCGGAGCAAGGTTTTCAAAGTTTTCATAATCTGAATTTTGAAAAAGTTTTTTTTTTAAAATGGCTATTTTTAGGATTTTATTAACACTATTTTCATATGATGTCACAGAATCATCGTGATATTTTTGTTTAAAACTATATTTAGTTATTTTGAAAAGTCACTTGATTCTTTAAAAAGTTATTTTGTTTTGCAGGAGAAGAATTATGCCTAATGACTGATGGTTAAAAGATTTCAGATAATCATTCATCGATCAAGAAGAACAAGTGGATATATATTGGAAATCAACAAAGAAATGGGTACCAGATCAATACAAAACTTTTGGTTCTCATCTACAACTTGATTTGATACTGTACTTCTCTCCATCTGCTTCGCAATGCCACTGGTTTCGTGTGAATTCGTCAAGAAACGACCAAGTTATGGTCAAATGAAGTTTTGGTGAACAAAGAGAAAAAGAAGGCAAAACTGTCAAAGGTATTCTTCAAATTGTATCCATAGATTTGAGTATTTTGTTCCCAATCCTTTTCAAGATTTTAGTTCTTGTTCTCGCGGTCGTTTTGATGGGTGGATCATCAAATTCCGATCAAAATTGAGTGAGATATGACAGTTTGGAGTTGGCTATCCAAAACTTAAAAACTGTGTACGGGATCTTTTATATTTCTTCTACTATTCGGCCTGTTGCATCACAATACCATCCAAATTCGACACCAAACAACTACTAGATCGTAGTCCTTGCCTTCCTCTTCGATTTGCCGCTAGTTTCATCTAATTCCGTTAAGAAACGAAGGAGATATGCCCTCTAGAAGTTTGATAGTATATAGTAAAACGGGAAGAAAAAGAAGAAGAGGAATTTTTATGAAAAGTGGTGACCGTTGGGCCTATTTATAGTGGTTGAAGTCTCCATTCATTCAAAATTCGAATTCAAAGTTTTGGCGCCAAGATGATCGATCTACTAAATCATCCGTATCTTTCTCATACGGTCTTCAAATTCAGCAAATGAATATACTATGATGATCAGAAAAACGAGCCCGTCGCAACAGAACAGATATGGTCATCAAATTCGGAAAGTTATAAATGTGTGGTTCACGACAATGAAGGAACATCAAAGTTAGAAAGATGGAGTGCAAAAATTGGTACGCTTTACTATTATTTCATCTTTATTTAGAAATATATATATCTATGCATTTAGTTAGGTATAGAAATTTATCTCTTTTATAAGTTTTGATATTTTGGTCCATATATCGACACACCATAGTATAAATATAGTTATACAAGTCTAAATTTTTTAAAAAAAGTCTTTTAAAATGTGTTTTCTTTCAAATAAAATCTACAACTAATTTATTACAACTATACTAAGTAGAAAAGCATACATTCATTCATGATTTTAACTTCAAAACCCCTTGAGATACTTCATCTTGATTTATTTGGTCCATCTCAAATTCAGTCAATAAATCATAGTAAATATGTTTTTGTAATTGTAGATGATTATTCTAGATTTACATGGACAATATTTTTGAAACATAAAAGTGATACTTTTGAATGTTTTAAGAACTTTACAAAAAGGATTCAAAATCAATTATCTTTAAAAATTATAACTATTCGTAGTGATCACGGTGGTGAATTTGAAAATGAAAAGTTTGAGGAATTCTACAATAAGAAGGTAATAACTCACAATTTCTCATTTCCAAGAACTCCACAACAAAACGGAGTAGTTGAACGTAAAAATAGAACGATACATGTGGTGACCCTCATCTTTAAAATCACTTAGATTTTTTTTTTCAGAAGGAACTCACCACTAAACCCCAAATACTTTTATATTTAAATTTTTATATAGTTTCCAAATATTTTTCCCAAGACTCTGGAAATTACTAATATAATCATATCAGTATACAAAGATTAAACCAATTATATATTTGATGATATACAATTGTTCCTTTATTATTATTTATATCAGAGTCAATTTAAATCAATTTGAAAACAAAATATCATACAAGCTATTGACAAGCCACTTATTTTCTATTTAAATCTTATTCTACTGCCAGAGGTATATTTTTAGCAAATTATAATACCTAAACTTGTTATCTGGCTATATATAAATATTAATCTGCCTAAATAAGGCTATTTGCATTTATTTGTTCTTGTGACAGTTATTAGGCTTATGCATAAAATTATTTCAAGATCCTACTTGTAGTTAGGAACATTAAAAGTGATTTCCTAATCACTGTCTCAAATTAAACAATTGAAGTTAGATTGCATTTCCTTATTTGACATGGTACAGATTTTTAGTTGCTTGGTATATCTCTAAAATTGCTTGGTGTTATATGAGGGTTGCTTGGTGTTTTCTTTAATTTGCCCCGGAAGCACATTACACTTCATTGATTGAAATGAAGTGGTTCCAGGCATCCAAGGGTTTGACTCATGGCCATCTAGGCCGGCCATAGTCCCTCCTTTACCACTTGTAAACCCATATCCCTCATGTTAACAAACTTCTACAAAGTGCTACTCCTAAATTTCCAAGCCTTTTTATGTCCAGATCAAGTTTTCTGGAAAAATCATTCATATAGGTGTTCAATCATTTATCCAAAACTCAGTACCTTTCAAGTCTACTATTCTCAAAGATCTTTTTGAAAATTTAAATACTCAAAAACACTCAAATTCATACAAGTTTCCAGAATTCATGCACATGCCAGTATCATTTACCTGCCATACACAAATTCATTTCACTTGAATAGTCTACTAAAATCTTGAGAGTTCATTTCAAAAATTAAATCCCCTTAGCTATTCAATTCCCATAAGACAAAATATAAACAATAGAAATCAGAGGTTCAAATATATATATATATATATATATATATACATATTTCAGTATCAACTATCTGACATGCATACATTTATTCCACTTGAGTATTTCTTATTCAAATCTTGTCAAATCTATTGTAATTTTATTTAAAGATAATCATAGAATAAACTCAGGCAATAAAACCAGAGATCATTTTCATTCACATTTTATATTTATGTGTTATATCCATTCCCTTGTTTTCTCCAAATCAGATGATCATAAAATCAATAAAAATCAAACTCCATCAAATATCATTCAAACTGGATTTTACTTAAGTACAAGTTTTCAACCCCAAATACTTAGAAAGTTTCCTACAAGTACTTCAATTACAGAAAATAGAATTTGTCTAGTAATTCCATTACAAAGCAACTGCAAATTTAAAACAAGTCTCTCTTATTTATACTAGCACCCAATGCCTTCTTTACTCATCAAGCCAACTTCAATTTCCTGCAAGCAAATCATTTAGCTACCCCAAATAATTTTTGAGACACCCAGATGATTGCAAGGGCAACCAAAAGGGTCAGTTTACACTGGTATGAGCATTTATCAATTTTGTATACATGTACATAATTGTAGTAATCTTGCAATGCCTTCCTAGATTAACAGGTCTTATACTTAGCATGTTTTGGTTTATTCAAAAAGACACAATACCACATTCAACAAATCAAACAATGCACAACAGTCAGATAAGATTAAGCATGTGTACAAATTTTTAATTCATCCTCATCAAAACTTGGATAAGTAATCTCTGTTTTATACTCCAGATTTCCACCCAGCAATTAATCCATGAACAATGTTTATCTTGATTAAATCTAACACCAAATCTGAAAGTTTATAACCCAGATTTTTAAACCCCTACCCCCATTTATTTTATGGTCTTTAACTCCTTGTCAAATGAACACTATGTATGCATTGTGATGAAAACTCCTAGGTTGTTTATATTATTCCAACACACAAAGGCCTCAGGGTGCAGTTGCACCATGCATATACTTGCTTCCACCTGAAGTAAGCAGATCATTGACTACCCCTAAGTGACCAATTTAGTTTTTTTTATATCAGAGAAATATGACAGCCTGCATATTTTATGGCTTAACCCCATGTTCCCCTATTAATCTTGATCCATGTTTAATGATGATAAAACAAGAATACTTAAAACATGTTAACTCTGAAAGCCAAATTACAGATCAATGCTCCAAATAAAAATGCACAAACAAACATACATATCACCCATAACAAATCATTTCAGAGATTCAAATAACTCATAGTATTTTTAGGCTGCCTGAAATAGGACTTAATGCCATTGCATACAAAAGATAAATACTCACATAATGTTTCTCCTTTCACTGCCTTAATTTCTTAGAACAGCAAATCCCCCAAAGCCTCAAGCTAGTGTTTCTCCTTGTTTATTTTATTTTGTTTTTGATCCCGAGAGAGTGATGGTTTTGGCTATGTGCAATTATTTATAAATCCATTCTAGGGTTTTAGAAAATGGGTAATTCCCCTGATACCCTTAGATGTTTATGTACACATCATATTTCTGTGTGATCATAAATTGGAAATGCACACTTTAATTAGCTATTTCGGGGATCATACATTTTTAGACACTCAATACTATTTTCATGGCTCCTTTCTACTCATGCCATAAGCATGTGACCCTTAGTTTATTATTTCTTTTTATAAGTTTTAAGGAAAATCTGAAAATCTACTTTGTATATTTTTTTCTACCTATCTATTACCTCCATTAAATCAGACATGCTACCATACTTTGTAATGTAAAATCATTTACACAAATTATTTATTTGGAATAAATATGGTATGGAAATTTTATTTGATTCTGTATATGTGTATATATATATATTTCTGCCTTTATGTCAAATCAGTCAACTCCCTTTTAAATTAAAAATCACATATATTATGCTAATTATTTTCTGGTACAATTATAAGACATATAAACCTTTATATTAAACTTCATTTTATTTTATCTTCATATAAAACAGCAAACACCCCATATATATTAAATGTGTGTATATATATATATATTTACATAATTCTTTGAACATAAAGCTATATTTATTTTGAGTTCCAATTTTTCTTCTAATTACCTTAATTCCTTGCATTTTATCAAACAGAAGCTCCCATTTAATTTTTATTTATTGCCAAATTCTTTTCTGTTTTAATGCAATATATATGCATATATATATATATATCTCAGAATTTTCTAATACAAATATATATATATATATATATCATTTTATTTTTATTTTTATTTTATTTTAGGGTCATTACATACTCTCCCCCTTAAAGGAATTATGTCCCCATAATTTCACCTAATTTCTCCAATTAAAAGCACTAATCCATAGCCTGTTTTAACTTCATAACCCCATACCCATATTTTATGAAAACAAACAATGTATAAGTATATTTAGAAAAATTATCTTAGGCTGCTTAAACATACCTCTCCATCAGTAAACAAATTGGGGTATTTAGCCCTCATTTTATCTTCAACCTCCCATGTACAATCATTAGTGTCCAAGCTCCATTGGATTTTCACCAGTTTGATCACCTTGTTCCTCAACTTTTTCTCTTCCTTGGCAACTATCCCTACTGGTTCATTGGTATAAACCAAATTCTTCTGGACTTGAACTTGAGTAGGTGACTCCAGAATTGCTCCTTCATCATGCACCCATTTTCTCAATTGAGAAACATGAAACACAGGATGCACACCACTCAACTCCTCAGGTAACTTAAGTCTGTAGGCCATAGCACCAATCCTCTGTATAATTTCATATGGTCCTACAAATCTTGGTGATAGCTTACTAGATTTTCCGAACCTGAACACTTTCTTCATTGGTTATACTTTCAGAAAAACATGCTCTCCTACTTCAAACTCCATTGGCTTTCTCTTTCTATCTGCATAAGACTTTTGTCTTGATTGTGCTGCCTTCATTCTATGCCTAACCAATTCAATCATGTTGGAAGTTTCTTTAACATGATCTGGCCCCAATAATACACCCTCTCCTGCTTCCAACCAACAGGCAGGAGACATGCAAGGTCTCCCATACAAGGCTTCAAAGGGAGCCATTCCTATGGTTGATTGATAGCTATTGTTGTAAGTGAATTCTGCCAAGTGAATATGATCCTCCCAATTACCCCCAAAATCAAGCACACATGCTCTAAGTAAATCTTCCAATATTTTATTCACTATCTTTGTTTGCCCATCACTTTGAGGATGGTAGGCAGTGCTTAAACAAAGTTGTGTTCCCATTGCTTCTTGGAAACTTTCCCAAAATCTTGAGGTGAACAAAGTGTCTCTATCACTTACAATAGTCTTGGGTATGCCATGTAGCCTCACCACTTCTTTAATAAACAATTGTGCAAGCCTAGATGCATTTCTATCTGACCTGACAGGAACAAAGTGAGCTGATTTGGTTAGTCTATCAACAATTACCCATATACTATCATTGCCTTTCTTAGTTCTAGGCAAACCATCCACAAAATCCATGGAAATGCTTTCCCACTTCCACTGAGGTACCTCCAAAGGTTGCAACATGCCAGAGGGCTTTTGGTGGTCTGCTTTAATTTGTTGACATGTGAAACATTTTGCCACATATCTTGCCACTGCTTGCTTCATTCCTGGCCACCAGTAGCCTCTTTTTAAATCATGATATATCTTAGTACCACCAGGGTGTATGGTGTACCTGGTCTTGTGATGCTCATTCATGATTTCTTCCTTCAATTCTGCAATGTTTGGTACACAAAGCTTATCATTTTTCCTCAAATAACCTTGGGAATCTATTTTAAAATTCTCTGACTCAATGTTGTTTAATAACATTTCTTTCTTCTCCTTCAGACTTTGATCTTGATCTTGCATGCTACCAACTTTCTCCACCAGATTAGACTTCACTGTGATTATTCCCAGTGTACCATACTCCACCATTTCACCATGCTCTTTAAAATTCACTGCATCCTTACTGTATATATCTGCCTCCCCAAGCACTGCAAGATTTTTAAACTCATCAATCATCAAACTGGCTAATCTAACATGATTTCTGCTCAAAGCATCTGCTACTCTATTAGCTTTTCCAGGAGTGTACAATATATCTAAATCATATGCAGCCAGAAACTCCAACCACCTTGCTTGCCTCATATTTAAATCTTTTTGAGAAAATAAATATTTCAATGCTTGATGATCTGTGAATAATTCAAATTTTGCCCCAAGCAAATAATGCCTCCATAGTTTTAGTGCAAAAACTATTGCAGCTAATTCTAGATCATGAGTTGCATATTTGGTTTCATTGGGTTTAAGCTGTCTTGATGCATATGCCACTACCTTGCCATGTTGCATAAGCACTGCACCTAACCCAGACCCACTAGCATCAGTGTATACAACCATTCCTTCATTTGCTTCTGGGATTTGTAGGACAGGAGCTTCCACCAATGCTTGCTTCAATTTCTCAAAAGCTTGTTCACACTGCTCAGTCCACACATATGGTTGGTTCTTCTTGGTTAGTTTGGTCATTGGTGCGGCTATTCTTGAAAAATCCTTGATGAACCTCCTATAATACCCTGCCAAACCTAAGAATGACCTCACCTCAGTCACTGTTTTGGGTCTACTCCATGATTGGACTGCAATGACCTTGCTTGGATCTACACTTACTCCCTGCTGTGACACTATGTGTCCTAAGAATTTTACTTCATGTTGCAAAAATGTACACTTTGAATACTTGGCTTTTAATTCATTTTCTCTAAGTCTGGATAATACTAAATGTAGGTGCATGGCATGATCATTTTCTGTCTTTGAATAAATTAATATGTCATCTATAAATACCAAGACATACTTATCCAAAAAGTCTCTAAAAATTCTATTCATCAAGTCTACAAAATAGGAGGGAGCATTGGTCAAGCCAAATGGCATTACTAGAAATTCATAAAGGCCATACCTTGTATTAAAGGCTGTGTACTCAATGCTTTCCTCTGCAACTTTCATCTGATGAAATCCAGAGGCTAAGTCTAGCCTTGAAAATATTTTAGCCCCATGCAATTGATCAAATAGATCATCTATTCTAGGCAGTGGGTACTTATTTTTAATAGTCACCTTGTTTAAATCTCTGTAGTCTACACACAACCTCATTGTTCCATCATGCTTCTTGACAAATAGCACTGGGGAACCCCAACTGGAACTACTTGATCTTATAAATCCTCTCTCTTCTAATTCTTCTAGTTGATGTTTTAATTCTACCAACTCTTTTGGACCCATTCTATAAGGCTTCTTAATGATTGGATTTGTTCCAGGAATTAATTTTATTTTAAATTCAACTGGTCTGTTTTGAGGAATTCCTTTTACTTCTCCAAACACATCTACATATTCATTGACTACTGGGATTTCCTCTATTTTTAATTCCTTTTGAACTTCATTAATACTCCAGATTTTATTAAAACATGTATTCTTTGCTATTTCACTTAAGATGGTAATTCTTTTGCCTTCATTTGTTTCCAAAGAAATAGTAAGGTTTTCTAAATTTAAAATTGATTTATTTCTCATTAACCAATCTACCCCCAAAATAATCCCAATACCAGGATAATTTAAGGTATATAAGTCTGAATTAAATTCATAACCCCCTATAATTAATTTCAGACCCATACACTTCATCCCCAACATGCAATGACTCCCTATTGGACTGTGTACAACCAAGGGCTGATCAATGGAAACACATGCAAGTGTTAACTTCTTTACAATTTCCAAAGATATTAGTGAATGTGAGGCACCAGTGTCATATATTACTGATATGGGTTGGGTATGAATAAAAATTATACCTTCAAGTTGCCCAACATTCCTAGTGTTACTTGCTGCCAAAGCTCCTACCCTTGCTGTTCCCCTATTGGTTTCTGGGCAATCCTTCTTGAGATGACCCATCTTTCCACAATTATAGCAGCCTCCTCTGGGTATCTTGGGGTCAGGGCATTGGTTACTATAATGTCCAGCTTTTCCACAATTAAAACAATGAGTGAACTTCTTGCTTTCAGGTGCTGTTGCTCCTTCCCCTTTCTTAACTCCTTTACTTGCATTTCTCTTATCATAAGGTTGCACTTTGTTCTGACCACCCTTCTTCTTATTGAGCTTCATATTCCTGAATTTCTCTCTTGCAGTGTCATGTTGCTCAAATGAGAGAGTTAGATCAATTACTTGATCAAAGGTTTTGTCCTTGTATGGCAACATTGCCCTTGACAAACTAGGGTTCAAGCCTTGAATGTACCTTGCATTCTTTGCTTCTGCATTCCCTATTAACACCAGTCCATACTTGGATAATGCTTCAAACTTCTGAGTGTATTCATTCACACTCATGCTTCCTTGCCTTAATCTAATAAAGTCTTCCAGTAGTGTAGCCTTGGCAGATGCTGGGACAAATCTGGCCTCAAGCATGTCCTTGAAATTATTCCAAGTAATGGTATCCTCTTGTCTTCCTGCTGTCACAACTTCCCACCAGTCCAGTGCAACCCCCTTCAATTTCCTTGAAGCTATCTGTCTCTTTCTTTGGTCATTGATTTGCATATCTGTGAAGACCCTCTCCATAGTTTTTATCCAAGTTTGAACACCTATAGCTCCTTCAGTACCTTCAAAATCCTTTCCTCCCAAAGTGGCACAAGTCTTAAGTAGTTTGGAGAGTTCCTCATGAGGATTGTCTTGCCTTGGTGCCATTCCATCACTTAAAGCTCTCACAAAATCCTCCATGCTCATCACAGGTGGCTCACGTGATGATCCTGCACCTGTGTGATGCCTTGGTCCTACCATAATGCTATAAATATGATTTTTATGTTAGTTTATTTACCCCTATCAGTTTTTGGTGTCTTTACTTGGTTCATTTTCATTTCTGTGCACTCTGTGCATGTGTCACATGTACACACATATATTTCTTGTCATAAAGTAAAAACATTCAACACCAACAATTCAAACAATGCATTCAAACATCCATATGCATACAACAACATTTACTATGTTATTTAAAACATAGCTCTGATACCAACTGTGGTGACCCTCATCTTTAAAATCACTTAGATTTTTTTTCTTTTCAAAAGGAACTCACCACTAAACCCCAAATACTTTTATATTTAAATTTTTATATAGTTTCCAAATATTTTTCCCAAGACCCTGGAAATTACTAATATAATCATATCAGTATACAAAGATTAAACCAATTATATATTTGATGATATACAATTGTTCCTTTATTATTATTTATATCAGAGTCAATTTAAATCAATTTGAAAACAAAATATCATACAAGCTATTGACAAGCCACTTATTTTCTATTTAAATCTTATTCTACTGCCAGAGGTATATTTTTAGCAAATTATAATACCTAAACTTGTTATCTGGCTATATATAAATATTAATCTGCCTAAATAAGGCTATTTGCATTTATTTGTTCTTGTGACAGTTATTAGGCTTATGCATAAAATTATTTCAAGATCCTACTTGTAGTTAGGAACATTAAAAGTGATTTCCTAATCACTGTCTCAAATTAAACAATTGAAGTTAGATTGCATTTCCTTATTTGACATGGTACAGATTTTTAGTTGCTTGGTATATCTCTAAAATTGCTTGGTGTTATATGAGGGTTGCTTGGTGTTTTCTTTAATTTGCCCCGGAAGCACATTACACTTCATTGATTGAAATGAAGTGGTTCCAGGCATCCAAGGGTTTGACTCATGGCCATCTAGGCCGGCCATAGTCCCTCCTTTACCACTTGTAAACCCATATCCCTCATGTTAACAAACTTCTACAAAGTGCTACTCCTAAATTCCAAGCCTTTTTATGTCCAGTTCAAGTTTTCAGGAAAAATCATTCATATAGGTGTTCAATCATTTATCCAAAACTCGGTACCTTTCAAGTCTACTATTCTCAAAGATCTTTTTGAAAATTTAAATACTCAAAAATACTCAAATTCATACAAGTTTCCAGAATTCATGCACATGCCAGTATCATTTACCTGCCATACACAAATTCATTTCACTTGAATAGTCTACTAAAATCTTGAGAGTTCATTTCAAAAATTAAATCCCCTTAGCTGTTCAATTCCCATAAGACAAAATATAAACAATAGAAATCAGAGGTTCAAATATATATATATATATATATACATATTTCAGTATCAACTATCTGACATGCATACATTTATTCCACTTGAGTATTTCTTATTCAAATCTTGTCAAATCTATTGTAATTTTATTTAAAGATAATCATAGAATAAACTCAGGCAATAAAACCAGAGATCATTTTCATTCACATTTTATATTTATGTGTTATATCCATTCCATTGTTTTCTCCAAATCAGATGATCATAAAATCAATAAAAATCAAACTCCATCAAATATCATTCAAACTGGATTTTACTTAAGTACAAGTTTTCAACCCCAAATACTTAGAAAGTTTCCTACAAGTACTTCAATTACAGAAAATAGAATTTGTCTAGTAATTCCATTACAAAGCAACTGCAAATTTAAAACAAGTCTCTCTTATTTATACTAGCACCCAATGCCTTCTTTACTCATCAAGCCAACTTCAATTTCCTGCAAGCAAATCATTTAGCTGCCCCAAATAATTTTTGAGACACCCAGATGATTGCAAGGGCAACCAAAAGGGTCAGTTTACACTGGTATGAGCATTTATCAATTTTGTATACATGTACATAATTGTAGTAATCTTGCAATGCCTTCCTAGATTAACAGGTCTTATACTTAGCATGTTTTGGTTTATTCAAAAAGACACAATACCACATTCAACAAATCAAACAATGCACAACAGTCAGTTAAGATTAAGCATGTGTACAAATTTTTAATTCATCCTCATCAAAACTTGGATAAGTAATCTCTGTTTTATACTCCAGATTTTCACCCAGCAATTAATCCATGAACAATGTTTATCTTGATTAAATCTAACACCAAATCTGAAAGTTTATAACCCAAATTTTTAAACCCCTACCCCCATTTATTTTATGGTCTTTAACTCCTTGTCAAATGAACACTATGTATGCATTGTGATGAAAACTCCCAGGTTGTTTATATTATTCCAACACACAAAGGCCTCAGGGTGCAGTTGCACCATGCATATACTTGCTTCCACCTGAAGTAAGCAGATCATTGACTACCCCCAAGTGACCAATTTAGTTTTTTTTTATATCAGAGAAATATGACAGCCTGCATATTTTCTGGCTTAACCCCATGTTCCCCTATTAATCTTGATCCATGTTTAATGATGATAAAACAAGAATACTTAAAACATGTTAACTCTGAAAGCCAAATTACAGATCAATGCTCCAAACAAAAATGCACAAACAAACATCCATATCACCCATAACAAATCATTTCAGAGATTCAAATAACTCATAGTATTTTTAGGCTGCCTGAAATAGGACTTAATGCCATTGCATACAAAAGATAAATACTCACATAATGTTTCTCCTTTCACTGCCTTAATTTCTTAGAACAGCAAATCCCCCAAAGCCTCAAGCTAGTGTTTCTCCTTGTTTATTTTATTTTGTTTTTGATCCCGAGAGAGTGATGGTTTTGGCTATGTGCAGTTATTTATAAATCCATTCTAGGGTTTTAGAAAATGGGTAATTCCCCTGATACCCTTAGATGTTTATGTACACATCATATTTCTGTGTGATCATAAATTGGAAATGCACACTTTAATTAGCTATTTCGGGGATCATACATTTTTAGACACTCAATACTATTTTCATGACTCCTTTCTACTCATGCCATAAGCATGTGACCCTTAGTTTATTATTTCTTTTTATAAGTTTTAAGGAAAATCTGAAAATCTACTTTGTATATTTTTTCTACCTATCTATTACCTCCATTAAATCAGACATGCTACCATACTTTGTAATGTAAAATCATTTACACAAATTATTTATTTGGAATAAATATGGTATGGAAATTTTATTTGATTCTGTATATGTGTATATATATATTTCTGCCTTTATGTCAAATCAGTCAACTCCCTTTTAAATTAAAAATCACATATATTATGCTAATTATTTTCTGGCACAATTATAAGACATATAAACCTTTATATTAAACTTCATTTTATTTTATCTTCATATAAAACAGCAAACACCCCATATATATTAAATGTGTATATATATATATATTTATTTACATAATTCTTTGAACATAAAGCTATATTTATTTTGAGTTCCAATTTTTCTTCTAATTACCTTAATTCCTTGCATTTTATCAAACAGAAGCTCCCATTTAATTTTTATTTATTGCCAAATTCTTTTCTGTTTTAATGCAATATATATGCATATATATATATATCTCAGAATTTTCTAATACAAATATATATATATATATCATTTTATTTTTATTTTTATTTTATTTTAGGGTCATTACAATACAAGAGTGTGCGAGAACTATGCTTTCAGATAGTAATTTACCAAAACACTTTTGGGCAGAAGCTGTTGCTACCGCCTGTTATATTTTGAATAGAATTTTAATTAGACCTTTAACTGATAAGACACCTTATGAACTTCTTCATGGAAAGAAACCTAAGGTATCATACTTCAAAAATTTTGGAAGTAAATGCTTTATTTTAAATACAAAAGATAATTTGGATAAATTTGATCCTAAATCCGACAAAGGAATCTTTATCGGATATTCTAATAGAAGTAAAGCTTATAGAGTTTTTAATTTAAGATCTAACACCATCGAAGAAACAATGCATGTTTCGTTTGATGAAAATTTAAAAGATTTTGAAATTACAAATGATGAAGAAGATTTAATTACTCAAAATCAGGAATCAACCGAAATTAATAATGAAATTAATCATCCTAATCAAGGGATTAAACTTTTAAAAGATCATCCTATTGAAAATATAATAGGAGATATGAAATCTATTGTTACAACTAGAAATCAACTAAGTAAAATGAGTAATGTTGCATTTATATCATCTATTGAACCCAAAAATCCTAAAGAAGCATCAACTGATGATTCATGGATTTTGGCTATGCAAGAAGAATTAAATCAATTCACTAGAAATGAAGTTTGGGAACTTGTTCCTAGACCTGAAGATAAAACTATAATTGGAACTAAATGGGTCTATAAAAATAAAATGAATGAACAAGGTGAGGTCGTTAGAAATAAAGCACGATTAGTCGCTCAAGGTTATTGTCAAGAAGAAGGTATAGATTGTGACGAAACCTTTGCTCCTGTAGCAAGATTAGAAGCCATTAGGATTCTACTTGCTTTCGCAAATCATAATAATTTCAAATTATTTCAAATGGATGTTAAAAGTGCATTTTTAAATGGATTTGTAAAAGAAGAAGTATATGTTGAACAACCACCACTTTTTGAAGATGAAAAATTACCAAACCATGTGTACAAACTTAAGAAAGCTTTATATGGTCTAAAACAAGCTCCTAGAGCCTCGTATGATAGACTAAGATCTTATTTATTTTAGTTTTTCAATCTTTTTATTTAATATTTTATTATGATATTTTTAAAATTTAAAAGATGTTTAAACATGTTTCTAAATATTGATATTGAGTGTGATTACTACCTTTCATGAATATGTTATAGTTTTAATACCATTTATTACCTTTAAACTCTTTCTTTACAACTCTTTCAGTCTCATTCATTAGTTTCCTTAACTTAAGTCTAGTAATTGGTGTGTTTTACCTTTGTTTGGTTGAAGTGATTTATAATAAATAGTTTGATATATGTATACATACATACATATATAGACACACACATACATAGATATATATATATGTGTGTGTGTGTGTGTATGCTTGTCAACTAGATATTACTTATTACTCATGTTTATCTTATAGTCTGAACATCTCATACCATAGTATATATATCATCATATCATTTTGCAAATTATTTTACTTCATTGTCATTTTATTACATATCATTATGCATTCTATTTCATATCACATTTCATTACATATTACATCATAAATTACAATGCATATCATAATCATTTGCATCACAAGTCACACTTCATTTTGCATATTATCTCATGCTACATTGCATATGTTATACACTTCATACTGCTTTACAAACTACATATTACATACATGTATATATAACGAGTGTATTTTATTTAGGAGGAGGTTGTAGTAATGTCTTATAATATAGGATTAATAGTTTTTGGTTGATTTGATTGACTTGTTTGAATTGTTTAACTTGATTGACTTGTTTGAATTGTTTGACTTGATTGACTTGTTTGATTTGATTGACTTGATTGACTTGTTTGACTTGATTGACTTGTTTGACTTGTTTGAATTGATTGATTTGTTTGACTTGTCTGACATGATTGGTTTTGATGTGTGTGTTGATTGTATTGTCTGAAATATATTTATACATATTTATTGAATAATTATAGTATAATTAAGTTAATATCTTTCACAATTCATTTACTATACTTTGTTCCAGTATTAGTTTAAGGGGGAGTTTTATAGTTAGTGGTTTAGGACTAAGTTTTAGTTTTAGATCTAAGTGTTGATTATTTATGATAACACTATCATTATAATCACACGTCATAGAGTGATAAGTTTTAGGGGGAGTTATATAGTTTGGAGTTATCTAGTTTAGAGTAAGTTTTTGTTGATGGCAAAGGGGGAGAAATATAAAATAGGATAGTTAGGCATAGATTAAGGGGGAAAATATAAAATAGGATAGTTAGGCATATATTAAGGGGGAGTTATTAGAAGTATTAGGATAGAAGTGATATTTTATAAACAAAGGTTATCATCATCAAAAAGGGGGAGATTGTTAGTCCATGAGATGATGGTTTTGATGAAAACAACCTTAGAATAGATTATAAAATATAAATACTAACATTACAAGTTTAGATATATATGTATATGCAGGATCTAACCATGCAGGTATCAAGAATGAAGACTGTACAGTATAGAGATTCAAGGTATAGAGATTCAAGATATATAGATAGAAGACTCATGAGCATCAAGATTATCAAGAGTTCAAGATTTCAAGGTTAAGTTTGTTTTATTAGGAATATTTGTTAAAACTCGTAGAAAAGCACTGGCATCTTAATATCCAATTTATTCGTGGAATGGAATCCACTTCGAGCCTGTTAAAGGGATGGAACCCTAAGTAGGATGGAACCTACGAAAATCTAGTGGGACATTGTTTTGTATCCACTAATTTTAATTCAAATGATTTTACAAAATTGTCTTGTTTTCAAAATGATTTCAAAATTTTCCTTTCAAAAGATTTAAAACTCTCTATCCTGATTTTAAATAATTTTAGCCTAAAAAACATCTTTAATTTCAAAGTCAAATTACTCCTGATTTTAAACTATCTTCAAATAATATATTTAACTTTTAAATATTTATACTTAGATTTAAATATAAAATTATAGTTAAATTATGTATATATTGTTCTTTATATTTACTTATGAATTTCAACTAAAGTCAAGTATATTTATAAAGTTTAAAATAGTTTTTATATAAGATAAATGTTATTTTCAAAGAAATTCAAAACATCAAAAAAAGGCTGTGGGATGTCGACATGCCTATAGGTACCATGTCGACATGGTGTCAGTTTGATTCAAAATTCAAATTTCAAAAGAAGTGTCTATTCGCCATAACTCTTCATGAATGGTCATGGTTGTTGCTCTTTTATAAATAGGGGTCAGTTTCAACGAATTTTAAATCATTTTTTTCTAGTTTTCACTCCTCTTCTTCTTCCGCATTTCTTAATACAAATTTATACCATTACTCTACCGAAATCAACATCGAATCATACTCGATTACTTCTAGTTTGATTCTCCATCACTATCTCTACAAAGTTCTCAGTGCTATTCAGAGTTATAGACTTCTTTGTAATCTATTAGCGAGAAAAGATGTGATTGTAGCCTTGGAAATCAATCAAAAGGGAAAAGGTGCGATTGTAGCCCTGGAAATCAATTGGGTGAACTTGTTGCCCCGGAAATCAAGTATCTCTACCCAGAGGATTGTGATTCTGGAGGGTGTACCTTGTAGCCTTGAAACCGAGGGTTGTATTTGTAAGAATTGTTTTTGAAAAGAAATCCGTACTTGTGTTGCGGGACTGGATGTAGAGTAACTCTGAACCAGTATAAAATCCGGTGTGTTCTTTCCTTTACTGCTTTTACTTTATATTTGCATCTGTGTTTGATTCTGTGTTCATATCTGTGTCTGATTAGTGTATACATTGTTAACAAATTAAGATAAATTCAAAAAGATTAACAAATTTCTTAAAACACTATTCACCCTTCCTCCCTCTAGTGTTAATTCTAGCCTTAAGATCCTTAATCCGCATTCTAACAATGTATTCACGTATCTGATTATATTCTGATGTGTATGGTATGTTGTATATTCAGCATTTGTGAGGACAAGTTGTATAACTGTCCAGTATTGGGTTATTGATGTATTGTACTCTGATGATGTAATATATAAATAATAGTTGTAGTTTCATTTTGTATAGAGACATGTTATTATCTATTATATATTGTTCCGCTGTGATTGTGAGATTCTGTGTTGTTATTTCTATTTTCTCTTCTACCTCTTTGTTCTTTTCCCAACGATCTGGTATTTATAGCATTCGATTGCTCGGCATGCAATACAGTGGACGTATTGATGTCGATTTTCGAAGGTCGAAAATCCCCGGCCGTCACAAAGGCGGCATTCGTATCTATGGCAGTTGAAGGGGAAAGTTCGCATCGACCTGGGTATGATGCAGCTTCATATCGATTGAGGGGACTGCTTCATGTCGATGGATGGTAGACATTCGTATCGATTTATAACCGATGGCATTCGTATCGATATGCATTAATCGATATGAATTTTGGAGTGGGTAGTCGATTACTCGATCGATACGAACCGATGATTTACAAATCGATACGAAGATGGTCTACTGATCGATACGAATTGCTTTTTTCTGATCGATATGGATTGCTCTTCTACCGATCGATCCAAGTTTGAAAAATGATGGATACGAAATTTTTGCACACTCGAATACTTAACTCCGACGAGCTTCTACCTTGCATAATTGGACTTGACTGTTTCACTGCACATTTGACTGCCTTTCGAAGCTCGTCGATGGAACTGTAACTTGAGAAAATTTGACGAATCTCAACTTGGATCGGTCTCCAAAGTCTAGATGGCACGGGTGTGACGGTCAGCAATGACGGTCACTCCGGTTGAATTCTAAAGTCTCGTTGTTCGTACACTTTGTTAATCTTTGTAGAATTTTCTTAAGTATTACACAGCATTGCATTGCACAACATACTCATGCACTTCACCCTGGGGAAAACACGGAATTATTGTCACCTAATGATGGTTTTTACTAAGTTGATTAGCTATGGAGCCCGGAAGCTCGCAACAACAAGAGGCTCAAAGCCCACCCCTTCCAATAATAGAGATGTCGGCTGTTGCTACCGAAGTTATAAGTCCTGCTCCTGACGAGCTACCAGGAGCAGTTTTTATTGAGAATCCTCAAGACTCGATTCCATCTAATATTTCTGAAGAAAAGTTAGGAAGGATTATCCTAAGGTATGGGCTACAGTTGAATAAAGTCCTGCTACCAGGGCAAGGCGATATGCCACATACTCCTCCAGAAGGGTATACCGCTTTCAATAGATTTTCCTGCACAGCCGGGACACTCCCACCATTTAATCGGTATCTCCGAGAGGTGTTATCTTATTTAGGGATTGCCCCATCGCAGTTGCATCCGAACGGGTACGCTTTGCTGAACAGCATATTCATCGTTTTCATGAAGCACCTTTTCCGGCCCCCGACTCTAGAGGAAGTCAGATTTTTGTTTAATGTAAAGAGTCGGGGAGATAATCCCTCATTCACATTCTTAGAGGGAGTTAGAAACTACCAATTATGATTGGGACTTGGACCAAACTCAGCTAGTTCAAAACCGAGTGGTTCTATGTTCGATGCCTGTCGGGTTTCGCTAGACGATGGCTAGACAGAAGTAAGTGTTTCAATTCCTCTGGTGACTAACTGGCTAATATCCATTGATACCGAGCTCAATGTTTCTTTATTTTAACAGCCTAGATTCCACGACCTAAAGGTGCTCAATTTAGGGAAATTGTCATGATCCTCCAAGAGGTGCCGGGAGAGTTTAGAGAGATCGAAGTGGTACTTACAGACGAAAATCTGAGGGCCGTTGGGCTGATCGATGGAGATCAGAGCATAGGGCTTGAAGGATCTCTCAAGGCAGCTCCAGAAAGACATGTTAGACGAAGAGCGCCCGGAATTGTAATTGCTGAGCAGGGTGGTGAAGAGGATGTGCCCACTGAAGACGAACCCGTAGTCGGGCCTTCGGATATCCCTCGACATCCAGAACGGATAAGAAAAGGCAAGGCAGTTGCTCGTAAACTTCGAAAATCTACGAGATGGAAATCCATAGTTATGTATTTGCCAACTGTTGGTGTTGTAATTTCGGAGGCCCCTTCCTCACACATAGACAACCCTTTTGAAGGACTTGCAGATATTCCAATCCTGGACTATGTGTCGCTCCAACAAGATACTGGATTGGAAGGGCTTCAAAGCGCTTTAGATTTAGGCGAGTCGACTCCTTCAAGTATGGCCGATATAACCGGTTGGTAGGGGGGTTAACACATACATGCATACACTTCACGACTTCACATACTCAATTTTCACAAATTGTCAAATCTTCGAAGATAACTAACTTTGCCTTTCTTTTAATTTTTCAGATCCGATGTCGAAGAAACCATCTATGCTCGGTAGCCTCCGCACAGCACATGAATCCTCCAGTTCTTATAGGGAATCTCATAGGCGTGACTCTGACTATAAACGCCGCCACTCTAGCCAAGAGAGGGAATACTATGATAGAGATAGATACTGGGAAAGGGAGAGGGAATGAGAAAGAGAAAACGAGAGGCGAGATAGACACCATTCCCAATCACGCTCCCCTCCACCCAGGATTATGTTGCCACCTCCCAGTTCGAGGACACAGGCCATTATGACTTCGCACCAACCGGTGCCTTCGGTAATTTCACGACCCGACGAACATCGCCGTATGACTAGGGCAGACACCTCTGTTGCAGCTACTTCGGCGGTTACAGAGTCAATAGGTGAAGGAGCCGCTCGGATAGCTCAATTGAAGTGAAATTTTGCAAACATATGCTTCGACGGCTTCCATTTTCCTCCAAATTTGATGGTGCTTCCAGATAGAGCAGAAAAAATCGTTCATGATCATGTCTACCATGCTTTTGGCCAATACCGAGAGTGGAAGAAAACCGCCGAGAAAGTTTCAGCTGTAGAGTTTGAGCGGGCGAAGAAAATTGAAGAGCTTCAAGAAACCATCACCCAAAAGGATCGGATCATCACAGTGCTCACTGGAGAGAATGATACTTTAAGGAATTCCGAAACGGAGGCCCTGAATAAGGTTGACGAGGCCAATAAAGAGTTGGAGTGGATGAGGTAGGAGCATATAAAGTTAGTAGATGATATGGGCCACAGGAATGCCATAGTCACTGCTGAAAAAGATAAAGCATTCCAAGAGCTGGCGGAGCTTAAAGCTATATACGATGAAGTCGTTAAGGAAAAAGATGAAGCTAACAAGATTTCTCAGGAGGCCTGCGACCAAACTGTGGAGGCTCGGAATGAGCGGGATGCGGTGAAGTTGAAAGCTCAAGAGGCTGAGGCTAGGGTTAAGGTTGAGGCCAGGGCAGCGGAGGACCGACTTGAGAGTGACACTGAAGATCTTTTAATTACCTACAATGTCAACGTCCTAAGATACCGTGATTTGAGCTGGCTCAGCGACTACCCAACTCAGTTGCATGGTGCCCGGCACCGTTTCTTGGTCGATGAGAAGGCAGAGCATCATACTGAATCCCTCGATGAATTTGACCTGGAAAACTGAGTGTTGAATGAGGAAGAGAGGAGAATTCTCCATGACGCAACTTTCGCATTTGAGAAAGAGAAGCTTGCTTCTCAGCACTCGGAGGTTGGAGAGGGCTTTGGTGTTGAGCATCATGATACAAGCTCTGAGATCCCTGTGTCAACCCAGACTGAATCCACTCTTGCGGTTGATCCTTTACCTGTGACGGCCTATAATCCGGATCGGCCACAGCTATCTCTAGCCTGTGAGCACGTGTCAGGAGGAACTCTGGCCCCCGCCACAAGCCAACCTGAGGAAGGTATTTCGAACACTTCTCGAACTCATTCAAAGTCTGGAGCACTATCAAAGGAAATTTCTAATATTTTCTCTTATCTCCATTCAGTTATAGAAGCAGCACCGACCATGCCACCTGCAACCCGGGAACAAAATCAAGAGCATGAGGCTAACACAATGGAGGCTACGACGACCACTACTACTGCTATAGCCGGGGAAGTTGACGTGAGCGCTTTCACCTTTAACGAGCAAATAATGGATGAGCTTCTAGGCAGTCACAGCAATCCACTTTCTACTTGCCCTTTGTTATGAGTGGAAGTGCGTTCGCGGCCAGCTCTTCGGCTCCGACTGCCAACGTTCCGCCCGATACTCAAGCAGCTCATGACGACGCAATAATGGCGGAAATTAATGCTGAGATGGCGGGCGCAACAACGGGTAGCACCACAGGAGAGGGAATGGTAGGACCTGGCCCAGCCCCTTTACTCATGATCTCTCCGGGTGGCACGATTATCATTACTGAGGTTCCCCCATATCTTCTCACATAGAAAGTGCCCCCGTCCCTCCGACCATGCACTCTTAAAGCATCCCAATTCCGGTGAGTTCGGAGGAGGAGATCACGATACTTCACCCGGCCGGGGACATGCCTAGTAAAGGCAAAAACTCGAAGCGGCATCATAGTGGCAGCTCCAGTGGGTTGACTCCAAAGGAGAAGAAGCATAAGAAGAAGAAGCCCCAGGAGCAGGAATGAATCTTGGCATCCCTTTTTTTGTAGATAGTTAGGGACTTTCTTTTTGTTCTTATAGGCCGTGTATAGATGCGGGTTCGGCCTCTGCTAGTAGGATTTTTTAGCATAGACACCTTGTATCTATTTTGCTTTTAGGGGATAAATAAAATAGAATTTCCTTTTGTTCTTTGCACAACTCCGAGTTTATTTGTTTAAGTGTTGCATCACTCGAGTTTTCTTTCGATATATTTGCGAGGCATCAGCCTCTGGATCGGACTTGTGTTCGGTTGTTAAGTCCCGGAGTCATGGCTTCAAGTCGTAACAAACGCCAAGTCGCTCTTTAACGTCGTGCTGTCTCGATTAGTAGTTAGTGCTGGAGTCATGCCCCTAGTCCTGGGGATGAGTCGAAGTGGTTGGACGGTGGTTGCTCTTCACCTTCAACATTTTTAGCTTCACTCGGTCGGAACTAAGTGGTAGAGAGATGAGTTCGAGTGGTCAGGTTACACTTGCTCATTTATTTACAATCGCATACGTACTCTGGGGATTAAACTCGCATGCGGGTGGTCGATCACGCCTGCTTAATGTTTAAAGTAACGTCCGTGCTCCGAGGACTTAAGTTGTTCCTCGGGTGGTCAGTCACACCCGTTTTAATGATCAGGTCCGTGTCCACACTCTGGGGACTTAGCTTGATTTGTGGACGGTCAGTCACACCCAGTTGAAGTTTATATTCTAGTCCATGCTCTGGGGACTTAGAGTTAGTTGTGGGTGGTCAGTCGCACCCAGTTGAAGTTTATACTCCAGCCCGCGCTATAGGAACTTAGAGTTAGTTATGGGTGGTCAGTCGCACCCAGTTGAAGTTTATACTCCAGCCCATGCTCTGGGGATTTAGAGTTAGTCAATAGATGGTCGGTCACATCTATTTTGAGTTTTAGAATTTCATTCGCACTCTGGGAACGATAGATCTATCAGGATCGTGGATGGTCAGGTCACATCCACCCTGAGTTAACAAGCGAGTTGGTTAGATGGACGGATCCATCCTCCTCGGACTTGGATTAAATACGGGCAAAGTCATTAGGTGGACGGATCCACCCTCTTCGAGCCCACATTTGCAAGTTTATACTCCAGCTCGCACTCTGGGAGCTGGAGTTAGTCAGAGGATTGTCGTGTATCAATCCTTTTTGGCTTCAATGTGATAGCTTGCCCCTGAGCTCGGGTTTCACTTAGCGAGTGGCTGGTCATATCACAGTCACTCCCTATTTGAATAAGTCCCACCGTAGGATGGAACTTAGCTCTCCGTGCATTGTGATGGTCATATGAAGCATTTTAAGAATCGCTGCTTGGCTCGAAGAGGTTGAATTTTATTGCTGAAATAAGAAAGTACGGTAAAGTTAGTTGCCTTATTACAAATTCAAATTTCGAAATGCATAAACAAATTGCAAATGAAAAGCAGACTGAATGAATAAACAAAGCCTGTTATTTTTAGTAGCGACGAAGACTCTCGTTGTTCCAGGCTCTCGGCAAAGTGAGACCATCAACGGTCGATAATTTAAATGTGACATCTCTGAGTCTTCATTCAATAGCATACGGTCCCTCCCATGTTGGTTTCATATTCGAAGGGACCGGGTAAATCCTCTTGAGGACGAGATCGCCAAGTTCAAAGGTTCGGGGCTGGACTTTAGCATTGTACAATCGGGCAACTCAACTTCGATGTGCGGCTGCCCTCAAATCAGCCTCTTCATGCTTCTCATCTAATAAGTCCAGAGATTCGGCAAGCAATATAGCATTTTTTTTCGAATCTTAGTAAGCCACATGATGAGAAGTTACTTCCAATTCGACTGGAATAACGGCTTCTGAGCTGTAGGAAAGTGAAAATGGAGTGTGGCTGGTCGTGGACTTGTGGGTTGTTCGATATGCCCATAGGGCCATAGGAAGTTCATCGACCCATTTTCCCCCGGCCTTTTTCAATCATTTCTTCAGAATGGACTTTATGACTTTGTTAACAGCTTCGACCTGTCCATTCGCTTGAGGGTGTGTAACCGCAGAGAACGTCTTTTGGATATGGAATCGCTGATAGAAATTCTTGAACTTGACACTATCGAATTGGGCTCCGTTGTCAGTGATGATCGTATGTGGGAGACCAAATCGACAGATAATGTTGCGTACCACAAAGTTGATCACTTTCTTCGTCGTGATAGTAGCAAGGGATTCAGCTTCTGCCCATTTGGTAAAGTAATCAACTGCAACGATGGCGTACTTCGCGCCACCTTTAGCTAGAGGTAGTGACCCAATAATATTGATGCCCTATATTGCGAACGGCCATGGACTGACCATTTGAGTTATTTCGGTAGGCGGGGCTCTTGGAATCCGAGCATGCTTTTGACATCTGTCACATTTCCTGGCATAATCTGATGCATCGCAATTTACAGTCGGCCAATAACAACCGTATCGAAGCACTTTCTTAGCAAGAGCTTGCACCCCAGTGTGATCACCACATTCTCCTTCATGCACATCATGTAATAATCGCTTAATTTCATTGTGGGCGATACACCGGAGTAGAGGAATAGAGTATCCCCTTCTATACATGACCCTATTCTGAATAATAAATCGTGAAGCCTTCCGGAGAACTTGTCTTTTCGCACTCCTGTGCTCTGGTAGGGTCTCATGCTCAAGATAGTTCCTAAACGAAGTCATCCATGATTCCTTGTCGGGTATGACTTCATATACCCAGTCGGTCTCCATTTGGTCAATACTCGAGGAAGATAGTGTCTCAACGGGGACGAGTCCCATTTGCTGTGCCTCACCGGTGCTGGCTAACTTCGCCAGGGAATCGGCCTTCTAATTGTGTTCTTGGGGTATGTAATAGATGGCATAATAATCGAACTGATTCAATATTTCCTGGACCTGGGCAAGATAAGCAGTCGGTCTCCTGTCTCTGGCCTGGTATTCCTCCGGAACTTGGCACACGACCAGTTGTGAATCGCAGTAAATCTCCACAGTAATAATTTTCAAGTCTCTGGCGAGTCTAAGTCCGGCAAGTAAAGCTTCGTATTAGGCCTCATTGTTGGTCGCCCAGAAATCAAACTTCAAAGCATAGCATATAGATCGTCCTTCAAGAGTTTCAAGCACAATTCCAGCGCTTGAGCAGCAGTCATTTAATGCGCCATCAGTATGCAGCTTCCAGACATATTTAGGATATTCATTAGCTTCGGGCAAGTCCTCTGGGATAGTGAATTTGGTGATGAAGTCCGCTAGGACTTGTCCTTGAATAGCTCGCCTTGGTGTGTAAGTGATGTCGAACTGACTTAGATCGATATTCCACTTGAGTAACCTACCAGACGTCTCAGGCCGCGTAGGGACCTTTCACAATGGCTGGTCGGTGTAGATAGTGATAGGATGAGCCTGGAAATACGGGCGAAGCTTCCTCGAAGCAATGACAAGACAGTAAGCTAACTTCTCCAATTTCGGATAATTTCTCTCTGCTCCGGTCAGTCGTTTGTTGATGTAATAGACTAGCCGTTGTATCCGATCCTCCTCCCGAATCAAAGTAGCACTGATTGCATTTTCTGACACCTCCAAGTAGATGTACAATCTCTCATGATCAATAGGCTTTGACAGAATAGGTGGTGTGGATAGGTGTTGAACCAGTGCTCGGAATGCACCTTCACATTCTGTAGTCCATTTAAAGTTCTATTTGCCTTTCCTGATTAGGTCGAAGAAGGGGATGCATTTGTCGGTGGACTTTGAGATGAACCTGCTTAGCACTGCTACCTTCCCATTGAGGCTCTGAACTTGCTTTATGGTCCTCAGAGTCTCAAAATTCCTAATTGCCCATATCTTCTTGGGATTGGCTTCGATTCCCCGAGCATTAACGATGAACCCAAGGAACTTTCCGGACGCGACCCCAAAGTGACACTTTAATGGGTTGAGCTTCATTCTATACTCCCGAAGGATATTGAACATCGTTTCTAGGTCTCTGATATGACTGGTGGAGAATCATGACTTTACAAGCATGTCATCCACATATACCTCTATAGTTTTTCAGATCTGTTTAGCAAACATTCGATTAACTAGCCGTTGGTAAGTAGCTCCAGCATTTTTGAGTCCAAACGGCATGACTTTGTAGCAGTAAAGTCCAAGATCGATGATGAAGCTGGTGTGCTCCTAATCGGGTAGGTGCATGGGAATCTGATTATAGCCAGAGTATGCAATCCATGAAGAATAAGAGCTCGTGCTCGGCTGTTGAGTCTACAAGTTGATTAATCCGGGGAAGTGGAAAACTGTCTTTGGTGCAAGCTTTATTCAAATCAGAGTAGTCAACGCAAGTCCTCCATTTCCCGTTAGGTTTTCTGACATCACAGGGTTAGACACCCATTCTGGATATAGCGCATCTCGGATAAACCCATTCGACTTGAGTTTATCTACCTCTTCCTTTAGGGTGGCAGATCTCTTTGGATCCATACCATGCCTTTTTTTCTTGACCGGGACATGCCGCGGGTCAATATTCAAGGTGTGGCTCGCGATGTCCGGCGAAATCCCACACATGTTAGAGTGCATCTAGGCAAACATGTCGAGGTTTGCCTAGAGAAATTTAACCAATTCATCCTTCATATGTTGGCTTAGCTGAGATCCAATCTTTATCATTCTAGAATCGTCATCATTATCGATCTGAACATTGATCGTCAGCTCTGGCGGAGAAGCCTAACTGTCTTTGACTTCGTCCTCGCTTTCATTATCTCTTGGGTCAAGATCTCTCGGGAATTGAATGTGGTGCTCGGGCCTAGGCCCAGGCATTAACTGTCAATTATCTACAAAGCGTATGTAGAGAGATTCCTCTACGCCCTTTCCCTTCTATTTTCGCTACGCCTCTCGCAGCTCAGCAACATAGCAGACCCGTCTAGCAGCCTGGACTCCCTGAACAACTCTGACTCCATTGTCAGTAGGGAATTTCAAAGTCAGACACCAAGGGGCGATAACAGCCTTGAACTCAGCTAGGGTAGGTCGGCCCAAGAAAGCGTTGTACGGTGAATCAATATCCAATACGATAAACTGCAACATCCGGACTTTCGGCGTTCCCCAATTCCCAACTCCACTGGTAGCTCCACCATCCCAGTGGGTATAGTCGCACTTCCATTGAAGCCATGAATACGAGACTGACTACGCTTCAAATCTTTCGCTTCCATCTTCATTTGATCATAGGCTCGCTTAAAGAGTATGTTCACTAAACTTTCACAGTCCACTAAGATCCTCTTCATCCAAGCAGGACCTATCTGAGCTGAAATGACTAGTGGATCAATGGTAGAGGATTCGATTCTGTCAGCATCCTTGTCCCGAAAAACGATGTCGTCTATCATCGTTTTCTGCTGTTAGGCCGGAGCCCCGTCTTCCTAGTTACTGCAACATTCGAAGCTTGCATGCCTAATAGAGCTGGCATACGACTCCATTTCCATCCAGCACCAATCCATTGGATGAGGACCACCACTAATAGTGTTAATCACCAACCTCCCGTCAGTACATGCGGGTTCCTCCGGTCTAACCTGATTCGGTATTTGATTTTGATTTGATGGGCCCGCACCTCCAACCTTCGGCGCCCGAACAAACTGCTCCAACTTTCTTTCTCGGATCAACTTCTCGATAATATCCTGTAGATGACGACGCTTATTCATGTTGTGGCCATAACTATCATGAAATCTACAAAAATTCCTAGTTTGTATCTGTTTCTCTGACGATTGCTTTGGAGTAGGTTTCTTATATTAGATAGTATTACAAGTTTGCAATTACACATTCTCCAAGGATGTATTTAAAGGAGTATAGGTGTCAAACATGGGAGCTCTACGTCGCGGCCCACGATTCTGATCCCGCTTCTTACCCTGATTTCCATTGCCTTTCTGCTGATTCTACTTACTCTGTATATTTAACTGCACCTTTCTGGAACTCTCCCCGGTCTGTTTCACAGCAAAATTGCTTTGGATTCCTTCCATACTAGGCCCTGCGTCATCCATTTCCCTAGACTGTTTCGCCTCCTCTCTTCTCAAGAACTGAGTGGCTTTGGAATAGAAACGGTCCAATGATGAAGGGGGTTTTCTGGCCAACCAGTTGCTAAATTTGGAATCGGGATCGATTCCCTTAGTCAGTATCATCAGAATGGAATTGTCATTAGGGTTACAAATCTCAGCGCATGCAGCGTGGAACCTCTCCAGGTAACGTCTAAGTGTCTCTTCGGGAGCTTGAGTGACACTGGACAGGGTATTAACATCTTTGGGCCTTGTGACATGCATGCGAAACTGCTCGACAAACTTTGTAGCCAACTGGTCGAAACATGAAATAGATCATGATGGTAGGCGAGTAAACCACATAGTTGCGATACCCCTTAGGGAGATTGGGAAACTTCGACACTTGACCGCATCATCAGCCCATGCGGCATTCATCAACCATTCATACTTTAAAATGTGTTGGTTAGGGTCAGAGCTCCCTTCATAAATAGGTAGAGTCGGCATTCTAAATCGCCGAGGCGGTTCAGCATAGAGGATGTCATCGGTGAAAGGGGTATGACTCCGGGAGATTCCCTAGTCGTCGTTGGTGTGGCCTTGGCTCTCATGGATCATCCAGTGGATCATTGTCGGGGTGTTTGGCATCTTAACATTCTGGGCATGCTGGGCCAAGGTGTGGTCGGGTTCCACAATGCGAGGATGGGCCGGGCGCGGTCGACGATCCATATCTCGCCTCCTTGGTTCTAGGTCTTCGGGAACATAAGGCTTGGGAGTATAATCGCATTGGCGATGGTTCGTTTCCGTTCGGTTCCGAGTGTCAGCTTCCAACTCAATGGCAGCGGGAGCGGCGCGATGTCAGTAATGTGATAGGGAACCGTCCCTCCTCGGGAGGAGGGTCCGGTCTGTTGGCTGGCTGACGGACCAACTCTCGCTTGTCCAATATTCAAAGTGCAATGATGTCCGGTAGCCTGTGTATAGCTTCCATCCAGCCGTGGGCACGTGGATCTGTGATTGTAATCAGAGGAAGCTGAACTTTCAGTAGATGAGTAGGAAGCCTGATCCCTTCTGGATCTCCTTCGTCTCTCTCGGTTCAGACGGTTGGTTAACTCTGTGTTGGCACGGAGCTACTGGGTAAGCTGCTAGCGGATTTGTGTCAGCTCTTACATCAGTAGCTGGAACTCCTCCCTGGTGATAGGGCCTTGTGGATCTAAAGGTCCAGCAGCGTTCTGGTCTGTAGATGGAAGTTGCACGGGGTTCTGCCTATCCCATCCTTCTGGATCTGCAGTGGTTGAGGTAGTCCTAGTAGCGACCATGGTGAATAGCGAAGTTCTCTCCTAGACTTGGTGCAAATCTGAATAGGATGGAAGAACTTCTCGGCTTGAAATCTGGATCTTCTCCTTAGATTTTTGCAATCCGATATCGGCAGTAGATCCAATGAGCAGGAGAAAATCTGGGTTTTCTCAGTGGAAGCACCAAAGTGTTTGTACCAAAATTGGGCACAACACTCTTCGAATGTGTTTGAAGAGATAAAATGAAGAAAGTAAATGTAAAATGAGACAGATCTAACAAACACACCGATCAACAGATAAGAAAAAGTACAGAAACACACAAATTTAGAGTGGTTCGGCGTATGGCCTACGTCCACCGTGAAATGATTGATGTTTTTTTTATTATAACTCGTTGGTTACAAGTGGATTACAACAGTACAATCAAAGTACAACAGCAATTTTGGCAGAGTATCGGCGTAGAGAGGCAAAAAAAAGTCCCTTTCCTATAGGTCCAGGGTCACTATTTATAGGCGTAGGCAGCAAATATCTTGCCCAGATCTCGAAAGACTTCTTCTTTCACGTGGGTGGGCCAACGGGATCGAGTTTAGGTGATTTCGACTCGATATGGGAGCGATACGAATTGAGTTCGTATCGATCCATAAGTGGTCCTTTTAGGCTGAAATTGATCAGGTACATTCTTGAGGTTGTAGGCAAGCTCTTATGAAAATTTGGTGGCATTTGGACTTTTAGATTTTGAGTTATGATCGATGCAAGTTTGGATTTTCAATGTGTTGTCGACTTCGTATCGATACGCGTTCGTATTGTTCCGTTCGTACCCATGCTTGCATGTGCTTGCTAGGTGATGTGGCGCTATCTTCCAGGAACGATCCACTTTTCATGCCGAGTGACCGAGTCTCCCTTCTTCATAGGCCTCGTTCGTATCCATCTGTGTGGGCTCATTCCTATCCATCGACCACACCTCACCTCGTATCAATGGTTCCGTATCGAGACAACTTCGTATCGATACGTTCTTGTTCACTTCATAACGATAAAGGAAAGACGCCTTTGTATCGCTCGAGGTTTGTATCTATCGTATCGATTCATTGGTCAATCGATACGAGTTGTCGGAGGATCTGGGCGATACGAATGGTATGATGAGGGAATGATACGAAGCGCCTCTAGGCCGATTGATACGAGGCTGAGTTTATGTGATGGATACGAATTATAGGAGTGAGGTGGATACGAATTAATGAGGCAATCTTTCATAGATACGAACGCGATGTTGCTTCCCATGGATACGAACCAGTCATGTTTTGCCTGAGATTCGATGGTTACGAATGATATGGATACGAGGCGAAGTTGATTCCCTTGGATACGAATTAGCCGTGAACTCCCTGACTTTGATGGATATGAAGTGATATATGCAATGGATACGAGATAGAGGAGCGAGGTAGATACAAATGTGGTTTCCTGGATGGATTCGAATAAAGTGGATACGAAGGAGGTGGTCGTTGAACTAATGGATACGAACTGAAGGGTTACCCACCTTTCCTATGAAACTTAATCGGTTCATAACTCGGGCATACGAACTTCGATTGACCTGAAATTTGGAACATTGGCTTTCATAGCTTTGCTTGTCGTATCATGTCAATTGTAGCTTGATTAGGTCTCGGATAAAATTCGCCAGTATTCATAGTGAACCTGTGTATAACCGATATTTGGGATAGACTGTCTTTAGTTTCCAGCTAATTCCTTGGTGTCACGGCCTTGCCAAAAGGCAGGATAACATTTAACTCTCTCTAACACTGATAAACTGTCTTTACCATGTGGAACAATTCGAAGTATGTCTTTCGACTTCTAGTGAGCTTTAATTCTATCATGACCAATTTCATGACATTGTTATCTTATAACAATATTATGGGATTCTCAACATTTGGAATCACCTTTGGCTCAATTATAAATTTGTGCATTTATATCTGTATATGTTGGTTTATTGTAGCGCTATTCAAGTTAATGTTCTCAACATTTTATTGAATCAACCACAATCACCTTTATTTTGAAACATTTTCAAATTAGAGATTTTAACTTGAATTTTATCATTGACATGTTATACTCAATATCACTTATAAAAGTTTGTGTCCAAACGTTCCATCATAACGAGTTCGTTGTTTCTATAAACAATTCTCTAGTATTTCATAAATACGCGAGAACACCTCTAACAACCATTTAGTGATATCAATTTGGATTTTATATTTTCTCCATGTATCAAATACATAAACAAAACACAATATCATACACAACATAACCTGCATGATAATTCCTGTTGCTAATGCATATGGAATCCAACTTACATATTCTCTTTTTAATAGAGTGCTCTTGTTTATCGTTTTGGGACAATCCCAGTATCTTTTATATTTGCCATAAAAGACATCATTTACAATCCAAAATTGGGTATTAAAACAACTAAAGTTGATTTTAATACAAGCATATTGTTAAAATGAACAACGTGTTATTTACTTATAGTTTAGAAATATCAATGTACCTTTTAATGTTCTTTCTTATGAACACACGCTTCCTTTGCACTTTGATTGAAAATCAAACTATTTGATATTTCTATCAAAATACTTATTCAATCTTGATACTTATAAAATGATACATTCGTATCATTTCTTGGATCATATCCAAAGACTCACAAACCCAATATCACTCCCAATGACTTTGAGGCATTTTTGGTTAATATGTGTAAACGGCATACTCTAAATCATTATTTAGAATTTTCTGTTTCAATACATAAGAACCAAACAGTAAGTCTTATCGAGTGATAATTTTTTGAGTAAATCTGAATTAACTTGAACATGTTAAATACCGAATCTGTTATGTTAATTTCAACAATTGAAATTTGCGATATTATTCTGATCAACATTGCTCATTTAATTCCAACCACATTAGTCTTTCCAATAAAGGCACAATCTCGGTCGATGGATCACGTCTCTTTGGTTATGACCACCAAAATCATATTTTGATAGCATACTTGGAATTCTTTCAGATCAGCGCATCATACCATATATAGTCAACAATCTAATGGTTTAATTGAACAACCGAGGGTAATGTATGTTTTTAACATTAATAAGAAACTCATAGTTTCTCTTCGATGTACGAGAATAATTATTAGACATTCTAATGCTATGTGTTCATTTAGGTTAGTTAATTTCACTTCATCTCATATAATCAGTTCTATCTATGGATCGGATATAATTCCATTTAACAACCAAAAATTTCTCAAAGAAATTCCTTCACAATGAAGTTGATATATATTGAAACAACAATTGTTTATTAGTACAAATAGAATAGGGATTCATAGACGTTTATGAACCTTTTTATTTATAAAACTGATTTTAGTTTACAAAAATTATGTTCAAAACATAAATATGTCATTTGATGACAGACTTTTCCAAAAAAACTTATGGAGATTCATACAAGATCCCTCATGAACAATTATTACGTGCGATCTTTCGACTCGCACAACCTGCCAACTCCTTGGCCTAGGATATGTTAGGATTTCTTACAAACCCTTATCTTGTATGATTTTGTAAACTGTTGTTTATATGAAATAATATCAACCTTGTGTACTACTCTTAAGTACATGACCTTATAGAAAAAAACTAACTCCACTTCACTCATAATTAATCGTAAATTGTCCAACAATGTCTGATTACTCCTTATCGATACATCATTATGTATCACATGGAGGAGTGACTTTTGAGGCTGAATCTATATTCATTTTTAGGTACATTTGGAACTCTTTCCAATATACTCACTTATTCGACCAAATCAAATCATTTTATTCTATTGCATGTTATTTTATTTACTTTTCTTTTATATTCTATGATTTTATCATAAACTTACTACATGTGTATCCAATACATATGTACATGTTGGTAATTAATCATCGATGAATATAACAAAGTATGTGGAACCTTTTTGGTATTAATAGACTTATGATTGCATACATCAATATGTATTAGTTCAAAGAGTTCATCAACTCTTATGATGCACCCACTGAATGAGTGCCTAGCCATTAATTGTTTGAGATATAATTAACATGTATCATATGATTCATAATCATACAGTAAAATTATTTCTCAAAACTACGGCTTAGTCTATAATTCCAAAACAACTATAAACAAGATTAGACACATATGTATTTTTGTTGCATCATTTTTACTATGAAACAAATTCCATAATATAGTTCTATTTCATAATGAATATTCATAATACTCATTTTGAAATATAGTTATATCTATTTTTCAGTCAATACCAAAGATAAACATTATTTCACAAATAATGTTCGGTACATTTTACGAAAATAATTTTCGTAATTTGATGCAATCATTAGGTGCTATATGGCATGCTCCCACTATTTCCGCCATTACTATATTAGCGTACTAAATTTAGAGGTCCACCATTCACTTAATATTGTTAATATTTTTTACTTATTTCATATGCTGCAACTAGTTTACAGTAGAGAGTTCTTTGATCAAATATCTTGAACTCAAAGAAATAAATGTTATAAAAAACAATTTTCTATATGAAAGACATTTTGTAATAAAATCATATTTCATATTCCAATATTAAGTATCAATTAGTACAATTCTTGTTTCCAATGTTTCTCTATAAAGCAGAAGTGACTATTCATTCTCTTGATACCAACTTTACCTTAAATTACGTCTATTCTTATACATTCGTTTTTCTTTCAAATGGTCAAACTATTCAAAAGAAAACCTTACTACAATATCATAACAAACCTTTTACAAAAGCACATTCGATTATTCTTAACATTTAAGACATCAAATATGTTGCACTTTATGTAAACCGATCAAGATGACATTTCAACGATCAAGTTCTTAGATGTATCTCGTAGTTTATGGTCTTGTGTTACATTAACATAATATGATCTTTTTGAAATCATTCAAGTTGAATAAATGATCTTAAAATACTGTTTATTGGCTTACTTCGAATGAACTAACTTCATCGAAATATTGTACCCCACAAACTATGACTGTTCATCATATAACATTTATATGTGAAAGTACATGAATCAAATATCCACAGTCTTGAATTGCATTTAGAGTTCAAAAACTCATAAAATGCAATACACGGTCTAAACCAAATAAACATATAAGTGACCAACTTACGAATGTATTAAGTAGTTGAAATTAGGCACTTGCATGGGTATAGAAACATTTTATAACATGCAATTAGAATTATTAGTAAATATATATTATATTTCTATTTGTCAACTTTCAATTCAGTTTGTTTATATATGCTAATTGACAAACATTTTATCAATCATATTAAATGCACAAATTTATCATTGTAGATAATTATAACATTATATAGCATATGTTCTTACAATATTAGAAAGGTTAATTGTTACCATTTCATTTTTCTAATAAGGCTCACACTAGCCTTTTATGTTTCTCCAAGCCCTAAGATGAAAAATAGAAGTCTTACAACTTCACTAGTCGGTGTTAGGACTCGTTTGTTTTGGTATTCTGACCTTGAGTTTGCTCAACAAATCTTAGCCCCACAAACGATGGATAACTCCTTATCGGTTGTATCATATACAACTCCTAACCCATTTTTCCTTGTGTTTGATGTGTGTTTAGTGTTTGATGATAACAAAATATATATCGAATTATAGATGTGTTTGCAGATTTTACAAATACAGGAATAAATATTCATTTTGAGTAATAATACTATTGCACAAAATTTAACAAATTCAATCAGTATTTTATTCAATATAATATTTTATTCAGTACAATGTTTTCAGTTCATACACTAATTTCATACAATACACTGATTTCATATTTACAGTTCACTCTCACTCATACATTTTCACATTTACATTTCTGTCCTCACTACATCATTCATACACTCAGTTGTTTTTCTGAATCTGCATTGTCCAGCTCCAGTATTTGTCTTGTCTCCTGTGTACCTGTATAATTAAAAATCTACAGCAGTAATCTGAACAGAAACGAATTTAATTTGCAAAAATATAAAATTTGTTTTTAAAGCTGTCTCAGATATATGGGTTAAACGTCATCATCTTTGATTGTGTAATATCTATGCATATCAGTATTCATATCAGGGACAGGTGATTACGAGTGGCTGCAGTACACACGTATACACGTGTGCACTGCCTTGCCAACTCGAGTGCACAAGGTCAAATCAAAATCAGATTCAACACAAATGCAACTGAAGTGAAATCAAGACCAACTTTACTGTGCAAACTCAGACTCGAGCATACATGTGCATAGAGATAGCAGACTACAACTACATCTCATGAATGTAATTCAAGTTACTACAGCAAGCATGCACACATATGAAGTGTTTTCAAGTCCAAATGAACCAGTAATGAACCAGACTACAATGAAGGCAACAAGCTGTTATGTCAAAGTCAGGTTCAAGTGACTCAAGAACAACAACTTCAGAGACTAGTTCACAATCCAAACTCAACAAATATCAAAAGATAGCACTACTACAGTTCAAGTACAACAATATCACAATATAAGAACATAATGAATGCCTGTACAACATGAAACTACAGGATATACATACAGGGATGAATACAATGTCAATGCACACAGCAGTCTCAATCAAGACAATGGCAACACAAGATAGATGAATCAGTGCCAAGTCGACATGCAACATAACACAACAAAGGAAAGTTTAAACATACATGATGATCACAGACCAGTTCAAACCAGTTCAAAGTGCACAAGAGATACAAGTGCAGCTACAACAGTGCACCAGTACAACACTCCAGGTCAAGAACAAATGCAACAGTAAACAAGTTAAAATGGTGAAGAACAGGAAGGCAGAAAAACAGATCACATCACAAAAATCAAGTTTGCAGTTAAAGTCAACTACAGGTCAAAATTAATGTCGTGGGGATGAACGAGAAATAGTAGACAACAGTTCGAAAAATGCTCAGGGATGATCATGAAAATGGACAGAATCGAAGTACACAAGAATCAGTAAAAATTGTCAAAGCCGTATGTTTGAAAAAGTCATGTTTTATAATTTAGGAAAGTATCAGGTTCAAATGCTTCAAACAAAAGATCGAACGATACAAAATCGAAGTCGTGAGTCAAAAGAAATTTCCCAAAATATCGAGATGTAAAAACGGCAAGTATAAACAACGTGGTGATCACGTAAATCAAATCAGACTCTATATAAACAACCACGATATCATCATCGACTGTGTGGTGAAGAGCAACGAAAATAAAACCCAATCATCACCGACATAAAACTCAAGCAATCAAGTTCAAGTTCAAATTAGAGAACAGAACAGAGATATTACATACCAATTTCAAATCGAAGAAACCGTAGCTCCAAAGCATAATCGCAAGAGACGACAGGGCGAAGCCCTAATTAAAGAACAAATCATCGAGAGGCCAAAGCCCTAATTTTTGAAAGCATCAAGTCGAAGTCGCAATTCAGAGCAACGAAGCATCGAGAGGCCGAAGCCATAAACAAAAAGCCTTAATTCCAGAATCAAGCGAAGAGGAGCTGAAGTCTCAATTCGCCAGAGTTTCAGAGATCGAGCCGAAGCCCAATCCAGAATCGCCAGTTTTAATCTCAAAAGAAAGCCGAAGCCCTAGTTTTTCTGATTCGCCATTATCTCAACGAAAATGAAAGTGGAAGAAATAGCGGGCCGACATGTTAGGGGAAATAAAAGGGCCGGGCTTAGATATTAAAAAGATTTCAAAGTAGTTAAATTAGTTTTAAATTTGGGCCGGGTTTAATTGATATAGTTTGGGCCTATTTTATTTGAGGTCAAAATTGTTTTAAAGTGTCAATTTATATTTTGCCCTGGTCTTTATTCTGTATTTCGTTTTTTAGTTTTATACTTTGTCAAGTCCAGTCAGGGTAAATCACCACCTAGGGTTTAGGTAGTGTCAGATTGTCTAACTAGGATTAGTTCAGTGAGCAGGGTGTGCGAGTTTACAAAGCTCTATAGGCGGAGCAGGGTGTGCGAGTCTGTAGGAGTGTTTGTAAGCGGGATACTGTTTAATCCTAATAGAAATCTGGGAATGCAGCAGTAGGCAGGGGTTGCCGAAGCTGGGTAAATTTTGTGTGTGATTTACTTTTCTGCATATCTATTTATCTGCAGTTTGATTTCTCGTTTAATTTGAGAAAATTTGCGATAACCCTATTCACCCCCCCCCTCTAGGGTTAATCTAGATCCTACACCTTGTTCTAATCTCATTCGACCTTGAGTTTGCTCAACAAATCGAAAGAGATTATTCACTCATACCTACCATATCATGATGGCCAAAGTATAGTATATGTACCTTGAGTTTGCTCAACAAATACATATAGTTATCTCACCTCATATGTTCAATATATTAATAATACTACGCGTAACATCCCTAGCTTGAGTTTGCTCAACTACTAAGGAGTATGTAAGTAATTTATTAATATATATATATATGGTAGAGGACAATATTATATTGAAGATTCATGATCTTCAATATATATATTGAGTGATATCGACTTATAGAATAATATATTTCTTATGAAATACCTCAGCGATTCAAGTGTTAGACACATCAGAAATCACGGTATATGTACATTTACATATGTATTTATTTCTCAAATCTATTTGGCTTTCTTTGATGTTCCACATTTAGTTTATATACATATAATATAAGTTTTATTGTTATATAACTTTTATATTTCATATTACTTATATGATAGTCTTACGTATAATATATCATTAATTAAATATTATCTAATTAATTTTAATCAATTAACTCTTTAATTAATTTTAAATTAGTATTTCAATATAACTTTTATATTGGACATATCTACTATAACATTTATAGTGTATACTATAACCTTTATAGTGTAACACACATATATCATATATATGTGTGTATTTTATTTAATTAATTAACCTTTAATTAATTTATTTAATTAAACAATTTTTATTAAAATTTATTAATTTCAAATTTTATCTTGTATACATACATGTATACTTATGTTATCTTAAACATTTTAAAATAACATAACATATATCAACATATATAATACATGCACATATGCATTAATTAATTAACATATTTAATTAGTTATTTTATTAATCTTATTAATAAATTTAAATTTTGAAATTATTATATAATTTTTTTAGATATTTTGAAAATATCATTATCCTTTCAAACATTTTGAAAACTTATGTAATATTATAATTTTTATAATAAACATGTTTTATTTTAAATTTAACTATTAAATTTAAATCTTTAACATTAATTTTCAAAACGATTTTGAAAATTAGCCCAAGGCCCAAATTAAGTTGGGCCTTTTCTATTAGGGGCGACCTTTAGGCACACTTTACCTTTCGGGCCAGGCCGGTAACCAGGTAGGACAGGGTACTTGATTACCCAATTCCAATCCTAGACATTACCTTTCTAGACATCGTACTAAGTGTGCAAGCTTAATTAGTTAGCCCTAATATGACTAAATTAGACCGCATAGGCTGTTGGGCTTCGATACCATTATTGGAACTGGACCAGCCCGCAGCGGAAGTTATGGGTGAATTTCCAAAATGTTACCCTATTGGATCTTTATTGGGCCAAGAAGTCTAACTTAATTAGAACATTTCTAAATTTCATTTAAATAAAATCGTTTATTTTATTTAAATTCAAATATGTTAAGATATGAAATTAATTTTATTTGATTTAGTTTATACATAAATGTATCATATACATACATGTGTGAGTGCAAGTGTAACATAATAATCCGTGAAAGGTATAATATGCTCATATATAGATGTTGGGATTTATATCGCAATAGACATATTAGCTCATTTTGTATGTCATGTATGTTGTCCAAACATGTGCATGTATATGTGTTACAAAATACACACACATGTATGTATAAATATATTATATATAATATATGAACATAAAACATTTATATATAGATAAAAATATAGAAAGTGAGAGAACAATTATTAAAAGTTATCTATAATTCAAAATTAAATTATTTTTGCAAATATAATAATTTTAGTATTTTAATTTGTATATATTATGAATAAAATAATGTTTTCATCCATAAATAATTAACATAAAATAATCTATTGATGAAAATTCAAATTTTACAATTGTAGAAAATCTAGGATCATAAAATAGAGCTTATAAAAAATCTGGAGACTTTTCAAAGTAGAAATATTATTTTTTAAAAACAAATACATTGATTTCGACAATAATTATTTAAGATAAAATAATATATTATTAAAAAATTAAAATTTTAGAAATTCTAGGATCATAAATGAAAGGTTACGAAAAATTTTGAAGAAATTTTCAGTTAAATTATTATTTTTAATAAATCATAAACAGTTTTTTGGTCAGCGATTAACATCGACCTATTCTAATGTTAACGTTCACACGTCACTTAGCAGGTGGTGTGACATTATGGCCAAATTTATCGCTTACTCATTTTCGGTAAAATCCAGTTATAGTTTAATAAGCGTTACTCGGTTGTCACATTTGTTTACACCAATTCTCTTCCTCAAAACTATATCACTTTGGACTTATGGAATTTGGTAATGGTCAAAATTCCAACCTCATCCACATTCAACTTTATAGTCCAGATACAAAGTCCTTGGTCCAATAATAACAATTATTATTAACCGAAATGCTCTGGCCAAAGACTTTGACTTTGAGTTGACTTGAGTTGACTGTGATACTAACCGCATATAATTAAGGAGACGAATCCTCTCTTGAATAGTGCTTCACTTCCAATACTTCCACTCGACCCAACTATAGTCACTCGATGGACGCCATGCCATGATTTGGCTATAATAAAAGTGGAGGTTTCCTATTGAAGATTCACAGTATTCTCAAGTCGAGAGAACTGTGTAAATCAGTCACATCGATATTTTCTGTTTGACCTTAGTTGTATTAACCAATAGAAAACTATCGAGTGAGTCGTTCCATAGTTATCCAATAACTATTAGTACGTAACCCCTAGATGCCCCCAGTAGTCATGAGTAATACATTGTCCAACGTTTGGAGAGCGTTACTACTCCAGTCTCAATGGATACATTGATATCCAATCTCGATGCATCTTGACTAGGAACATTTAAAATGGTATATTTGTTTCGTTGTGATAAATTACTCACGGTCACAACACTTTGTAACTACTATCACAAAATATACCATTTATGGATTTTTCTATTAAATATACTTTTAATAAAGTTAATTAATTAATATAATCACATTATATCAAGTATATAATAGGAAGAATATATCTTTTGTTTCAAACAAGATTGGTCAATGAGTTAGATATATGTAACAAATTACAAAATTACCCCTAGGGCATACCCCTAACTCTATCAAGCTTAACTCGTGTTGATCACTTATCACAGCCTTTCGAGTATGTCCTTTGGTATAATTGAAGAGTAGCATTTGGATTTAAATTAAAGCAATGTATTAGAGGCGTACCATTTTATTGATAAGGAAGATTTAAAATAGATTGAAGTGACTAAATTTGGAAGACACCCTCTATCTCAAGGGTTTTGGTTTATGACAGTAGATTTAGCTACATAGTACTAACATATAGTCACGAAAAGCATAATATATAGTAGTTTTTTTAACATGGTAACTGATATCAATGGGAGTCGATCCCAAAACCTCTAAATAAACAATTGAAAAACATGTTACTTTCACACAAGGGACATATCTAATAGATATCATTGTTATTATTTTCTATAAGTACATAAAATTCACCAAATCAACTCTGCATGTCATGTTATACTTTAGTGTTCGTCATGTTTGTTGGACATTGTTGTTTCATATTGTCGAGCCACATTGCACACCCTACATGAACCTATATGATTGATTCATGCTTGATTTTTAGAGAATGACGGCACACTTATAGTCGTTAGTGATATCAGTTGTTTATGATACAAATATTCTCATTCAAAAGTCAATTATAGTATTTCATACGGATAAAGCATAATGTTGAACATAATATTAATACCAAGATACAATATTCATGGTAAGAAAGTGAAGATACAACATCACTATTAGAGTTTAAAATGCTACACATTGAATGTTTTATGACTCCTAAATAATATAATTTTGGATTACAAAAAGAAAATTGTAGTTTAGCTTAAGGCATATAAATATACATATTAAGACCCACATAATTGTTAGACTAACCTCCAAATAATGTGCCTTCCTTATTATGGTCTTAATTCAATATAGCACTCATGAGAATAATTATATACAAAATTTAGATATTGAAAGTCAAAACACGGTAAAAGTAACACTAATTCACCCGTTACAGATATAAAATTTTAGAGAAAATATTTTTTGAGTTGTACCACTAATTCAGTCTTAATACAGAGAAAATTTTCAGCTTCGTTTAAGTTCATATATAAGCAATTTTTCATGAGTTGTGAATGAATGTCAATTCGATATGCAAGAAACTTTTCTCCTTAAACAACCTTACACTCATTCATTTTCAAAAAATCAACTTTCCTCCTTTCACATCACATAATTTTACCATTTTATTCTCCTCTCATTCATAATTTTTCATTTCTTTAATCCATCTATTATACATTATAATAATATTAAATAGCTTAATCACTCCCTTGATAATGTAGCACCTTATTATAATTATATCCAACATCTTCCACAGTTCTCTATGTAAAGTCAGAGGCTGAATGTCGCGAGTTCAAGTCTCACTAGAGTTATTTTACTACATTTTTATCTACTTGTTAGTTATTTGCCTATTAATAGTAAAATAAAAGCACTTTCTCTTCTCTCCTTAATCCACTTTTATTATTGGGTATCTAAATCTCTCATGAGCTAATACTCTCATTGAAATTATTCTATTTACATTAAAATGCAAGGTTGTTTCTTATTTTTAATCTCAAATAAATCTATCATTTCATCAAAAAAAATCTATCATCAGCTTTCGAATTCCTAAATATTTTATGTATCATAACAATAGTTTCAATATGTTCTTCACATTACTAAAAACACACAAAATATTATGTATTCTTTTAGTTCTCTCCTATCATTTTACATTCTAGTGTCTATTATTTATAATTTCTACAGTTAATTTAAAAGAAAATCCTAATTCTTTTACTATTTTACATATATTTGCATTATCGTAAGAGTATTACTAATAACAAATGACAAAACTAAAAGAATGTCCTTTTATGTTTCCTGTTTAGTTTTATGCAATTACCGTTGGATCAATCTTTCCATCGTACATTTCCAGCGTCGGTAACTTGAAATCGAGGGGATTCCTTGCGTACCGATGTTAGGAGTGGATGGATTTATGTTCATGTCTTTTAGACTCTGATCTGGCAATCCACCTCTCATTTTTTGCCTAACTATCTCAGCAATTCTATCATTATCATCTAACGGAAGTCTTTGCTCCACATTTTCAGTCTGCCTCCCATTCATGAGGGGAAATTCTGGCATGTATTCCTTTGGCTATACATTTTCATCCCGATTCATGTTCTGGTGTTCAACATCATTTCCTAGACATGTCCTCTCTCTGCCTAAGTACAAATTAGCCATGCCCCTAAGTCCCCTAGGATCAGTACCGATCCATGCTCGGGGATCGATGTCGATCCATGGAATTTCTTCGGGGGTCACTCCACTTCACTCCATTCTATTTTTGGGTGCGTTTGTTTTGGCATCTGGTTATGTTATGCAGCAACGCCGGCTGTTCCGAGTTAACCCATTCTTCTGAGGAATTCCTCCATCATCTCTTTCTGGCGGGCTATCATTATATCCTACATATCTATCATTGTCATCTCTATCTCATCTCTGGTTATGTAGATGGAAGGTGTGTTAGATCTTGAGGACACTTCTTGGCTGCCTCCATGCCCATGTTGGCTTGCTCCAACAGTAGTTCTCCTAGTTGATGGTCTCGTCATCTTCTTAAATTCGAGATTCAAGCTGTCAAATCCGGGTCTTTCTCAGTGAAAGTACCAAAATGTTTACGCCAAAAGTGGCACAAACACCCAGTGAAATAATGAATATGAAAAATCCAAGAAAAAGCAAAAAATAGATGAGAAAAACACAAATTTATAGTGGTTTGATGAATACTCCGGCCTACGTTAGCTTAAACTTTGTTATTCGATTTTTATCGAGTTTTACAAAGTTGATCTTACAAATCGGTGGTCAGGGATTGGTGATGATCCATGAGGTTTTAACGAAAGTATAGAAATTTGTTAAATGAGTAAAAAAGATCCCTAAAACAATGCCCCTCCTCCTCTATTTATAACTACAAATTAACTTGAAAAACTCTCACCCATGTTCTTGCCCATGTTCCCTACGTCCAAGTGGAGTTATGCTGAAAAGATCATGGCCTACTCAGTAAACTTCAGGGATCGGTACCGATCCACGCTTTGGTGATCGGTACCGATCTATAAGATTGATTGTGGAATCTTCATTGGTTCTCTGTGGTTGCTTGTATGTTTTGTATCTTGGTCCCTGGCATCAAGTTGCATCGATATGAGATTGAGTGAATTCCTTGGTTCGAATGTTGAGTAAAAGTACTTAATTTATCCATCGGACGTTTGGAATGTGTATGGCAAGCGAACCATCTCATATGGCATGCACTGACCTACGAACACTCTAACTTCAGATGGTGTGAAAAGATGGTGAATTTAGGCAAGCTTTAGGGATCGGTACCAATCCGTGCCTCCGTATAAATTTTGGACTTTGGTCTTGTGGTTGAAATGAGTTGATGTCCTGAAGCTTCTTAGACAGTTTTATGACTTCACTTCTTGTTTTCATTCGACATATAAGCTTGGCAGTTAATGCTCTGGATTCATGTTCGACCGATCCGAGTTGTCTGAATATGGCCTGATTATAAGGCTAGATAACCTTTGCCTCCCAAAGCACGCCTTGTGAATAAAAGGTGTAGTTTGCTCAAGAACAAATACCACAATCAATGAAATGCCGGTAGTTGAATTTTCTAGTTATCGGTCGACCAAACCAAAATGAATCATCTAGTTCCTTTGAATTCATTTGTAAGTCAAAGGTCATTCTAGACCATTATAGCTGGGGACTCGAGTCCTGGCTTGGGCGTTAGTCATAAATAATCATCATTCCGTGTTCTATCAGAATCAATAAATCATATGGTACATTACAAATCAGGATCGTCCCATGTTCATTTAGGAGTTAACAATCACGTATCAAAATCATTTTTATCCCATCTTCATCCATGATCTAAATTACAACATACAAACTGTATGTCGGGTAATAAAAGGTTGAAAAATCAGGGAAGTTCATTGCTACCGATTGGAACGTTATTTATAAATCATCTAGCGTCACTTAGAATCCCATTATAGAACGCCTAATTGAATCGAAGCAGTCAAGTTGTTTCAAAGTCAAGTGGCATACTAACCAAAGTCTAGTCCTTGGTCTCTTTAGATCATTAGTTGAACCCTTGACCTCTCCGAATCGTCAGTTAAATCCTCAATGTCTCTGAATCATTAGTATTCTTGATCTCTCTGGATCATTAGTTCATTTTTGGTCCAATCTGCTTGCTCTTTGATGAGGGAACCCAACGACTGAATGAGTCTAGCCGCTCACTTTTCATGAGGGGACTCACTATCCCATACAAGTCCAATCCACTCGCTTTCCGACAAGAGGACTTGTACCTTGCGTTTCGACACCTTGTTTCTTCGATCGGCAGAGCCGTGCTCAATCAAATCATAAATCAACGTCGGGGGTAACCCATATCCGTTGGTGTTTCGAAATCATTATCAGTTCTTACGTTCGAGTGATTTTCAAAGTCAAGAATTTGTTCATATAATTTAAATTCCAACATCCAATGATGGCTGCTCTTGCTGCATCACTGCGGCTTGGTTTCTCATGTAGTGTTGTAGCTGGTTGTTCCTAACCAGTTCCTCAATTAGGTCATGAAGGTGCCTGCAATTATTCATTTCATGCCCATCCATCTCAGACAATACTTTCCCGACCTCCTCTCTCAATCTGTAGGCTCTCACTTCATTGGTTTTCGATAGGAAATTTGCCCTCTAGTATCAAGGTAAATCCGCTCTAGGGTTTCATTCAATTCTATGTAAGAGGAGAACTTCAGTTCCCTTCTCTGCCGCTTTGGTCCTCTAAATCCATCTTTCATTTTCCATTATATTTACCAAATCCTGCCCCGGATGGTCCTCCGTCATCCATAGCATTAACCTCTGCCTTTTCAGTTTCAGCATTTTCCTAATGCAAATATCGCTCAACCTCATGATAAAACTCTACGAGATCCGCTAATGGATCCCTTTCCAAAGCAATTTTAAAATTCGTCTTACTAACAACTCCTGAAACTGCCACTATTAGAACCACCGATGGGTCTGTCTTGTGAACTGTAGTGGCTATCATGTTAAACCTAGTTAAAAAATTTCTCAGGGTCTCTCTGGCCCTTTGCTTCATGCTCGATAGCGTCATCACGTTCTTTGGTCGTGAAATATGAACTCTAAACTGCCTCACAAATTACACTAACTCGGTCCATGTGCTAATGGACCCATTTTCCAGCTGTCTGAACCACATTGCCGCTAAGTCTGACAAATATAAGGGGAAGCACGTCCCATCACCTTTTTAGATGCACCCAACACCTCCATATGTCGGATGTATCTCATCAAATGAACCGTCGGATCAGTCTTTCCATCGTACATTTCCAACGTCGGTAGCTTGAAATCGAGCGGATTCCTTGAGTATTAAATGTTAGGAGTGATGGATTTCTGTTTGTCTTCCAGAATCTGATCTGACGATCCACCACTCATTGCTCGCCTAACTATCTCAGCAATTTTATCATTATCGTCTAACGGAAGTCTCTGCTCCACATTTTCAGTCTGCCACCCGTTCCTACCGGGAAATTCTGCCACGTATTCCTCTGGCTGCATGTTTGCATCTTGATTCACTTTTTGGTGTTCAATATCGTTTCATATATGTGTCCCATCTCTGCCCAAGTTTAAATTATCCATGCCCCTAAGTCCCTTGGGATCGGTACCAACCTATTCTCAGGGATTGATGCCGATCCTTGGCATTTCTTCAGGGCTCACTCCACTTTGCTCCATTCTATTTCCAACAGCACTTGTTCTGGCCTCCGGTTCTGTTTTGTAGCAACCCAAGTTGTTCCTAGTTAACTCATTCTTCTGGGGAATTCCTCCATCATCTCTTCCCGGTAGGCTATCATTCTGTCCTGCATTTCTATCATCATCATCTCTATCTCATCTATGGTTATGTAGATCGAAGGGGGGTTAGATCCTGAGAATGCTTCTTGACTGCCCTCGTACCCTTGTTGGCTTCCTCCAACAGCAGTTCTCCTGCTTGATGTTCTCATCATCTTCTTAAATTCGAGTTTTAAGTTGTCAAATCCTGATCTTTCTTGGTGAAAGTGCTAAAATGTTTATGCCAAAAGTGGCAAAAACACCCAGTGAAATAATAAATATAAAAAATCGAAGAAAAAGCAAAAAATATATGAGAAGAACACACAATTTTATAGTAGTTCGATGAATACTCCGGCCTACGTCCACTTAAACTTTGTTATTCGATTTCTGTCGAGTTTTAAAAAGTTGATCTTATAGATCGGTTGTCGAGGATCGGTGATGATCTATGAGGTTTTAATGAAAGTGCAGAAATTTGTTAAATGAGCAAAAAAGATCCCCAATACAATGCCCCTCCTCCTCTTTTTATAGCTGCAAATCAACGAAAAACTCTCACCCACGTTCCCCACGTCCAAGAGGAGTTATGCTGAAAAGAACGTGGCCTACTCAGTAAACTTCAGGGAACGGTACCGATCCACGCTATAGGGATCGATACTGATCTATGAGATTGATTACGGAATCTTCTTTGGTTCTCCGCGGTTGCTTGTATGTCTTGTATCTTGGTCCTGGGCAGCAAGTTGTATCGATATGAGATTGAGTTTGAGTGAATTCCTTGATTCGAATGTTGAGTAAAAGTACTTAATTTATCCATCGGACGTTTGGAATGTGTGTGGCAAGCGAACCATCTCATGTAGCATGCACTAACCTATGAACACTCTAACTTCAGGCGGTGTGAAATAATGGTGGATTAGGGCAAGCTTTGGGGAACGGTATCGATTTGTGCCTTCGTATGAATTTTGGGCTTTGGTCTTGTGGTTGAAGTGAATTGATTTCCTGAACCTTCTTAGCAAGTTTTATGACTTCACTTCTTGCTCCCGTTCGACATCTAAGCTTGGCGGTTAATGCCTTGGATTCCTGTTCGACCGATCCGAGTCCTTTGAATATGGCCTGGTCACAAGGCGGATAACATATATAGACACACACACATGTATATAACAGATATCATTTAAAATCGATTTATTTTGGTAAGGTCGACATGGACTACACAACAAATTTCAATTTTTTGACAATTGTATAAACTGTTAGCATTATACTCTTACAACTTACTATCTGCAACGGACTGGTTACACATTAATTTGTCTTTTATTCTTTCAACATTCAATAAAAACATTAAAAGATCTCAATCCCGAATTTTCATATCAAAGTTCATCATTTCATCTACAAAATCCAATATCTCTCTCTCCACACACATGCTTACCAAGTAAATTTATCTCGATAAAGTCGACATGGATTACATAAATTTTTTCTATTTTTTGACAATTATATAAAATATTAACTTTATTCTCTTACAACATTACCATGTGTAACGGACGGGTTGCATATTAATTTGTCTTTTATTCTTTCAACATCCCAAAAAAAGGCTAAAAACTCCCGGTCCCAAATTTTCATATCAAAGTTCATTATTTCGTCTACAAAATCCAACATCTAGGTAAGCTTTCTAATTTTACCCATTTAAATTTCATTTTTAATTTTATGTTTGGTTAAATTTGAGATTGGATTGATTTTAGTTCCAATAGGGTGTGGTTGGATGTTAAAATCAACCCTTTATGTCAAAAGTTCTATTTATCACAGTATTTTTGGTTGGAATGATGGATTACTTCAATCTTTGTCATGAATGATGATTTTGAAGAAGTAATTGTTTTGTGAATTTTGAAATAGTAAGAGAAATGAAATTATTTGGGAAGAAGGATATTATAGAAAAAAAAATGTAGATGAAGTATTGTGTGAAAAAAAAGGACAGGGTGTGAAATGTGAATATATGATTGCAAATAGAATTGACCATCCATTTGCGAAACAACTTTTATATTACAAAAGTGATACTAAATTTGATTAGAACACTCGGTTACTGTTCAAAACTCCTTTCAAAAAATGGAAGTAAATTGTTGTCAACTACTCTTTGTTTCTGCTTTTCTACGTCTCGATTTTACGTTACTTTCAAAATCTAGATTTTGTTGCATTTCCTATAGAGGAAACGAGGAGGAAATGAGTAATAATACGCCCAATTCGTAACCAATCGACCTACTAGGGATTCGACGTAAGCTGATACCTTACTGCCGTGCTGACGATCCCAAGTACAATTAGAACAATGGCGCATGAAAGGCTGTACTTCATATTCTTTTTTCAAATCATTCCCAGTCATTTAATGCTTACTTCGAACACATTATATAACTTTATTAATTAGTCGCTGAAATCAAAGATGTGGTGCTCTTATATCTTATGAGTACATATATAAACATAAAAAGAATAATAAAGCGAACATAGAGAGAGTGAATGTGAGCGAAGAGCGAGAGAATCCAATAAATTATGTCATTGTAAAGGCAATAATAAAGAGTATCGTGGAATAGGAGTTAAAATAAACTTGTGGCTACACAAATCTAACACTTACAATTGAAAGGGCAACCTAAGCGTAAGACCACTCTTTCACACAAACCCGGCTATATAATTCCTAAGTATTGAATTAGTTAAAACACAAAATAGAAACTTTGAAAAAAGGAGGACACCGCGTCAAAAATTCAGTTTGAAGCAAAAACGGACAAAATGTTATACTGAATATTTCTATTTTCTCGTACCGTTGAACAAAAGAGCAACTGAATAAAAGAAAATAAATTTACTTATAAATTGGGTTTGTTGGGTTTTTGAGCGTGTGTGTGGACGCGCGTGATTGTGGGGGGCGCGGGGCGCAAAATCTTCACCTGAGTCACAATTTCAATTATGAAACTACCTTCAAAATGGCATGTGAAAGAACAGAGCAAAATTAAAAGGGATAAAATACGAAGATTCACAACACAAGTAGAAAAGCCAGCATTCAACTCATTTGATAACACATTCACGGGACAGAGAAGCTAACATCATGACCCCAGGATGGAAACGAATACAGCATAAATAATTGCTCCGATGATATTCGCTTATCCTCATCTACTAAAACACATCATAACAAATATGCCTATATTCTATAATCCTGGAAAAATAAATAGTAATATACTGTGAATGTTGTTATGGTTGTGAAGGAAGATAGCATTTCTTATAATTTTTTATAAAGATAGCAATCCACACGCTGGGTTCAACAGTGACTTCGCAGAAGCATAATAATCCTCAAGCAGAGATTGGGTATTTATATCCATAAAGTTTTCAAAGTAGTATTCATTTACCGTAACATTATTTACATTTTGTGCTCCTAATATGTATATACACTCTAAAAGTAACTTCTTCAGATCAATGAGCAAGTAGCCACTGCAAATACTCGGTTCCATTGTTGAGAATACAATCGTCATCTTCACTAACGGCAATTCTTTTTCGCATGAGAATCTCAACTGAAATATCTTTTCTCTTCCGGCCACCTCTTGGCCTTGATCTCCATTGCTCGTCGGCTTCAACAAAGTCTACCTATACAGCGTGCAGCAACAAAGATTAAAAATTTCATATAGGTGCAGTCCTAGTTAGGATGTTACTACTTACACCCTACCTCATGCTTCTAAAACAGAGCCGTGACTCAAAGGTTAGTCAGAGGCCACTTGTAATTTAAACCTCAAAAACGCTTATACCAGTCGCTTACAGGACATAATATTACAAAAATCAGGGTAGAGATGTTATAAATCTGTAATCTTTATTAGAGGCCTCTTGAACAAGCGTCCACATTTTCCATCCAAGGTTGTAAAAACCATTAGACGGACGCTAGGTGGTAAGCATGGATTAAAGATTAATCATTGAGGTGGAGATTAGTAGAAGATTAATCAAAACTAAGACCTTTTTTTATATAAACTATTGTATTTTGGAAAAAAAAATTAATATTTTGTTCAATATTAATTGATATAAAATGGAAAAGTAGGGGTGTGGATGAGCTTGAAAGCAACCAATAAGGCAAAACCGCCTTAAACTAACATGTAGTGTAGATACATCTTTAGATGATGTGGTAAGCCTCGTCTAGGCAGACCTACATGAAAGACTAGCCGGCAAGCCTCGCTTAGCAACTAGGCAGGGGCCTAGAAAGATTTTTACAACAGTGCGTCCCTTAGAATATTGTTCAAACAAACGTCTAGATGCAAGGAATTTCTTATGTTGAACAAATGCCCAAAAGCTGGAGGTCAGTCGCCCTATTTATTGTTTTGTAAACAATTGTTGGGCAAAGACCCTGATTTCGGACATAATATTACAAATCTGTAATTGTAATCATAATCAATGTTGGAGATGACTTTTAATTTTATTATTTTTATTTTGTAGTTTTACCTTAGTCCAAATTTACCTTCATTCTTTCAGACTAAAACTTCCTATAAAGTAAATCCCAAGAGGTTTAAACATATTAGTTAAAACTGAAGATTGATACGGATATAACCTTAACCGTTCATTAAGTAAAGTTAAATCGTGCTAATAAAAATGACTGATAGCAGGTTCCGTGAGCCCAGATAATTCGATGATATATACTAAACAACTTACAAATCTGTGAACATGAACACCAGATTTTTCATGCTTATCTCTGACATGTTTGTAGGGGAATGTCTGCCCACATCCTGATATACGACAAGAAAATGGCTTGATCTCTTCATGTATAGCTTTTATATGCTTATCGAGGTTTGATTTCTGCAAATAGCCAAAATGCATCTATAGTTACGTTCTCTCTATTAAATTCATTTCATTCTGTACAACCTAAAGAAATTATTTGAACATCCAATAAACCTAAATTTGTTGGAATTCAAAGAAAAAAAATTGAGCGTCAGATAAAAAAACATCTAACAACAACACATGTATCATGTGTGCATGCTAAAAATAGTTTATCAAAATATTTGTAGATGAGATAAAAGTTCGATATGGCAGTGAATTTTGCAAGCTTAGATCAAATTAACATCATTTTGCAAACCAGGTGGCTATACTCACTATCACAATTTCGCACAAATGTGCGTGCACAGATATTTTACACACACACAGAGGGCCGGCTATTGAGACACAAAATGGGGACCCAATGAATGTGGACCTTTGCATCTCATAAGGGGTTGAATTCGGGGGAGATCCAACGGTTGAACCTTCCTTGTATATAAATACACATAGATACATACACACATGTAGTCCACAGGTGTGGCGCGATGAAAAAGGGATGCCTAGGCCTAGTAACAGACCTAGATTCGAGTCATGTCTTGCACACACTTCTTGCAAAAAACAGTATCCATAGGGAGATAGGTGTCATGGGTTGAAGCGGACAGACACAACTTAATCCCTCCCGGAGATCCCCTGTACCAAGGAGTCTTCAACAAAAATTCACACATGTATACATTTTTTTACCAAAAGTTTTTTTTTGAAAGAAAAAAATAAGATGGTTTTTTTCGATGTACACGTGCATGAGTGCTGGTATATCATGAGTGCTGGTATATCTGATGTAATAATTCAACTCCTTTCTATTTGCAACTTAGAGTCAAAACTACAATTGTGTGAATGTGTCTGTGTGCGTGCAAGCGCACATTATTTAGCACATTATTTAACTGCATTATCAACCAGTTATGCTGAAATACATCACAGTAATATTCCAGTATTGAGTGTTAATAAGATATGTGGGCTTACATTTGAAAACGTGTGTTGGCATCTAGGGAAGTTGCACGTGATCCTTTTTACCTCATCAAAAGTTTGATGAACACGAAGATGCCTCTTAATGTTCTTCTTCAACTGATGGGTTCCACAAATCTCACACATGGTAGTTTGGTGACAAGACAATCTATGTGCTTTCAAACATTCAGTATTAGTAAATTTCTTAAGACAACCAGGCTCACCGCATATGACCTCTATGTATTCCAGAGTAACTGTCAGATCAGAACACATAAAGTTAAGTGAGCATGTTCCTTTGTGTGATACCTTAAATAAATGATGAGTTTGGTTGCAAGGTCGGTAGGTTATATTTACACATATATGGAACAGTCCCAGAATCATTATAAGACGATTTGATCAAAGTGTACATGAAAAAACCCTAGTAGTTTAACCCCAAAATGAGCATTTGAGTAGCCAACATATACTAATATTGATTAGTATGGGCAGACAAGAACCAAGTGACTTTAGGAATCATAAAAATTGCACTAGATTTTATCACTGCAATACCAACTGCCAAGGACAATCTAGTTGATGGTAAGAGAATATGTGCACCAAAACTTACCATGTGAATCCTCATGCTTCCTCAACTTTGAGGCATACTTAAACTGCTTCCCACATCCAACTTCTGAACAAATATAGTGCTTCTTACTCTCACTAGTGGAAGCACAGGAATCATTATCATGAATTTCTTTCAGATGCCTTGTCATGTTACCTTGAACTGAAAACTTCTTTTTGCAATTTTCTACAGGACAATCAAAGAGCTTTCCTTGATGTGTGAGAAAATGTCTATTCAGATGGTCTTTTCGCCTATAATTCAAATTGCACTCCTCAACTGGACATGCAAAAGGTCTCTGTAATGGAAAAACTGCAGTTAGAATTACCATGCTTATAAACACATCATTATGATGGAAAATATGCAATTTTGCAGAAAATCAAAATATCACTAAATAACCTGTAAGAGAAACCACTAAACCGTACTTTCAAAGGATTTTTTCTTAAAAAAAGTGCAAATGCAGTCAAAATAATAATTCAGTATATGAAATAGTTTAAGAACTAAAATGTCGAATGTAGTAAGGATAATAAATATCTTCACTGTAAAACCTGAACATTTCATTATTTATGCCCAACTTCATAAATGTAATTCTCTCGTCAAAATTCGATGGTACCTTCCATCTGCAAATTCAAGGGATGAAAAAATAAAGTCTATAGTAATTATATCTCACTTTTACAAAGTCTTGATCCCGCTGGCAAACTGACTTTTTCTCAGTTGACAGTTATGGAGAAAGAGCATGTCAACAATGTTAAGATCATTAGCCACACATTTAAACTTTAATGTATCGCTACTTAACACTATCAAGAATTTATTTATTTTTAGTTTGTAATACATTGAATTCAATTGTGTGATAAATGACCTTGAAATTATCCACATTATTGACTCGTGGTAAGACATCAAATTGAAAACTGAATAGTCAAGAAATAGAATCCTGTTGATGTAAATTCGTCGGGTAATTACCCAAAATATGCACTGCAAGGTCGATTAATATTTCCTTATATTCAAATTTTCATAGGGGGTTACAGCTAGTGTTCTGCTTGCTTGGGTATTCAAAACAAGATCGAGCAATGCTTGTCACCTCTCTCTACTCGAACTACACTTAAAGTTCAAAAAACCTTTATAATTTATGCTCGTTGAGGTTTATAACTTATATGACAGAAATCCTACTATTTATTGACTGTTTACAAACTATCTAAGTTGTGGGTAAACAATAACTAAAAACTAGTGGGAGGAGCAACAGTCAAATTCAAATAAGAAACGTAGCATGTATACTAACAGTGGCACAGTAAAAGTCAAACCTCCAGGATGATGGCGTGATTTGAGGCAGTCTTGATGGAGCTTCTCAGGCAGTCCCCCACCTGATACTAGTCCATTCAAGAGAAATTTCTGCCCCTTCGCATTTTGGAGTTCATCGAATGGGATCCAATGCTTCACGCTTGATCGCAATAGTTTACATACCTGCATTTTCATTCTATTTATACATATTTACTCAACAATCAACATAACACTGCACTATCATCCTGTAATATATACTTAATCAACAACCAACATAACATTGTAATAAAGAAGTCACTACCAAATCAAACCTCACGGAACAAGATGGCGTGAATAGAGGCATTCTTGATGGAGCTTCTCAGGAGGTCTCCCGCCTGATACTAGTCCAAGCAAGACAAAAAACGGTGCCTCGCCGCATTTTGGAGTTCATGTGGGATCCAATGCTTCACACTTAGTCCAAAGAAATCGATAAAAGCCTGCAGAATTAGTATTGTTTATTTCACTTTTATCCAAATAGCAGAAAAACTGGCCCATTCTTACTTGGCTGCAGTGAGTAAATTAAAACAAACCACATGAAATATAATAAAATCAAATGAAGTCCCTACATAGGCATAATCTACCAATATATAACAAATATCTCCCTACCTATGCAGTAGTAGTTAATATGTAACAAATTATGTACAAAACTCGCTGTTAAGATGGAATTTAAGGTCAATCCACCTGGATTGTCTATTCAGAATGAAAATCATTTGAACAGCATGATAAATCCCAATAAAGAATAATAACCTCTAATGAGTGACCCTGCATGTGTTGTTTCAAGTAAGCTGGTTTCTTAAAAGTGGCACCACATTCTATGCAAGTGTATTCCCCTTTCTTTCCCACATCTTGTTCTGAACCAAATTTAACAGCTTCAACATCAGCCATTTTATCCTGTATATTATATCATTACCAACAATTTGTAAATATGTGTTGACCAATCACATTAACAAATTTTATTAGAACTTGAGCCTTAAAATGACATGAAGTAGATACAACAAACTTTTTTGGATAGGCTTTTACAGAAGAAGCTAAACATTTATCTCTTTATGAAATTTACAGGTTAACCGTTATTCGAAGGGATCAACACACTTTCTGTTGAAGAAGTTTGTTAGCACACTAAATGATGGTAAAAATGCTAGATATTATTTATCATTGTCCATTAAGTGACCCTAAAAATTAAACATTAGCTCATCAGCACGGTGTAAGTTGCATTTAAGAATGCTAAAAATCTCATATTCAACACAGTGGAACTATTTGGATTCTCACAATAATGCTTTTTAGTTATATACGATGGTAGTGATTGCCAATAGCCATTATAATAAGAATTCAAAAACTATAGCACTCTTCAAATGTAACTTACACTGTATTGATGAGCTAATTTTTAATTCATAGGAGTTTAGGACCGACATCATGATAAAGAAAATCCAACAAAAAATACCATAGACGACAAGAGAAACGAAAAGGCAAATGTATTAAAGACAAGGATCATAACATATGGATGTAGATTATACCAAAAAAACAAGAAAAGAAAAAAGATAGCTTTGGCTGCTAATAAAAAAATACAGTAAACTGCAGAACGATCTAATATGATTGTTGATTTAGCTTATACCAGTTCATCAAATTAAGGCTAAAAGAAGGATAAGATTCGTTTACTCGGCAAAAGTAGTGGAAACATACCTTGTGATGGGAGAGGGCATGAGATTTAATCAAAGATTTCTTTGACCTGCAAATTCCACAGAACTTGCAGAAATACCTCCTTATATCTCTGAATAAGGGCTTCTTAAATTCCTCAATTTCGTCTGCTTTATCAGTTGCCATCTGATTAACCAGACAAAATCATTAAATCTAAAGCGTTTATAAAAACAACTATCGTTGGTATCAAACATTCACAAATCAATGTCGATTATCCAAATCGTAGAAGAAGGTACAAAAAAGATTCCTAAACAATTTAACAAATTTGAATTTGAAGATGCATCGTTTTGAAAACGAAAACAAAAACAAAAATCAACAAAAAGATGTTACGAAGCATCCGTACCATGCGATGTGGTACATTACAAAGGACCACGAACATAATATGTTTAATAATACGAATATGAAGTATAGAAATTGACCTGCAGCATTCCCACTCAGCAGAAGGGCGGACGAGAAGAACTAGATATAGCAACCGATTATCAAAGAAGAAAAGAGAGTGGAAATGTTCTTGCGAAACCCTATTTTACGCCTCTTATTAATTCCACGACTTATCCTTGTCTCCTTAATTCTCTTAAAATGGATATTTTATTTTAAAATCGTACGATGTACCACATTATACCCATTCTACTAAACTTTTTATACTATTTTACATTTGAATTCCTACTACTAAAAAAATCTACAATTATTTATAAATATTTCACGATTATTTTTCAAAATTTTACATTATAGTTCACGCATTTAAATTAATTACATATCTAAAATTTAAACTAATTGATAAATTTAATCAACTAATATTTATTAATAGATCCTAAAAGATGAAATTTTCAATATGTATATTATAGACGCATAACAAATTGGTAAAAAAAATTCATCTAGATGCAAATATACATAAATTACATAATATAAATTATATAAATTAATGACAATAACAAATTTATTTTATATTATTTACTAAATGAATTTATCATACATTGCACTGTAAAATTCTATTAACTTCAAATAACTAATTTTTTTTTTACAATTACTTAGAAACTTTTCTCAATTATCTTTTAATATTTTACATTCAAGTTATATATTTAATAATTGTGTAATCTGATATTTAAACTATTGAAATATATACGATTAATTAATATTTATTAGTTTATCTAATAAATAAATCCTAAAAAATAAGAGGATTCCATTATATACAATATTCATGTATATGAGAAAAATAATAAAATTATTTCTTCTTTATTCGGATATATGAAGATATATGAATTACATAACATAAAATGTATACATAAATAATAATAACTTTTTTATTCCAATTCATTTATTCCAAAAAATATCATATATTACATAACATAATTTCATTTTTAACAACTTTTAAAGATAAAATTATATTTAACAATATTATGATGTGAACGCACAGATTAAAACCGATAAAAATTAGATTATACAAACATTCTCACTTTCAACATGTTATCAAATCATACCCAACTTATAACTCAACTAAATGCTATATAACATTATTTTGGAACTATCAAAGTTGTAAGCATAACCCATCTACAAGAACATGAATTTATGGTTAACTAAAATGATAAAGTTGTTTAAAAATGAAAACTTAAAAATTAATAAAAGTTCACGTCTGATTCAAAAAAAAGTTCACATGCATAAGCTAGCCATAAGATCTATGCCCTTCTCAATTACAAATTTGTAAAAAGCTCTTCTCAATTTTAACTTTTTTACATTTAACTCCTTATATTTAAATAGTTATGTCGATCATTAATTCAAATTACAGTTATTTAATGTTCATTAATCCATTTATAGATCCTTCAAGAAAGATGATAATTCAATATATAATCCTATTAACAAAATAGTGAAGTTACGTATTCAATATATATATATAACATAACATAAATTATTTACATATACAGTATCAACAATATCAATTTCTGTTTTTTTTTAGTTAGGACATTAATTTTTACAGAGATATGTAGTTAGCGAGTATAGAACCCTCAACCTTATATCTGAGCGTGGCAAATCATTTTAGTCTATGATTAATATATCACAATAAATTTATCATATATCGCATGATAAAAATATATTTTAGCAATAATTAAAATATAAATACTATTTTTTAACAACATTACCGTGTGCAACGCACGGGTTACACACTAGTTAATAGTAAAGCAGCAGTGTTGTTATTGATTTTAGAGATTTTATGTTGTCTTCTTAGTTGGATATTTTATTTTCAAATCTCTACAATTTACTGGAGTAATTATTACAAGATTATGTTATTTCTCTCCATTACCATTTTTACATTAAAATATCAATATTTTATAATTTCTACAATTATTTACAAAATTCTTCTCAGCTTTATCGTATTATTTTACATTCAAGTCTATATATTTAAATTAATTAAGTGATATAAAACTTCAACTTTTAAAATAAATCAAATGAATTAATATTTAGGGGGAATTAATTTAAAGGACAAAAATTTTATCCTTGACAATAATTTTCTGTAATATTTATTATCTGGTCTAATAAATCCTAAAAATGGCAATCCAATGAATACCACACTTATATTGGCAAAAATTGTCAAATATTCATTCAACTCCATATAACTTAAAATTTGCAAAATTGTCTTTAGTTCTTTTAATTATTCTACATTTAACTTTACATAATTTATTTCTTTCTAAAATTAGTACTTAATTACAAAAAAATATAGCTAAATTTTCTTTTCAAAGTTGGTGTTTTCTTATAATCAAATATATATACAAGTTTTTCATTCTAAGATAAATATATTACACGTATACAAGTTTTTTATTTTTAAATTTGGTACAACAAGTGAATCGTTTATCCTTAATAATTTTTTTTAAAGAATATCACTAAATTAATGATAAGTGATGAATACAATAGTTTGTAATTTTAAAAAATAATTAATATTTTCAGTTAATATGTTTTGTGAAAATGTTAGATTTAGTTATGTATATTTGTAATTTACATTAAAAAAATAGACAAAAATTTACGTTTTTTTATTAGAAACAGTTTTCTTCTGTATTTTATTGTCTTTTTAATGCAGACCGCAGATGTTAATCGTTTTTTAAATTTTTTTGTTATAAATAAAAAATATTGAGGTATGAAACGATGGTTTAAAAACGAAGTTACTATTTTTACATGATAAAACAAGAATATGATTTGTAACGTTTTTTTTAGTCAATATTATCTTTTAGTCGTTGAATAAATATTTTATTTACCACTTTGACAATGTTATATGCTTATTTCTAAAGTTGATATTAACTACAAAAGATTTAAATTATAAAATACACCGTTCATTTGTATTACATTTTCATTTTGTGGGATTTTTTTTGTTCTCTCAAGCAATATTTGAAATTTAATCAATGTATCATTTATCTTTTAAACATATGTACTAAAAACTAAATGTTAAACCTCACAATTTTGTGCATATAAATATTTATCCATTGAAATTTATAAAAAAAATTAATTTTCAAATTAATTAAGAACACTAAATTTCATTTAGTTTCTTGACAAATATTACATGATAAAAAATAATAAACCGGCATTTAACAAATTATTATGTATAAAACAACAAAAAAGTTTATACAAATATGAAAATACATAATATGTAGCAAACATTACATGCTTAGAAATAATAAGTTTAGTATATAACTCAATTATTTTAACAAATTAACCATGTATTACATAATAAATTCAACTTTTAAATATATTTGTAAAAATATTTTTATAAAACATACTATGTGCAACGCACGGGTAACACATTAATTTAAAAATAAAAATAAAATAAAATTTCAAATGTGAAAATAAGAGAAAATATCAAAACAATAAAAAGAAAAAAGAAAAAATATTAAGATATTTGGCAAATATTATATAATTTCTTTTTCTCATAATTTAGAATTTAAGTATCGTGCTATTCTTGATTCAGCATACTTACAAAAAGTCACAAGTTCGAATCTTGCTAACCACATTTTCATATTATAAAAGTAACTTCACCTCACATGATTCACTTTATCTCAAGCACCTAAATTTAAACCGGCTTAACTCATTTTATCTGATATATTTAGGAATCACTTTTTTTGTTTAAGAATCTTTAGGTTTTTTCCTATTATGTCCATTCTTACTTGTAAGGTTCAATCAAAATCAAGTTTGAATCAAACGACCTTACATTTTGCATTTACTTTAAATAATTGAGCATGATATTTTGTGTTTAATTGGTTCTATTCTTTTAAATATTAAGTTAACCATAAAAACAACATATTTTTATCTTGTCTTATGGTATATATCTTAAAGTCATATCTCATATAATATTTTTCATTTTTCTTGAAATATTAGAATTTAAAACTTTACTCTTCTTGATTCAGTGTATTTATAAGAAGTCACAAGTTCGAGTCCTGCTAAGCACAGTTTTATGTAACAAAAGTAACTTAATTTCACGTGATTCACTTTATCTCAAGCACCCAAGTTCAATCGAATCCGACTTAACTTGTTTTATCTAATATATTTAGAAATCACTTTATTCGTTTAATACTTTATTCATTTGATCTCATGTAACATACTTTATATTATCTTATACTATATATCTTAAAGTCATATCTCACATAATATTTTTCTTTTTCCCTTTAATTTTAGAATTTAAATATTTTACTCTCCTTGATTCAGTGTATTTACTGGAAGTCACAAGTTCGAATTCTACTAACCACGGTTTTATATTACAAAAGTAACTTCACTTCATATGATTCACTTTTTCTCAAGAACCCAAGTTCAAATCCGGCTTAACTCATTTTATCCAGTATATTTAGGAATCACTTTATTCGTTTAAGAACCACTTTATTCATTTGATCTCATGTAACATACAAAACATAAATGGATCAGCTTTTATTTTAAGGAGAGAAACACAATCATTGTCACTTTATTTATCATTTGCTCATCAAAATTTAGGGTTCAATCCCTCACCGGTTTCTATTTCTTTTTTTAAGAAGTGTTAATTTTCTTTCATCGATACAATTTTGTATGTTTTTTCTAGATGTATTAGGTAGCTCAATATGTCTCATTCTCTCATCCATTTCGTAAAATTATTTAACCTCCTTCTATTTATTTTCTTATACTATATGTCTTAAAGTCACATCTCATATAATATTTTTCTTTTTTCTCGTAATTTTAGAATTTAAATATTCTACTCTCCTTAATTCGGTGTATTTACTGGAAGTCACAAGTTCGAATTCTGCTAACCATACTTTTATATTATAAAAGTAAGTTCACTTCACGTGATTCGCTTTATCTTAAGCACCCAAGTTCAAATCCATCTTAACTCATTTTATCTAATATATTTAGGAATCACTCTATTAATTTAAGAACCACCTTATTCATTTGATCTCATCTAACATCTAAAATATAAAGCGACCGCTTTTATTTTAAGAAGAGAAACGCAATCACTGTCACTTTAACTATCATTTGCTTATCAAAATTTAGGGTTCAATCCCTCTCTAGTTTCGATTTCATTTTCTTAAAAAGTATTAATTTTCTTTCATCAATACAATTTTGTTTATTTTTTCAAAATGTATTAGGTAGCTCGATATGTCCCATTCCCTCATCCATTTTGTGGCTAAAATTATTTAACCTCATTTTATTTATTTAGTTCTAATTTTGATTTGAGCTTCCCGTTCTATATGATAAAATGTGTTGAGTTTTCTATTCACTGTTGTATGGTTTTAGATCATTTTTCTCCTAATTCGTGTTTGTCTTATATTTAGGATCAATCTTTTTATTTACAGGTTTTCTATGCAATTAATGGAACTTACAAGTCAGAGAATTGTAAGATCAATTTTTATATGTGTTCAATTTTATAGTAACTTATATCTGTTTTGTTGAATTTAAGATATTTTACTAAAAACCTTAAAATTTTAGTTTATCAATATTTATTACAAGAAATATTTTATTAGAGTTGCTAAAATGATATTAAATCTTTATTGTTAATTTAGTATTATTTTGAATATATGTTTATGCATCTCGTAGAAATAAACATCAGTAATGTAATAATCTATGTGATCTATTGAGTTGCTTTATTTCCTTTCCTAATTCTTCTTCATTTTTTAAATTCAATATAATTTTTTTAGCCAGTGAAATATTGTATTTGGTTCAAATCTATGCGATTAAAGTATTTAACGGTTTTATAGCGGTGGAGGTGTAAAAGGTTATAGCGGAAATAGTGAAGGTGCAAAAAGCTTCACTGGATATAAAATCAAATGTTTAAAGTTAATTTATTCTCCTTCCCACATCAATTGTGTAGGAAAAAGAAACATTGTTTAATTTTATATAACAAAACCGAAGAATACCTCATTTATTGATTTGATGACAGCAATCATATACAACCATATAAAATATAGATATTATTGTTTTGCTAAGTTATATGGTATATAGTGCAGATTATCATATAGGTGTTGAATTGAAGATTGTACAGTATAAAGACTCAAGAGATAGACATGAAGACTGTATAGTGTATGGAGTTATATATTATTAAAGTGCTTGATAGCAATCATTGATCTCTATCTCCAATTTTATAATCTTTTATATTTTAACCAAATAAATTTCAAAATATATTTCAAAAAAAAAATTATAACAGTTTTTCAAAGTTCAAAATGTTTATAAACTATATTCAAACTATTTTACAAAGTATCAAATTATTTTACAAAGTATAGCATTTTCAAAATATTTTAAAAGAAATAAGTTTTCAAAATACACAAGCATATGTCGACATACATGCCTTGGATATGTCGACATACATGTCGCCAATTGGTTTTTTTAAATTTTGAAATGAAGTATCTATTCGTCGCAACTCTTCACGAACGAACACATCTGTTCATTTGTTATATAAAGGGGAATGTAAACGAATTTTTTGATAACCAATTACTTATTTTCTTCCCTCCTCTTGCTCTCTTGAAAACTACATTGAAAAATATACTTTATTCTTTTCAAAATCACATAGAATCAATTCATACTTCATTATCTTGATTCAATGCTACTTTCTTGTCATTTTGCAAACATCTTTCTCTCAATTCAAAGATCAAATTGCTATTCAAGAGGCTATAAGATCAATTGTATACAAAGTACAAGAATTTATCTTTGGAAAAACTATCAACTCTATTTGTATTTGGTTGGGTGTGTTTGTAGCCTGTTTAAATCAAGTGGGTATGCTTAGTAGTCCGGAAATCTAGTGTGTGTACTTGTAATCTGGTCAAATCAAGTGAGATTGCCCTGAGCTTGGAAATTCAGGAGGGTGTGTCTCGTAGTTTCGAAATCGTGATTACTTTACTTTACCGCTTTTATTTTTATCTATGATTGTATCTGTGACCAATCATTAGTTTAATTCTGTGTTGATAATATGTGATTATTTGAAATAAAATTAAAAAGATTTACATAAGTTGAAAACACTATTCACCCTCCTCTAGTGTTAAATTAGCCTTAAGGTCCATAAATCTGCAACCCACACTTAGTATCTGAGCTCTAGGTTTTCAAAAGACTCGTAATTTGATTTTTGAAAAGTTTAAATAGCTAGTAACACTTCAGTACACTTGTTAACATTTTTGTTGAAGGATAATCTAATGTTAGACCCCCACTTTTTAATGGCGGTAATTACACTTATTGGTCATGTAGGATGAAGATTTATTTACAGTCGAATGATTTAGATATTTGGAATATTACACGGAATGAGTACACAGAACCCAGTCTAACTTTTCATAATGGACCGCTAACCAAAAGGCACTTGCATAGAATAATTCTAAATCCATGAATATTTTATTTTGTTTACTAGATAAAAATGAATTTAATAGAGTTTCTATTTGTAAAGCTGCGTAATTTTTTTGGAGAACACAACAAGTTACACATGAGGGCACTAGTAAAGTTAAATAGACCGAATTTCCATGTTAACCAACCAGTTTCAGTTGTTTAAAATAAATCCAAATGAGTTTATCTTTGACATGTACTATAGATTTTAAGATACAGTGCATTCTTTAGTAGCATTAGGTAAAAAAAATTCTAAAGAGGACCAAGTTAGAAAAATCCTCAATTCACTCTCTTAAGAATGAGTTCAAAAGACACTAGCAATTGAAGATGCTAATGACATTAGTACTTTAAAAATTGAAGAGTTAATAGGTAATTAATGTCCTATGAAGCATAATTATAGGGTAGGAGAGAAAGAAAGGCAATAGAAATGAAATCTATCGCTTTTAATGCAATAACTAACGATTAGGATTCAAACGATGTCAATGATGAAGAAATTGCTTTCATGACCAGAAAGTTTAGAAAGTTCCCAAAGTATAAAAAGATGGACATTTTCGAAAACTTGAAAACAAGACTCCTAGAACTGAAACTGCAATTAGATGTTTCAATTGTGATGAACTTGGTTATCTGCAAAGAGACCGTCCACATCAGAATAAATCAAGCATATCGTTAGTTACCGATTTATCCAGAAAAAGAAAAAGGGCTTACACGACAACATTGGATGATTCAAATACTTCCTCAAGTGATAATGAACCAAATAATAAGAATGCAAACATGCATTTCATGACAATAGTAGATTAATCAAAATAAATCAAAGGAAAAAATCAAAAAGTGGTACTTTTTGCATTTAATTTTTTATTTCATTTGAATTTAGGAATAAAATATAGATTAATAATAAAATTGTTTGCAGATAAGTATGTGTGTGTATGAATATTTTACCTAAGTTTTAATTTTGGATTTTACGGCCCATATGTTGACATACCCATACCATATATATCGATACGGGTGTAACGACCCAAAATTTAATTACCTTAATAATGATATTTAAATATATTTTTATTAACTAATTAATGGATTTTATAACTCAAATAAACTCCTTTTAATTAACAACTACAGATGGTGAAATAGTTTTTGTAACGGCCCGGAATTTCACTACTTTGATTTGCGAATATTTAATTAATTTTAAATATTCAAATAATAGATATTATAATGAAAATTAAACTCTTTTAAATAATAATTAATGATGGTGAAATCATTTTCAAATTTTGTTTACAAAAATAATTAGTTTAAAGAAAAATAGAAAATGTGCCCGGAAATCGTTTTCCGAATTTTCGACATTTAGGTGTCGAAAAGTTATCGGAAAACGTTGTGCACATTTTTGTAACACATACACACACTTTTATAAATGAGTTAGGATTTGTAATATATAAATATATATATTAACTTAAGAAATATAAAATATATGATATGACTTTTTATGTAAATGTTAAAAAACAAAATGTAAATGTAAATAAAAGTGACATAACTTGTCATATCTTTAGAAACATGAAGTACTTAGGTAATAAATGCATGTTGGCTTGGAAAAATGAAGGGGAGACAAGGAAAAAACATTGGCTAAAGGGGGGACATGCATGGTGATGTGGCAAAAATCTAGAGGAGGTTAAGTACTTTAGGGTAAATGGTAATTTGATTTATGGACTTAATATATAAGGCATTTTCATAACATTTACACCACTTTGCATTTATTTCTATTTCATAAATTTCTTCCTAAAGCTTTCATGTAAACTTCCATGGCATCCAAAAATAATTCCTAAGTAAAAAAATCTAGTTTCATTCTCTTTTAAGTATTAAATCCTTGTTAAAACTATTCTTTTCCACTTCTACACTTCCTCCTCACAAAAACAAGTCCATGCACCCCTCCACCATATTGGTTGAGCACTGAGATCCCCTTAGGCCGAATACTTTTCAACTAAAAGCCACCAAAACTCCACTTCCAAGCTAAAAGCAAAAACCTAGGTTGTGTTCGAGTTATAAAAGAAGTTAGCTTGATTTTGTCCATTTTCGGTGAGTAAAGTTCTCACCTTTATTCAAAGTTATTAACTTTATACATGATGTATATTTATTAGTTAAATATGATGCTTGTTTGAGTAGTTATGTTGTTGAATTTGTTATGCATAAGTATACTAGGAAATGGTGTTGATTTGGTTGTATATAAGTATGCTTGTATATGGTGTTGTATAAACTTGAAATCAGAAGTTAAGTGTAGTAAACTAGTAAGGTATGATCTTGCTTATGTTTGGTATTATGTTGTTGTGATGTGGTTGTGATATTGGTTATGATCTTAGTATATGTTTTTCATGCTAATAAGGTTAGCATTTTTGCTAACTTAAGCGACTTATGAAATTCTTCTTTGAAAGTTTGAACTCTGGACTTAAATTTTGAAAATATTTAAGTTTAAACTAGTTTAGTTTCAAAACCCATATCTTTATGTTTACAAGGTAGTAATGTTTTCAAATGTTAAAGTTTTAAAAAAGACTAAGAAAACAAATTTCAAGTTTGGAAATTTCGGGTCGTATATCGATAGTCGCTATAAGTGCAGTTCGTGAAAACGAACTCTTCTCGAAATCTAAAAATGCTTTCACTTAGAAATCTTTTTGGATAATATTTTAAAACTTATATTAAGAAATTAAAAAGGTAATTATTATTTACTTAAATATTTATTTAATAAATGATTAATTAATTAATTAAGTAATTCGTGCTTAATTATTGGTTAATAAAGATTATTAATACTTAAGTATTAATCAATTAAATTAATTTTAATTAGTTAATTTATTAAAGTTAATTATTATTTAATTAATTATTAACGGTTAATTATTTTAAATTATTTATTAAAGATTAATTATTAATTAATTATTTATTTAAGGGATTTAATTAATTATTGATTAATTTAAATTTAAGTAAGATGTTAATTAAAACTTAATTAAGATTTAATTATTATTTAATAAAGGTTAAATTTGTTATTTAATTAATTAATAAGGTTTCTTTAAAAATCGTTTGTTCAAAATATCGCTTTGTTTTGAGACTGCCTTTCTTTTTCAAAAATGTTTCAAATCAAGGGATTTCTTTGTCGGTTACCCTTAAGTAACCTCAAACAAATATGAAACCAATGTTAATGTGATGACAAATTTATGGGAAGTTAGTCAACCCATAGTAGCACTAAAAGCCGATGAGTAGGTTGATCCACTTTCTGTGAGATCTAGAATTTATTTCTAGACGAGGGATAGAGTAAGGCTGAAATATCGGAAACGTGATAGATATGGGAGGGTTAATTCCTATCAATGGGTCGTGTTTAAATTAAGTATATGGTTATCCATATGCAAACTCTGTATAATTACCCTAAGTAGCGGATTGTCCGCTATTTATAACTTGACCAGTTTTAACTCAGGAAGTGTGTTGTGTATATTAGAGTTCCCCGGTGAGGACTCGAATACTGGTTGCATACTTCCAAAAGAACCAGAATTGAGTTTGCTGGGAATTATCGCTTAGTTGGAGACACCGGTTTCGGATAAATATGATTTATCTGAACCACTTGAAACTAATAACGTTCGTGATGGATCGTTATGAAGTATGCTATGAAGATGTACTATTCTTTCTGAAGGTGATTCCAAAATGGAAGATAGTAAGTGTTGAATGTTTGTTCGATCCCGGAACAACTTGTATGAATGAATGTTAGCATTGCATTGGTTGCCTGAAGGGTGGTGTTAGCATTCCAAGGTGGTTTGCTTAAAGGAAAGGTTATCGTAACCTCAAGCCTCACAAACGGTAAATGACTAAAGCAGGGACATGCGGTAGGGCTATGTGGGTCGCTCCCATTAGGGTATGATCATCGCCAAATCTAGAGTGATATCTACGGTTTATGTATGCTTCATGATCCCTTTTATGGTTGTTGATCGCAACCAAGGGGTGATCATATTCGGCACTATCCAGTAAGGGGTAGGGCAGGTCTTGAGTAGCTGAGGTGCAACGTGTTGTAGCCCCCCATACATTTTATCTAGAGGTGTATGGATTCGGTGGTTAGAACCTTACCCTTTCATAGTTGGAATCCATTTCCCAATATGAGCCTCCGGAATTGATTATATACCTGCTATGCTGGAATTTAACAATGTAATAATTTCGGCTATGATTCCATATTTATTTTAAACCTAGACATAATGATAATATCAAAGGATTTTATATAGAAATATTTTGGTTATCGTAAGGTAAAAACCCGTCCATGTTTATGTGCAGCATGGTCTTACGATATACCTTTAATTTGAAGATTTTTAGAAAGTTAAACTTATGCTTTACTCACACCAGACCCACGTTTGACCCGAATTTTTATTTCTTCCCTTAAACTCTTGGGTACTTAAATTTTTATAAATAGCCAAGTAGTTAGGTTTCTTTGGAGCATTTTGGAAAGCAGTATGGAGCAGAAGCTTTCACTGTATCTAGTAGTGATGTTTATTTCCGCTGTGACTGAACATTATGTATTAGTAATTTAGGTAAGATGATATAGCTATTCTTGTTGGGAATAGTACTTGTTGTGACTTTGATGTAACATTTTTGAGTAATCATATGTACTATTCTGTGATGACATATATGTAACTCTGTCGTTTGTGAGAAAAAATTGTATTTGTTTTCTTTTTCCTTTATTTTCTCTACCCTACGACCTATCCTTTGAATACTTAGATGATCGGCACATGAATACTGAGGATATATTAAGTGTCGTCTTTGGGTGTAAGAAAGGCAGATCGTCACACTTGGTATCAGAGCTTAGGTTGAGTGAACACCTAGGCCTTGGTTGGGATCAACTCATTGGAATAAGGTTAGTAGTACCCTAGAATGAGTTCAGTCTTTGAGAGTGTGTTTCCGTGTGGTTTTGATCAACATCTATATGTTTGGTTTTATGCTCTTTTTCCTAAGATAATCTCGTCCATGTATTCTAAAGATGTCTTACTTTATTCAGGTAGTAAGAATGAGTACGAGGAGGGGACGAGGGAGAGGAAACAGTAGCACAATAACCACAAATGGAAGAACCCTGAATGTTGGAAAGGGTGGAATAGCTGTTGAAGCAGTAGCTCCAGTGCAGCCTTGAGTAAACTTCGCAACTCTATGCAAGGACTACACAAACCTAGGAGGAAAACCTTTCAAGGGTACCGAATCCATCAAAGTACAAGCTTGGCTACGGTCATGTGAGAAGATTTTCAAAGGTTTGGACATTTCTGATGATCAAGAACGGTTCTTGGCATCATGGCAATTGCAAGAAGGTGCAGCTGCATGGTAGGATTCTATCACCGCAAATGTTCCAGAATATGAGTTTTCTTGGGCTAAATTCAAAGAAGTATTCGGAGACCAATTCATGCCAGTTGCGAGCAAAACTCGATTATATAGAAGTTTCATGGATCTCAAGCATGGGACTTGTCAGTGGTGGAATATGAGACGAAGTTTAATGAGTTATCTCGTTTTAGCCCTGGACTTGTTGACACACCATTAAAGAAAAACGAGATGTTAGTATTAGGTATAAGAGAAGATTTTTATGAAAAGATGACCACTCATGTGAAGGAATCGTTTGTAGATTTGGTGGACATGGCATTAAGATATGAAATGCTTTTGAAGAAAAAGCCAACAGCATCAACATCATCACCTAGTGGTGGTACTATTAACACAAATAAAAGGAAGTTTAATCCAAATTGGAAAAAGAAGCAGGGTAAGGGAAAATTGACTGGAGGAGATCAGGGAAACAAGTATAAAGATGTTGTTTGTTACAATTGTAAGAAAAAGGGGAATATTTTAACACACTGTTAGCAGACGAAGGCTATCTCTCCAATGGTCCAAAAGACACTTTGCTATAATTGCCACCAGCCTGGACCAAGGTTTTAAATCTCGCTCATCTCGGCCGAGATCTCGTTTTCAAGCCCGTGCGATTTGAAATAGGCTATTTTGTTTGGATCTTGTCTGACCCAAATCTCGGACGATATTTTGGTATCTCATTCGGTATCTCGGACGAGATTTAACAGCGAGACATCGGCCGAATTTTTGAATTTTGGAAAAAATCAACTCTTTTTCCGTATTGGGCTAGCTCATCCTTTACCTTAATTTAAGCCTTCTTAATTGTACTTTTTTTAACCCTTATTTCTTATATAAATCTCATTTAATCATTTAGGTTTTCGATCCAAATTAATTTACATCCGATTTCATTTTTCTTTTTTTGACACTTTCTTGAGTTTTTTTTCTAACCCTATATTTTTGCGGCTATAAATTTTGGGCTTCACTTATTTAACTTTATGTTCCAAATGGATTCCCAATTTAATTTTATTTAGTCTTTGCTGCTATAAATTTTTTCCTCAAGGCTTATTTTTAAGCAATAAATGTATTCTCTTTCATCTATTAATTTCATTTGATGATTACATGTTCATTCGTACATCATTTTTTTGCTTTTCTTATAATATTACTAAATGTTTGAAAATTATTTGTACTATGTATGCTATTTTCTACGTTTGTTTGAAATATCTATGCTATTAGTTGCTTAATGAGATTTTGTTTGCTAATAATTAAATACTATAATCAGACATAGAATATCTTAATTATACTTGTAGACTTTTGTATTTGAAGTTATAAAATTAAGATTTCCCTTGCAGCACTATAAATCATAAAAGGTATAAATGAGACATTATATTGTGTAGGAAAGTTAAGTGAATGATCAAACAAAGTAAAGGTGCATATGTTATAGTTTGTTTCTTGTCTACTTTATCTTATATGATATTATATTGAACATTATTCATGAAATCTAGTTATTTGTTTATTTTACATGATACAAGTGATATTTTTCCATACTAAATTACTAATGATAAGCATGTGATATATTCAAGGTAAGTGCATAGTGTTTTCCTTAAGGTAGTGACTAACATTGTTGTCAAAAATCTTAAAATCTTACGATTTAAATCCTGATTCAAATCGGATCCCTCTCTTTACGATTCGATTTACATTTCGATTCGAACTTTGTTAAAACCACAAAGAAAAACACATCCAACTCATGCTGATATATTTAATATACTTATTTAGATTCACAATTCTCATTATAATGTTTTTAAAACAAAATAAAAATGGAATTAGTGAGAAAATTAAGTTTTTAAGTGTAATTGTAGAAGTTCAAACATCAAAATCAACTTCAAAGCGCATACAACTCTTAAAATGTGGATATTTTAAATCTACGATTTACGATTTGAATCTCGTTTTGATTAACAATTTAAACTTTTCGATTTACGATTTAAATCCCATGTTGAAAACCTTGGTGACTAGTATTATAAATTTAGGTGTATGAAAACTAATTTTCGACATGACATATACTCCAAGATAACTCCGAAATGAATTTTAGAAACCGAGATGTAAATCCGAGATGAACGACCGAGATGCACTCATCTCGTTCGAGATCTTACCCGATACGAGATAAGCTATCTAAATTCTTCGAGACGAGACGTGACTGAAATCCAAGATTTAAAACCTTGGTCAGGACACATGGTTAAGGACTGCCCATTATTGAAGCAAGGTCAATAGATTAAAGTCTATGCTATTGAGGATATGCCTCAACCTTTGAAGATGTTAAAGGGAAGGGAGTCTTGGAAGGTACTTTACTTATAAGTGGTATTTTAATTCATGTTTTGTTTGATACCGGAGCTTCTCATAGTTTTGTCTCTAAAGAATTAGTAGATAGGTTACAACTTATCCCGAAATTTGTAGAAACCCCTATTTGTGTGTCCAATCCCATAGGTGGTATAACTAATATATGCTTGGTTTGTAAAAGAGTACAAATTGATTTCCGAAAACATCTTTTCTTTTGTGACCTATTTGTCTTGGATTTTAAGAGGTTTGATTTTATTCTTGGTATGCATTGGTTGTCGAGATATGGAGCAATATTGGATTGTGTTAAGAGGAGGATATGTTGAAAACCAGTTTTGGAGACGTATTGGAAAGTATAATTTTTAGGAAACCTAACAAACATATGAGTAGTTTCCTTTATTCCTTAGAATCATCCCAGGAAGAGTTAGGATCAATAGAAGTTGTTAAAAAAATTCCTAATATTTTTGAGCCGGTTGGTAGTTTGCCTCCCCATCTGGAAATTGAATTTTGAATTGATCTAGTTCCCGGTGCGATACCCGTAATTCAACCCCTACGTAGAATGGCCTCGAGAGAGAAGCAAGAGCTAATAAATCAAACCGATGATTTTTTAAGAAGAGGATTGATTAGACAGAGCCATTCGAGTTGGGGATCGGCTGTAGTTTTTGTAGCTAAGGTCGATGGTTCGTTAAGATTGTGCGTGGATTATAGGGAGTTAAACAAGCAAACCATCCAGAATAAGTATCCCTTACCTTGCATAGATGATATGTTTGACCAACTTCATAGAGCTAGAGTATTCTCCCAATTAGACCTTGCTACGGGTTTCCATCAGTTAAGGGTAGCAGAGGATAGTATACCCTTAACTGCTTTTAGAGGGCCAGATTTTTTCTATGAGTGGTTAGTTATGCCTTTTGGGCTAACCAACGCGCCTGCATTTTTTATTGATCTTATGAATCGAGCTTTTAGGAATATTTTGAATAAGTTTTTGTTGGTTTTCACCGACGACATTCTTATCTACTCAAAGACCTAGGAAGAGCACAAACGCCATTTGGAAGTGGTGTTGGAAACGTTAAGGAAAAACATTCTTAAAGCTAAGTTTTCTAAGTGCCACTTTTGGCAATCAGAAATGAGATACCTAGGAAATATTATATCGGGTGATGGAATCTCAGTTGATCCGGCTAAGGTAGCTGTTGTGCAAGATTTCAAGAGACCCCAAACTCCTACTGAGGCGAGAAGCTTTTTAGGGTTGGCGGGTTATTATAGGAAGTTCATAAAGGATTACTCCAAGATTTTCGCTCATCTAACCAAGCTGACAAAAAAGGATGTTAAATTCAAGTGGACTTTGAAGTGTGAGGACACATTCCTCGAGTTAAAAGAAAGGTTGACCAGTGCTCCTGTTTTAGGTATTATTGATGGAGGAGAAGGGTTAACTGTTTATACCGATGCATGTAGAGTTGGCTTGGGCACGGTGTTGACGCAGCATGGGAAGGTTATAGCTTATGCAAGTAGACAGTTAAAGCCTCACGAGAAGAATCATGCAACGCATGACTTGGAGCTATTAGCCATAGTATTTGCCTTAAAGATGTGGAGGCATTACTTGCTGGGTAAGAATTCTTCTTTCCCTCTTTTGTTTATTTCCAATCTTTAAGGATCCTAGCTAGTAATTTCCTTCTTTAAATAGGTGAAAAGTTTGAGCTCTTTACGGATCATAAGTCTTCGAAGTATCTTTTCACTCAGAAGAATCTAAACCTCAAGCAACAACGATGGTTGGAGTTTCTGACAGCTTACGACTTAGATATTCTTTATACACCAGGAAAAGCGGATGTGGTGGCAGACGCTCTTAGTAGGAATGTAGTGTTAGCTCTCTTTGAAGTTAAACCAACTCTTTTGGAAAGGATTGCTAGTAAGAAAAAATAGGACGAGCATTAAAAGGAAGATTATCCAGGAAGTTAAAGGAGGGTAGTGTTCAAGTTTTGAGTTAGATAACCACGGTATTTTGCACATGAATGGGAGAATCTACGTCCCTAATGTCGATGGACTTAGACAAGAAGTTTTATTGGAATGTCATCGATCCAAATTAAGTATCCACCTGGGTGTTTCTAAGATGCATCGAGATATGAAGCGAGTATTTTGGTGGCCCGGAATGAAGAGGGATGTCTCAATATTTGTCAGTAGATGTTTGAACTGTCAACAGATAAAAGGCGATCACTAAAAGACGGCTGGTTTACTTCAACCCTTGGAAATCCCAAATTGGAAATGGGAGATGATACCAATGGATTTTATCGATGGTTTACTCAGAACTAGAAAAGGGAATGAAGGTGTGTGGGTTATCGTGGATCGGCTAACAAAAAGTGCTTGTTTTATCCCGGTAAAGCCAACGAGAATGTCAGCTTCTTTGGTGGAAATTTATATGAGAGAGATTGTTCGATTGCACAGGGTTGTAGTAAGCATTGTAAGTGATCGAGATCCCATCTTTACAAGTCAGTTTTGGGAGGCGTTGCAAGTAGCTTCAGGTACAAAGCTAAGATTAAGCACGACATATCACCCCCAAACAGATGGACAAACGGAAAGGGTGAACCAGATTCTAGAAGATCTTCTAAGGGCATGTATTCTAGATTTTGGAGGATCGTGGGAAGATATTCTCCACTTAGTAGAATTCTCCTACAATAATAGCTTTCAGGCAAGCATCGACATGGCACTCTATGAAGCTCTCTGTAACACCCCTAATTTTATTAACATTATTCAGGAGATTTAATTAGAATAAATTAAATAGAATAATGTAGATAAGGAGATTGAGGTTGATTGATAAATTAGGTGGCCGTGCTTATTCAGAATCTAATGGACTTACATACATGGTTAGGAAATTAAACATGAGGGCATTAGGGTAAATAACCATACTTCCCACTCTTATACTATTCTCATTAGGTCATACACGTTCATTTTACTTAAAATAAAATTTTATAACCGTGAGAAGTAAGGCAGGCCATTAGGAAGAAGAAAAGAGAAAATTAACTTAAAGCTTAGGATTTTAGTTAGAAGGAATCAATCTCAATCAAACTTCAATTTTCTTATCCAATCTAAGGTGAATAATAATTTCTACATCTTTATTTTAGTTTTATGATCATATGGTTTTGGATTTTAGTGTAAATATGTTTTTATGATATATTGAATGATGATATGCTTGAATTATGATTTATATGGATTAAACAAGTTTGTTAAAAAGGAGATATACATGGTTTTAGGGTAAAACTGAGATGAAATGATTTTTAAATGCCATAGGAAAATTATATGTTGTAGAAAACATGATTTTGGAGACGATTTTCAATTTTTATAATTTTCTGAATTAATGTGGATTTTACATTAATTTTCTAGTGAAGTAAATGATTTATTAGGTTATAAATTATTTATGGCTAAAGTAATAATTATTTGGGTTTGAAAGTTTTATATGTTGGAAAGAATATTAAGATAGATTTTCTGGAATTTTTCTAGATTTTTCCTAAGTGTTTTGATGAATATATACAATTATTTAAGGTATGAGACTTAAATGTTTTATATATTTAATTAAGGAGAAGGGGCATTTTATAAAATAAAATGTTATTATTTAATTTTGAAATTAGTGGCAGCACTTTTCTGAAAAGTATATATTAACCAATGAGAATTTGACAAACAAAGGCAAGTTAGTTGAAAGTTATCTTTTTAAGTTAAAACAAGAAAATCATGCTTTTAGCATGTTTCAGCCATTTTAGGCATCAAACCTTCCGACCCAGACCTTCCAACAAAATCGAAAGGTTATAGCTTCCGGTAATGTCAAAGTTCAATGAACATGGTACCAAGTTACTTAGTACGTAATGAATTGAACAAAGTCGAAGGGTACTTAATCGAAAGGTTGGTTGCTAAAGAGGTTGGGATATGTTTGTTTTATAAATCAAAAGCTTACACCTGCTTGCTTTCGAAAAGGAGCTTTCGACTTGGTTGCTTTCGACCAGGTCAATTATTCAATAATAAAGGTTTTAAATCTTTTGACACAGTCGAAAGGTTATTGCTGCTTATCATTGTTTTGTTTTGAACCTTTCGACGCAGTCGAAAGGTTATTGCCGCTTTTTCCAACCTTTCAAAGTCGTTGCTTTCGACAAGGTCGAAAGGTTTACTTGTTTTAAAACCAACCGCTTCTCCAATGCTTTTGAAAGGTATCAAAGCTTTCGACTTAGATGATTTACCCTTGTTTTATAATTGGAGATAACCCAAAGCTTTCGAAGGAGTTGTTTTAAAGGCGGAGGCCTATTGTTTTAAATGATATGTTTAAAGCTTTCGAAGCAGAGCTTTCGACAAAGTCGAAAGGTTGCTTCCAATAAAGTCGAAAGGTTTTAAAAGAAGGTTCTCCATATGTTTAAGTTGAACCCAGTGAGTTTTCGAAAGGTTTACTTTCAATTGCTTTCGAAAAGTTTTCATTTTAATGGTTTCAAATGGTTTTCCAATACTTGCGAAAGGTTTGAGTTTCAATGGGGTCGAAGGGTTTGGAAAGAAGTGTTTTAAAGTATAAAGAGGGCTAGAGCCTATTATTTTAAAAAGATATGATTGAAACCCTTCGAAGGGGTTGAAAATAGTAGCTTTCGACATCGTCGAAAGGTTTAAAGACCCATACTCTAAATTTTTAAGGAAAATCCACGGCTTGTATAAAGGAGATTTGTAATGACTTTAAGTATGTGATTTTGAAGAAGTATTTCCTGAAAGGAAGTGCAGATTAAGGATCTTAAGGCTAATTTAACACTAGAGGGGGTGAATAGTGTTTAATGGATTCTAAGACTTATATGGACTAAATTAAAATTATGACACAAACAAATGCAGAACTTAATCACAGAACAATCACAGAATCAAACACAGATGCAGAAAGTAAATAAAAAGCAGTAAAAGGAAAGAACACACCGAATTTTATACTGGTTCGAAGTTACCCTACGTCCAGTCCAGCACCAAGGCAAACACCTCGTACAGATTTTTAGTATACCAATGTCGAGATTTCAATCCTCAATTTCTAAAGGCCTTGAGGTACCCTCCTGTCTTCGAGTCCGGGGCAAACTCTCTTGATTTACGGGACACAAGATCACCCAATTAATTTCCAGGCACAACCACACCTTATAGAGAGACTCAATAAACTTTTGATTACAAATTGATCCTATAACTCTGAATAGCACTTTGATTTCGAATGAGGGCAGAGAATCAAACAAGAATGAGATTCTAATTTGATTCACTTGAGAATTCTGCATAATTTCGGCACAATCTTAAAAATATGAAAGTTTTAGAATATGGATTTGTGGAGAAGAAGGAGTGAAGAAAGTAAGAAAATGGTTAGTTATAAAATTCGTTTGTGAAGGCTATTTATAGACTAGTAACGGTCATAACCATTCGTGAAGAGATTTAAACGAATAGACACTTCTTTTGAAAAATTGAAACTTTTGAATTTAACGGCCACCATGTCGACATGGGGTATCCCATGATGTCGACATCCCTTAGTTAAAAATAATGTGAAGTTTAAAACAAGAGTTTATTTAAAAAAAACAAAAACAAAGAATCTTTTAAGGCTAAAACATTTTAAAGAGCAGTTTTGAAAATCGTTTTAAAAAGATAATTTTTAAGGCTAAAACATTTTGAAAAGCAATTTTGAAAATCATTTTGAAAATCATTTTGAAAAACAATTTTGAAGTAGTTTTGCAAGCTTCTTCCTGCAAAATATCTCATCACATCAGGACTCGAGAACTTGTACAAAACCAGGATGTTCGTGGGTTTGTAAGCCACTTGTCGTAGGTTTGTAAGCTACTTGTCGTGGGTTTGTAAGCCACTAAGAAGGTAGAAATGGGTTCCATCCCAAATGAAATTTGGAATGAAGATTTCCGTGCTATTATGAAGTGTTAACAATAAACTGACACTTATCTTGAAATCTTGATCTTAATACTCTAGAGTCTTCAAACTTGATATCTCTATTCCGAGTCTTGAGTATTTATATTGATCAGTCTTCAGTAATCAATACCTGCATATATATATATATATATATATATATATCCTGCATAGTTCCTGCATATACATATCTATGTAGACAGTAGTGTTAGTATTATAAAAAGATAAGTTAAAAAAGGTTGTTGTCATCAAAACCAACATCTCAGTTCCTAACAATCTCCTCCTTTTTTATGATGAAAACCTGTATTTATAAAATTTACTTACCATACCATAACTCCTATCATACCTCCCCCTTACTCCATGACTCCCCCTTACTCCAATCATAACTCCCCCTTACTCCAAGCCAACTACTATTTTATAAATTCTCCCCCTTTGTCATCAACAAAAACTTCTTACTTATAAATTTTCTGATCTTGATATAAGATAATCAACCATAGTATAATAGAGTAATCCATATATAAGTGTAATAAGTGCTAAGTGTGATCATAAGTGTAATCAAGCAGTAAATCAATCATCATCCAATCATATTTACAGTAATTATTCAATCCAATCAAATATACAAGCCACACTAAATGTTTTTAAATAAGTCACGTCAATCAAGTTTAAAACACACCAATCAAATCAAAAAAATAACATACAGAATGACTAGACATTCCTTGGTACTTCCACCCATCCATCTTCTCCAAAGATAGGGTCTGCTTTGATGGCATCTCATTCTTCTTTATCTTTGTCGAGAGTGACTGGTGGATTTCCTTCGAGATCGTCCTTGTTAAGGGCTGAGATCATCCAACGATGGGCATCGAAATGTCTCTCTTGCTCCTTGATCATCTGCATTTGACTCAATTCTAAGTGGCGCTGATTACGAAGTATGAATGTAAGAATATTTTTGAAGGAAGTGAGAGTTTCCTCAAGATTATCACTTAGATTCTTAATCGAAGAAGCCATAATTCAAGAAATAGGGAGAAATACGAAAGGGAGTGATTAGAAATGAAGTTTGATAATTTATTATGGAAGAAATTGGTATAATAGGGGTAGAAAGTCATTTAAAATGAATAGACACAAGTTAGTTACATGAAATTAAAATTTGAAAGTGTAACTACTTTCTGCCCATTGCATGTCGACATGGAGGGATGAGGGATGTCAACATGCATCTGCTTAAAGTGACAATTTGCTTTGTTTTGAATATTATGAACAAATCTATGCAACTAAATTTTGTATAATATAAAAACAAGCAATTACAGAGACAAGTGAAGTTGAATAACAGGAAATAAAAGATTTCATTAATGATTCTAGTCAACATTACATAAAATATAATATTAACTAAAATAAAGGAAAATACATGGATAGAACTTGAAGCAAACAAGATAACATGAACTAAAACTAATTAGATGAAGATGAAGAAGATGATAGTCCAAGATTTCTACTAACTTTCCCGAAGAACTTGTCGATTTTAGTGGAAATCTTATCCATTTTCTTACTCATTGATCTTTTAAGTGTCTTTTGATTTTCCACTATAATTCTTTGATTATTGAGAATGGTCTTATTGGATGGATTAGCAGGATTGGTAGGATATTCAATACTCTCTAAGGAAGTTTCTTGATCTTCCTCTTCCTCCTCTTCAATTTCCATTCCTTCCTCTTCTTCTTCCTCCATTTCTTCCATCTCTTCGTGAGCAAGCCTTTCTTCTTTTTCCGTAAGTGTTTCATATGGTTGAAACACTAATGGAATTTGCATAAGGGAAATGTTTCCATGGTTGAACACTTTTCTAGTTATAAACTCTTCCTTTTTGAAATCAACTCCAAAGTAATTAAAAATCCGAGTGAGATAAATTCCATGATATAATGTGTTTTCACCCATAGTAAAATTCTTTGGCCTTAGCTCATCCAAAATAACTTGAGCCCAATTGATATCATAATTTCCAAAAATTGCAAAAAGAGCTTTGCAAACTTTCAAAGTTGGGTTGTTGTAGTTTCCCGATCTTGGCATAAGAGTGTATTGAATAAGAAGGTTAACAATTCTTGCTTTTGGACGAAAATAACGATTTTTGAATTCAAAATTGTCATCCCCTTCAAAGATGTGATGAAATGTCTCTCGATCATTTTCATTTATTTTAAATTCTGAGAGATTCATTCCAGTAACTTGCATCCCAAAATATTTCCTAAAATTTCACAATCCAAAACTATTTGTGTTCCTTTAACACTACTCCAAATTTATCCATCTTGCCCATCATAAAAACCACGATTCAAATTCGCATAAAACATCTTAACAAGATTTGGATAATATACAAAATCATTTTGTTTGTTATCTACTACACTAAGAATAGAACATTGTTGAAAAAGATTTTAAATTTCATAAGAAGGAAAATCTTCAAAAATAGCAAATTTCCCCTTATGTATTTTACCAAAGTTTACATAGTTGATGTAAGCTTTGATAGCTTCCGAGTCATTAAAAAGAAAGTTTTTGATAGCTTTTGGAAGCCTAATGGTGTTAGGAGTGCTTGAAGAGGCCATTGAAGAAGTTTGAGAGGAGTTGAAGATAATGAAGATAAATTTGAAATTTGAAATAAAAGTGAAAAGTGATGATAAGGAGAGTGAATTAAATAGAAAATCTATAGACATGTTCTTTGGTCAAGGGGCATCTTTCCAGAGCATTGAAGTTGGTGAAAAGGTGGAGGGAAATTCAAAAGTTTGAATTTAAATTTTGAAACCAAATTTCTAAGGGGCATGTCGACATGGGGTATCCAAGTATGTCGACATGTGCCTATTGAATCAAAGGACAACTGTCTATTCCTAATTTCTAATAAATGTATATATTATATCCTATATTCTATTTATATAATTCCTATGATAACATTAAATATAATAATACTTAAATATTAATATTTAAAATATTATTAAAATAATATTATTTTTGAATTTAAAATTCAAATTTCAAGGGATAACTTTGAATTTAAAATTCAAGGAATTTTAAAAAAATCAAGCAAACAAACAAGCATCCATTCAAACAAGAAAAATTAAAAATAATGTAAATGTGTATCTATTTTTAGATCCATACTCCCATCGTCGTCTGATTCATGAATAGCAGTGAAACACAGATTTGAATTATCCGTCTTCTTTTCATCGTCACTGGATGATGAGTCTGAGTCATCAAGAGTTGCTGTGTATGCTTTCTTTCTTTTCCTTGACGAATCATTGTTTGGAGAGAACAACTGTTTATCTGGATACGGACAATCTTTCCTATGACGTCCAATTTTATTGCAATTGTAGCGTCTATCATTATTGACGTTCTCTGTATTATTTCTGGAATTCCTTTGATCATTTCTTTTGTAATTATTCATTTTTCTATGTTTAAGGAATTTCTGGAAGTTTCTTGTCATGAAAGCAATCTCCTCATCGCTGTCTAGTTTCGAATCTTCAGTTGTTGCATTGAATGCTAATGAATTCTTTTTTATAGCATTGTTTTCTCTTCTTCCTTGCAGTTGAACTTCATAAGACATCAGATTCCCAATCAATTCTTCTATTTTCATTAAACAGATATCATTTGCTTCTTCGATTGCAAGTGTCTTTTGATCCCATTCTGGAGTGAGTAAATTTATAATTTTTCTGACTTGGTCTTCCTCCGAAAAGCTTTTTCCCGGTGCAATTAGTGAATGAACAATACCTTGAAATCGACAATACATGTTGGAAATGGACTCATTTGCATGCATTTTAAACAATTGAAACTGATGAGTTAATATGGAAATTTTAGTCTGTTTAACTTTGCTTGTTCCTTCATGAGTAACTTGCAAAGTTTTCCAGATTTCAAATGCAGACTTACAAACAGACACTCTATTAAATTCAATCCTATCCAGTGAACAAAATAATATATTCATGGCCTTTGAGTTATTTTATGCAACACCCTTTTGCTCAGTAGTCCACTGGGCAAAATCAGTAGTTGGTTCAACATACTCTGTTTGTGTGATATTCCAAGTGTCTAATCCTACTGATTGTAAATAAATTTTCATTCTACAAGCCCAATATGCATAATTACTGCCATTGAAAAATGGTGGTCTGACAGTAGATTGACCTTCTACAAATGAACTAGTGTCAGTGTTAACAAAACTAGTGCCAGAGTTGACATTACTAGTGTTGGTAGCCATTAAAACAATTTCAGATTATGAAAACTATGAAAGTCTTGCTCTGATACCAATTGAAAGGAAGTGCGGATTAAGAATCTTAAGGCTAATTTAACACTAGAGAGGGGGTGAATAGTGTTTAATGGATTCTAAGACTTATATGGACTAAATTAAAATTATGACACAAACAAATGCAGAACTTAATCATAGAACAATCACATAATCAAACACAGATGCAAAAAGTAAATAAAAAGCAGTAAAAGGAAAGAACACACTGGATTTTATACTGGTTCAGAGTTACCCTACGTCCAGTCCTGCACCAAGGCAAACACCTCGTACAGATTTTTATTATACCAATGTCGAGATTACAATCCTCAATTTCTAAAGGCCTTGAGGTACCCTCCTGCCTTTGAGTCTGGGGCAAACTCCCTTGATTTATGGAACACAAGATCACCTAATTGATTTCCAGGCACAACTACACCTTACAGAGAGACTCGATAAACTTTTGATTGCAAATTGATCCTATAACTCTGAATAGCACTTTGATCTTCGAGAGAGGGCAGAGAATCAAACAAGAATGAGATCTAATTTGATTCACTTGAGAATTCGGCAGAATTTCGGCACGATCTTAAAAATATGAAAGTTTTAGAATATGGGTTTGTAAGCCACTTGTCGTAGGTTTGTAAGCTACTTGTCGTGGGTTTGTAAGCCACTAAGAAGGTGGAAATGGGTTCCATCCCAAATGAAATTTGGAATGAAGATTTCCGTGCTATTATGAAGTTTTAACAATAAACTAGACACTTATCTTGAAATCTTGATCTTGATACTCTAGAGTCTTCAATCTTGATATCTCTATTGTGAGTCTTGAGTCTTTATACTGATCAGTCTTCAGTAATCAATACCTGCATATATATATATATATATACATATATATCCTGTATAGTTCCTGCATATACATATCTATCTAAACAATAGTGTTAGTATATATTTTATAATAAGATAAGTTAAAAAAGGTTGTTGTCATCAAAACCAACATCTCAGTTCCTAACATTTCCTTGATAAAAATATAAGTTAAAGGTGTTAACTATGTTTTATGAAATGTATTTCAAGGACTTTATATCCACAGGAATGGTATTGTTAAATTGTTGCTTTGCTTCTTCAAATATGAATATATTCACATGATAACCCATAAATGTATTTTGGGAAAAGGGGTAGAAGAACCAACTGGTTAACTCAATTATGAATATAAATTACTTAAACTCTTGAATGAGTAGAATTGCATCCAAGGAGCCAGTGACCAAAAATATAGGATGCCTAAACTTTATATTTATTAGTGTAAACAAAAAGGTTCATAGTAAACCCATGAAAACTATGATTAAGTAGTTATTGGAGTAAACCAAAAGGTTCATAGTTAACCCATGAAAACTATGATTAAGTAGTTATTGGAGTAAACCAAAAGGTTCATAATTAACCCATGAAAACTATGTATTAAGGATAGTTGGTAGGGGCTAACTGGTTTATAGTGAACCCATTAAACTATATCCGGATAAAGAATTGACCTCAGTCAATAGGTTCCTAGTAAACCCATGAAAACTAGGATAAGAAAATGGCTAATGGAAGTATCAGTAGGTTCCTAGTCAACCCATGAAAACTAGGATGTAAAGTGAGTTACTGGATAAATCCATAGGATCCTAGTCAACCCATAAAAACTAGGATATGGTGATTGTTAGTGAAATGACTAATAGGTTCAGGGGAACCCATGAATTAACTAAGTAAACTGGCAGGAGCTTATAGGTGTTAAAACCTTGGTTACGATGTCTACTATGTATTTTGACAACGACAACTATATATTATTTACTAACATATTTTTTGCAGGAATATCTACAATACTGAATTCATATAATCTTCATGCTGCATATATGTTGTTTTGGGTCATTGTTTAGAATTAAAATATTGTGAAAATCTCTCCTTTAGATATATATAAATACACACCAGTGCCAAAGAATAAAACTCAATTTCAGGCTCAATTTCAGACGTCTGAAATGACCTATTCAGACGTCTGAATCTGAAGTTAAAATTCAATTTTTTAACAATATTCAGACGTCTGTTTCTGTTATTTCAGACGTCTGAATCTAGGCAAAAATAGTCTATTTCCTCTCTGGTTTACACGCTTCAAATTTCAGAAGTCTGAAATTTATTTTCAGACGGCTGAACTTCTACAACTGCTATTTTTTCCTAAAAAGACACTTCTCTTCACCAAAGAGAAACTCTTTCAAAATCAATGGTTGTAACTATTCTTTTCAATATAACTTTTCATCTATAGTTGCAACTCCTTATTCACTATAAATAGATTACAGAATTCAATAAACAATTTACTGAATCTAATTTTAATATTCTTGAATTCTTATCTATTCTATATTTTCAAACTGCACTCAAACTGATTACATTCTCTGATCGTTGATCACTCTATCTTCCACTATTCTCAAAGCACATCACACTATATATATATATCATAAAAGGAGAAGATTATAGGAAGATTGTACTATTAAGAGACAAATTCGTGTTATTAAGAACACACTGTGTCAAATACCTTCTATATAAGTTGAAGTCCTGTTCTGCTGTTCAGGCAAGTGAAGTCCTCTTCGGTTGTTGAGGCAAAATCCTGTTCTGCTGCTCAGGTCCCTTGTTCGGCTGTTCAAGGGTTGTTGTAAACCTATTCCTCCGGGTTAAGTGAGGATTGTTGTTAGTGAAATTCCAGAAGGAGTCTGGGACTGGACGTAGAACGGGAAGTTCGAACCAGTATAAAAATTCCTGGTGTGCTTGTTTTTTATTTTATTCATATTAGTATATTATCTTAGTTTATTTCTGCATTAGTATAATTCCATATAGCACGATCCCTACCGTACTTTCATTTTGGTATCAGAGCAAGATTTCTTATAACCGTTACAAAGTTATCTGATACTTTGCTAAGATGGAAAACAACACCAACACTGATAACACTAGTTTTTCTGAAGGTCAATCTACTGCACGACCTCCACTATTCAATGGTATGAATTACAACTATTGGGCTACTCGAATGCGTATTTTTATGCAAGCAAGTGGCTTTGACTCATGGAATATTACTCAAACTGAATATAACATTCCTACAACTGAATATTCTACATGGTCAAACACACAAAAACTAGATGCTACTACTAATGCCAAAGCTATGAATATGTTATTTTGTGCTTTAGATAGAAATGAGTTTAATCGTGTGAGCATGTGCACAACTGCTTATGAAATATGGAGAATACTTAAAGTTACTCATGAAGGAACTAACAAAGTTAAACAAAGCAAAATTTCCATGCTCAAAAGTCAATTTCAAAATTTTTGAATGAAGCAGGATGAATCGATAAACGATATGTACTCTAGATTTCAAGATATATATCACTCATTACTAGGACTTGGTGAAAAGTATTCTGATTTTGATATTGTTTCAAAAATTCTTAACTCTCTAACGGATGAATGGGAAAGAAAAGTCTTAGCTATTGAAGAAGCTAATGATCTTTCTACCATAAAACCAGAAGAATTGATAGGAAATCTAATGTCCTATGAAGTGAATTTGCAGGCTAAAAAGGTACAAGCACAAGATAAAAAGAATATGGCATTTCATGCAGAGAAAGAAGAATCCAACTCAGATGAAGAAGACTTAGCATTCATTGCTAAAAACTTTAAAAAGTTTTTGAAGTATAGAAAAGGAAATCAAAACAACGGGAAACGCAACTTCAACAACAATTCAAATAAACCATCTTCATCTATACTAGAATGCTTCAACTGTCACAAGAAAGATCACATGCAAAAGGATTGTCCCGAACAAAAGAAGACATATCACAATAAGAATCGTAAGGACAAATCTAAAAGAAAAGCTTTTTCAGTAACATGGGATGACTCGGATTCTTCCTCTTCTTCTTCAGAAAGCAACAGTGATAGTGAGAAAGAACAAGCAAATGTTTGTTTTATGGCTACATAGAATGAGGTAAATGATCTTACTTTTGATGATATGATTGAAATAAATTCAGAACTTCTTGATAACTTAAAAAGTATCAAAAGGAAGTATAAAGAGGCTCTAGAAAATCAGAGAAAAGCAGAATTTGAGAGAGATATGATAAACGATGAAAAGAAAATATTAGAAGAAGAACTTGGAAAGCTTCAAGATACCTTCTCTAATGATAACTCTCAACTTACTCTATTGAGTCAAGAAATTGAAACTCAAAAAGAAAAGAATGATTCTATTGTCTCTGAAAATCATGAATTAAAATCTAAGATCAAAATGATAGAATTAGATAATGCTTGCCTCAAAAGCAAATTAGATAGTCTTACTAGAAATATTTCTAATTTTAATAAAGGTAGAGAAAATCTATCCAATATTATTGAAAATTCTCAATCCACTCTTAATAAAAAGGGACTAGGATATACTAAGAAATCAAAATCTCCACCTAAAAAGGAAATAAGAAATATTTCTAATATTTTTCCAAAAAGTAAAAACAATTCTAAAACTATAAAAATATGGGTTCCTAAAACAAACAATAGTTTGATTAGGAATAAATATATAAATACCTTTTTGGAAACAGTTCATAAAAATCAGAATTATATTTTTAAAGGGGATACCGAACCTACTTGGGTTTGGTTTCCTAAGATCTAACTCTTAGGACCCTATTACAAAGTGGGTACCAATTTTTTGTTTTTCTTACAGGACCCACTTAAAAAGAGAGGAAAATGGATACTTGACAGTGGTTGCTCAAAACATATGACTGGAGACAAAAATATGCTATCGAACATCACTTACTCAGACGGAGGTTCTGTCACTTTTAGAGACAATTCCAAAGGATATATCATTGGAAAAGGCAACGTCAGCAATGTCGTTACATCTAATTTACCTCTTATTTCTAATGTTTTACTTGTCAAAAATTTAAAACATAATCTTTTAAGTATCAGCCAGTTATGTAACAAAGGTTTCAAGATCTCTTTTCTGAAAATAAGTGTAGCATATTTGATAAAGATCAAAATCTTATTTTTGAAGGAAATAGAGACAGAAATATCTATGTTCTGAATATGAAAATCAATCACAATTCAGATATGTGCTTAATAACTAATGAAAATGATCCTTGGTTATGGCACAAAAGATTCTGTCATATCAACTTCAAAACTATTAACAAACTTTCTAAAAATGATTTAGTCAGAGGATTACCAAAAATGAACTTTAAAGTCAATCATATTTGTGATGCATGTCAATTAGGAAAATTAACTAAATCATCTTTTAACTCTAAGAAAGTTATTTCTACTTTACAACCCCTTGAATTACTACACATGGATTTATTTCGGCCAACCCAAGTTCAATCCTTAAATCATAATAAATATGTGTTTGTAATAGTAGATGACTTCTCTAGATATACTTGGACCATTTTTATGAAAAACAAAAGTGATACATTTGAGCATTTTAAAGTTTTTGTCAAACGTATTCAAAATTTAAAAGGTTTGAAAATAAAAAATATAAGAAGTGATCATGGAGGAGAATTTGAAAACGAAGTTTTTGACCATTTTTGTAAAAAGAAAGGAATTTTTCATAATTTTTCGTTTCCTAGAACTCCCCAACAAAATGGAGTTGTAGAACGTAAAAACAGAACCTTACAAGAATGTGAACGAACCTTGTTAAATGGAAGCACTCTTTCAAAACATTTTTGGGCAGAAGCTGTTGCAACTGCTTGTTATGTTTTGAATCGTGTTTCTATTCGACCTCTTACGAAAAATACTTCTTATGAACTATTTACTGGAAGAAAGCCAAAGATTTCTTATTTCAAAGTTTTTGGTTCAAAATGTTTTATATTAAATACAAAAGATCATCTTGGAAAATTCGATGCCAAATCCGACGAAGGAATCTTTCTAGGATATTCAGATCGTAGCAAAGCTTATCGCGTATTTAATAAAAGATCTAAAACTGTTGAAGAAACTTTACATGTTTCTTTCAATGAAAATTTTCAATAAAAACCAAGTAAAAAGGATGATGAAGATTTTCTAAATGACATCACAAATATAGAAACTACAAATCTTGAAAACAATGAAAACAATGTTGATAAAAGAAATATTGAGTTAAGATCTCCACCAAAAATATTACGGGATCATCCTGTACAAAATATTATTAGAGAAATTAACTCAAACATTCGAACTAGAAGTCAACTAAATCAAATGGGCCATGTAGCATTCCTCTCAAATTTTGAACCTAAGAATCCCAAAGAAGCTTCCACAGATGATTATTGGATTGTTGCTATGCAAGAGGAACTAAATCAGTATGAACGCAATGAAGTTTGGGAACTTGTTCCTAGACCAAGTGATCAAACTGTTATTGGAACAAAATGGGTATATAAAAACAAAGCAGATGAACAAGGTAACATTACTAGAAATAAAGCAAGACTAGTTGCACAAGGATACAACAAGAGGAAGGAATTGATTATGAAGAAACGTTTGCTCCAGTTGCTAGACTAGAAGCAATACGAATCTTAATGGCCTATGCATGTTTTCACAATTTCAAACTTTATCAAATGGACGTTAAAAGTGCCTTTTTGAATGGTTATATAAAAGAAAAAGTGTATGTTGAACAACCTCCCTTATTTATTCACGAGAAATTTCCTGATCATGTTTATAAACTTAAGAAAGCTCTTTATGGTTTAAAACAAGCACTGCGTGCTTGGTATGATAGATTAAAGACTTATCTAATTTCTTCTGGATTTCAAATTGGAAAAGTTGATCAAACACTTTTTATAAAACATTCGAAAAAGGATATTTTAATAGTTCAAATTTATGTTGATGATATCATTTTTGGTTCTACTATTGACAAGTTGTGTCAGGATTTCTCTGAAATAATGACCAAAGAATTTGAAATGTCTCACATGGGAGAGTTAACATACTTTCTTGGGTTACAAATTAAACAACTTCCAAATGGCATTTTTATTAATCAAGAAAAATATTGTAATAATTTAATCAAACGTTTCGGAATGGAAAATACTTCTGCCAAACCAACTCCAATAAGTACAACAACACATCTTGAAAAAGATGAAAGTGGCAAAAGTGTCGATCAGAAACAATACCGAAGTATGATTGGATCATTACTATATTTAACTGCAAGTCGTCCTGACATAATGATGAGTGTCTGTTTATGTGCTAGATTCCAAGCCAATCCAAAAGAATCACATTTAAGAGCAGGGAAACGTATATTACGTTATCTAACAAACACAAAGGATTTTGGTCTATTCTATCCTAAAGAATGTCCATTCGAATTAGTTTCCTATAGTGATGCTGACTTCGGTGGTTCTCGAACAAACCGAAAAAGTACAAGTGGTACGTGCCATTTTATTGGAAAATCACTTGTATCTTGGTTTAGTAAGAAACAAAATTGTGTTTCTCTTTCTACATGTGAAGCAGAATACATTTCTGCTGCTTTGGCTTGTACTCAAGTAATCTATATGCAACAAACACTTAAAGATTTCAATATAAATTTATCAAATTCAACTATATATTGTGACAAATCTAGTGCTATTAACTTGTCTAAAAATCCTATTAATCATTCACGAACAAAACATATTGACATTCGTCATCATTTTCTTCGTGACAATGTTGAAAAAGGGACAATTATTTTAGATTTTGTTTCTTCTGAAAATCAGTTGGCTGATATTTTTACAAAACCTCTTTTAGAAAATATTTTTGTAAAACTGAGGCGAGAACTTGGTATTGTTTCTCTTCAAAATTTATGATTTTTTAATTCTCTGATAATTTTTAAAAATGTTTGGCTAATATCCTTTTGTTATTTTACCTTTTGTTTTGTTTTTTAACAGATGGATAATACTAACTAAAGAGTTTCAGCCATTCCTTTAAATACTATATATAAACTCTCTATCTTATTATAAATCGTTCAATCCTAGTCTTCTTATTCATCAAAGAAATTTCTATTTTCTGTTTTCTAATAGAAAATTCTCTCTACAATGGAATTCAACTTGATCATGTTACTTTTCTCCATGGCTTCTGACTCTGACAATTCTCCATCATCTTATTCTACATCATCTCTTGAAATTTTGGTAACTCCAACACCTCATGAGAAAAATAGACCTTGTCCTTCTTGTGAACGTTCTAGTTATACTCCTGAAAAGAAGAAATCTCGACGGTTTCTTTTCTTTGGCTCTCCATCAACCAAAGAGAAAATATCAGAGATTCATCATTACCAAAGAGAACAGTTGGATTTGCAACGAGAGATGTATTACGAACAAAAAGTTAATTCCAAACGACTTAGCTTTATTGAACAAGTGGCTTTGAAATTCTATGGTACATCTCCAAAGAAAGATGTAGTTCAACCCTCAACATCTCATCAAATAACTTCGTCTGGATGGAATTCATGGGAGCCGAGTCCACAAACTCCTTCGGTTCCACAAAACTCTTGGGAACGTCAACCATATTGGTCTCCCTTGCGACCATACACGGAGATAACCAAGATCGAACCAGAAGAATGTAAAACTCCAAGTGACTCGGATAAATAATTTCTTGTAGATTCTTTTTGTTATATTATTTGTATCTCTATTCTTGTAAAAATTCAAATTTCAGACGTCTGAACTCTTTATTTCAGACGTTTGAATATTATAGAAGAATATTTTTTTCCCCAGTTTCAGACGTCTGAAACTATGTATTCAGACGTCTTAAAGTAGGCAATTTTACACTGTTCTCTTTCTGTTTAAATTTTCTTATATTCAGACGTCTAAAATTTTGTTTCAGACGTCTGAAATCTGGAAATCTTTTCAAATTCAAATTAATGTTACACGAATTTCAAGACACCAACCCCTTTATTCAACCCGTCTTTTGCTTTATGTTCTTACTTCATCTTCTCTTTTCAGTTATTCCTTCTCCATTTTTTTACTCCTTCCTCTCAAACAACACAAATGGCACCAAAATCAAAAAGATCGAGACCATCATCTTCTTCATCTACACCAAACATTGATCAGTGGCTATGGAACGACCAAGCTAGGCAACGATTTGCTCAAATGAGTAGATCTAATTTTTTCCCTGAGGCCTTCATCAAATTCGAAGAATTCAGCGCTTATCGTATTCATCAATTTGTAAGAGCTAATGGGTTAGAGTCTCTAGTTTCTTTTGATGCCAACAATATCAAAATTAATCATCTTTTAGTAAAATTATTTTTTGCAAACATGAATCTAGACCATCATACTCCTCACAATCGCAATGAATGTATTTGGACTTTGGTTTGTGGAGTTAAAATATATCTACCAATTTCAAGTCTTGGTGAAATTCTACATTGTCCATCAACCGGGATTGATTTAGATGAGATTGATGTGTCTTTAGATTTGAATAATAGAGTTGAAGTTTCACATCAATTCTTGAATGATGATATTAATCGACTCACTTCTATTCAACTTCATCCTCAAGCTCGCATTCTTCATAGGGCATTAATTCGTTCTGTTATTCCAAGGACAGGTAGTTATGAGATTGTTAATAAAAGAAATTTTCAAGCCCTATATGCTATGTACTTCGGTCAACCTATAAATTGGGCTCAAGTAATTTTGGAAGAATTCATGGATGTCAATCATCGGAGACGATATAAGACTTTCCACTATGGTGCTTACATTATGAAAATACTTCAAAATTTCAACATTCCTTTTCCCGAGTCCGAATTTTCTTCAATCAAAGAACTTGGGTCTAAAACCTTAGGTCTTATGGGATTACCAAAACGCCCGGAAAGTTTGGCATATATCTCTTTTCAAGAATGGGTTGCCAACCGTGATCAAAACCGGCCACAACCTCGTCGTCATGATTCTCATACTCAACCATCTATTCCTCCATCAGAAGAAGAAGACGATAATGATATTGTGATTCTTTCTCCCGACTCTAGCTCAAGGAATGCCTTAGTAACACTTTCCCAAAATTAAGCAAAGCTTCAAAACCGAATGATAAAAATTGAACGGAAATCTGAAAAACGTTTTAATTCGATTCGAGGCTTTCTTAACAAAATTTGGGAACGTATTGGTTGTTCAACCTCGTCATCTACCGAAGTTTTCAACCCCACTCCTTTTCAATGGTCATCAAGTTCAGAAAATAGAATTAGTGGTAATGATGATGATGAAGTTGGAAGTGACTCAAGTCCTAGATTCTGATGTTTTTTCTCTGCACTTGTATGCTGTTTGTTATTTGTTTTGAACTCCTTATTATCTTGTAATCTTTTAATTAATGTCTACCTTAATCTATCTTATGAAAATTATTATCTTTTTGCAATGACAAAGGGGGAGAATATAGTATTTATGCTTTTTTGACAGGGGGAGTTTAGTATATAGTTGTCATCGTCAAAAAGGGGGAGACTGTTAAGACCTCGGTTACGATGTCTACTATGTATTTTGACAACGACAACTATATATTATTTCCTAACATATTTTTTGCAGTAATATCTACAATACTGGATTCATATAATCTTCATGTTGCATATATGTTGTTTTGGGTCATTGTTTAGAATTAAAATATTGTGAAAATCTCTCCTTTAGATATATATAAATACACACCAGTGCCAAAGAATAAAACTCAATTTCAGGCTCAATTCAGACGTCTGAATCTGAAGTTAAAATTCAATTTTTTAACAATATTCAGACGTCTGTTTCTGTTATTTCAAACGTCTGAATCTAGGCAAAAATAGCCTATTTCCTCTCTGGTTTACACGCTTCAAATTTCAGAAGTCTGAAATTTATTTTCGGACGGCTGAACTTCTACAACTACTATTTTTTCCTAAAAAGACACTTCTCTTCACCAAAGAGAAACTCTTTCAAAATCAATGGTTGCAACTGTTCTTTTCAATATAACTTTTCATCTATAGTTGCAACTCCTTATTCACTATAAATAGATTACAGAATTCAACAAACAATTTACTGAATCTAATTTTAATATTCTTGAATTCTTATCTATTCTATATTTTCAAACTGCACTCAAACTGATTACATTCTCTGATCGTTGATCACTCTATCTTCCACTATTCTCAAAGCACATCACACTATATATATATATATCATAAAAGGAGAAGATTATAGGAAGATTGTACTATTAAGAGACAAATTCATGTTATTAAGAACACACTATGTCAAATACCTTCTATATAAGTTGAAGTCCTGTTCTGCTGTTCAGGCAAGTGAAGTCCTCTTCGGTTGTTGAGGGAAAATCCTGTTTTGCTGCTCAGGTCCCTTGTTCGGCTATTCAAGGGTTGTTGTAAACCTATTCCTCCAGGTTAAGTGAGGATTGTTGTTAGTGAAATTCCAAAAGGAGTCTGGGACTGGACGTAGAACGGGAAGTTCGAACCAGTATAAAAATTCCTGGTGTGCTTGTTTTTTATTTTATTCATATTAGTATATTATCTTAGTTTATTTCCGCATTAGTATAATTCCATATAGCACGATCCCTACCGTACTTTCAATAGGTTCTTAGTGATCCTATGAAAACTATGGATAAGACAGGTGTCATATTAAACGAGGGTTGGGAAATCCTAATTATTTTCAAGTATGCATATCATCATAATATTTTGAAAATGTATGTTTTAACCATTGTGGATGTAGGAGCACGGTATATGATTTTGGAAAGGTTTTAGGATACTAGTGAGGGGAAAACCCGTTCCGCTAAGCGGCGTGGTCTCACTTGATATCTAAAAAGGATTGAGATGTTAGATTATTATTCATACCAGGCTTTATGTCTGACTTGAAGTTTTTGTTTTCCCCTTAAACTCTCGGGTACTCAATTGATTTTGAGTAGTTTGAGATTTAAGGTTTATAGGTTTTCTTCTTAGATGAATAAAGCTTCCGGAGGCATGTAGGAGGCAGATAGTTATTTAGAGTTTCCCTTTTCCACTGTGTATTGTTTGTAAAGACCGATTTATTAGCCTTACTATATACTATGATCAAGCAAGGGGGCATCTTCATATGTCTCTCTTGGTGTAATTGTAATAATTATATTTTGCTGAACGTGGTTAACGTATTTTGGGATTATGTAATGTTTTAATCTGAGTGTGGAAATATATGTTTTTGAATTGTTAAATTTTTCCATATTTCTATGATCCGTGTATCAATGTATCTAGCACCGCCGTATTTGGTCGCCGAAGATTAATAACTATGGATGACTGCAACTTTCGTAGCCATTAGTTTGGGCCTCTAAGTAGGGGGATGTTACACTCTCTATGGACGTCCATGCAAGTCACCGGCATGTTGGGTTGAGACTGGAGATCGGCTAGTACTTAGACATTGATATGATACGGTAAGCTACTGAAAAGGTTGCAGTGATAAAGAGAAGGATGAAGGAAGCCCAGTATCGACAAAAGAGTTATGCCGATAAAAGGAGATGAGATTTGGAGTTTGAAGTCGGAAATACCGTATTTGTAAAGATTGCTCCAATCAGAGGAGTTGTTCAATTCGGAAAGGCTAGGAAGTTGACACCCAGGTATATTAGACCTTTTAAGGTTATTGAAAGAATTGGACCGCTCGCTTACAAGATTGAATTACCAGAAAGGTTATCGGGGGTCCATAATGTTTTCCATGTGTCACATTTGAGAAAGTATGTTTATGACCCTTTGTTGATTGTAGAATCGTCGGTTCAAGATGATTTGGAGATACAGCCAAACCTGACAGTGATTGGACATCCAGTTCATATTGTAGATCATGATGAGAAGAGGTTGCAAAATAAGGTAGTGAAGTTAGTAAAGATCCAATGGAGTGAGGATCCCTGAGATTGTACTAGGGAGATGGTGGATCATATGAGGGAAGCCTATCCCGAATTGATGTTGGGATAGCCATTGTTTGTATATATAGTATGCACTATTGTGTTATGGATGTTTCATGTAAGACCTTTGTATGGATTTCATGATATATAATATGACCTTTTGAGTTGTTATGAGGTATCTCTTTTTTTTTGCTAATTTGAGACGAAATTCTTTTAAGGGAGGGGGGAGGGAGTGTAACGACCCAAAATTTAATTACCTTAATAATTAATATTTAAATATATTTTTACTAACTAATTAATGTATTTTACAACTCAAATAAACTCCTTTTAATTAACAACTACAGATGGTGAAATAGTTTTTGTAACGGCCCGAAATTTCACTACTTTGATTTGCGAATATTTAATTAATTTAAATATTCAAATAATAGATATTATAATGAAAGTTAAACTCTTTTAAATAATAATTAATGATGGTGAAATCATTTTCAAATTTTGTTTACAAAAATAATTAGTTCAAAGAAAAATAGAAAATGTGCCCGGAAATCGTTTTCCGAATTTTCGACTTTTAGGCGTCGAAAAGTTGTCGGAAAACATTGTGCACATTTTTGTAACACATACACACACTTTTATAAATGAGTTAGGATTTGTAATATATAAATGTATATATTAACTTAAGAAATATAAAATATATGATATGACATTTATGTAAATGTTAAAAAACAAAATGTAAATGTAAATAAAAGTGACATAACTTGTCATATCTTTAGAAACATGAAGTACTTAGGTAATAAATGCATGTTGGCTTGGAAAAATGAAGGGGAGACAAGGAAAAAACACTGGCTAAAGGGGGGACATGCATGGTGATGTGGCAAAAATCTAGAGGAGGTTAAGTACTTTAGGGTAATATGGTAATTTGATTTATGGACTTAATATATAAGGCATTTTCCTAACATTTACACCCCTTTGCATTCATTTCTATTTCATAAATTTCTTCCTAAAGCTTTCATGTAAACTTCCATGGCATCCAAAAATAATTCCTAAGTAAAAAAATCTAGTTTCATTCTCTTTTAAGTATTAAATCCTTGTTAAAACTATTCTATTCCACTTCTACACTTCCTCCTCACAAAAACAAGTCCATGCACCCCTCCACCATGTTAGTCAAGCACTAAGACCCCCTTAGGCCGAATACTTTTCAACTAAAAGCCACCAAAGACTCCACTTTTCCAAGCTAAAGCAAAAACCTAGGTTGTGTTCGAGTTATAAAAAAAGTTAGCTTAATTTAGTCCATTTTCGGTGGGTAAAGTTCTCAACTTTATTCAAAGTTATTAACTTTATACATGATGTATATTTATTAGTTAAATATGATGCTTGTTTGAGTAGTTATGATGTTGAATTTTTTATGCATAAGTATACTTGGAAATGGTGTTGATTTGGTTGTATATAAGTATGCTTGTATATGGTATTGTATAAACTTGAAATCGAAAGTTAAGTGTAGTAAACTAGTAAAGTATGATCTTGCTTATGTTTGGAATTATGTTGTTATGATGTGGTTGTGATATTGGTTATGATCTTGCTATATCTTTTTCATGCTAATAAAGTTAGCATTTCTGCTAACTTAAGCGACTTATGAAATCCCTCTTTGAAAGTTTGAACTCTGGAATTAAATTTTGAAAATATATTTATGTTTAAACTTGTTTTGTTTCAAAACCCATATCTTTATGTTTACAAGGTAGTAATGTTTCCAAATGTTAAAGTTTTAAAGAAGACTTCAAAAACAAATTTCAAGTTTGGAAATTTCGGGTCGTATAGCGGTAGTCGCTATAAGTGCGGTTCGTGAAAACGAACTCTTTTCGAAATCTAAAAATGCTTTCACTTAGAAATCTTTTAGGAAAATGTTTTAAAAATTATATTAAGAAATTAAAGGGGTAATTGTTATTTAATTAAATATTTATTTAATAAATGATTATTTAATTAATTAATTAAGTAATTCATGCTTAATTATTGGTTAATAAAGGTTATTAATACTGAAGTATTAATCAATTAAATTATTTTTAATTAGTTAATTAATTAAAGTTAATTATTATTTAATTAATAATTAAGGGTTAATTATTTTAAATTGATTATTAAAGATTAATTATTAATTAATTGTTTATTTAAGGGATTTAATTAATTATTAATTAGTTATTGATTAATTTAAATTTAATTAAGATGTTAATTAAGACTTAATTAAGATTTAATTATTATTTAATAAAGGTTAAGTTTGTTATTTAATCAATTAATAAGGTTTTTTTAAAATCCTTTGTTTCAAAATATCGATTTGTTTTGAGACTGCCTTTCTTTTTCAAAGGTGTTTCAAATTAAGGGATTTCTTTGTCGATTACCCTTAAGTAACCTCAAACAATTATGAAACCAATGTTAATGTGATGACAAATTTATGGGAAGTAAGTCAACCCATAGTTAGCACTAAAAGCCGATGAGTAGGCCGATTTTCTATCTATGAGATCTAGAATTTATTTCTAGACGAGGGATAGAGTAAGGCCTAAATGTCGGAAACATGATAGATATGGGAGGGTTAATTCCAATTAATGGGTCATATTTAAATTAAGTATATGGTTATCCATATGCGAACTTTGTATAATTACCCTAAGTAGCGGATTGTCTGTTATTTATAACTTAACCAGTTTTAACTCAGAATGTATGTTGTGTATATTAGAGTTCCCCGGCGAGGACTTGAATACTGGTTGCATACTTCCAAAAGAACCAGAATTGAGTTAGCCAATAATTATCACTTGGTTGGAGACACCGGTTTCGGATAAATATGATTTATCCAAACCACTCCAAACTAATAACGTTCGTGATGGATCGTTATGAAGTATGCTATGGAGATGTACTATTCTTCCTGAGGGTGATTCCAAAATGGAAGATAGTAAATGCTGAATGTTTGTTCGATCCCGAAACAACGTGGATGAATGAATGTTATCATTGCATTGGTTGTTTGGAGGGTGGTGTTAGCATTCCAAGATGGTCTGTTTAAAAGGAAAGATTACCTTAACCTCAAGCGTCACAAATGGTAAATGACTAAAGCATGGACATGCGGCAGATCTATGTGGGTCGCTCCCATTAGGGTATGTTCATCGCCAAATCTAGAGCGATATATACGGTTTATGTATGTTTCGGGATCCCTTTTGTGGTTGTTGATCGCAACCAAGGGGCGATCATATTCAGTGCTATCCAGTAAGGGGTAGGGCCAGTCCTGAGTAGCTGAGGTGCAACGTGTTGTAGCCTCTCGTACATTTTATCTAGAGGTGTACGGATTCGGTAGGTAGAACCATACCCTTTCATAGTTGGAATCCATTTCCCAATACGAGCCTCCGGACTTGATTGTATACCTATTACGCTGGAATTTAATAATGTAATAATTTCGGCTATGATTCTATATTTATTTTAAACCTAAACATTATGATAATATCAGAGGATTTTATATTGAAATGTTTTGATTAACGTAAGGTAAAAACTCATCCATGTTTATGTGTAGTGTGGTCTTACGTGATACCTTTAATTTGAAGGTTTTTACAAAGTTAAACTTATGCTTTACTCACACCAGACCCATGTCTGACCCAGAGTTTTATTTCTTTCCCTTAAACTCTTGGGTACCCAAATTTTTATGAGTAGCCAAGTAGTTAGGTTTTTTTGGAGCATTTTAGGAAGTAGTATGGAGCAGAAGCTTTCACTGTATCTAGTAGTCATGTTTATTTCCGCTGTGACTGTACATTATGTATTAGTAATTTAGGTAGGCTGATATAGCTATTCTTGTTGGGAATAGTACTTGTTGTAACTTTAATGTAACATTTTGGAGTAATCATATGTATTAATCTGCGATGATATCTATGTAACTCTGTCGTTTGTGAGAAAGATATTGTAACGACCTGGATTTTTAGCCATCGGTTATTGGAATAATTAACAAATTTTAAATTTTGAAATATTAATTTTTATAAGTCAAATAAATTGATTTTCCTAATATTGGAGATACCTGAATATATAAATTAGATTATACAAATTTTTTAACGTTAATTTCTGAATATGATAATATATATATATATATGTATATGTATATGTATGTATATATTTCACCATTTCAAATTTATGATAAAATATCGATATATATTTATACACAAGCTTTATGATGACAATGTATATATAAAGTGTATATATATATATATGTTTATGTAAAAGTGAATATGCAAATATGTAAATAGGTATATGGTAAAAATATGTATTTGTAAATGTATATATCTATGTATGTATATACATAGACAAGCTTCATGATGGCAGGCATATAGTCAAGCACACAAAACATTTAATCAAGCCCACACATAAACTAAAATCAAGTCAAGCACATAAAATATCAAATCATCCCATAATATCAAATCAGCCACCAAATAAATCAAAGAAGAAAAAAAATTAAATGAAGGCCCTGTACATGCAAATTCTCAGCCACCCTATTGCTTGTACTATTCTACTTCCATCCCCTTATATATATAGATGGCCAGGCTTATTCATTCGTTCACACTTATAAAAAAAAGACCTGCCATTAAAATTAAAGAAAGAAGATCAAGTTGTTCAAAGCTTGAAGACAAAGCAAGGTGTTCATCTGTTTTTAAAACAGTGAGTAAAACACTTTATTTTGTTACTGGTTACTACATATGTGTATATATATATATACCGTGATTTGGATGAATCTTTGAATATATGTCAAGTGTATGTATGTTGTTATATGAATATGTATGTGTCTGTGTGTACTAGACATGGTTAGTTTCACCATAACACTGTACTTCTTCCAAAATCCCTCTGTTCATGTTTTTATTATTAAATAGTTAAACTTATAACTTTAAAAATCAATATCTCATCATCTATTAAGTTTTAAACCTTGATTCCAAAATGAAAGTTGTTTGTTTTTGAATATAGATTATTTAAAAATTTATTTCATTCAAATCCATAAAGCAGAGAGAGAGAGAGAAAACCTAATATAACAGTGAGGGGGTCTAATTTGGTCGAGTTTTGACTGTCAAAATTTACTCAATGGATTATACGGTTGTATACATGGTGGAAAAACTCGATTTTTAAAGGTGGTTTGGTGATTTTAATGGCGTGTGGAAGGAGAATTATGGAGTTGATCGGAATTGGGTGTTTTGTTAAATTCTGATGTCGTGGTCGATTTCGTGTCGTGGCGTCTGGTGTGGAAGAAGGTTGGTGGATGGCGCATACGAGAAAATTGGAGCAGTGATTTTATTTTGTGTGTGTGAGTTAGACGAGGAGGATCTAGGATTTAGGAACAGTTTTGGGTAGGTCCCGGTTCATGGTAGATGGCGAGGACAAGAGGAAGAGAGAGACGTGCGCTATGGGGGAATAGGTAGAGGCGGTGATGGAGATGCTTTGGGAAAATTATGGTGGTGGACGGTGGTCTGAGGTGATGTTGCAAGGCGTTTCGGTGTCGTAGCTTTCGTTCTATTTATAGGTGAGTGCTCGAATTTCGAATTGGGTGTTCGATCGTGGTTTTAGGTGGTCGATAGTGTGGAGTTGGTTGTAGGTGGTTTACATGGATAGTCGGCAGCGAGTTGAGTCGATCAGAATTGTGTTCATGTGCACACTTACGTGCACAGTTTTGTGCACATGTCCAAGCGTTCGAATGTAAGAAGAGTAGTGAGGGAAACTGGAAGAAGAAGGTGGGAAGTTGTGGGCCGGGTTTGGTTGGATTTGAATAGGCCGTGTGTTTTGTTTTAATAGTAATTAAATTAAGTGTTATATTTTGAAACTTATATCGTATAGATTTCTGCAATGTAAAGATTTAATGACTTATAACAATTGGAGGTAACAAATAAGCAATTTGTATATGTTAATTAATCAATTAAATTTTAAAAGGGACTATTTTTATTTTAATTGATTAAGAATAAATCAATTATTAAATTCCTTTGATTGACAAGTAATCTGGATTAAACATATAACTTGACCTAGTTAATTGAAACCATTCCAGTTCTGATTTGTAAATTGATTTAATATTAATTATAAATCGTTGATCATAGTTAATGATCTATGTTTGACTTTTATTTAGATTCAATCATTCTTTTGTCTGTGCCATCAAGTAGCCAGATAATACTGTTGAGTTAAGTTGAATTGAATATGGTTAATTGGACATTTGTTAGCGGAAATAAATCCATGTTCCGCTAATCAAATTAATTGGATCTTGTTTAGTAGAATAAATCACCGTTCTGCAATTATTAATTGGATAAGTTAATTTGGATATTTATTTAACAGAAATAAACCCCGTTCTGCTATTACATTAGTATGGACACTTAATTACATTCCAATTGATTAGTATTGGATAAGTGTTGTATTAACGATTAATTGTTAATTATGAATTTAATTTGCATATGTGATGTTATGTGAATACTTGGATTATAACTTGATAGTTGTTGGAATTAATGGTGACTTGATTAAGTACCATTGGAGTTACAAAGCCTCTTTCCAAATATGGAAGTTGATTTTTGAACCAAAGCTATTTTAAGAATGATTTTATTTATTAATGATAGTTTAAAAATAATTAATAATTATTTGATAATGATTTAAAGTTAATTATTTTATGATTCTTTAAACTTATTTAAAAGTATTTAATTATTGTTTCAAAGTTATTTAATTATTTAAAATGTTTTAAAAATATATTTTTAATTATTAAATTAAAGTTATTTTATAATGATTTGATTTTTAGTTAATTATTATATAATAATTAATCAATATTAAAAGATTTATTATTTCGAAGACAATTTGTTCAAATATTAATAGTGTTTTTAAAAATAATATATTATATAGCAAACTTTTATTAAAGAGTATTTTCCTAAATTAAACGTGGAAATTTATTTAGGAACTTTATAAGCATTATTTTGAAATAATTATTTCAAGAAGTAATGGTGTAGTTTCATAGCGTAATTCGAGGGCAGAGATTGCCTACACTTTAGGATGTTTTCGCTGGGATAGCGACGTAACCATTGTGCAAACTGCGATCTATGATTGATTGCATGGCGGAAATCAGGAGGTAGAGATTGCCTAAGTTAAGTTTGGATTTCTCTGAGATAGAGACGTAATCATTGAGCTAAGATCCATGGTCGATACCGAATGATGCTTTCAATATTTATTTAGAAAAGTTTCAAGTATTTTTGGAAGATATGATTTGTTAATATACTTATTCCGGTAAGATAAGTATGTGACTGTTTTGATTAAGAGATTTAATTTATTGAAATTAAATTAAATGAGGCTTGGTGATTATAGTGGGAAATGTGATATCTATTTGAATGTTTGTTTATTTGATAGTTAAATAACCGAATATCAAATCTTGGCCAAAAATATGCAATCCTTCTTAATTTTGGTGGTACAAAATTATTCCCTACTTAACACCGAAGGATTTTAACTCTGGAAATATCTAGGGGAAATGCGAGAATTATATGGTACAGTTACCATCGGGTTGCTATACTGTACGTATAAACCTGTTAATCTTCTAGGACAAATGATAAGGAGATGTCTCCACTTAAACGGTTAGGGGGTGATCCCCGATCTTATGTATTGTCTGATTATTTCCTAAAGAACCGGTCTTGAGCATTCCGAAAATCGACGAATGTTTTTGGAGCACCCAGGAAATGGAGAGTGTACGCGTAAGAGATGACTCGGAACCCATGACCTACTCCGAAACCATATACGGTTAAATGGAGGAGATGCGTTGTATTTTGGGATGTTGAAATCCATATATGGTTCCGTGACTCGTTGGAGTGTGGGAATCTGTGTGAGATTCAAAGATCTATTGAGATGTGGAATTCAGGTGTGATTCCGTGACCTGTTAAGGTGTGGGAGTCCATGTGGGATTCCATAATTTATTTTGGAGACGGTGCATGAGTTGGAACGCCGGACGTGGCCTCATCAGCGCAGATGACAAAAACCAAAGATAAGATGCATAGCCAAGGGGTCTAGATAACCCATGAGGGTGTAGTCGTCTCTCTTTATAGAAACTCCCTATCATTTATTTTATGCATGCTGGGAGCGATTCACTCGGACTAGGTGGCCAGTTTTGTATTTCCTATGTACCTCGGCTAGACAGGTACTGACCCTCGGAAGGATAACTCTAATCCTTGTGTAGGAGGACCGTTCTCGAAGTACTGAGGGCACCTCCGTGGAAATCCTACACAATTAGCGAACGAGCTTTATCGGATTTTGATTTTATAACTAGTATCGTTGTGATGTACACAACACATGCATCACAGCTACTTGTTATTATTACTTTGGCGATTAGACACTATTATAATATAAGATGATTTTTTATAAAAGAGTTTTGGTTGTCATAAGGTAAAAACCCGTCCGTGTTTATTTGCGGTAAGGTCTTACGAGATACCTTTGTTTTGAAAAGGTTATTAAACTTTAAGAATCAAGTTGATTGTGTTTCTCACGCTGGTTTAACCAAACTGACCCGGGCGTGGTTTTTCCTATATGCTCGGGTCAGACCGAGCATATTTTCCAGGTTTTTAGATGGATATTTTGGAGCTTCAGGAGAGGAGCTGGAGGCCCAGAGACGTATTCACGTAGATGATTATACTTCCGTTGCATATTTGGTTGTATATTGTTCAGCAATTTGTGAGGACAGGTTATTATAACTGTCTGTGCTGAGATAGGTTAGAGTACTCTGATCGATGTCTGTATATACTTATATTACAGATTTGTTTTGTGTAAAGGATTGTTATATGTTATAAATTATTTGTTCCATTGTGAGATTCTGCGTTGTTTAGTTCTTTTGTCTTCTTTCTTATTTCTTTTTCCTAACTATCCGCCTTTCCGTTCAATTTGGGCTAGACATGTGTGGTTTATTGTCAGTTTAAATTGTATGGAAAAGTGGGTCGTTACAAATATGTATTTTTTTTCTTTGTCTTTTATTTTATTTACCCTACGACCTATCTTTTAGACACTTAGATGACCGGCATATAAATACCGAGGATATATTAAGTTTTATCTTTGGGTGTAAGAAAGGCAGATCGTCACAACGGGTTTCGGCCCGAGCCCAGCCTGAGCCCACCTTATTAATGCGGGTATGGGTTTTGCCATTGACTACCTAAGCCCATCCTAGGATCGACCCGGTTACTATCAGGGTCGGGTACAGTTTTATCAAAATTCGTCCCGGTTAGAGCCTAATCCGACTATTAGTTTTCCGTCATATCAAAACATAAGTGTGTTGTAATTTGTTTACCATTTGGTTTGTTTTCATATAGATATTTTTGCATACTTTTGTTGTGAACTTGACTACATCACCACCCAATTTATATGTTAACATTGTTTGTATACAAATTTTACCAAAGTTGCAATTCTAAAATATGGTTTAACATAAATATTTCGAGTTAGGTATATGGAAATTACCCAGTAGGCTTAAAATGCCCGATGGACCGGGTTTGGGTATTGGTTTGAAATACCCTGTAGGTTCGGATCAGGCTTGGGTTTTAATTATTGTAATCGGAAACGGATCCGGGTTTTATGATACCCGGACCGAACCCGACCCATTAACAAACCTATCGACATACATGCTAGAATTTTGAAATTTCATTTCAATTTAAAATTTTGAATTTTCCACTCTTTTGCATTTATTCCCATGATCTTGAAAGGCATCTTTTTGACCAGAGAACATGTCAATTCACTCTCTGTTAATTCATCTTATCTATATCCATTCATTCGGTCACTTTATTTCAAAATTCAAGTATCTCTTCATTCTCTTATCACTTCAAAAATTCAACAATAGCCTCCTCAAGTCAACCACCAAAAACCATAAGACTCTCAAAGAGAATCAAAGGCTTTCTTTTCAATGACAAAGAAGCCATTGATACTTATATGGAGTATGCTATTTCCGAAAAAGTTTTTCCTAGAAGATTTGCAGAGTTTGATGATTTCTCTTCTTATGGTCTTCAAGGTCTTTGCTTTCAAAATGAAATTCTTGGTTTAGTCGACTCTTCTCAAAATGATTTTGTGTGTTGTTTGGATTTATTTAAAATGTTTTATGAAAATGTAAATGAAATTTTTTTCAAGGAGAAGACAGACAAGTTTGGAGTAGTGTAAAGGGCACTACTATTGTTTAAATTGTGAAATTTTGGGTCAAATACTTGGTTGTAAATTTAGTGCAATTGACCTCTCCACATTTAAAATCGATGAAAAAAATCATGAAGTTTTTCATTATATTTTCAAAAGTGACGAAGAAATTGATTTTAAATATATAAATCTTATACCAAAATCGAGACTTATGAGTCTCATTTTACAACAAAGCATTGCTCCAAGGACGGGATATTACAATAACCCGACTCAAAAAGTTTTTAAAACTCTTTTCGCCATCTATGGAAACTATGACATTAACTAGACATAAGTCACTTTAGATGATTTTGTTGAAAAGAATATTTCTAGACATGACAACATACTTTACCATGGTGTGTACCTTACTAGAATATTCGAATATTTTGGTGTTGATTTACGAGGTGAACTCACTTTGCCTAAAAAATTTCGATATGGCCAACATCTCTCTTATTCCTTTTCCTTCCTATTTCAAACCATACGAAACTCTTGTTGAAAAAGAAGAAAGATTAGCATGGGAAGAGCAACAACAAGAAGAAGGCGACGAAATGGATGTAGAAGAACAAGGAAATCAAGAAGAAGAGGAGGAGGAAATGAATGCTTCTTTGGAAAGCTTTGGCAATCCACCCCACTCTTCCAATAAGAGATTCTAAAGAACCAAGAGAAGCTTTTTAAAAAACCAAAAGAAGTTTACACGTTCTTTTAGTAAAAAGTTCACTTCTCTCTCCAACAAAGTGGATAAATACTCTGGGAAGATCATTAGGAAGCTTGATGGCTCTTCATCATCGTCATCCTTTTAAACTTATCTATTTAGCTTTATGTTCCTTAGTAATCCGTGTTTCTAGCTTTATTTCATGTTGTTTTCATGTATTTTATGTTTTTCTTTGAAATCCGTGTATTTTTCTATCGTTTGTAATGAAATCTATTTATTGTTATTCTATATTATTCTATTTGTCTCTGGAAACTAGAAAAATATAAATATGTTAAGTAAAAACAAAAACTATAACAAAAACTTAAAATTTGCATTTTCAGGTATATATGTCGATATACATATATAGTATATGTCGATATATCCAAGCCGTTTGGCAAAAATTCAAAATTTACATATATTATAACTACCATCTATTCAAACATTTTAAACAACTTTTTGCTTCTATTTAAGCCTATTTCTTCTAAAAAATTTCATTATTCATTTCATCCCTTTATCCCCTTTCATTTTCAAACTTCCTTCTTAAAAAACGTCTTCTCTGCATCGAAAATTATGCGAAAACCTTGAAGAAACACTTCAATCCTTCAAGGATATTCTCACATTTATCTTAAGAAATCAAAAGTATTTAGTACTAAATCAAATGCAAATGACAAAGAGCAAGAAAAGCATTTTGATGCCCTTCGATGGTTGATTTCTTCCTTAGTCAAAGGTGATCAAATCAACAACCTAGAATGCTCTAACGACAAGGATAATGAAGATTGGAATGTCATCAAAGCAAATACAATCTTTGGATCCGATGGTTGGGTTGAAGTTCTAAGGAATGTCAAGTTGTCCGGTTTGTTTTAAATATGTATATATAACTTAATATGTGTAATTAATATTCTTAGGTTTGGATTTGCTTGGATTTATATTTGGATTTGTTTGTTTTTGGTTTGATTGTATGTTTGGATTAATAATGTATTTTGAATAAATGAATTCATATTAATAAATATAATTTGTGTTATCCTATTTATCATTATATATCTTATTTCAATTATCAGCATTTATATCATAATTTATTCATCATATATCATCATTACGTATGCTTTAATTATTTATTACCAAACATTATTGATTTTGACTTCATGTTCTATAAAAGTATATCATTAAGAAGGATTTTTAACTTTCATCCATTTTTGTTGATGACGGGGGGGAATAAAATATACCCATGCATATATTCAGGGGGAGTTGTCTAACTTAGGGGCTTTATATTATATTTTATATGCAGGAATATTTTATGGTCGTCATTATCAAAAAGGGGGAGATTGTTAATACCTAAGTTATTGATTTTGATTAAAACAACCATATACAAACATATAAAATATAGGTACTGATGTTTTTCCAAGTCATATAGTGATAGAGTTAAAGGTATGCCCTAGGGGCAATTATGTAATTTGTTACATATATCTAACTCGTTGACCAATCTTGTTCGAAATAAAAGGTATTTTCTCCCTATTATATACTTGATATAATGTGATTATATTAATTAATTAACTTAATTAAAAGTATATTTAATAGAAAAATCCATAAATGGTATATTATGTGATAGTAGTTACAAAGTGTTGTAACCGTGAGTAATTTATGACAATGAAACAAATATACCATTTTAAATGTTCCTAGTCAAGATGCATCGAGACTCGATATCGATGTATCTGTTGAGACTGGAGTACGTAATGCTCTCCAAATATTTAGGCAGTGTATTACTCATGACTGCTGGGGGCACCTTGGGGTTACGTACTGTTAGTTATTGGATAACTATGGAACGACTCACTCAATCGTTTTTTGTTGGTTAATATAATTAAGGTCAAACAGAAAATATCGATGTGATCGATTTACACAGTTCTCTCGACTTGAGAATACTGTGGATCTTCAATATGAAAGCTCTGCTTTGATTATAGCAAATCATGGCATGACGTCCATCAAGTGACTATAGTTGGGTCGAGTGGAAGTATTGGAAGTGAAGCACTATTCAAGAGAGGATTCGTCTCCTCAGTTATATGCGGTTAGTGTCACAGTCAACTCAAAGTCAAAGTCTCTGGCCAGAGCATTTCGGTTAATAATTATTGTTATTATTGAACCAAGGACTTTGTATTTGGACTATAAAGTTGAATGTGGATGAGGTTGGAATTTTTCCCATTACCAAATTCCATAAGTCCAAAGTGATATAGTTTTGACGAAGAGAATTGGTGTAAACAAATGTCACAACCGGGTAACGCTTATTAAATTAAAATTGGATTTTACCAAAAATGAGTAAGCGATAAATTTGGCCATAATGTCACACCACCTGCTAAGTGACGTGTGAACGTTAACATTAGAATAGTTCAATGTTAATCGCTGACCAAATTTACACCCAAGAGTTACACAGCCGAAATGATGAATTCCCTTAAGACAGAACGATTAATTAGTTTATAATTGTTATAAATTAATTAATATTTATGAAATATTAATTATAAAATTTGAATATGATTTGATAAATAAATAATGTTATATATATTTATAACAGTTATAAATACATCGATCGATATACAATATCGACAGGCGATTAAATTAGATTTAATTGCATAGTATTTTGGCTTGGGCTTAGATGGGTTTAAGGCTCATCATTAGGGCTACAAAATTTTAGTTTTAAGAAGATCTAGGGGTGACAAAAACATAGGGAATTGGCTTGGAGATAATGGGTTGAGATCAAGTGAGAATGGGCAAAAAGGTTTCTTTGTTTCTCTATAATACAACCCTATATATGTATATATACATACATATATATATATATATATATATACACACACACACATGTATATCTCTAAAATAATGACTAAACTTTTTTTTTGGCTGCCATTACCTTCTACATTGCTGGTTAAAACATAGCACTCAATCCACTCCAAAATTCTCGAATATATTTCAAACTAAAATAATACTATTCGATAGTTAGAGGTCGGTGATTCCAGACTTGCAATTTGACGAATCAAGAACAGTAAAAGGAAGGGAAGTCAAGGGAAGTCGTTGCTTTAACATGGATTCAAAGGCATCATTAAATTGGTAATTTTAATTCATATTATAGTAATTAAATTATATTCTATGATCTTGTAATGAGCAATTTCATATCTATTTAAATATATTGCTACTATATGTTTAGTTAAGAGGGATTTTGTAAGTAGATGTAGTTATCACAAATCAGTTTGGTTATGTGCATAATTTGTTTATTATACTATTTGATTTATGTATAGACATATGTTGTTTAATATACAAAATCAATTTTTGTCATTAATAATTGTTTTATATATATTTATTAATAAATTCATATATATATATATATATATTAGTGTATATTTCTCTCTCATAATAGCATATATGCATATATAAGATATATATGATTTAAAAAATTTAGTACACTTATTTATATATAATACGAATTTACAAATTCAAAAATTAATTATCATACATATATTCATATTTTTAAATTAACATTTATTAAATTTTGAATTGTTTATTATATATAAAATAATTATTACATTAAAAATTCAATTTTATATTTTTTTTAAATATTATATCATTCCAGAAACGTATAGAAAAACTTAGGATTTTTCAATAAAGTTTATTATTTTTAATAATTAATATTATTTCGAAAAAATTGTTTATAATTTATTAAAAATAATAATTTAACTGAAAAATTCTTCAAAAATTTTCGTAACCTTTCATTCGTGATCCAAGAATTTTTGAAATTTTAAATTTTGAATTTTTAATAATATATTATTTTATATTTTTAATTATTGCCGAAATCAATGTATTTGTTTTAAAAAAAAAATATTTCAACTTTGAAAAATCTCCAGATTTTTCTAAGCTCTATTTTATGATCTTAGATTTTTGAAAATTGTAAAATTTGAAATTTCATCAATAGATTATTTTATTTTAATTATTTATGGATGAAAATATTATTTTATTCACAATATATACAAATTAAAATATTAAAATTATTATGTTTGCAAAACTAAGTTAATTTTGAATTATAAATAATTTTTAATAATTGTTCTCTCTCTTTCTATATATATATATATATTTATCTATATATAAATGTTTTATGTTCAAATATTATATATAATATATTTATACATACATATGTGTGTGTGTGTATTTTGTAACACATATACATGCATATATTTGGACAACATACATGACATACAAAATGAGCTAATATGTCTGTTGCGATGTAAATCCCAACATCTACATATGTGCATATTATACCTTTCACGGATTATTATGTTACACATGCACTCACACATATATGTATATGATACATTTACGTATAAACTAAATCAAATAAAATTAATTTCATATCTTAATATATTTGAATTTAAATAAAATAAATGATTTTATTTAAATGAAATTTAGAAATGTTCTAATTCAGTTAGACTGCATTGGCCCAATAAAGATCCAATGGGGTAAATTTTTTTGAAATTCACCCATAACTTCCGCTACGGGCTGGTCCAGTTCTAACATATAGTATACAGTGTAGATTATTTTAATGTGTTGAATCGAATACTGCACGGTATAAAGACTCAAGAGATAGACATGAAGACTCATGAGTTCAAAGACCAAGATATGAAGATCTCAAGGCTATAATTTAGTGTATGAAGTCATAGTATACATTGTTAAAGTCCTGATAGCAATCTTTGATCTCTTACCTCCAATTTTCTAATCTTTTATATTTTTAACCAAAATAAATTTCAAAATATTTTATAAAAGTTTTTTAGTTCAAAATGTTTATAAACTATGTTCAAGCTATTTTACAAAGTATTAAATTATTTTACAAAGTATAGGATTTTCAAAACATTTTAAAAGAAATAAGTTTTGAAAATACACAAGTATATGTCGACATACATGCCTTGGATATGCCGACATACATGGTGCCAATTGGTTTTTAGATTTTGAATTAAAGTGTATTCGTCGCAACTCTTCACGAACGAACACATCTGTTTATTTGCTATACAAAAGGGAGCGCAAACGAATTTTTTGATAAATAATACTTATTTTCTTCCCTCCTCTTACTCTCTTGAAAACTCCATTGAAAAATATACTCTATTCTTTTTAAAATCACATAGAATCAATTAATACTTCATTGTATTGATTCTAAATTACTTTCTTACTATTTTGCAAACATCTCACTCTCTCAATTCAAAGATCAAAATGTTATAGGCTATAGGACCTATTGTTTCTAAAGTACAAGAATTTGTCTTTGGAAAAACTATCAACTCTATCTGTATTTGCTTGGGTGTGCATGTAGCCCGTTCAAATGAAGTGGATGTTCTTAGTAGCCCAGTAATCTAGTGGGTGTGCTTGTAGCCTAATCAAATCAAGTGAGTCTACTCTGAGCTTGGAAATTCAAGACGGTGTGTCTCGTAGCCTCGAAATTGATATTGTATTTGGGTTTGCCTTCTGCATGGTTAAAGGTTGGCATTTAAAAAGAAATCCGTACAAGCAGTAGTATGGGACTGGATGTAGGAGAAATCTAAACCAATATAAATTACCTAGTGTTATCTCTTAACTCTTTACTTCACTTCACTTCTTTTATTTTTATCTGTTATTGTATCTGTGACTAATTTTTAATATAATTCTGTGTTGATAATCTATGATTTAATATTAATTTGAAAGAAAATTTAAAAATTTACATAATTTAGAAAACACTATTCACCCCCCTTTGGTGTTAAATTAGCCTTAAGATCCATAATTCCGCAGCCTATATGGGTGTAGCGGAAAATAGCGGGGTTTAAAGTGGATTAACTGTTTAATAGTGCTATATTGAAAAGATGCAGCGATTGAAAAGCGCTATGCGCTACAGCAAGGATTTAGCGGGGCTTTAGCGGGGATTCAACTACACAACATATCTCGATTTTTTCATTTCAATATATTGTATTAAAAATTAAAAACTATTTTTCAGTTTAGCTATGTTTGTTGTAAAAATATTTGATTGGAGTTCGGAAATATCTCTGTTCATCTCGTAATAAATAATGGTTATATTTCATTGAATTTATTTTTCAAATGGTAATTTATTTAGAAAAAATAACATATTTTCTTATATTTATGATAATTTTAAAATAATGACAAATATTAAAACTAATGAACGAAATAAATAAACAAAGAACAATAATTACAAAAAATGTATGATCTGTACGTCTATTAAGTCCAGAGTTGTGGTTTTATATAAAGCTTTTATGTTAATTCAACGGTTGATCTCATGTAGCATACAAAATATAAATTGGATCAATTTTGTTTATTGAGGTTCAAACACTGACATAAAATTATTTTTTATTTTTTATTTCATAAAATGTATTCTATTATATTATATAAAAAGATCGACTCTCATCAAATATTTATCAATTTCAACATTTTATCGCAACCTGAGCAGTGCATTCTCCTTAACTAAAGAAATAATTCACTTTTTGGCTCCATTTAAAATTTTATTCTTACAAAAATGCCAACATTAACATGATAGTTAATCCTATAGGAATATCAAACTTGTAACGGAAGGCATGGCACAAATGATATTATTTTTACAATAATAATTACAAATTCTTGGACTACAACGACTCCATTGGTAATGTTCCTACCCTTTATAAAGGTGGTTCGCGTTATGTCAATTATATTATTCATTTTATTGCTTCACCTATTCGCTAAGACCTTAGAAATAATTTTGACTAAACAGTTTATTAGTGAGATAGGCCTAAAATCCTTAGGTTATATAGCACCAATTTTCTTGTGAAGAAGGATTATGTCGACAAAGTTGAATCTTCCTAGTTGTAGATTACCATTATAAAACTTGTTAAACATTCTGATTAGGTCATATTTTACAACGTGCCAAAATTCCTTGTAAAACGGAATGGGAAAATCATCCGGTCCAGGAGATTCATTGCTCGACATATCACTAATAGCCTTAAAGATCACTTGTTCAAAAAATGGGACATCCTAGTCATCTAATTTGATCCTAGTATTGGCGTGATGTAAATTGTTCCATCTAGTTGTAATTTAATGACACCTACTAGTTCCAAAGATATCTTTGTATTGGTTATTGAATGCGTTGTTGAGTTCATTTCGATGAAAATTTTCAATATTATTAATGAGTAAGGAGTTTATGGTGTTACTATACCTACGACCATTAACTATTTTAGAAAAAAACTTGATATTCTTGTCCCCTTCATCCATCCACTGAACCGTGGACCTCTATTTCTACATTATTTCCTTTTGTATAATAAGTTTGACCAGTTCTTCTTTAAGGTGACATTTTGCTCAGAATAATTCAAGGTTCTAGTTTCTTTTAATTTGTTTAATTTTATGATTTTAGAAAGCGGGTTTTCGTTTTTGACTATAACATTGCCAAAAACATCTCAATTCCTTTTTTAAGAAATAGTATGAGGCCCGTAAGCTTACTAACAAATGTTTTGGATATATTTCTTAAATATAAAATGTAACAACCCAATAATTCTGGTCATTTGATTATAAAATGTTTAATTAATTTTAAATATTTAAATAATTGAATTTTGGAATTTAATAACTTATAATTCAAATATAGGGAATAATTAAATATTTGAATTGTGAATTAAATGTTAATTAAATGGATTTAATAATTTTATTTAACTCCTTTTAATTAATAAATAATATTGGTGAATTCAATTTGTAAATTTATTTACAAATATAAATAGATTGGATAAATATCGATAATTAAATATATAAAATGATATTTAAATATGTGAAATAGCCTTTCGGGGCACAGTCTCGGATTTCGACGAAATCGGTTTCATTGGATCCATAATAATGAATTATGGTATGCCGTCAAGTTTTGTAATGATTGGATGTATCATTTGATCGTGCGAGATCGAAATGCTTTGAAATTAATATTGGAAACTTAATATAATAACTAGGTTAAAAGGCTATCTTCTACATATGATCGAATTAGGGCTTGAGGCTTGTTCCACTGTATTCGGAATAGGGGTATAACATATAGAACGCCAAGCGACACGTCTCGTTTGGAGTTTGAGATTTTAAGATATGTTTCGTTGAATATTTTAAATTTTAAATTATATATATATATGCACATACCCACCATTTCTGCCATACCATTAGCCCATACCCCATCATATATTAGCCCATGCTTCTCCCATACCCTTTCTCTCTAATTAATCTTGCCTGTGAATGGATTGGAGCTTTCCCTTTTGAAACAAAACTTCAAAATTAAATTTCTAAAAATCTACTTCACGAAAAATCATAAAACAAATTTAAAAATCTTGTTTTGGCCTAAGGTTTGATTTGAGATAGGTTTTGGAAGTCGCAGCTGCCATTGTGAAGGCTCGACCACAAGGCATTGAACTTGGGTTAGATTTGTGGTGAAATTTAAGCATCGATTCGCAAAACGGAGGCTGGATTTGAGTTCATGACGTCGATTAGCACCTAGGCTCAAAGTTCTAGGAGGCACGGTGATGGTTTGGGGCTCACATCATTTTGGGGTAGCAAGTGTGACCCATCAGGTCCCATTTGGCCATGGTCGATCGAGCTTTGATTTGAGGTAGTGGAAAGGTGGAGTTTTGGTCGGAGTGTGCGATGGTGCAGTCGGTTCGGGGTTTCGTCAAGGGAGAAGCTTGTTTGGCCGTGCATGCACAAGAGTGTGCAGTGTCATTTTCATGCACAAGGGAGTTTAGGAGGAGAAGATGATGAAGGTAAGGGAGGGAAAAGTTGTAATTAATATGAAGCTGCTTAATTTTAATTTTAAATTTATCAATAACTTGTAAATTTTGTATCTCGCTCATACGAGATCGGATTCGAACGCTGTTTTCTGCGTTGGACTCGAGTCGTCGAGTCTTTACGATGGAATTAGTTTGGTTGGATTTGGAGCAAGTGAAAATTTAGGCTAAAACCGGACGACCGTTCGGTTTTAGTCCAAAATCCGGACATTTCGGCGAAAACAAGAACCAATGTGAGTTTAACTCATGTTAAATTTTATTATATCATATCTATGATGTTTATAAACATTATTGATTGCTTGGATGTTAATTAAATTTACTTATCATTTTAATTATTGACATTTGAGATGAATTAATCATTTTTAAATTAATGATTATTTGAATTGAATAAATCTTTTTAATTAATGATATTTAAAGTTAATTAATTAATTTAATAAAAATGATTTAAGTAAGTTAAAAAGGAATTGGAACCTGATGTTGGTTAAAGCCTTCGGGGTCGAGCGTTTGGAAAAATAATTCTCTTAACGTTTTAAAAATCAAGGACTAATTCTAATGGCAAAGTAAGGGATTAAGCAATTAATTGAATAAGGATTAATAATTCTGTATACATTTGAGATAATAAATATTGTTTTAAAATTTATAAATAATGGTTTATAAATGAGAAAATCCTCTAAAAGTGATTATTTATAAACAAAGCTAAGTGTGAATTGTTTTGGCTTTATAGTAAACAATGTTTTAACAAAATTTGTTTTTGGCCCTTGTTTTTAATATGCTTAGTATTATAAATTTTGTCTTATAAAAGTAAGTTTTGAAAGTGTAATTCTAAAAGTGTTTTACCAATATGGAAATATGGAAATCAAGCATAAGTTCAGTTCGTTTTTTAAAAAGAAAAGGTTTGATTCATTTATGGAAATGAATTAATTTTCGTAAAGCGAATTACTTATATGGAAACGATTTATTTGTATAATTAGCACTAAACATCGAAGAAGTAAACTTATCGCTATTTCGATAGTTAATAATAATCGTTGGACATGACTTTGAGGTAACACTACCTTGACTTGTCCGGTATTATTGTTAACCAAGAAATAGTACAAGTTCGAATTCAATGAGTGGTGAAAAATATACAAGACTTAATTTCCATATACGATCATTTTATATCCTTGATAGTTGGTATCTCAGCTGTCGGTTACTTCAACTACTTTATTAACGTCATTCTAAGACGATTTATTGCTCCGTTGAGCGTTGCTATCCTTTGTCAGAAAATGACTAAACCAAAAGCGCGAGTGGACGTCCAGCTATGTGGGGTTGCTCCCATTAGGGTATTTCACATCTCATCTAGTTTTTTGCGTACCGTCACGTGAAAAACTGTTTGAGTTTAGATGTGAAATATTCATATTCTCGATAAGATTTGGTGGGGTCTGGCTGTTACATTTTCGAGAAGTGTCATGGAGTATACGAGCTTCTCAAGGGTATATTATTGGAGGTATACTCCAAGTGGGGTGCACCTTCCTTGCTATTTGTTGCAAAATGTCTTTTCCTTATTTGATTCGAAAACCCTGAATCTGTTTTAACTTTAAATTACCACGAGTAGAGCTAACTCCTCATCACGGCATTTAAGTATTGATTTAGTCCACTCTATTAAGTTTGGATTATTACCTTATTTAGTCCATTCTATAAAATTGGACTGTTTTCTTTGTTCTATCCATTCTGTCCAGTTTGGATTTTACTCAGTTTATTTCCATTCTTTCAATTTTGGTTTAATATTATTTATGCTCGTTCATATTTGGATTTGTTCCTGATATTTATTTTTTCTCTTTCCTGTATGGATGTTATTCTTGTGAGGTAAAAACCCGTTCCGCATTAGCGGCATGGTCTCACAAAACTTTTATATGTTCCCCATTATTTGAGTTATCTCACGCTGGTATTCCCAGACTGATACAGGTGTTATTTTATTATAATGCTCGAGTCAGACCGAGTATTTCCCTAGGTTGTCTTTGAAATTTTGGAGATCGTGGAGGGGAGCTGAAGATTCACTATCGTAGTATTTTATTTTCCACTGTATTATATAGTATACCTATCGGCATTTGTAAGGTCGGGATTTTATAACTGTCCAGCTGATAAGGTTTGTTTTTAACTCTGATATACTCTGTATTTTGGAGTGACAGTTTCTACCGTCCTTATTATATTATATATTGTCGATTCCGTTGTGAGATTTGATTATTCTTTATTCTCTATTATTTTCCTTTTATTTACCCTAACAATCTTCCCTTTTGTCGATTGAATGCATGACATTGAAACATAGTGGTAGCGTTCGGTGTCGACTTTCGATGGTTAAAAAGACGGGTCGTTGCATATAAAGTTATTGTTAATCATAGAAAACCATTTGTTAGTAACTAAATCAATGAAATTAGTTTCTATGAGCCATATCTTTTCAAATTTAAATGATTTATGAGTTAAGTATTGGGCCTTGCAAAATAAAATGATGGGAAAGTGATCAGAATATATGGTTGGAAGCCCATTTACTTATAAGACATGAACTTGTATTTCATTTCCTCGCTAATGAAGAAACGATCAAGGAGAGTAAAACACGGGTTTTCCCTTGAGTTCGACCAAGTAAATCGCTCATTGTTAAGTGCAATTCGATTAAATTGCCATTGGTAATAAACTAATCGAACTCCTCCATAGCAGAAGTATCCCCTTAAGCAAGCGCTCACTAAAAATCTAGTGACATTGAAATCCCCTTCTAGGACCCAAATACCGATGGTAAGGGATCAAAACTCTAAGCACTTGCTCCAAAGGTTTCTCCTATCGATCATATTGTGTGGCCCGTACACATTCGTTACGTTTAATAAAGAGTTTTCTTTTAAGTCGATGAAAATGAGATTCATCAAATGAGTTTTAATAATGAATTATATTATTTTAACTCTGTTTTTTTTCCAATCCACCATTAAACCCCCTAACTACACCTAGCAAGGAGGAAAACCCAATTGTTAATGTAAAGCCCATACAAACTATTGTAAAAACGATAATTGAGGTTCTCTATTTTTGTTTCTTACAATGTCAATATTATTATCTTTTAATAAAGTCCTACTTTTATTGCATTTACCAGGCTCATTTACAACGGTATGAATCCTCTCGCGTTTCTTATTTATAATGTAGTCGATATCACCCTGTTCTATGTTGAGGACAAAACCTGGCCTTCTAGCTAAGTCAAACATAGAACTAGTAGTGTGACAGCCTGTACCTTTCGACACACCGATCCAAAGCTTAGGGAGACTTTCGGACATGCATCGGTGCCAAGAAGTACGAGCTATCGAGTTTTTATAACATTATAGAGACTAAGAATAAATAGACATGATCTAAGATATACTACGCTTTCAGAGCTCACAGTGAAAAGAACAAAATGTAAATATATAAAATAACCTTCTCATAAAATATCTCAAAGCACAGCCTCATAAAACATTACATAGTCAAATATAGGGTACACAAAAATACGACATATAGTCTGATATAATACTAAGTACTGATAAGATAGACGGTTACACGGAGAGTAAATAAAAGAATAAACAACTCATGGGATGTGCTCGCCTCTCCACGTACTAAAATCGGGCCAATCACCTACTGTGTTGTCCTCCTGTAGTGGGGAAAAGATAGGAAAATGGTGGGTCATACAAAAGTCTGGTGAATGAGTACATGTTTAATACATGGTGATCAAGTGCAGTTGACTTTAATTCTACTCTATGTGACCTAGGGTGCTCTACAAGTGTCCATGTATTTCTAGGGTCCTTCACTTAAGGATTTTTATTTAATATATACACCTACACTAACTACTAGTGCAAGCTCCTACAAAGATTGAACTACGGATTGAACCTCAATAACTAACGATTGGCTATAACTACTAGAGCTACTCAACAAAGGATCATCCTACAACCTTCCCATATGGGACTACATCTCATATAATGACTAGCATAACTATCTCGTATAGGTTTCCCTACAATTTCCATATGTGAATAAATTTCCCATAATAATGACTACACGTACCCCGACTATGCATCGAGGGGGGAACTAGAAACGCCAACTCGCTGGTGTGTTTCATCGTCCATGTCCACCTCTCAATGGTAGTTTATGCCTCTTATTGCACGCGTCGGGAACTATCAATAATGCAGTATCACGTCGAGTCAGTATCCATGCATACCAAGGAACTCCCATTGTGTCGGGCCTCCACACTTCTTCGAGCACCAGTCAGTGTCGTGCGTCTACCATAGAACCTCCTACGAGTGCCATTTGCGATAGAATCGCCCAAGTCGAATAATCGACCCCTCATTGGGTAAGGAGCATTTACCCAACCCTGCAACGTCCTAGCGTCATCCCATAGGGAACTGGCTCCCATACTTTCTCTAACATCCACATATATGTATATAATATAACTATATATACTACTATTATTTTTATTTTTAACCTAGGCCTTAGGTCGAGGTTTAGATTACGCATATGGTTCATTTACTGATCAACCGCTATACTGCATCGGTCGACTCGGGTTGAACAATCAACCGATCGCTTAATAAATTTTAGGGTTTTGCTTATATTTTGTTTGATTTTAAATTTGTTATTAGTTTCATCAATTCCGGGACTTCGACAGTGAACCTTAACTTTAAATTTACAATAGTACAATCTTTGCAATTTACCCTACTTCTTATTCAATTTAAATTCATAGATTTACACAAGTTTAAATAGATTAGTTTAACTTATCATTAACAATTTATAGGGATTTCTACTTGATCTAAATAGGATTTAATATAGTTTATTTCTATTTAACAGGTTTACAACTTTCTAATTTATCATCATATTCAGATATGTGCAATTAGGGTTTACAATTTAATTACTAACATCCTAGATCAGATAGTGTAAACTAAAATTAACTGCAATTAATCAACTTATTAACAATGTTCTCATTCACCTCGGATCCAAGCTCCAACTCTATCCTTCATTCGAATATTGACACTCTATAGTTTGCCTCCTCCTTGATCCGATCTACTTGTATTCTTCTTATTTTATTTTACTTGTATTTTGTTTTTGAAGAAATTTTTATAAGTGGAGAAGAAGAGATTCTAATAGAGTTTCACTATACTAATAATTTTATAATGAATTAGGGTTTAGGTTAGGTGTATATTTATAGGGGTTTAGGTTAACACAGAGCGTTGATTATCCCTGGAAGAATATTTGCTTTCTTCTCGAACGCTCATCTTTTACTTTGCACACAAGTAAAATCCTTTGTTCTATCACGCTCGTCCATTCGCCTCTTAAATCTATGATCTTCAATGTCAACCGGTCGACCGCTTATAGGGACCGGTCGACTGGTGGACCCTAATGGTCGATCGCTACGGTTGTTTTATTTAGGAAAGTTTTATATTTTTATTTATTTCGTTTTAAACTTTTTAAACATTCGTAACTTCTCCATACGAAATCCAATTACAAAGTGATAATTGAAAATTATCCGGAAAAACGTTACGAATGCAATGGTGCAAGTTTCGTAGCCAAATTCAGAAATTTGTGAAAATTTTGTTTTGGCCTTTGTTAGTTTGATTTAATCATTTTATTAAATTTCCAGCTTAAATTTTAAGGGTGTTACAAGTGGACATATAATCTAATATCAAAGAACAATAAGTACTACCCAAGCAAACTGGCGAACCTGAGCTACTACCGGTGGCTTTAGTAGCCGAGGAAGTGGAAACACTATGGAGTTGTGCACTCCTCCTTTCAACCTTCGTAGTTGAATAGATTTACACTTACCCGATCGTTTTGATCCCGACCCCGATGTGCCCATATCCAGATTTATCCTACTAATTGAAACTTCTACAAGCTTAGCCAAGCTTAACGAGTCTTAGACTGCCACATCTACATAAACTCTGATCTAATAAGATCGAAATTCCTCCCCTCCTTGAAATTAGTTGCTGCATTTCCACCCACTGCATCAATAGGGAATGAGTAAACCTGTCCCATTGAATCACGCTCATCCATCTCTCCAAAATCACCTTCCTTAGTCACGCATGCTGCACTAATGCATTCCCCTGCACAGTTTAAAACTATTTCCTCAAGAATGTCATAAGCACTCACTATCACACCTTCACTCCCACTATATTTCACCCTCATTGAACCACTTGAACAACCTCTCATCGAACCACTCATAACTGCTACCCCTTCCCCTACCGCAGCTAATGTATGATCCCCGCCAACAATCTCTACCTCACCGTAACCTTCCAAAACTAGTCCATCCATAACCCTGATAGTTTCCCTACGCAAACAACCATCCCCTACCATGGTATTGACGACAACATTCAAGGACGAAATCAAAGGTTTCCAATGTGACACAAACTCTCTACCCAATGTATCTTCTACTGATTGACTACCCATTGATGATAAAGTCCCCCCAACACCATTTAGCACTACTACATTATCCACTAAATCCTCCAACACCTCAAAACTATTCATAGTTTCAAAACATTCCAAACCAGAGGACTTACATGAAGCTAAGAATGAGATGGTCGGCAATTATTGACCCAAGCAGCTGACAGAGGGGTCCAAGAGAAGTGGATCTAGAGAAGGAAGTTGCATATCAACTCCATTCAAGTGTGTATGTGACATAACATTAATAAAGTCTACATCTGTCAAGCTAGCTCTTTAATCCATTTTGAGTCTCGACTCCTGACCCAAAACAAGTCGCTTCTCCATTAGACTTAGACCTGCTTGTTTTGGCATTGAAAGTGGTTATTCTATTGCAGCTTCTGCCCAGACAACTTGGTTGAAGTGATGATAAATATCCTCCAATAGCCTAATGTGTAGTTCTCTATCGAGACAGAGGCCATTTAACAGAAGTCCCTTCAACCGCATACATTTATACACTAGCTGAAAACCATGTTCTCCCATCTCTTTCACTGGCCATTTATCATGCAATCATTCAGGTTTAATGGAGGAAGAAAAGATCAAGCACGTTGCACATCTATGATCTAATTCGTCATAGCTAAAGATTCTTATCGGATCTTGACATTTGTGTGCTGCAACAAAAACAATATGACTTCCCCTTAAGTCGATTAATCCACGATATGTGATTTGAGGAAGTTCGGAAATTTGGTGGATCTCATGCGAAGATGGAGACAGGGGGCATTTTAGGATTTCACTTCTACAACTTGGGCAGAGGTATGATTTTTTGGAAGCGAGGATGAGGGAATTACTATATATTGACTGGAAAAAGGAGGAGTTAAGTGACCATTGGTAGCCCTAGAAATCAAAGAAGAAGAATACATTATTTTGTTTTTAAGTTTATTCTAAGAATTGTCACTTTAATTATCATTTGCTCATCAAAATTTAGGATTCAATCCCTCTCTAGTTTCTATTTCATTTTCTTAAAAAAGTATTAATTTTCTTTCATCGATACAATTTTGTACATTTTATCCTGATATATTAGGTAGCTCAATATATCTCATTGCCTCATCCATTTGGTAACTAAAATTATTTAACCTTCTCTATTTATTTAGTTCTAATTTTGATTTGAGCTTCCTATTCCAGATAATAAAATGTGTTGAGTTTTTCATTCAAAAATCGATAACTGTTGAATGGTTTTGAATCATTTTTTATCTAACTTATGTTTGTCTTATATATAGGATTGATCTTTTTATTTATAGGTTTTTGGTGGAATTAATGGAACTAATAAGTCGGAGAATTATAAGATTAATTTCTGGATGTTTTCATTTTTATAGTAACTTATATCTGTTTTGTTGAATTTAAGATAATTTACTAAAAAACAAAATTAAAATTATAGTTTATCAATATTTATTGCAAGAAACATTTTATTATAGCTGCTAAAATGGTATTCGATCTTTATTGTTAATTTAGTATTATTTTGAATATATGTTGTTATGCATCTCTTAGAAATAAACATGGGTAATGTAATAATTTATATGATCCACCGAGTTACTTTATTTTATCTCTTCATTTTTTAAATTCAGTATAATTTTACTTGGCCAATACAATTTTGTATTTGTTCAAATGCATTAGTTAGTTAAATATGATATTTTCCCTTATCCATTTCATATTCAATTTAAACAAATTACTTTATTCCTTCAAATTTAATTTCTTACTAAAATCACTTAGCATTCTTCCATTTATTTAGTACTAATTTCGAATCAATAAATATATGTTGAGTTTTCCATTTCAAAGTTAATAATTATTGAATCGATTTGGGCTTATTTTTTTTACATAATGTAAGCTTATTCTATATTTAAAATTAATTTTTAGCGGTGTGTGAATTTTCGCATATGATCGGATTACTGGAACTGATAAGTTAGAGAATTAAAAATTAAAATATTAGGTGATTTTTCACTTTTGTGACACCTATCTTCTGTACAGTTAAAGTGCTTAGCAGTTGCATAGCAACGAAGGTGTAAAAATCTATAGCAGGGATATAGTGGAAAATACCAGAGGTACAAAAAGATTCATTAGATATAAAACTAAATCTTTAAAATTAATTTATTCTCATTTTCACATTATTTGTGTAGGAAAATTATTATTTAGTTCTATATAACAAAATTGAAGAATATCATGATTTACGTAGTCCAGATTTCGTGACTATAATAGATATCTACCTTATGTTGAGCACTTATACCATAAAATTATATCTTTACCCTAACTTTGTTGATTTGGTTAATAGATAACTTGTCAAATGTAACAACCTGCCTTTTCGACCCCCGAATCTTGACACTAATACATCCACATTATTTATGTGTCAAGCGCCCAAGTAACGGAAAGATGGATTACTAGGGTAAAATCAAAAGAAAATAAAACAGAACAAGAAAGAAGAGAACAAATATAAGAATCTCATAGGGGAACGATAACATATAATATCAAAAGACAGTACAGACTATCACTCTAAAATACACAACATTTAAGAATTAAATTCTAAATACTATCATCAGCCCGGACAGTTATAACAACCTATCCTCATAAATGTTGATATATATAGAGTAATGCAGTAGAAATAAGAATACTACGGTATGTGGAACATCCAGCTCAACTCCTTAAGCTCACAAGAACACCAATGAAAACTGTCTTTCCCAGACTACTCGAAAGAGTGCCCATGGAAATAAGCAAAATATAAATCCACCTATCAGACATAAGTCTGGTACGTAAAACTCAAGAAATATCTGCATAATGTAACAGTACCTTTTGAGGCCGTTCGAATCATCGTAATGGTTTTCCCCTCGAAAGAGCCAAACCATTTAATAAGTACATAGGATGATATAATAGCTAATGTCTAGGATAAAGAATATAAACTAGAAAATATTTGTGCTACTTTGCATCTCAACACAACAATATTGGATAATTATATAATCAAAACTGCTAAAGTACGTATGCATAATGGATTTCCGTTTGGGACATTCCCAGATATACAGAGGTCGACCTCCAAAAAAGTGTCAGAAAGTACCTTCCGAGTGTCGTATATCTCTATATAAAATATACCATTGAGGTAAACACAACTAGCCCATGCACGAACATATAGACCCACGTGGAACCAAGTACCATCAACTCCCGCATGCAACATTGATAAGCATACTCTAGATATGGAGTTGATACGCCATATCACGGGTTAGCTAAAGCCCAGGTTGTTCGTCCTACTTTTTTTTCTGTCATTTTCTATGGTAAAGTCACGTTCAACATCTCTCACATGAGTCTTCATCACTCGAAAAAAACACGAATCCCCAAATGGATTGCAGCATCTCAAACGGATCACGAATCTCTACATGGATTCGAGCATCTCAAAAAGATCTCAAATCACCACATGGATTCCAGCATAAGTTCTCCGAACGAATGCTAACGTTGACCTCTCCCTTGGACTTAACCTCAGGATAGGCAGTTCAACTCTATAGCATTCCACTTCATCACCGTTTTCAAAACATAGAACCCCTATATCAGTTTTGAAGTTGTATTTGGTAAGTAAAATGCTTACCGATCCATAACTCTTCAAAACTAAATCGATGAATTTTTGGTAAACTCAATTTCGGTTCTTTTAGAAGTAAGCATACAATATATAAAGAGGAGTCCTCCCTAAGGGATCTCGTATATATAAGTTCTTAAAATTAGAGAGGTTTCATACCAATTCTCCTCCCCGAGGGTTCTCAAATTGTACGAAGCCGTAAAGCTTTTAGATACTTCCCAAGTTAATTTGGTCAAGTTCGATAGTTGACTAATCGAAAACCAAGTTCAAAATAGACAATCATATATGGAAACCAGGTCTCATATACTTATCACGTTTCTGATCTTTTCAACTTACACTATCCCTCGGTCAAGAGTGAAGCCGGTAGGTTGGAACACTATTGCTTATAAACCCTACTCGAATATCAGTCTTAACTCTCACAAGTACAAGCTTACTTCATCGACTTTTAGTGCTAAGTACACGACTAAATACTTTCCATAAACAAGTAAACACACAAAGCACGATTAAGTCACGCAAAGCACGAATAAGTGACATAAGCGACTTCTAATCCCATTTTATTTAATTAATCCTTTTATTGATTAAAACCTCTTGTAAATACTTGTGTATATATATATATATTTAAAATATATTTACAAAAGACACACACACACAAACTACTATTTCATTATTTATTTCTACTCTTTTCAATACCTTAAAGTATTCACATACTTATCTCGAATGGTTAGATATATTCACAAATCTTTAACAATATTTCTTATTCTAAACATTTACCTTTTCTTTCTTTTTCCGAAAGGTTCCATACTTGTTATTTCCTTGAAATTCCCATTTTAAATATCTAATTACGTTCACCAGTCTATTTCAAAAGGGTTTAAGCAATTGTTTCTGACATATTATCACAACAAACCCAAAACCATTTTACTTATAATCATTTTTAAAACATTCTTTCTAAAGATCTAATTATATTCACAAGTATAATAAAAAAGGGTTAAAGACAAATGCTATTAACATATTGTCACAACAAACTGAAAATAATATCATACTTGTCATTATCTTTAAAACATTATTTTTAAAGATCTAAGTATATCTACACTTATTAAATAAGGTAATATACTTTTAATTAACTACACAAAACCATTTATTATAACATAAGTGTTATAATCCAAAACTACCTTTCATTCTTTTATAAAATACTTAACTTACTTTTCCAAAATTATATATATATAAATACTTTAAAAATAATTATAAATAGGTCTTAAACATCTATATAAAATATTACTTAAAAATAACTAATTTATAATTTGACGAAAATCAATAAAAAAACATGTTTCATATTATAAGACCACTTTGCTTTAAAAATTCACAAATAAATATTAAAAATATATTTAAACTTCAAACCAACTTTAAAATACTTCAAAATATGTTATAAAACATCCCTAAAAATATTAGAGAAAATTCCAAATTTAAATATCATTTTTAGACACATAAAACTTCAAGCAACCTACTATAACATTTATAAATGCTGTTAAAAGCTCTTAACAAAAACAACATAAAAAAGCACGAACTTTGCAATCAATTTCCACCACTTAAATAAATCATTTAAGACTTTAAAGTTTTACAGTAATTACTACACTTAGGATACTTGAAAAACATAGAAAGAAATCTCTAAGGATATCTTTTGATTTATTTATAGAAATTCGCGAATATAAGGTATTACTAAAGTGTTCGTTTAGCGACCTTTCTGCTTTAAATTTAGCCACTTTGTTTGACTAGTTATAAAATCTTTTAAACTTTTATTTTTTTACCAATAATAAGTACACATAAAGTACTTTAAAAATCCAAAAAAACTCCTAAGGATGTTTTTCGATATCATATTAAAAATTCCTAAAAACAAGACATTTCAAAGTGTTCATATAGCGACCTTCTTCTCGCTACAACTTTTTGCAACTTTATTTCACAAGTTAATTAATGATTTAAGCTTTAATATTTTTCCAGCAATAAGTACACTTATAATACTTATTAAAAATGCAAATAAGCCCTAAGAATGTCTTTCACATTTGTCTTTAAAAATCATCAAACACAAGGCATTTTCAAAGTGCGTCCGTAGCGACCTTTTCACTTCTAAATTTCACAACTTTGTTTCAAAATTCCTATAACTTTCCAAACCAATTCCCTACCACCACATACACCAAAATATTTGTAGATAACTACCAAGATATATGATATCATAATGTATTCTTAAATAATCACATAGAACAAGTTTAAACATAAAGGGATTTAAAGAGCACTTATAACAACGATCGCTATATAAACCATTCCATATCCATTCCAAGTTCAACACACAATCCAAACAATTATTTAAACATCAAGTCAAGTTCATGCCACAAGTTATAAAAGGTAATAGGAATGATGTTATGTAATATAAAGTTGTCATTTGCTTTCAAAAGCAAGATAAATCTAAAGTTTATATATTTAATTAGTTAATGTCACCTTAACTTTATATTTATACACACACATATATGCACAATATACACATACAATATCGTGACATATCTCACCCATATCCAAGCCAACCACAAGCTTTAGCACATATAAACTCAAGAACACCTCCTACCATCTCCAAACACCCAAAGATCTAAGCTTTAGCACCAAAATCACAAGGCAAGACCTCCCCCTCCGCATCATTGCTTACGGCCCAAACTAGAAACCCCACTTCCTCTCCACTTCTTCTACTTTTGACTTTAGATCCATACTTTCTAATATGTTCTAAGGCATTGATGATAGTTTAGTGAAGTCTGGAGAAGATTTGAATTAACTAGAGAAAGATTAGTAAAGGACAAAGTGAATTAGTGCTAATCCACTTCTACCATTTTTGATCTTTTATATTTTCTCAAGCTTTGAAAAATAATGAGATTAATACAAAGTGACCCTAAGCCTCTCCTTAACCCCTCTTGTGGTTGGCCAAGACCTTCCTCTCGTTCTTTTCCCATGTGCTATTTTACACCACACCATTCACTTGAAAATATCTCCTCCTTCCCATAGCCAAATACCATATTACTCCTCCCCTTCTAGAAGCTTCCTAAGAGATTTAGTGCAAAATATTTTTGTTTCTTATTGATGATTTCCTAAGTATTTTAGTGTATGTAACAACCCACACCTCCTAACACACCGATCCAAAGCCTAATGTAACGTTTAAACTAGCGTCATGCCAAGAAATATGAGTTGTTGAGATTTTAAAACATTACAGTGCATAATGATTGTTAGTACCTTAGGCATTGGTTTTGATGACAACAATATGACATTATAAAATATAGATAACATTATATAAAATATATGTACTAATGTTTTTATCAATTTATATATAGTATATAGTGCATGATATTAGATAGGTATTAATTAAGAAGTCTGTACAATATCAAGTGAAGATTTAAGTGGCCGATACAGAGATTCAAGAGATAGAGATTGAATAACTCAAGATTTCCCAGATAAGTTATAGAGTCATAGAATTTTTTTAAAACCCTGATAGCACTTCTTTGATCTCTCTCTCTTTATATTTTTCCTTTTCAAATGATTTTCAATTTCAGATATCTTAAAATTCAAAAATAGTTTTTAAAGAGAATTCTTGTATTCAAAATTACCTTTCAAAATAGCCTTTAAAATTATTTCTACTTTTTAAGTTTATTATACCTTGAGAAATTATGATTCTAAAGTGTTTTAAAATATACTTTGAATATTATACTTTGTTATAATTTTAGTTTTAAAGATTTGGAAATATTTATAAGTATATTATAATATTTGTTATAACTTTGATTTTAAATATATTCGCTTATACTTTGTTATTCTTATATACATATTCTAAAAATAATTTTATAAAGTTTTCTTAAGTTTTGATATGACTAAAATATGTGTAAAATATATTTAAATGATTTTACAAAGTATCAAAGTATTTCACAAACCTTAGTATTTTTAAAATAATTTTTATAACGTGTTTTTCAAAATTACAAAGGGTATGCCGACATATCCCCATAGAGTATGTCGACATATGGACCGAAATTTCCAAAATTAAAATTTTGAATGGAAGTGTTTTGCGTCTTATCTCTTCGCGAATGGACATGACTGTTATTTCTCTATAAATAGGGGTAAACCAACGAAATTTATGAACTACTTTCTCATATTTTCTCTCCTCTTTCACTCTCTTGTTTTCTAAAAGAAATTCTACTCAAATTCTTCTTAAATTCAATCAAATCAAATTCAACTCCACTGATTTGATTCCCTATTGACTACTCTTTGATCTCTCTCACTCAAACAAGATCAAAGTGCTATCCAAGAGGTTATATTATCATTTGTATTCAAGATCAATTGTATTCAAAATCAACGATCTGTGTCTGTAAAACTCTATCAAATCATACTCGTATATTGGTGGGTGTAATTGTAGTCTATGTAAATCAATTGGGTGTGCTTGGTGACCCGAAAATTCAAGTGGATGTGCTTATGGCCCGTGTAAATCAAGTGAGTCTACCTGGAGCTCGGAAAGTCTGGAGGGTGTGTCTTGTTGCCTTGAAATTGAGATTGTATTGACTTTGCTATTTGAAAAGAAATATATATAAGGAATTGTACAAGACTGGATGTAGGGTAACTCCAAACCAATATAAAATCCTAGTGTGTTCTTTCCTTTTTACTTTTACTACATTATATTTATCTGTGTTTGAATATGTGATTATTAATTGCATTGTTTAAACTATAATCTTAAAAGAATTAAAAAGTTCATAAAAATTAGAAAACATTATTCACCCCCTTTAGTGTTAAATTAGCCTTAAGATCCATCTTCCACTAAATAACATTTGGTATCAGAGCATTGGTTTTCAAAGTATTCATAATTTGATTTTTGAAAAGTTTTAATGGCTAGCAACACTATTAGTACTTAGTAATACTATAAGTAGCACGGTTAATCCACTTGTTAGTAATTCCTTTGTGGAAGGACAATCTACTGCTAGACCCACACTTTTTAATGACAGTAATTACACATATTAGTCATGTAGGATGAAAATTTATTTACGGTAAATTGGTCTAGAAATTTGGAACATCACACAAAATGAGTACATTGAACCCGAGACTAATTTTTCATCTTGGACTGCTGACCGATAAGCAGTTGCACAAAGTAACTCTAAAGCCATGAATGTTTTGTTCTGTTCATTGGACAGAATTGAATTTAATAGAGTGCCTATCTGTAAGTCTGCTTTTGAAATATGGAGAATATTGCAAGTTACACATGAGGGCTCTAGTAAAGTCAAATAGACCAAAATTTCTATGTTAACTAATCTGTTTCAACTATTTAAAATGAGTTCAAATGAGTCCATTTCCGATATGTATAGTAGATTTAAAGATATAGTTCATTTAGTAATTGCACTTAGTAAAACTTTTTCTAAAGAGGATCAAGTTAGAAAAATCCTCAATTCACTTACTCCTGAATGGGCCCAAAAGACTATTGCGATTGAAGAGGCTACTGACATTAGCACTCTAAAAATTGAAGAGTTAATTGGTAATTTAATGTCATTTGAAGCACAAATGCAGGGCATGAGAGAAAGCAAGGCAATAGAGAAGTAATCCATCGCTTTCAACGCCATAACAGATGATTTAAATTCGGACAATGATGATGATGAGGAAATCGTATTCATGATAAGAAATTTTAGAAAATTTTCGAAGTACAAAAAGATGAATAATCTTAGGAGATATGATAATAAAAATCTAGGAAGTGAAAATGAAAGCAAAAATGGTGTTAGATGTTTAACTGCGATGAACTTGGCCATATAAAAAGAGACTGTCCATATCCTAAGAAACCGAAAAACACACCAAACACCGATTCGTTCAAGAAACGGAGAAGGGCTTACGCTACAATACTAGACGATTCAGACACTTCTTCAAGTGATAACGAACCAGATATAGAGAATGCTAATATGTGCTTCATAGCGATAATTAATGAGAAATCTGGAGAAACAGAACAAAAATAGGTACGCATTTAATAAATTTTTTGAATTTTTGTTGTTGTTGATTGCTAGGAATAACCTATAGATTAATAATAATATTGGATGAATATTATATGTATATATTTTAAATATTATATATATATATATAATAAGGTATTAAATAAAAATAATACAAAATATTTTTAAAATATTTTTTTAATTATTTAGGGTATATATTAAATAATTATTATAAGATAATTATAAGTATAGATAAATAGAAATTATTTATTGAATTTCTCTTTTTTAAATTTTCAACCATATGTGGACATACCCCACACGTATATGTTGACATATGGAGGTAGATTTTGAACTTCAATTTCAAATTCAAAATTCGAATTTCCCTTCATCTTTTCAACAACCCCTATGTTATGAAAAGATGTCTCTTCACCGAAGAACATATCCTTTGATTCTTTATTTATTTACTCTATCTCTATCCATTCATTTCACTTTCATTTTCATTTTCAAATTCCAAAATCATTAACTCTCTTATCTCTTCGAACTATTCTTCAATGACATCCTCAGGCAATACTCCACCAACCTTGAGGGTTTCTAAGAAAATAAAAGGCTTTCTTTTCAATGACAATGAAGCTATGCAAGCTTTTATAGAGTAAAATCTTAGGAGATATGATAATAAAAATCCAGGAAGTGAAGATGGAAGCGAAAATGGTGTTAGATGTTCTAACTACGATGAACTTGGCCATATAAAAAAAGATTGTCCATATCCTAAGAAACTGAAAAACACACCAAATACCGATTCGTTCAAAAAATGGAGAAGGGCTCACGCTACAACACTAGACGATTCAGACACTTCTTCAAGTGATAACAAACCAGATATAGAGAATGCTAATATGTGCTTCATAGCGATAATTAATGAGAAATCTGGAGAAACAGAAAAAAAATAGGTACACATTTAATAAAATTTTTGAATTTTTGTTGTTGATTGCTAGGAATAACCTATAGATTAATAATAATATTAGATGAATATTATGTGTATATATTTTAAATATTATATATATAATAAAATATTAAATAAAAATAATATGAAATATTTTTTTAATTATTTAGGGTATATATTAAATAATTATTATAAGATAATTATAAATATAGATAAATAGGAATTATTTATTGAATTTCTCTTTTTTAAATTTTCGACCATATGTGGACATACCCTACACGTATATGTTGACATATGCAGGTAGATTTTGAACTTCAAATTCAAAATTCGAATTTCCCTTCATCTTTTCAACAACCCCTATGTTCTGAAAAGATGTCTCTTCACCGAAGAACATATCCTTTGATTCTTTATTTATTTACTCTATCTCTATCCATTCATTTCACTTTCAGTTTCATTTTCAAATTCAAAAATCATTAACTCTCTTATCTCTTTTATCTATTCTTCAATGACATCCTCAAGCAATACTCCATCAACCATGAGGGTTTCTAAGAAAATAAAAGGCTTTCTTTTCAATGACAATGAAGCCATGAAAGCTTTTATAGAGTATATGTCATTTGAAAAAGCCACTCCCAGAAGATTTGCTATTTTTGAAGGTTTTCCTACTTATGATCTTTTTAATCTTTGTTTGCAAAATGAAATTTTCGGTTTAATCGATGCTTCTCAAAATGATTTCATTTGTTATCCAAATTTAGTAAAAATGTTTTATGCAAATTTAAAATGAAAATTTATTGATGGAAACGAAGGAGAAGTTTGGAGTAGTGTCATGGGGGCACAAATTGTTTTAAATTGTGAGATTTTGGATCACATTCTCGGATGCAAATCTAATGGAATGGATCTTTCAACTTTTCAAATTGATTTTCAAAACCATAAAGTGATTCATGACATTTTCGAAAGTGATGACGACTTTGAATTCAAAAACAAAAACTTGCGTCCAAAAGCAAGAATTTTAAGGCTTCTTTTGCAACAAAGTATCACTCCTCGAATAGGTAATTATAATACCCCAACTCAAAATGTTTTCAAGCTATTTTCACGATTTATGGTCAGTACGACATAAATTGGTCTCAAGTCATTTTGAATGAATTTTTTTCTAAAATTCTTTCGAAGCATGAAAGCACACTATTTCATGGTATGTATCTCACTAGAGTTTTCACTTACTTCGGTGTTGACCTTAAAGGAGAGGAAACCATTCCTCAAAAAATATTTGACAAGGACAACATTCCACTTATGCATATTTCATCCATTTTCGAGCCTTGTGAAACGCTTGTGGAAAAGGAACAAAGATTGACTTGGGAAGAAGATGTAATGACCCACCTTTTTGGATGGTTTAAATTGACAGTAAACCATACATGTCAACTCAAACCATTCAATAGGGAGGATTGTTAATGGGGTAAATAAGAAAATAAGATAAAAGAAGGAAAAACAAAACACAGAATTTCACGGTGGAATGACAAAATATAATAATCAAATAAACAGTTCATTAAGCTGTTTTACAAATACATTTAATTACACTTTTACAATAAAATCAGAGTTATACATACAGTATAATAGGATAATGCAGCAGAACAACATGATACAGTGGAATAATAATAATAATATAATACTAAACTCCGTCTTCGTCCTCTAGAAATAATGTCTTCAACACTGAAAAGCTAAGGTTGACCCGAGTGTAATGAAAAGACAAGACACTCGAGTTTAGAACTAAAAGATATTATTTAAGTCAAACCAACAAAATAAGTATGAGTGTAACGGCTTCAGAGATGTTTACGGGATTTTACATCTCCTATCCAGATTATAACATGCGTGCAATAACTTAAGAGATGTTCGGGATTTCCATCTCCTAAGGATCCGTTAAACTATTTATATGTAGTAATATACGCTATATATGCAATGTCTATCAGTAAAGTATAAAAATAGCGTTCAGGCGTTACCCATATCCCCTTTAACACATTTTATAAATGTCGTAGTCTATACAGTACTGTAAACTCCACCAAACCGGTGGGCTATCAGGGAGCACTCCATAGGTACGACACAAACCAAAATCATAGTAGGCTCGATAAGGCATATGACAAGGCACGCGAGGTAATGCCCAGGGTAGGATTCTACCGTTTTGCACTCCCGAACTAGTGTGACGCATAGCAGTTATTACCGCCAACCTCGGAACACACTCCCATAATCAAATCGAGGGTGGCTACCAATCAATCACAAAGTAACAGATATGGTATCGAAGAAATGTGCCCGGTCGGAGAAGCGACCTCACTTGGCCCGGTATAGCTCCTGTTTTAGTCATATCAAGCTGACCCAGGGGATCAGGGCTGCGTTCTTACCTCATACCAGTAGCATTCGCCAAACCATCCTACTTCGTTCTGGATTCTCCACCACGTGCACAGTTGTTAAAGTGGTTTCGGAATTGGCAGAGAGTATGACAATATCCGACCCCGGTCTCTTTAACAACCAATCGTTATATTTTTCACACCATGGTCATTTTATAAAACGTTTATAATAATAAATACAGAAAAAAGTTTATACTTTCATATCAAGATATACATATACTTATTCCAAAAGTATAAATATATTCATACATTCCGAGGAAGATTTCTTCAATTAATTTCAAAAATAATTTGTAAATCTCTCTTAAACCATTTATAAACTATTTATATGCTTTAAAACCATTTATAAAGCTATTTATAAATTTCCAAAACAATTTACAACTCTTCACCTTTTTATAAACTTCTACGCAAATTCCTTTAAAACGTTTCCAAATCCCTTTACACAAGTTCTTTTATAAAACCCTTTATAAAAATCCTTTATAAAAAAATCATTTATAAAATCCTTTATGAAACCATTATAAAATCCTTTGTAAAAATACTTTATAAACTCCTTTAACTCATATTTAATTACAATTATTCTCTACTTAACTTCTTAAATTTCATTTATTAAAGTTATTATATAAAAATCTATATTTATTATATTAAATTAAAATTATATTTATTATATTAAATTAAATTCTAAATAAATCTTTTAAAATTATATTAAATATTTCATTAAATTAATTTTAAACTGTTTAAATTATATATTTAAAACTAAATAAAATTATAAGTTAAAATCTTAAATTTACTTTAAAACCATATATTAACCTATAATTTGAAGCTTTAAAACATATTATATAAATTATTTTCCAAATATAAATATTTTTAAATAAAATCACTAAATTAAATTTAAAAATCAAATTTATAAATCAAACATACTTTACCATTTAGAAAATAATTTAAAACCGACCAACGGTGTCCGTATATAATTTTCTACTCTATGGTCAAGTGATAGGGTATGTATCATTTCAACCCCAAAATAGTTAAATTTTTCGGGTATATATCATTTCAACCCGTATCCCGAATCAATAATTTCCAAATCAATAAAATCGCCCGGGTTTATCATTTCAACCCATACCAATTTTTCCTAATCTATAAGATCGTTCGGGTGTGTATCATTTCAACCCATAGTGATAACAAAGATATAAACATAAATAAACATCCAATCATCTAAGATGTCAACAAATAAACATCCATCACAATCATCATTCTAATTAGCCAATAAATTATAATAATTAATTGGTTATCATTATTAGGTATTTAATTTACAATTTAAATTCAATATTAATTTAAATGGCAATTAAATTCAATATAAATTCAAATTAAATTAAAATGTCAAATTTAACTACCAAACAGCAACCAATAATATTCTTATTACATCATAAATTTAATTCAACTAACATAAGAAGGTTTAATATTTGTGAGTTGGTTAAATCACTCATCTTTGATTTACAGTCAATTTTAAATCCAAATAAAGCCCAAAATTTGAATAGTCTCAGAATGCAGTCAAATCAGTTCCAGATTGTCCGAAATTTCGATACGAACCCAATGTAAGAAACCGCATCCAAATCTGAGCTCGTATGAAATTGTTATTGAAGTTAGAACGTTCAAAATTTAAATTTAAATAAAATAAAATTTGAAGGGTAAAATCGTAAAAGCCCTACCTTCAGAACCCTAGATCGAGCACGAACATCTCGCGTTTGAACCACTTCAGCCATCGGCGTTGACCATGAAGTGCTGCCTGCAGCCACCTCTGACCTAAGATTGGACCTCCCCCCTAAGCCACGCGCCTCAGGCCACAGCCCCACCCGGCCTCGCCCCTAAGTTTATTGTTTACAAACAAAAGCTAATAAATTTATGTACTAATTAATTTATTTAATATTCTATAATAAACCTATTTCAATTATTAACATATAATTTCAACATTGAATCCAACATTTAATTTATTCCTTATTTACAATTTTAACCAAATTAACTTTACAATTATTTCAATTGATTGAAATTACATTAAAATAGTTGTCAATTACATCAAATCAACATTATTAAATTACATTCTAATAATCTTTTCCATTTATAAATCATAAATTTTGATTTCTCCTAATATTTATGTGATATCCCGGGTTTTTGGGCAATATAAAATTTAATAATCAGTATTGATAATTTAATTGATTTGATAATTTTCTTTATAATTTAAATTTAAATTGGTTAATTTAATATTTTAAAGGTTAATAAATTATAATCTGGAAATTGATAAGATTTATTTGTCAAAGCTAATAAAATTTTATTCTATTTATAATATATATATTTGATATATATTGTGAATGGAAATATCTTTTGTTTTAAATAAAAGATGAATTTTCAAACTATAATATATATGTATGTATATGTTATAATTTGGATTGTTATGAATTTAATTTAATCTATTAATAATATATATAGTATGAATATATTGTGATTTAAGCTTTGTTTTAAATTTAATATCTTTCAAAAGTTAAAGATTAATTCATTTGTTTTCAAAATATAAGATAATTGTTTGTTTTAAATATGATAGTTTAAATAAAATTTTATTTTGTATTCTTTAAAGTGTTTAAATTTAAAAGGTTATAAAAATACATGTATAAGAATTTGTTTGTATTATAATTGGTTTTATAATATTTTCTCTAAAGTAATTTATATACATATATACTAAGATAAGTGTTTATTAATTAGTAAATTAAGTATAAAAGCTTTATATTAACATTTAAATTAAATAAAAATTTATTTAAAATACTTAGGACATGTGTTAATATCTTAACATATGGTAATAACATGTGGAAGCCTTGTATAATCCAATTTAACAAGTTGGACATTTGTCTAATGTATAAAAAATACAAGTGGCAAGGTTATATTTTCTCTAAAAATTAGTTAATATAATGTGGTATAGAGAAACCTGGTTTTCATTTCTCAGTTAAAAATATTTTCTTTCTTCCTCTAAAACTAAAAACAAATCAAAACAGAAATCTGAAAACAAATCCTCAAAATAAAACCCTGTAAAATTCTCAATACAAATGAAGTTAGAAATCTGGAATTCAAACATGCATTTCAAATGAAGATCAGCAGCAGTTTAAATCATCAACATTAAACAAGCATGCAAAGTATCACAACAACAATCAAGTTAAAGACTCAAATATTTACAAGCATGCAGTAGGATTTCAAATTCAACATTTTCCAGATCAAATTTTAGAAGCCTGGAAAACTGCTCTGTTTGTTCTCTGCTTCTTTAAATATAAGGTGAGTAAATATTTATTTTTAAAACAGTTTGAAACTTGGGATTTGAACTTAGTTGCTTGTGATGAAATGATATAAATGTTTATAGAAAATGCCTTGATATGAATGCATGTAAGTAATAAGTATTGAATGCCTGTGTGAATAAAAAAAAATATAGGCTCTGCTGTTTAACAGATTATGATTTTTTTTTTCTTTAAATTAAATTTCTCATCATCTAGTCTCTATTAGCTTTGGGTTTGTGGATGAAAAATGTTCGAAAACATGTAGCATAACTCTTAAAAATAAGATCTGGAATTTATATTAAATATTCATCTCGAAATTTTATAAGTAACAGTAAAAAATTGTAATTTGGGTCAAATTCTTATCAATCAAATTTTAAGTATTGATTGCATAGCTGAATTTGTTATAGAAAATGATGAATTTTAATGTGAATATCATAATTTTTAGAGTGGTATTCGTCGAGATATGTGGAGTTGAACAGTTTCGACATTTTCGTCGATTTACGTTGATCGGCGACTCTGGAGTGTTTGATATTTGGGCTGGAGAAGGTCTGAAGCTTGGAGATCTCTGGAAAAATACTGGTGGGTTTTCTGGTTGGCCGTGGTGATGGGATTAGATCGAACTAGGGTTACAGAGGCATTGTGAAACGATGATGTTTAAGGGGTTCTCGCGATGGCCATGGGAAATCGGAGATGATCGCGAGTGTTTGGATAGTTGCATGGATCGGTGAAGATGCTCTGGTCGGAGTCTCAACGTTTCTGGTGGTCGGAGGCGACGAGGGGAAGCAAATTCCGGCAATGGTGTTTCCAGATTTTTGGTTGTTGGGTTCGATTTTGATGACGAAGTGATATCGTCGTTCTGGGTGGACGTATGGGTAGTGGAGGTCAACGTGGATCGGTCGATGGTCGGGGAGATCGCCAGAGATGGTCGGAGTGATATGCAACGTGCACACGTGCACGTTGTTTCGTTTTGGTACGCTGTGGGTTTCGAGTTGGAGGTGATGAAGATTTATCGGGTTTGGCTCGTGCAAGTGAAGGGACGACTCGAAGTAGACGAACGTGGGAATAGACTCGGGGGAAGACTCGTGTTTTAGTGATGTTTACTCGGGTTGTTCTGGTTTTAAACTGGAAGCTTGAATTTTATAAATTGTGTTCCAGTCCAAAGCAAAGTAAACAAGTTTTAAAGTTAGTAAAATAATTAGTTTTCAAAAGGAAAGTGTTTAATCAAGTTTTAAGATATATTTAAGGAAATAAGTTTAAAGAGAATAATTAAAGATTTATTAAATTATAGTTTAAATAAATAAATAATTAGAGGTTAAAATTAAGATGTTTAAATTTCTTTTAAATTGATTTTTAAATGTTTTATTTTTAAATATGGTTTAATTAAGAAATCAATTATAATAAAGAATTTGTCTTTAAGATTTTGTTTAAATTTAAATAATTAATTCGTGAAATAAATAAGGTTAATTAATATTTGTTATTAACTTAAGAATAGTTAAATAATAAATGATTTGTTAATAAGTAAAGTTTAATTAAGACAAATGGTTTTCTTAATTTATCTAAGTATTTTTTTTATATAAGGAGTTAACTAAATTATTTAATTAATTTTAAATGATTAGTCAATTGTTTGGTTAAATTAAATATCACTTCATTATGAATTAATTAAGTGTAATTAATTATTGAAGTAATTAATGCTTAATTACTGAATGCAATTAAAGGAAGGAAAAATTACTCATGAAAGTAATTAATTGAAGTGATTAATGGGTAATCATTTAATGTTATCAATTAAAGAATTAAGAATTATTTGATGATGGGATTAATTACTTGTTAAGGTAATTAGTTAAGAGAGATCATTTAATGAAGTAATTAGAAGATAATTACTTATGTAAGTAATTAAGAGTTAATTACTTAAGTAAATTAATTAATGTGATTAATTAAATGTGTTTAATTTAAGATTAATTACTAAGTAAAAGTAATTAATTAATAGAGTAATTAATTTATGAAGTGGAGTAATTAAGGGAAGTTAATTACTAAATGAGATTAATCAAAGGTGATTAATAAATGTGACTAATTAATTATTAAATGTAATTAATTTAAATAAGATAATTAATTAAGAGTAATTAAGGATCATTAATTAATAAAATTAATGATGTAATTAAGAATTGATTAATTAAGATTAATTAATAAATAATAAGTGATTAAAGTAATTAATTAATTGTAATTAATTAAGGATTAAGATAATTAAGTATAATTAATTAATTAATGAAGTAATTAAAGATTAATTACTGAATGGTTTAAGATAATTAATTTGTGAAATTAATTAAGTATTAATTACTTAAAGTAATTAAAGGATTATTAATCAGGAATGATTAATTAAGATGGATACTTAGAGTAATGATTAATTAATTGGTTTAATTAATAATTAAGTAAGCAAGATTTGTAGAATGAAGTAATTAGTTTAATTCACTTTAAATTAATTAGATGATATAAATCATTGCTTAAGGATGGATGAATGAGATTGAATGTATTTCATTGTTTGATATCTCTGATGAGATATAATTGATATATGATATGGATGTTTGGTTGAATTATAATGATAATGTGAATTATCTGTTTGGGATGATAATGTAGATTATCTATTGTGAATTATCTATCTTTGTGTATATAGATAAGAATTGAATTGTTTTAACTTTAAAACAACTTGGCCTTAAAAGATACGTTTTGGATTTCGATGAGACCGGGATCGGGTTTCCGTATACCGGGATTCCAGGTCTGGAGACCCGAATACCACATCGATCCAAATTAACGATAGGTCGTGAATCTCAAGTGAAGATGAAGATTCAGAGTGCAAGGGTTATTGTCGTTAACTCTGAGGGTGATTCCAAAACGAGTGTAACGAGATAATGCCTTCGGTTTCGTTCGAACCCGGAACGAACTTATATGGATTGAATGCTTTCAGCACATCGTCAGGCGGACGATGAGCATTCTAAGTGATATGTTCTGATTAAAGGTAATCGTAACCTCAAGCCTCATCAACCGGGAATGGCTAAAACAGGGGAGGTGCAGCAAGGCTTCGTGGGTAGCTCCCACTGAGAGCAAGATAGATCCCTGTCTAGAGGTCCCTTTTCTTTTATTCGACTTAGTGTGTGGTTGGTCGCGGCAACTACGGGGTTATCTTGTTCGGAATTATCCAGTAAGGGATGGTTCCGGCTTTGTGTTGCAGGGGAGCGGGCGTACTCCTCGGTACGGTGATCTAGGCCACGTACTGTGACGGGCGGTACCCCAGTAGCCCTGCCATTGTATGGAAACCCATTCTTCCTACGTGCCCTTACGGTTTTGATTGTATAACCCACTTTGTGGCTAGTATGCTGGAATTTAATAATGTAACAATTTCAGCTATTTCATATTTATTTGAAAACCCTAGACCCTATTATAATACAATCGAATTTCCTATCAAATGTTTTGGTTATCGTAAGGTAAAAACTTTTCCGTGTTTATGTGCGGGAAGTCTTACGAGATACCTTTTCTTTCAAAGGTTTTTCAAAGTTAAACAACCTTAACCCGTTTACTCACACCAGACCCATGTCTGACCCAAGTGTTTATTTCTGTTTTATAAACTCTTGGGTACTCAAATTTTTACGAGTAGCCAAGGGATTCAGGTTTAGCTTTGACGAATATTCTGGAGGAGCAATGGAGCAGGAGGCTTCGGCGTTCGTAGATATAGTATTCCGCTGTGTTGATATCTGTGATAGTGTCTTGTCTTGTATTTGAGTTGTAATGTCTAGACAGATGTTTATAACTGTCTAGTAAGTGATGTATATGCTGTGTAACTCTGTAAATTGTTGTAAACTATGTAATAGTTTATGTTATTAATATAATTTATTCGTTCCGCTGTGAGATCGTTGTTGTTGTTTCTTTCTTTCTTCTCTTCTTTTCTATTTTCTACCCCTTTCTTTCTTCATAATGATGCGACTTTCTGGGCATAGGAAGTCGGGTCGTTACAATTTAATTCTAAAATCTTATTAAATTTAATAGTTTAATTATCAAAAATTACGAGTCGTTACACTCTCCCTCACTCAAAACTTTTCGACCTCGAAAAGGAATAAGAAGGAATTAAGAAGTTTTATATATTTTTATTCAAAATAATCAATTTATAAACAATTAATTTACATAATTTAGTTTAATAAGAATTTTTGAAAATAACTCAACTTTCACAAAAAATTTCGAAGTCCTAAATTCACGAAAAATTTCGGCAGAGTCTCCTTTGCGTGGTTAGGTCCGAAAAAATAATAATTATGATATATATCATATTTCAATAATAAACATCCCAAACCATGGAAAAAACAATAAAATATCGTTGCAAAACCGTAATCCGAAAACGTACCTATTTGTCGGGCAACAAACTTTATTTATGAAACCAAAAGCAGTAGCTATTGCTTCCATAAACCTGCAATTCACTTATATAATCCAAAAGAGATAAAATTATGTGAAAGAATAATATTTTAGTTGTTTCAAATCAATAGCACAAACAACATGTCATATATAATAATCTTATGCAAACAAAAAGAAGATAACCATCATACGTAACAAAAGAAATCAATTATACATCCGTAGCAACTAAAACGAATGGTTTGTTCAGGTTCAGAAACTTTTCATCGTCCAAGAGTGATAAATAAACTACCAAGTGTACCTTACACTCAACAGCCTTAAATAATTACTTAATAGATTATTCATACAACCTTAATTAATTTAACGTATCATTCCCTAAACATCCCATAAGCCAAGCACATAGAATTTTAAATATTATTTAAGTTTATTCGAGTGGTTTCTTTTTTTTCATCATTTACTTTTCATTCATTCATAGAATGTCATCTTTTCTCTTTTTATTCATTTACTTACATAAATTAGTTCCATTCAATTATTTAGTACATCAATAGATCAATTCTTAGAATATTATAAAAGTTTCCTTACAATTTAATTCGCATTCATTTACCTATATAACTTGATTTTCAATTAAGATTAATATTCATTAGTGAATCAATTCATACTTAAGTTTCTCTACTTTTTAATTCACATTTATTCATTCATGTATAGTATCATCAAATATTAAATCTATTTATGAATCATTTCAACATTTAATTAAGTTTATAATAATATACTTAATAGTATTCACTTTTTCCTTTTATTTAGTTTAATTATTAAGCATTTCAAAATATTAACTTAAGTTTATAACATTCCTTGTACACCTTAATTCTTTATTTATAAACATATGTTCATTTTGAAACACTTTTGTTATTAAGCTTTTATTTGTATAGTATTCTATTACATATTCATATTAACATTTCAACTTTTTAAATATTTCAGGTAAGTTTTATATATGTTTTTAGAATGTAATTAAATGTTATACAAATTTATCTTATTCAGTTTAGTTAACAAAAATGTTCAACAATTTACATCTTCTTAATTTTCATTATATTTTAATTTACAAGTTACAAATCTCCAATTTCATATATTTTCATTAAACAATTACCTTTTAATTCAGGTTTCAATTTTGGAAGTTTCCAACTTATTAAAATAGTCAAGATTCCATTCTATTACAATAACAGAAAATCATTGATTAACAGAAATCATAAGAACTAAGTACCAGATTTCATTTCAAATCATCTCAAAATAATATATACTTATATCATTTGTATAGCAAAACATACTTGGAAATTTAAATTTAAATCAAAAGAAATGTGTAGCAAAGCTACTACAGTGGTCTTCCCACTTTGAAACTCGAAAATGAACGTCGATAATGCCGCGGTCATCATCGAAATTATTTTCCAACGATAGAAGAAGGGAGTACAGAACTTATTTCCTTTTTTTAAAATTCTTTTAAAACATTTCTCTCAAATCACATTGAAAATATTTATATCCGAAAATACTTCCAAATAATACTAATATTAAATTCCAAAATCTTTGAAAACCAATTTCAAAACTCCGGAACTTAAGTTCTCAAATTTCCAATTTATATTCACTTTATTTGTAAATTTTATTTTGCAACCAATATTTATAAAATTTCACCTCCTAACAAACAAACATATCACATACAACTATATCCATTTATAAAAATTATTCTTTTATATACAAAATATAATACTAGGTAAAATTATTTCATTTACCTATATTTCGAAAACAATATTATGTCGGTCTACTCTATTAATTGTTTAGAAATCCCTATCGATGCCATAGCGTCCTTTGTACCGACCAGAATTTATAAATACTAAACAGAACAAATTAACACAATATAAAAACATTTTTATAACACTAACAAGTACGCTTTCTCATATATATACACACAAACAAACTCATTCTAGGGTATTACTACCCTATCTCTAATGAGTCAAACCCCACAAAGCTAAGGTTATCGCTAAACCAAAGCTCTTATACCAACTGTAATGACCCACCTTTTTGGATGGTTTAAATCGATAATAAACCACACATGTCAACTCAAACCATTCAAAAGGGAGGTTTGTTAATGGGGTAAATAAGAAAATAAGAGAAAAGAAGTAAAAACAAAACACAGAATCTCACAGCGGAATGGCAAAATATAATAATCAAATAAACAGTTCATGATGCTGTTTTACATTTACATTTGATTACACTTTTACAATAAAATCATAGTTATACATACAGCAGGTATAATAGGATAATGCAGCAGAACAACATGATACAGTAGAATAATAATAATAATAATAAAATACTTAACTCCATCTTCGTCCTCCATAAATAATGTCTTCAACACTGAAAAGCTCAGGCTGACCCGAGTATAATAAAAAGACAAAACACTCGAGTTAGAACTAAAAGATCTTATGTAAGTTAAATTAACATAAATAAATATTAGTGAATGGCTTCAGAGATGTTTACGGGATTTTACATCTCATATCCAGTGTGTAACGTGCGTTCAATAACTTAAGAGATGTTCGGGATTTCCATCTCCTAAGGATCCGTTAAACTATTTATATGCAGTAATATATGCTATATATATAATGTTATTAGTAAAGTAAAGTATTAAAATAGCGTTAAGGCATTACCCATATCCCCCTTAACACATATTATAAATGACGTAGTCTATACAGTACTGTAAACTCCACCAAACCGGTAGGCTATCAGGGAGCACTCCATAGGTACGACACAAACCAAAATCGTAGTGGGCTCGACAAGGTATATGATAAGGCACGCGAGGTAATGCCCAGGGTAGGATTCTACCGTTTTGCACTCCCGAACTGGTGGTAACGCGTAACAGCTACTACCTCCCACCTCGGAATACACTCCCATAATCAAATCGAGGGTGGCTACCAATCAATCACAAAGTAATAGATATGGTATCGAAGAAATGTGCTCGATCGGAGGAGCGACCTCACTTGGCCCGGTATAGCTACTGTTTTAGTCATATCAAGCTGACCCGAGGGGGTTAGGCCGCGTTCTTACCTCATACCAGTAGCGTTCGCCAAACCATCCTACTTCGTTCTGGATTCTCCACCACGTGCATAGTTGTTAAAATAGTTTCGGAATTGGCAGAGAGTATGACAATATCCGACCCTGGTCTCTTTAACAACTAATCGTTATATTTTTCACACCGTGGTCATTTTATAAAACATTTATAATAATAAATCCAGAAAACAATTTATACTTTCATATCAAGGTATCCATATACTTATTCCAAAAGTATAAATATATTCATAAATACCGAGGAAGATTTCTTTCGATCAATTTCGAAAATAATATGTAAAACTCTCTTAAACCATTTATAAACTATTTATATGCTTTAAAACCATTTATAAAGCTATTTATAAATTCCAAAATAGTTTACAACTCTTCACCTTTTTATAAACTTATACGCAAATTCCTTTAAAAAGCTTCCAAATCCCTTTGCACAAGTTCTTTTATGAAACCCTTTATAAAAATCCTTTATAAAAAAATATTTTATAAAATCCTTTATAAACCATTATAAAATCCTTTAAATCGGATTTAATTACAATTATTCTCTACTTAACTTACTAAATTTCATTTATTAAAGTTATTATATAAAAATCTATATTTATTATATTAAATTAAATTTTAAATAAATCTTTTAAAATTATATTAAATATTTTATTAAATTAATTTTAAAATATTTAAAATATATATTTAAAACTAAATAAAATTATAAGTTAAAATCTTAAATTTACATTTAAATCATATATTAACCTATAATTTGAAACTTTAAAACATATAAAATAAATTATTTTCCAAATATAAATGTTTTTTAATAAAATCATTAAATTTAATTTAAAAATCAAATTTAAAAATCAAACATACTTTACCATTTAGAAAATAATTTAAAACCGACCAACGGTGTCCGTATATAATTTTCTACCCTATGGTCAAATGATAGGGTATGTATCATTTCAACCCTAAAATAGTTAAATTTTCCGTGTATATATCATTTCAACCCGTATCTCGAATCAATAGTTTCAAATTAAATAAAATTATTTGGGTTTATCATTTCAACTCATAACGATTTTCCTTAATCTATAAGATCGTTCGGGTATGTATCATTTCAACCCTTAGTGATAACAGAGATATAAACATAAATAAACATCCGATCATCTAAGATGTCAACAAATAAACATCCATTACAATCATCATCCAAATCAGCCAGTAAATCACAACAATTAAGTGGTTATCATTATTAGGTATTTAATTAACAATTTAAATTCAATATTAATTTAAATGGCAATTAAATTCAATATAAATTCAAATTAAATTAAAATGTCAAATTTAACTACCAAACAACAACCAATAATATTCTTATCACGTCATAAATTTAATTCAACTAACATAAGATGGTTTAGTATTTGTGAGTGGGTTAAATCACCCACCTTTTATTTGTAGTCGATTTAAAATCCAAATAAAGCCCAAAATTTGAATAGCCTCATAATGCAACCAAACCAGTTTCAGATTGTCTGAAATTTCGGTACGAACCCAACATAAGAAACTGCGTCCAAATCCGAGCTCGTATGAAAAAGTTATTGAAGTTAGAACGTTCAATATTTAAATTTAAGTAAAATAAAAATTGAAGGGTAAAATCGTAAAAGCCCTACCTTCAGAACCCTAGCACGAGCATGAACATCTCACGTTCGAACTGCTTCAGCCGCCGGCGTTGACCACGAATTGCTGACTCCAGCCACCTCTGACACAAGATCGGACCTCGCCCCTAAGCCACGCGCCTCAGGCCGCAGCCCCACCTGGCCTCGCGACCGCCATCAATGCACGGTTATGCTCCACCGCCGCCGATGTTCTATGCCAATTTCTGGCAATTTCTGACACCTTTGACACACACGAACCCATGGATCGACTCCCTTAATCGTCCTCTACACAGCAGCGCCTCCCGATCGTCGATCGGACGACGATCCACCGTCGAAAAGCAAACCCTAATATGGACGGCCGAGGCTTCTTCACTGATTTGTGGCCAAACCGAACCTCGTTGCAAAAATGAACTGCAGATGTAGATTACGCTCATCGAGAGCTTTCCAACGATATATAATATGACATAGTTTGAGGAGTTTGGATTTCTGGAGTTTGATTTGAAATGGAAATTAGGGTTTTGATTGAAATTGAAATTAGGGTTTCTGCCATTGGGAAGGAAGGAAGGAGCAGAAATTTATACGTATAGCAAATGAAATCAGAAAGCTGCTAGGGTTTCAAGAAGTATCTGTTTATATAAACAGATGGATAAGAACGAATGGACAGATCGAATTGGGTCGAAACGATAACAACGACCCGAAAAGCTCGTTTCGTTTCCGAAACGAAAGTAAGCATCCAATATATCAAAATATAGGTTTTCGATATTTTTAAACTCATTGGAACGAGTTTCAAACCCTAATTCTATTGTATATAGAAGTTAGCTTTTAAATCAGATTATATTTATTTAAATTCCATTAATCAATTTCTACGTGTTTCAAGCTAGCATGGCCAAACGACAAGTCCAATCGCTACGAAATTTGAAATCCTATAATAATTCACTATTATGGATCCGATGAAACTGGTTTTCCCAAAATCCAAGACAGTGGCCAAAATGGCTAATTTTCACACTAATTAAATAAATTATTATTAAATTGATTTAATCACTTTCAAATTCAAATTTAAAAGTTAACAATTTTATCATTCTTGATTACATAAATATTAATAATCTTTTAAAATTAAATATTCGATGTTAATCCCAAGATTTAAACATTACATTAATTTCAGCGTTCAATTACAACTGTAATAAAACCCCAGTTAATTATATTTTAATTTCAATCAAATTATTTTATAACGATTTACACTCTTATTATTGAATAAACTATTACCTTATGAATATAATTAACATTAGTTTACATTTTATTGCATTCATATTCTACGGTTATCATCTTAACTCATATTAGCTGCAATATTTAATTATATTAAATTCACATTGATTTCCAAATTATTTCAACGGATTAAATAATAAAATAATAATTAAAACAATTATTACACATTAGTAATTCAAACACATTTCTAAGTCTATTGTTTACTAACAAAAGCTAATAAATTTATGTACTAATTAATTTATTTCATATTCTATAATAAACCAATTCCAATTATTAACATATAATTTCAACATTGAATCCAACATTTAATTTATTCCTTATTTACAATTTTAACCAAATTAACTTTACAATTATTTCAATTGATTGAAATTACATTAAAATAGTTGTCAATTATATCAAATCAACATTATTAAATTACATTCTAATAATCTTTTCCATTTGTAAATCATAAATTTTGATTTTTCCCAATATTAAATTCTAAAATCTTATTAAATTTAATAGTTTTAATTATCAAAAATTACTGGTCGTTACAGAAGAGCAAGATATAAGGAAAGAAGAATAGGAGGAGACAAGGAGGAAGAACAAAAAGAGGAGGATACTTCCTTGGAAAGTATCAATATGCCATCCAATCCATCCAACAAAGATCTTCTCAAAAATCAAGAGAAGATCATTCACAATCAAAGAAAGCTTAAGAAATCATTTTCAAAGAAGTTTACTTCACTTTCCACTAAAATGGATAAATTCTTTGGAAAGGTCATCCACAAGCTTGGTGGTTCTTCTTCATTTTCATCTTCATCCATATCTTTCTAATTGTTTGTTTAAGTTATCTATCTTTATATATGGATTTTCTAGTTTGAGTTTGTGTTAATCTTATGCATCTTTCTTCTATTTCTAATGTATTTCATGTATTTTTCTTTATTATCAATAAAATTCTATTTCGTACTGTTATACATTATTAAACATCTCTGGAAAGTCTTACAAGTATAATAGTATAGGCCTAATACAATAGAATAGTAAAATAAAGTAGTTTTGAAAATTATAGTGCATATGTCGACATATGCCAAGCATGTATGTCGATATATAATGGCCAGTTTTCAAAAAAAAATTAAAATAAAATAACTACCAAACACCATTCATTTCAAATGACTTCTTACCCTTATATATACCTATTTACTCCAGAAAATCATTATTTTCAATCTCTTTCTTCCCTCTCTTTCATATATAAACATATCTCTTCAATAATGGTTTTTCCATACCAAAAACTATGAAAAAATCTTAAACAAACACTTGAATCATTCAAGAATATTCTTACCTTCATTCTTATAAATTGGACACTTAGAATTAAGTCAAATGCAGATGATTAAAGAGAAAGAGAAGCACTTTGATGCTATTCGATGGATGGTCGCTTCTCTTATCAAAGATGAACCAACCAACAATCCTGAAACTATCCTCAACAAAGATGATGAAGATTGGAATGCTATCAAAGTGGATTCAATTTTCAAATCCGATGGATGGTAGAAGTTCCTCGGGATGTCTAAAGATTGATTAGTCTAGATTTAAATAAGTATGTATATTAATATATTACAATATTGATTTGTGTGGATTGGATTAGACTGACTTATGTGAATTAAATTGATTGCTTGAATTTGTTTTTGTATCACTTTAGTTTAAATATATGTATTGAATTGATGTGATTAATACAAACAGTTTGGGTTATCACTTATCATTCTTATCACTCTTATATACTAATGTTGTTGCTTTTTCTAAATTGCTTTTATATCTTAGTATTATATATATTATGTAGTACGGGGGAGTTTTTTAGTTAGATTTTTGTTAATGAAAAATGGGGAGAAATATATAAAATTTAGGCATAAATTAAGGGGAGTTTTGTAACTCAGGGGAGTTATAACATATTTTATATACATGGTTGTCATCATAAAAAATAGGGAGATTGTTAGTACCTTAGACATTGGTTTTAATGACAACAACCATATGAAATTACATAAAATATAGATAACATTACATAAAATATGGATACTAATGTTTTTATCAAGTTATATATAGTATATAGTGTAGGATATTAGACATGTACTAATTAAGAAGACTGTATAGTATCAAGTGAAGATTCATGAGGCTGATATAGAGATTCAAGAATTCGAGATTGAAGACTCATGAGTATTGAAGAACTCAAGGTTTCCCAAATAAATTATAGAGTCGTAGAATTTTTGTTAAAACCCTAATAGCACTTCTTTGATCTCTCTCTCTCTATTTCCTTTTCAAATGATTTTCAATTTCAAATATCCTAAAATTCAAAAATAGTTTTTAAAGAGAATTCTTGTTTTCAAAATAATCTTTCAAAATAGCCTTTAAATTATTTCTACCTTTTGATTTTATTATACCTTGAGAAATTAAGTTTTTAAAGTGCTTTAAAATATACTTTGAATATTATACTTTGTTATAATTTTAGTTTTAAAGCTTTCTAAATATTTATAAGTATATTATAATATTTGTTATAACATTGATTTTAAATATATTCACTTTACTTTATTATTCTGTATATACTTAAAATATTCTAAAAATAATTTTATAAAGTTTTCTTAAGTTTTGATATAATTAGAATATGTATAAACTATGTTTAAATGATTTTACAAAGTATCAACATATTTCACAAACCTTAGTTTAAATAATTTTTGTAAAGTGTTTTTCAAAATTACAAAGGGTATATCGATATATCCCCATAGTATGTCGACATATGGACCGAAATTTTCAAAATTCAAATTTTGAATGGAAGTGTCTTTTCATCGTATCTCTTCGCGAATGGACATGATCTATAAATAGGGGGTAAACCAACGAAATTTGATGAACTACTTTCTCATATTTTCTCTCCTCTTTCACTCTCTTATTTTCTAAAAGAAATTCTACTCAAATTCTTCTCAAATTCAATCGAGATCAAATTCAACTCCATGATTTGATTCTCTATTGACTACTCTCTGATCTATCTCATCTCTCTCACTCAAACAAGATCAAAGTGCTATTCAATAGGTTATAGGATCATTTGTATTCAAGATCAACGATCTGTGTCTGTAAAACTCTATCAAATCATACTCGTATATCGGTGGGTGCGATTATAGCCCATGTAAATTAATTGGGTGTGCTTGGTGACCCAGAATTTCAAGCGGGTGTGCTTGTATTCCGTGTAAATTAAGCGAGTCTACCCGAAGCTCGGAAAGTCTGGAGTGTGTGTCTCGTTGCATTGAAATCGAGATTGTATTGACTTCGCTATTTGAAAAGAAATCTATATAAGGAATTGCACATGACTGGATGTAGGGTAACTCCGAACCAGTATAAAATTCTAGTTTGTTCTTAACTTTTTACTTTCGCTGCATTTATATTTATCTGTGTTTGAATCTTTGATTGTTACCTGCATTGTTTAAACTATAATCTTAAAAGGATTCAAAAGGATTCACCCCTTCCAGTGTTAAATTAGCCTTAAGATTCATCTTCCAGTAGATAACAATTATAACGGTAAGTTCTAAGACATTCCACATTTTCAAATCTCACAGCGGAAGTAATTAAAATATAAGTACAAAAAATAGACATTTAAGAAAAATAGTCTCCAAAATACTTGATTTACATATACATTGTTTTCCAAAGTACAATATAAGTTTGACAAATATTTAACACAATAGGTAACTACATGATGAACATAAATGATATGAAAATTCCAACGTGAAGCCCCTTTCTCCAGTATATTCCCAATCAACTGTTAAACTGCCATCCCGTGGTTGTGGAAAATGAAAAGAAGGGGGTGGGTTAGACAAAAAGTTTGGTAAATAAGTACAAGTTTAATATGGGATAATCATATGCAATTAACTTTGATACTACTCTAACTGATATAGGGTGCGCCATAAGTGTCCATGAACTCTTAAGGTCTAATACCCAAGGGTTCTTATCTAACACATGGGATCGAACTACAAATCGAACTTCACATTAATGATCGGCCAACGCTTCTAGAACTATCCAATATGAAAATACCGTCCATAAGTGATTGTGGGAACTGCTCTCCCATAAATACCTATACCATCACTACGCCTGGAGTGGGAGAACCATGAAATGCAAACTCGCTGCGTGACTTATTGTATGCACCCATGTTCATCTCTAGATGATAATGGAAAAATGCCTCTTATCATATTGCGTCGGCATCCACATGTACCATGTTGCACCAGATTCGAGCGTATAGGAACTCCCGTTAGCACCGGGCCCCCTTTTCTACTCTATAACCTCTTATTATGCTACTCCAGCATCTACCTGTACCAAATCGCGTTGGAATACATACGTACAAGAACTCCCCTTAGCACCGGGCTCACTTAACTGGTGTCTCCATTAGTGTTGCACGTCCACTGCGGAACATCCTGTAAGCATCTACGAAATACATCGCCCTAGTCAACTCCGTGTAAATACATCGCCCTAGTCAACTCCGTGTTTGCGAAATACATCGTCCTAGTCAACTCCGTGTATACAAACACATTGCCCTAGTTAACTCTTGACTCTTCATTGGGTATTTCACGGTTACCTAAAACACGATGACCTATGTCCTTTGGTATGGAACTGACTTTCTATTCTCTTTAACATATACTTAGCCCAAAAATAGGTTCAACAAAAAACTTTCTATTTATATAATTATTCCTAAATTATATGTTTTATTCTTTAACTTGGGCCTTAGGCTGAGATTCAACGTATGTAATTTTCGTTTGGAATGGTCTACCATTGTTCTCCACTGGTCAATTACTAGGGTTCCAGGTTCGACCGGTCGCGTAGTAAATAAATAAACAAATAAACATACATACATACATACATATATATAAATTAGGGTTTCCCTACAATTTTAAATTTTTGATTTTGTCCGTCGTTTAATCACATGTTGTTAGTAGTTATTAAAACCTAATTACTAGAGGACTAGTTCATATTTCAATTTGCAATTCAATTTGGGGTTTATTGATTTAGGGTTTGCAAGTTTAAATATAAAAGGGGTTATACGTCAATTTCAATTTTAATTATTTACTATGATTTCTATTTCGAGATTATAAATTCTAATTTAGGGTTTAACATGTTCAATTTGGGTTTCTAACATCTTAAATCAATTAAAATAGTCTAAATCTATCTGTAATAATCATCTTATCAAAGTTGTTCCCACTCACCTCAAACCTAAGCTCTTTCTATTTGCTTTGCCTAAGGATCGCCCCACCATATGCTAGCCCCGCATGCTTCATCTAGATCCAATTGCATATGTTCTTCTAGGTTGATTTTATATTGATTTTTGGAGTGTTTTAGGGTTAGAGTAGAGGTTACAATTAAGGTTTCATTATAGTAAATTTTTGCGTTGATTTTAGGGTTAGGTTATGCTTAAATCTATAAGGTTTGCATAATAGTTTAGGCTATTAGATTTAGGTTAGAGAATTTTCACTTTGATCAGGCACGCTTATCAAAAACTCGGCCAGATTGGAACGATCAAAGCCGTCCACGCAACGCTCCAGGTTACTGCTCTTTCAAGTTGCATGGTCGACCTAAGAAGGCTCTTAGTCGACCCATACCAATCGACCATGCCATCCCAAGGGTCGACCCATATACTTTTTTTTAAAATTTATTCTATTTCGAATCTTCCTTCATCTGTAACTTCTCTATACTAACTCCGATTTCAAAATGTTATATATCAAAACTGTCTAGAAAATTACTACAGATGCAATGGTGCAGGTTTCATAGCCAAAATCGAATGTCTGTGAAAAAAATTATTTTTAGTTCTTATTTTAATTGAATTAATTTTCTTATTAAATTTTCGAAGTGTTACATTCTCCCCTCCTTAAAAGAATTTCATCCTCGAAATCTCAAAGGACAGGAAAATATAACTTATACATACAACAACCTGCAGCTGAATCCATCTACTCATCCATCGTCCACAAGAAATCATTGTCCTTAGAAATTTTCTAATGTAATATGTACATATATATATGTAATGTGAAATGCACATAAACCTATACTAATGCTAAAGATTAGGCAGTCTACTGATCCAGTCGACTAACTATCATGTAGATGCTCATGCCATGCATCCAAATGTATGCAACATCCTAAATAAATATACTTGCAATTTTATATGCATGCACAACCATACAACCCATATGCAACATCCACTAGCACAACAATAATCAAACATCCATATGAATCATATCTAACAAGCTAGACAATAAATAGGAGATAATAGGAATGTCCATGTACTACCTAGAAGATATACTATCCTAGACATGCAAATGAATACAATACATCCATTAGCATCCATTATCCATAACATGTTATATTGACACGTTGCACCCATTCCTACCTTCCAATGGTCTCTACCTAAACTAAACCTAAATACAAAGGTAATCTATGCTTTCCTAACCAGTTTAATTTTCCTAACTGACACGGTTTGACCATGGTAGCTGCATCGAATAGACATTTCACAAGTACCTAATGACGGCTTCCCAATAATTTGGCCTTATTCTATCTTGCCTTGGGGATTTTCTACTCGTATGCTCTCTATTGTGGACTCAGCTCCACGGACTATATATGGATTCATCTCCACGGACTACCCCATGTGGCTTCTGACATTACTTGCTTTCTACCTATCTGGTGTAGTTCTTGCCCTTCTATGAATCGAATCTCGACTACCCTTACCAACTTTCACCATTGGCATATAGTTTCAATTCAATTATATGTGCATCGGTAACCTTTCACAATCTTTGCTACTAACTCAAATGATGTCGTCTTGCACCACGCTAAATAACTTGAGCATAAGTATGCTCCTACTAACTGTAGCTTCATAAAATCCTCAATGCATAACCTAATGCCCAAACTCTTCCAATGGTATGTCTAATCACCTCAACACTTAGATACCAAGTGGGATAACCCAAATCTGAATGGTGTCTCTTCCTATGGTACTTCCTACTTAGCTCTTTGCCATATCTCTATTTTCCTCATGGCTATCCAAACCGATGATTTCCTAAATGTTAAAAAAATAGCATAACTCCTTTCCCAATCCAGCTCAACTTAAGTCGTCTCTCTTTACTTCTAAACCGTTTCTAAATCTTTCAAAAATCATGGTACATAGGTATCATATTTACGGTCAACATAGATCTATCCCAAGTTCTATAGTAAAAGTTTGGTCTATTTTATCATTCAACCTTAACAATAAAAGTCCTTAAAATCAACTGGAGTTATAACCTAGAATCATTCTAGCATGAATGATAATCATCTAAGGGGTACTTCATTCGCGTACAATTGTTATGCACACGACTATGTATTCTAAGTTAGTCTTCCATAAAATTCCTTAAGAAAATAGTTTTCTTCCAATCCGAGGGATGTTTGAGAAGAATCCTTTTATCCTTTCCTTCGAATCTTACCATAAATTTTCTAATCTCCTTTCCTATGAAAATTGCCTCCGCATTCCCAATACGTGCAAATAACCATATCTTTATATTGACGGAAACCCATATCCTTAATTATCCATCCATTGAAAAATCTTGACTACTACTTTATTTAGGATACCTTTTGAAATTTGAACTTCCAAAAATTTATTTATTCCTTGATGTCGTTCCATGAATGAGACCTTTTTATGAAACGTAATCTCTTATCACTTCATTACAATATTTTACTTGCCTTTTGGTTGAGACTACTTAATGTGGAATGAGGCCTTGCCATTTTAGTCCACTAGACGTGATGACCATTACTTTGGTCTATACTTAAGGATTTCTGCATTTTAATACATTGGAACTACAATTTTCTTAAAAGGTATGTGAACACTGTAACTTTCCATAAATTATCTTAAAGAGGATTTATGTTACGTTTGGAATTACAAGGAATTATCTCTTCTGTTTATTATTGAAATAGACGGTACAAAATACGGTGACTATTCCTATTTTGTACATCTCTTTCTTTTGGGTATATTCCTTATTATTTTAAACAATACACTTTATATTAAAGCTGGATAATTTATAGAAATTTACTTTGTTATACACTTCATCCCAATGAATTAAAATACTACTTGAATCCTACTCCACTTTATAACAACTTCAAATTATGTCTACTAATCCATATCAATTATCCAACAATTTACTGTGACTAATTTTATGTTTTTACTTACTTAAGTGATTTAAGTCCACCAATCTAGAGCTATTACATAATCTATAAGTTTAAGAAACTACTACTACCATTATTTTCCATACTCAAGTATGTGCAACATTCAACCCTACAATTCCTAGATTCACATCTAGGCATCCAATAAACACAACTACTATGATATATAAATCCAATAACATGTATAAAATAGATACTTTCTCATTCTTGTCCACCTGGTTTGGCCATAGCCTTTAGAGAAAAACGCAATGTCTGGACTGCCCCTAGTCTATAGGTATCCTATTCTCATCTATACGGTACCAACTAATATCATGTTGCTATAGCGCCAAGCCTATACTTACCGTTCCATTTAGGACTACCTAATGCAATCAAGGAAATGCCTATTTGTTACTTAACACTCTCAATACGGATTGAAGAAGACCCTCCTTGACCCTTTTTCACTTCAAACCAAAACTTCTTGCATCCGCGGTATTCTTTGATACAACTAAAACATCTTGACTTACTCTTTCCTTATTCTGAATTAGGTTTACTCAAATTATAATTTTCATCATTTCTTACATAAAAGATTCTACAATTCAAACCATACTTGGGTGGAGAAACACAAGGTGATGCTCACCTTTCACCAGTACAAGAAGTTCGACCTAGTACTCTTTCCTTCCAATTCAACCGTTGCTTGGAAAAGTTACTAAGTTCCCATATTACTTTTTATCTCGGTCCCAATCATTCCAATGCTTCCAAATTCCATAGTCAATTCCATCCCACATAGCTATTTAATCCTATTTATCTAACTCCAACCTATTTCTTTCTTTTTAAATTTTAAGTGATAGTCATAAAATTTGCATTTTTCTTCTTAAATCAAAACCTTTGATTTTACCATTACTACAAACTAGTAAGTTTTTAAAACCCTTCATTCATTTTTTTAACAACCATTTACTTGTAATAGGGTCATAATATTTTCTTTAGTTAAATTATCAAAAATAATTAACTTAACTTAGTAAAAATATACATAAAAATACACCTTTCTACACACACCTTTCTACAATCTTCTTTCATAAATAAGAAATTTTCACAAAAGCGTGTTATACACTATATATTTTTCTCCAAAGAAAATGTAGTATTATTTTAACTTATTATTATTGTTTTAGGGTATAAAAGAAACATTTATAAAACGTTTTCGGACACATCGCAATTTCTTATTTACAAAAGGAATTCAAAAGTTAGACCTTACATACTTTCCAATTTTTCAAAAGTTCCATTGTTAAAAGCAGAGTGCACATGAGGTAAGAACAACAATATGCCCAAAAACAAAACAAAAGCTTTAAAACAGTTATTGAAAAATAGATTTTCACCAAATTCTTTAACTTTTCTTTTTAAACAAATTCCATAAAGTTTATCTGATTATTTTATATAAAATCATAAACCAACTTTTTTTTCAAACATTTCCACTTCAAACTTTTAGAAAACATTTTTATTGGTTTCTTACTTAGATTAGAGCAGACAATAGTTAATTACCTAAGCTCACTTATTCCTAATGTTGCTTTAAGTGTATAAAGCTATTTTTTCCTTTCAAAGATGGTTACTTAAGTTTATTTTCCAATATAGTGTCCAACTTTAATATGAAAATAATCTAGTCATGCCTTTAAGTAAATGTGAGTCCTTGGAACTATTACTAGTATGAAAATAGGCTTTCTACTCTAACTGAGGGAATTTGCCTTAAGTTTGTAAAGTCCTTTTTTCATGTTCCATTTACACTTTGTTGGCATCTTTAATATATGGGTCTCTTGGTACTAATCTTCTTCATTCACCCTTAATTCCATAATATGCTTGCTACTTCTAGTTGGCATAGAAAATCTCCACTAGCTCATCTTCATGGAGTAAGCCACTATAAACATGAAAAAAAAATTCCCACCTCAATTGTCATTACCTTATCATTTATTTTAATGCAAAATTGTTTACTTGTATAAGGGATATACCAACAACTACCTTATGTGCCCATATGTATAGGGTGTTGTGTATTAATGCACGTATCAAAAAATTATAATTACGCTCTTCTAGTTAGATTTAGCTCATCTTATCTCCTCGCTTATGGATACCGACGGAACCATATAAGGATGTTTACACTTGGAACCTTAGTTGTCTTCTCCGAGTCATTCTTCTAAGACTTGTACTCATTCTCATTATTTGTGTTAGAGAATTATTTTTAACTTTCCTATAGACAGTGTAGGCATGAATAAAAGGAATTTTGATATATAGATAAAATCTTTGGAAATCTTTTTGAAAAGTTTTATCTATATATGTATATATTTTCAAAACCCACTTTTGAAATTTTTTTGGAAAACCTTTTGAAAAACCATTTTTTAAAACGACTTTCCAAGTATGTTCGCTCAATACATACCTAAGTCCCAGGGGATCCTAAACCTAAGCTCTGATGCCAAATATAACAACATGCACCTCCTGACACACCAATCCAAAGCCTAATGTGACTTTCGGACTTGCGTCATGTCGAGAAAAACGAGCCGTTAGGATTTTAAAACATTATCTATACTATATTATTATTAGTGAGTTGAATTTCAAGCTCACACAGGTCCCCTTGAAATTTGGCAACTGAACAGTCGCATTTTTAATTTCTTTATATTCTAAACTTTAAAATGTGATAACTTTTTCTACATTGATTGGATTTAAGAATCGTTTTCACTATTAAATCACAAATTTAATTTGCTTTCCAATGATATCCATTGTTGATAGCTAAAAATAAATTTTTTAAAATCATAATTTTATATAGCAGCTTTAATTGCACAATTATTTTGTGTCACCGCTGTGTACCGCGTTTCTGTAACAGCATTATTATGATGATCATAAACATTACATAGTAGTTTTACCTAGATTATTATAATGTATTTATTATCTTTTAACATATTTGAAAGGAGTATTTTTTTTGAATTATACAATTATGGTTGCCTTTGAATATTGTAACTACATTATGTAATAAAGTAATAATTTTGATTGTGTTTGATAGTATTCAAACTTAGTGCAGTTATAATTTAGCCCCATCAAAAAATGGTGTAATAATTTATAGACATTTTTTGAATTAATTTAACTACGTTAGCATTTTTTTTATTGCATTTACTATTGATGATTTTGACTATATTTGATAATTTTATTCAATTTTAAAACAGTTATAAATTAATGAAATTAAGAAAATGCAATTATAATTTACCAGCAAGTTTTGGGTAAATTTAACTATATTTGAAGATTTTTAACCACATTTATGTGATGAAGTAATAAATTTGGCTACATTTCAGGAATTTATTCAATCTTAATACAATTAAAATTTAACTACATTAATAAAATGCAGTTATAATTTAATGACAATTTTGAATTATGCATGGTAGAAATTGAATATTTCAGCTATATTTATGTGATGCAGTAATAATTTTGGTTGTACACGATGATTTATTCGAGCTTATTGTAGTTAAAATTTAAATGCATTAAGCAAAAGCGGTTATTATTTTGCAGTATTTTTGGAATTAAGCAATTATTGTTTTTGAATATTTTAACTGCATTTGTATGATGCAATACTAATTTAGCTGTAGTAATAATTTTGTTTGATGTTAACGATAGTTATTTAACCGCATTATGAAAATATAATTGAAAAATGAATTTTGATTTTTGATAGCTTGAGATGATTAAATAATGACTTCACATAATTAATGCTTGATTCAACCGTGCAGCTCAGCGTTTAATACGTTGCTTCTAGGTTTGATGACATAATTTGGCTAAGTTTACTCAATTTCGTTTACAATTACGATGATCAATAATACAATAAGCATATAAGTTGTTGTATTCGGGCTTAAGGTAGATGCACAGTTTAAGTGCTGGGTCAAAACATGTGTTTTAGTGAGAATAATGTTGATAACCACCTAAAAGAGTTTATTTTTTATTTTTTGCAGTAAATTCTAAAATCACTTGCACCACCATCGGAAAACTTCTAGAAAACAATTGATGAATGTATCTTTGTATAGATGATTATGTAGTCATAGTTTGATTATTAGATATAGTTAATAGGTCAGACGAGCAGTGAGAGAATTTAGTAATAATACTGCATCAATGACACTCTTGCCTTTTTTGGCTGCAGGTACAAATACCTTCAATGGTTAAAATAATTGACTGATGTAATGCATCTATTAAGGCCAAGAAAATATCACCTATTTGCGCTCAAGCCAATATCATACATGCGTTGCTAGCAGTTATTTCTGAGGCTAAAAAATGAATGGACTTCTCACAATTGTTCTCTTCTGTATGTTTTGGATATTTTCAAATATTGGTTACTGCGACCAGCTGTATGCCATGTTTTGTATCCTGCATCGACATAGATCAGATTCGGTGAACAATAGTAATTTATATTGGAACCCATGTTATTTTCTTATTGCATCATCATTTCTATTCCAATTGAATCTTCTGTTTTACTACTTTTCCCCTGTACTACATCTATTGCTTTTTTCTTTTTTCTTTTGCTCCCTTTTTTCAGCGGTTGACAAATAGTTTTCTTGACTGTTTACAAATTTCATCCTATTACTATATTTCTCCCTATTGCAAAAAACTTTTGTTACTCTTATTTAATTGAATCGAACTGCACTGTGTCTTTGTGTCTGCAGTTCACAGTGAATACTTCAACTATATCTATGCACATTGAAGCTGCTGTGTAATTGCAAAAGCAACAACATTGACGTTATATGCCACAGTGAATATATCTATGCATTAGCGGATAAATTTTTAACAAATTATCCTCTAAATAGTCTGTGAACTTTAACATATTCACTGTAATTGTTTTGTTCGATTTTAATTGTGATTATCATAACCAAATATATCTATGTATTCTTTATCCTACCAAATTGTTATTCATGATGTAACACTATCGTTCAACAATGTTTTTCATTACCACCGTGTTAAATTTCTTATACATTTGGATATGACCTATGCAACAACAATATTTTTTTCAACATCCGTGTGCGAAGCACGGGTTCGCACTAGTAGAGCATAATTATAAGGGTAAGTTCTAAGACATTCTACACATTCAGATCTCACAACGGAAGTAATTTAAATATAAGTACAGAAAATATACATTTCAGAAAAACAGTCTCTAAAATACTTGATTTACTTATACACTATTTTCCAAAGTACAATATAAATTTGAAAAATATTTAACACAATAGGTAACTATATTATGAACCATAAATGATATGATAATTCCAACGTGAAGCTCCTTTCTTCACGTATATGCCCAATCAACTACTATACTGTCATCGTGTAGTGGTGGAAAATGAAAAGGAGGCAAAAAGTCCGGTGAATGAGTACAAGTTTAATATGGGATGATCATGTGAAGTCAACTTTAATACTACTCTAAGTGATATAGGGTGTGCTTCAAGTGTCCGTGAACTTCTAAGGTCTAATACCTAAGAGTTCTTATCTAACACAAAGTGTCGAGCCACACACTAATTTGGGGTTTATTGATTTAAGGTTTGCAAGTTTAACTATAAAAGGGGTTATACATCAATTTCAAGTTTAACTATTTACTATGATTTCTATTATAAGATTATAGATTCTAATTTAGGGTTTAACATATTCAATTTGGGTTTCTAACATCCTAAATCAATTAAAATAATCTAAATCTAATTGCAATGATCATCTTATCAAAGTTGTCCCCACTCACCTCAGACCTATGCTCTTTTTATTTGCTTTTCCTGAGAATACTCCTCCGTACGCTAGCTCCGCTTACTCCGTCTAGATCCAATTGCTTATGTTCTTCTAGGTCGATTTTATTTTGATTTTTGGAGAGTTTTACAGTTAGAGGAGAGTTGGACAGAGTTTCATTAGAGTAAATTATTATATTAATTTTGGGGTTATGTTAGGCTTGAATTTATAGGGTTTGCAAAAAAATTTAGGCCGTTAGATTTAGGTTGGAGAATTTTCACTCTGATTAGGCACACTCATCAAAAAATAAGCCAGAAAGGAATGATCGAAGCCATCCAATCTACGCTCCAGATTTCTACTTTTTCAAGTTGCATGGTTGACCTAAGAAGGCTCGTGATCGACCTATACCGGTCGACCATGCCATCCCAAGGGTTGACCCATATAGTTTTTTTTTTCATTTTCAATTTTTTTAAATTTCAAATCTTCCTTCGCCCGTAACTTCTTCATACTAACTCTGAATTAATATATATATATATATATATAGATTGTCCAGAAAATTGCTAAGGATGCAAGGGTATAGGTTTCGTAGCCAAATTTGGAGGTCTATGGAAATGTTCTTTTTAGTCCTTGTTTTAATTCAATTTACTTTTCTTATTAAATTTCTGTTTAAATTCTATTAAATTTCCAGGGTGTTACAGGGTATGTAGAAAAAAGTTGGACAACTTTTGTTGAATAAAAAATTGTTTATCGATAAAACGTTTTTCGATCATTTTATCGGTATTTCATCGAACTATATATTTTGGTAAACATTTTTCTAAAACAAATTTACCATCATTAGTTATCAAAGTTATTAAATCACTTTTATTGCATTTAATCCAAGATTCAAATATTTAAATAATTCAAATATTTAAATACAAAGTGTTTAAAATTCCAGGTCATAACGACCATTTTATATTAATGTTGCTAAAGCGGATGTTAAAATGCCTTTATTTGATGGGTGAAGAGGAAAATAGAAGGGCTTAAAGCGGATCTACTGTTTAATAGCGCTAAATTGAAAAAGCATAGTTGTTGAAGAGCGTTATGTGCTACAACGAGGATTTAGCAGTGCTTTAGCGGGGATTCAACTGCACAACGTATCTCTATTTGTTCTTAAGATATTTTATTACAAATTAATTTTTTTTCTCAGTATAATAATGTTTGTTGTAAAAAATAGTTGATTAGAGTTCGGAAATATTTCTGTTCATCTCGTGATAAATAATGGTAATATTTCATTGGTTTTATTTTTTAAATGCTAATTTATCTAGAAAAAACAACATATTTTCTTATATTTATGATAATATTTAAAATAATGATAGATATTAAAACTAATGAACGAAAAAATAGAAAAATAATACAAAAAATGTATGATATGTACATCTATTAAGTCCAGAGTTGTAGTTTTATATAAAGCTTTTATGTTAATTCAATGGTTGATCTCGTGTAACATACAAAATATAAAGTGGTTTTGTTTATTAAGGTCCAATCACTGACATAAACATATTTTCCTTTTTTATCTTATATAATGTATTCTGTTATGTTATATAAAAGGTCGATTCCCATCAAATATTTATCAATTTCAACATTTTATTTCAACCTAAACGGTGCATTCTCCTTAACTCAAGGAATAATTTTACTTTTTAGCTCCATTTAAAATTTTATTCTGACAAAAATACCAGCATTAACATGACAATTAATTCTATAGCAATACCAAACATGTAACAGTAAATGGCACAAGTGATATTATTTTTACAACAATAATTACGAATTATTGGACTACAGCGACCACATCAGTAATGTTCCTACCCTTTATAAAAGTGGTTTGCATTATGTCAATTAAGCTATTCATTTTATTGCTTTACCTATTCACTAAGACTTTAGAAATAATTTTAACTGAACAGTTTATTAGTGAGATAGGCCTAAAATCCTTGGGTTATATAGCACCAATATTCTTGTGAAGAAGGATTATGTCGACGAAGTTGAATCTTTCTAGTTGTAGATTACCATTATAAAACTTGTTAAACATTCTGATTAGGTCTTATTTTACAATGTGCCAAAATTTCTTGTAAAACACAATGAGAAAATCGTCCGATCCAGGAGATTTATTGGTCGACATATCACTAATAGCCTTAAAGATCTCCTCTTCAAAAAATGGGACATCCTAGTCATCCAATTCAATCCTAGTATTGGTGTGATATAAATCGTTCCATCTAGTTGTAATTTTATGACACCTGCTGGTTCCAAAGATATCTTTATGGTGGTTATTGAATGCATTATCGAGTTCATTTGGATGAAAAATTACAATATTATTAATGAGTAAGGAGTTTATGGTGTTACTATACCTACGACCATTAACTATTTTATGAAAAAACTTGATATTCTTGTCCCCTTCATCCATCCACTGGACCTTGGACCTCTACTTCTACATTTTTCTTCTTATATAATAACCTTGCCCAGTTCTTCTTTAAGGTTTGAAAGAACATTTTGCTCAAAATAATACAGGGTTCTAGTTTATTCTAATTTGTTTAATTTTAAGATTTCAAAAAGTAGATTTTCTTATTTTGATTATAACGTTGCCAAAACATCTATATTCCATTTTTTAAGAAATAGCTTGAGGCCACTAAGCTTACTAACAAACGTTTTGGATACATTTCTTAATATATAAAGTCACTGTTAGTCATTGAAAACTATTTGTTAGTAACTAAATTAGTGAAATTAGTTTCTAAGAGCCACATCTTTTCAAATTTAAATGATTTATGAGTTAAGTTTTGGGCCTCACAAAATAAAATGATGGGAAAGTGATCAGAATATATGATTGGAAGCTCATTAACCTATAAAAATGAGAAATTGTCTTTCATTTCCTCGCTAATGAAGAAACAATCAAGGAGAGCAAAAGAAGGGTTTTCCCTTGAGTTAGATCAAGTAAATCGCCCATTGTTAAGTGTAGTTCGATTAAATTGCCATTGGTAGTAAACTGGTCTAACTCCTCCATGGACGAAATATCCTCTTAGGCGAGCACTCACCTAAAAATCTAGTGACACTGAAATCCCCTCCCAGGACCCAAGAACCGATAGTAGGATATAAACTCTAAACACTTTCTCCAAAGATTTCTCCTATAATCATATTGTGTGGTCCATACACATTCGTTACGTTTAATAAAGAGTTGTCTTTTAAGTCGATGAAAACGAGATGCATCAAATGAGTTTTAATAATGAATTATATTAGCTTAACACGGTATTTCCCCCAATCCACCATTAAGCCTCCCGAACTACCCCTAACAGGGAGGCAAACCCAGTTGTTAATGTAGAGCCCCCCTAAACTATTGTAAAAATAGTAATTGGGGTTCTCTATTTTTATTTCTTGTAACAATACTATGTTAATATCATTATCTTTTATGAAGTCTACTTTTATTGCGTTTACCAAGCTCATTTAGACCTCTAACATTCTAACTGATGTATTTCATGATCTAAGTATATGAACCCTCTCACATTTCTTGTTTCTAGTGTAGTCAATATCACCCCAGTCCATGTTGAGGACAAAACCTAATCTTCTAGCTAAGTCAAGCATAGAACCAGTGGACATATCATTTAATACTGAAGAACAATAAGTACTACCCAAGCAAACTACCGAACCTAAGCTAGTGTCGGTGGATCTAGTAGTTGAGGAAGTGAAAACACCATGGAGCTGTGCACTCCTCCTTACCAACCTTCTTAGTTGAATAAATTTGCACTTACCCGACCGTTTTGATCCCGACACCGGTGTGCCCATATCCATATTTATCCCACCAATAGAAACTTCTACAGCTTAGTCGAGCTCAATGAGTCTTGGACTGCCATGTCCGCATAAACCTCTGATCTAGTAATGTTGGAATTCCTCCCCTCCATGAAACTAGTTGCTGCATTTCCACCCATTGCATCGGCAGGTAATAACTAAACCTATCCTAATGAATCACACTTATCCATCTCTCCAAAACCACCCTCCATAGTCATGCATACTGCACCAATGCATTCCCCTGCACATAGTTTAAAAACGACTTCCTCAAGAACATTAGAAGCACTCACTATCACACCTTCACTCCCACCACATTTTACCCTCATCGAACCAACATAACAACTTCTTGTTGAACCGCTCATAACTGCTACCCTTTCCCCTACTGCAGTTACTATATGACCCTGGCTAACAATCTCCGCCTCACCATATCTGCCAAAATCAGTCCATCCATAACCCTATTAGTTTCCCCATGCAAACAACCATCCCCTACCATGGTATCAACAACAACATTCAAGGTCAAAATCAGAGGTTCCCAATGCAACGCAAACTCTCTACCCAATGTATCTCCTACTAACTAACACCCATTGACGGTAAATTCCCCCCAGCTCCATTTAGCACCACTACATCATCCACTAAACCCTCCAACACCTCAAAACTGTTCATAGTTTCAAAACATTCCAAACCAGAGGACTTACTTGAAGCTGGCAATGAGATGGTCAGTGATTGTTGACCCAAGCAGTTGAAGAGGGGTCCAAGAGAAGTGGATCTAGAGAAGGAAGTTGTGTATCAGCTCCATTCATGTGTGTATGTGACATAACATCAATAAAGCCTGCATCTGTCAAGCTAGCTCACTACAAGAAACTTTATTTTTGGCTACGCTTAAAAAATGCTACCAAAACTTATGGTAGCATTTTGATAAACGCCGTGATAAAGCCCGCGGCTAAAAATCCATGATTTTTAGTTGCATTTATTGCAACGCCGCTATAAATCCTTTTGTTACAGCGTTTTTCAAACGCCACCATAAATCTTTTTGTAGCATTTTACAAACGCCACTAAAAGGTTTTTTGGCGCTACTAGTAGAGTTCCCAACTTTACCCTTGTTTTATGGTGGCGTTTATTCAATGCCACTATATGTTTTTCTATAGCGTTTTTGAAACGCTACTAAAAGTTGTTAATTATTTTTCAATATTATTTCATGTCATTATTCCCTGTTAATGGTCTATTTTGTTTCTACTATATCAATCAACAATCACTCACGTAATCATCATATTCAAACAATTTAAAAAACATATCAACCATATTATCAAATAAGATATCCATAATCATTCTGATACAATAGTTTTTTTGACAAAATGATCAAACTCTCATACAATAACCATTGTATAAAAATTTACACACTCGGTACTATTAAAATGTTATACATAACTAGTGCTAACAAAATGTTTGATTACCCATAATTCTTTATTGCGTGCATAAGTGAAAGCTAGCACCATAAAAGTCCAACCTTGCTCACTTTGAAAGTCCAATACCTACACAAGTGAAAGCTCAGCATATAGTCAAACAATTATGTTAATTCATAGGACTTCAAATTTGATATCAAACATCTACAGCATTGTACAAGTATATCATACTATAAATAATGTCATATAAACAATCAAAGTTATAAACGAAATGAAATAAATAAAGTCCAACCTTACAGTTATATATAAAACTTTGTTAAATTAGTTATATTATTATTATTTATAAAATTTAGTTAACTTAAACTTAGTTAATTTTTATTAACTTGGTTAACTTAGCTAATTTGTTATTATTATTAAAACTCCGTTAACTTAATTGGTATTATTATTGTTATAAACTTAGTTAATTTTGTAAACTTAGTTCATCATCATTATTATTTATAGAACTTTGTTAAATTAGTTATATTTTTATTATTTATAAAATTTAGTTAGCTTAAACTTAGTTAATTTAATAAAACTTGTTTAATTTTAACCAAACTTAGTTAATTTTTATTAACTTGGTTAACTTAGTAAATTTATCATCATCATCGTCATCGTCATCATCATTATTATTAAAACCCGGTTACCTTAATTATATTATTATTGTTGTTGTTATAATTATAAAGTTAGTTAATTTTTATAAACTTAGTTAATTTCATCATCATTATTATTCATAAAACTTTGTTAAATTAGTTATATTATTATCATTTATAAAATTTAGTTAACTTAAACTTAGTTAATTTTATAAAACTTGTTTAATTTTAACAAAACTTAGTTAATTATTATTAACTTGGTTAACTTAGTTAATTTATTATTAGTAGTATTATTATTAAAACTCAGTCAAATTAATTATATTATTATTATTATTATATACTTAGTTGATTTTTATAAACTCAGTTAGTTTATCATCATCATCATTATTATTTATAAAACTTTGTTAACTTAAACTTGGTTAATTTTATAAAACTTGTTTAATTTTAACAAAACTTAATTTTTATTAACTTGGTCAACTTAGTTAATTTATTATTATTACTATAACTTGATTAACTTAATTTTATTATTATTGTTGTTGTTATTATTATAAACTTAGTTAACTTAAACTTAGTTAATTTTATAAAACATGTTTAATTTTAACAAAACTTAGTTAATTTTTATTAACTTGGTTAACTTAGTTAATTTATTATTATTACTACTACTGCTACTGCTACTATTATTATAAACTTAGTTAATTTACCACCATCATCATTATTATTTATAAAACTTTATTAAATTAGTTATATTATTATTATTTATAAATTTTTTTAACTTAAACTTAGTTAATTTTATAAAACTTATTTACTTTTAACAAAACTTAGTTACTTTTTATTAGCTTAGTTAACTTAGTTAATTTATTATTATTATCATTAAAACTCAGTTAACTTAATTTTATTATTATTATTATTATTATTATTATTATAAACTTAGTTTATTTTTATAACTTAGTAAATTTTTATAAACATAGTTAATTCATCATCATCATCATTATTTATAAAATTTAGTTAACTTAAACTAAGTTAATTTTATAAAACTTGTTTAATTTTAACAAAACTAATTAAATTTTCTTGCTAGCAAAACTATATTTATTGTTATCAACTACATCATTTTTCTTGCTAGCAGATAGCTAGCCACTATTTCAATTACAATGTGAACATAAGTAACTCTAAAATCACAGATGCAATAGTACGAATAGAATGGATATCTAGAAGTGTACCTGCATACAATTGCTATTACTGTTAGAAGATGCATCTGCTGCCTCTCCTTGATTATCATTTGCTAACTGTAGTTGCACATTTATTAAGAAAGTGTGATTACATATGATGCTATTAGTTAGATTATTATTTATAAAACTTTGTTAATTTAGTTATATTATTATTTATAAAATTTAGCTTACTTAAACTTAGTTAATTTTAACAAAACTTAGTTAATTTTTATTAACTTGGTTAAGTTAGTTAATTTATTATTATTATTATTATACCGATACTGATTGTTTACATACAATGCCATGCCGACTATATGCAGATTGGATGAGAAAATCTAATTCTACCAAGGTTCAATATCAATCTTAAGTTATTTATTTTAACAATAATATTGAGTGATTAGTATACTAATATCAATTTGCAGCTACAAGTATCAGATATTTGATACTGAGATCATAATCTTCCATCTTGCATTATTCTTCAAATATATTACCTTAAAATTGTTACTTTCTCCAAAAGCCAAAACATTCATAAAAAGGAAGGAAAAGGAAAATTGTTACAAAGTTAGACTAGAATAAAAAATTTATGAGAGAGATATCAAAGGACAAGGTACCTCTGAAAGGTATTCAAAGAGGTATTTACAGCACTCACGTTGAAGCATTGCAACACCAAACTGATCATATAACATAAGCATAGGGATTAACTAAGAACTCATTTCCTCTTTGTCCAATTCTAATACACCACCATGTATGAAATTGAGCATCACTTCAAAAGCTTTAAGAGAAACATCGTTGAATGAGATTTCTGAAGAGCTGCTTTCACTCATTCCATTTGTGAACACTGCATTTAATAAACTCAATAAGCGAGCTTTATAAATAGACACCAAACAATCAATTTTTTAAATTACAACACGTCAAGTGTTTTGATATTTTCATGCTCGCATCATGTTTTGTTATAATCATATAACCTAAATCCCTATAATTTAAAATAAAATATAAGCTTATGTATTGAACTTGAAGATAAAACTTGATCATGGACAAAAACTTTGAATGGTCATGCTTAGTTAAAAAGTATGCCAAGTTAGTGAGTTTGTGCAATTTATCAATAATTTATCATCCTGAGTGGCTGATGGTGAAACATAATGTACTTAAAGGAATCATGAAGATAAACAATATAAGAAGAAGAAAAACTTCACACTTGATCCACATTAAAGGTGAAATACCTTTGCAAGTGGTGCACTCCAAGCATTAAGGATAAGTTTGTGAGACCGAGTAAGAAGACTGTGACCCTTAATATATATACTTACATCACTATGCTTGTTATTGTGAAGGAATTTCTTCAGATTGCATGTAATGGGATGTGGTTCTTTAGGGAAATCACCAGACTTCCATTCTTGGTAGTTCCTGCTTGGGAGCTCAATTTTCTTACCCAAATCAAGTGGTTTCTTGTTCATCTTAAACCAGTCTATGATATCTTTACATTGCTTAACTAATGAGGGAATTTGAAATTGTATACCTAAATCCATCAAGCAAACAAGTTGTGGCTCTACAATATGAACACAGCCAAATGTTGACTTAATGAAATAACAGCTCAAAATTAACACAAACATGATTTACGCAACATAGATACATATTTATCTTTCAATTCAAATTATAAAATTAATCAAGTTAACCAATTTCCTTCGATATAAACCAATATATAATCAAGTAGTTTCAAATAGAAGACTGTGAATTGTTCATTTTGGGATGCACATATGCCACAGAGCATATACAGTCTAAAAAAGATATTTAATTTCAAAAGAATATTTCATTTGTTTTTCACAAGATAGAACCTTCAAGAACTTATATGAGGTTGGTTGATACTTTAGTATTACATATTAACAAAGACCAATAAACATTCAGTTTAATAATTCGCATGCCCCCAAAATAGGAAATTCATTTGGTGTGATTCTAAATTACCCCTTGTTTATACTAACTTTATGATTGTGATGATAACAAATGCAACTTTGATGGAATATATGTTACATATTTCATAACAGATTCTCGATGCCTGAGATAAGGTTAACTATTCTTGCATGAATTACACGAAGCAAATGCCAAAAAAAGTCAATTAACCATGTATTAGGCAGGTTAACTTGGTTACACCTCAAGCTAGAACTGAAGGTTTCTATATAGCAAATATTCACATACTTAAGCTATAAATCGGGTGTACCTTCAAAAGATGCAAAAGCAGGTAGATTCTTTCCTTTTGTTAATGATGGAATAGAGCTGGATGAAGTGGATTGAGATGATAATGACCTTATTTGGTCTTGCCCTACTGGAAGAATCCCAAGTATCCGGCCACTCTTCAAGGTTCTCCAATTTGTTTATGTCTAACTTCCGTGGTATCATCAAAGTAACATGTTGGTTTGAAGTAATGACCACAATCAAAATGATTGTGTATGTAGACATTTTGACAGCAATTACAATACCAAGTTCACTTTTGACAGGATTAAGAGTTTTTTCTTTAACTAAACTTTTATACACTTTGCCAAATCCACCTTCACCAAGTACAGTTTCAGGCCTAAAATTCTTCGTTGCACTTTTCAGTTCACCATATGTGAATACTTTAAGGTTTGGGTGGTCAAGAATTGACCCTCCAGATGAAAGTCATCTACATTGACACCACTGCCTGTTGATTGAACAAATGTGCTACTAGTGTTTGATAGTTTGCTAGTTATTGTAGTGCTGCTGCTTGTTTTTGATGCTAAATGGCCTTTTTAAATACCAAAAAATTATGATAGTGACTATTGCATATTATTTAAGTTGAAATCATAAATAAATGTACAGTCAAAACTAACATTAACATATAAAATAAAGGAATTCAGGTTAAACAAATATTAACATGTTATATAAAAATAATATTATGAGTTTCACTCGAGCAAAATGTGCAAGTTATGATCAACTCTAATATGGAACAATATGATAGATGTTAAAACAAAAGACTGACGACTTCAATATCTTAATGATCCAGACCTGAACAGTTATACTCTGAATTTGAATGATAAACATAAAACTTAAAATATTAGGTAATCTAAATGACCAAACTCTAGAACCATGGAACCAATTACTATATTAGCATCAAAGTATTAACAAATTGAAACATATATTAACTTATATTTCACTCAATTGTCACAAATTTTAAAACGTGAAGACCAAAGACATGATTTTAAAAGTACCTTAACTTTTAAAAGGGCTAATCCAAGATTTACAAACAAATCAACATAATTGCTAATATACTTATGAATCCAAATAAAATTAACAAAAATTAGCAGATTTGCAGCTGAAACAAGTACTTGGACTGCTTGGTGTTGTATTTAATGGGCTCATAGACTTCACTTTTGATCCCAAACAATTTCCCATGTTCTCTCAAAATTTTGAGTTTCTTTCGTGTTCCACTCACTTTTAAAATTTACAAGTTTTCTTTTCAAAATCAAAAAATAATTCCCTTTGTTGCACTGAAGAATCCAATCTCAGCCCATCTCATGAAATTGATAATAAACGTCTCTAAAAAAAGGAAGAATGGATTGCTTTTTTATTCCTTTTGAAATTTGCAAGTGTACATATAGATTATAATAGAATAAGGAAAGCAAAGCAGAGAAATGAACTTGCCAGCATAAAGGAGAAACTAAAATCGTCACTGCAAATCCCCCAAATCGCCACTGCTAAGCCCGCAAATCCCCCAAATTGTCACTGCTAGCAAACTACACTGCATGCTTTCTCCTCCGCGCATCTTTCCCATAATGTCTTCGTTAATCGATTTTGGGTGAAGCCAGAAAAGTGGCAATTTTGGAAGGTGAAGATGAGGGATTTGATTAATGATTGATAAAAGAAGAAGAGAAAGAAAAGGCATTGAATCAAATCGAAAAAAATCTTTTTCTAGGGGTTTCATCGTAGTTCTGTTGAGAGGAGGAAGGAAAAGCATAAGTGAGAAAACAAATATGAGCAGCCATGAAAAATTTTGGCAAACTTTTAGTGAATTGTTGGCGGGATATATTTGGTCGCGTGTATTTTTTCATTCTCATATGTTAAAATGGTTAACGGTTGCATATAGCCTTAAACGCTACTAATAAATGCAACTAAATTTTTTTTCTCTTGCAGTGGCTTTTCCATCTATTTTGAGTCTCGATTCCTGACCCGAAACAAGTTGCTCCTCCACTAGAATTGGATCTGTTTACTTTGGCATTGACAGTGGCTGTTCTGTTGCAGCTTCTGCCCAGTTAACTTCGTTTAAGTGACAAAATATATCCTCCAATAGTCGAACGCCTAGTTCTCTATTGAGATAAAGGCCACCCAGCAAAAGTCCTTTCAACCGCATACATTTAAACGCTAACTGAAAACCATGTTCTCCCATCTCCTTCACTGGTCATTTAGCACGCAATCGTTCATGTTTAATGGAGGAAGAAGAGCTCAAGCATGTTGCGCGTCTATGGCCCAATCCATCATAGGCAAAGATTTTTATCGGATCTCGACATTCACGTGCCTTGTGAGATGATCCACCGCAACGAAAACAAAGCGACTTCCCCTTAAGTCGATTAATCCACGATATGCGATTTGAGGAAGTTCAATGATTGGCAAATCTCATGTGAAGATGGAGAGGGGGACGTTTTGGGGTTTCACTTTTACAACTTGGGCAAAGGTACGGTTTTTTGGAAGCGAAGATAAGGGAATTACTATATTTCGGTTGGGAAAAAGGAGTCAAGTGACTGTTGGTAGCCATAGAAATTAAAGAAGAAGAATACCTTATATTGTTTTTATGTTTATTCTAAGGATGAGTAATATTGGTGAAAGAGATAATTGATCGAAACTCATTGAGAAAAATGAAAGGAAAAAAGCAGGAAGAAATTATGTCCAAAATTTCGATATAGATTATTAGGGTGGTAATTTGGTAGATTATGGTAGTGGACGTATGAGTTTTGTGATCACAAATGATTTTCTAATATTATATCAAAGCAATGTCCAATCTGTATATGTTGAACCACAACCACTACACATGCTATGAGTTACTTGGATCAAAATCCTAGAAAATACACGCTATACTTGAAAGGGTGAGTTGAGAAATAATATCACATGGAGATATTAATGTACTTGTTACTTTATAATATTAAGGTAATATAACTGGCCCTTTATAAAATATTGAATTTTTATCATTTGAACCATGCATTGATATAAGTCAAAGAAATAAAATGTACTGCATCATGCGTAATAATAAAGAGTTGGAATATAAATACATACCAATATACGTATAAAAGGTTTTAAATTGGGAAAACCATGTTAATTTTTTTAATATAAACCTACCAATTGGTTGGAATTAATACTGCTTGGGAGTTTTATGATACCGGTTATGAGAGTACCCATTTTGACCGCCAATGATTGTAGCGCTTTTGATTAGTTTACATGAAGTGTTGTTACAACCGATCAATACATGTTGGGAGTTTAACATACACCGGTTTTGATAGTTTTCTACTAAATTAACATTACATACAACATTGGTTTTTAGAAAAAAAGAAAAAAATATTCTGAAAATTTAGGGTTTCCTTCAGCTATGGGGGAAAATCAATTCCCTCACCAAATTTTCTCAAATCTCTCTAATTCCTTCTCTCTAATCAGACCACTTGAGGTTTCTCACATCAGAAAGCCATCATGGGTTATCAACATAGATAATGATGGTTTCCAATTGGTCCAATCTAAGCAACAAAAGAGGAAAGAGGCCAAGAAAGCTCAGGAGTTGCTACTAGCTCTCAATAAAGTCGATCCAAAAGGCAAAGATGGTCAGAAAACCACCACCCAGCTCACAAAAAGGGGCGATATGGTGTTGCAATAGAGAAAACCGGTAGCCATCTCATTGAACAAGGAACAAGGCCGAAAATCTTGGGCTTATATTGTTGCTGATCAACCTCAAGAACCAAATGATGATGAATGCAATCTAGAGCATTTGCACCAATCAAGATCAATAAGAAGAAGTATGGTCTGGTTAAAGAAGAGGTATGTAAAAGAGAAACTGAATCATGGAGTAACTATGTTCTTGTTTATGTAGTGGGTACCAAACCATACTACTTGTATTTTAAATCATATATTCAAAGAGTTTGGAATCCGATTGGTGAATTTGAAATATTCACTAGAGAGAACGGGTTCTTTCTTGTGAAATTTAAAGAATCTCAAGATTGCAATTCAGTTTTAAAAAATGGACCATATTTCTACAATGGCAAACTCACCATAATGAGAAGGTGGTCTGATCACTAAAGATGGACAGAGATCTGCTAACTACTATGCTGATATGGGTAAGATTACCCTATGTTAATCTAAATCTATGGGACAGAGAGGCTTTTAGTGTCATGGCGAGTATTATAGGAAAACCCATTAAAATGGATGCAGCCACAACTTTAAAGACGAGATTGATGTTGGAACTGGACCAGCCCGTAGCGGAAGTTATGGGTGAATTTCAAAATTTTTACCCTACTAGATCTTTATTGGGCCTATGAAGTCTAACTGAATTAGAACATTTCTAAATTTCATTTAAATAAAATCATTTATTTTATTTAAATTCAAATATATTAAGATATGAAATTAATTTTATTTGATTTAGTTTATACATAAATGTATCATATACATATATGTGTGAGTGCATGTGTAACATAATAATCCGTGAAAGGTATAATATACCCATATGTAGATGTTGAACGCAACAGACATATTAGCTCATTTTGTATGTCATGTATGTTGTCCAAATATGTGCATGTATATGTGTTACAAAATACACACACATGTATGTATAAATATATTACATATAATATATGCACATAAAACATTTATATATAAATAAATATATATAGAGAAAGAGAGAGAACAATTATTAAAAACTATTTATAATTCAAAATTAACTTAGTTTTGCAAACATAATAATTTTAGTATTTTAATTTGTATATATTATGAACAAAATAATTTTTTCATCCATAAATAATTAATATAAAATAATCTATTGATGAAAATTCAAAATTTACAATTTTCAAAAATCTAGGATCATAAAATAGAGCTTAGAAAAAATCTGGAGATTTTTTAAAGTTGAAATATTATTTTTAAAAATAAATACATTGATTTCGGCAATAATTATTTAATATAAAATAATAAATTATTAAAAATTCATAATTTTAGAAATTCTAGGATCATGAATGAAAGGTTACAAAAAATTTTGAAGAATTTTTCAATTAAATTATTATTTTTAATAAATCATAAAAAGTTTTTCTGAAATAATATTAATTATTAAAAATAATAAAATTTATTGAAAAAATCCTAAATTTTTTATACGTTTCTAGAATGATAATATTTTTTAAAAATATATAATTGAATTTTAAATGTAATAATTATTTTATATATAATAAACAATTCAAAATTCAATAAATGTTAATTTAAAAATATGAATATATGTATGATAATTAATTTTCGAATTTGTAAATTCATATTATAGATAAATAAGTGTACTAAAATTTTAAATCCTATATATACCTTATATATGCATATATGCTATTACGAGAGAGAAATATACACTAATACAAATATATTAATATATATATATATATATATGTATGTATGTATGTATGTATGTATGAATTTATTAATAAATATACAAAAACAATTATTAATGACAAAAATTGATTTTGTATAGTAAACAATTGTCTATACATAAATCAAATAGTATAATAAACAAATTATGCACATAAACAAACTGATTTGTAACAACTACATCTACTTACAAAATCTCACCTAACTAAACATATAGTAGCAATATATTTAAACAGATATAAAATTGCTCATTACAGGATCATAGAATATAATTTAATTATTGTAATATGAACTAAAATTACCAATTTAATGATGACTTTGAATCCACGTTGAAGCAATGACTTTCCTTCTTTTTACTGTTCTTGATTCATCAGATTGCAAGTGTGGAATCACCGACCTCTAGCTATCGAATAGTATTATTTTAATTTGAAATATATTTGAGAATTTTGGAGGATTGAGAGCTTTCTACCCAGTAATGTATAAGGTAATGGCGGCCAAAAAAGGGTTAGTCATTTTATATATATATATATATATATATATATATATATATATATAGGGTTGTATTACAGAGAAACGAGGAAAACCTTTTTACCCATTCTCACTTGATCTCAACCCATTATCTCCAAGCTAATTCCCTATGTTTTAGCCACCCCTAGACCTTCCCAAAATCAAATTTTGCAGCCCTAATGATGGGCCTTAAACCCATCTAAGTCCAAGCCAATATACTATGCAATTAAATCTAATTTAATCGCTTGTCGATATTGTATATCGATATATTTATAACTGTTATAAATATATATAACATTATTTATTTCTCAAATCATATTCAAATTTTATAATTAATATTTCATAAATATTAATTAATTAATAACAATTATAAACTAATTAAATCGTTTAGTCTTAAGGAAATTCATCATTTCGGCTGTGTAACTCTTGGGTGTAAATTTGGTCAGCGATTAACATCGAACTATTCTAATGTTAACGTTCACACGTCACCTAGCAGGTGGTGTGATATTATGGCAAAATTTATCGCTTACTTTCGATAAAATCCAATTTTAGTTTAATAAGCGTTACCCAGTTGTGACATTTGTTTACACCAATTCTCTTCGTCAAAACTATATCACTTTGGACTTATGGAATTTGGTAATGGTCAAAATTCCAACCTCATCCACATTCAACTTTATAGTTCAAATACAAAGTCCTTGGTTCAATAATAACAATTATTATTAACCGAAATGATCTGGCTAGAGACTTTGACTTTGAGTTGACTTGAGTTGACTGTGACACTAACCGCATATAACTGAGGAGACGAATCCTCCCTTGAATAGTGCTTCACTTCCAATACTTCTACTCTACCCAACTATAGTCACTCAATGGATGTCATGCCATGATTTGGCTATAATCAAAGCGAAGCTTTCATATTGAAGATCCACGGTATTCTCAAGTCGAGAGAACTGTGTAAATCAGTCACATCGATATTTTCTGTTCGACCTTAGTTATATTAACCAACAGAAAACTATCGAGTGAGTCATTCCATAATTATCCAATAACTATTAGTATGTAACCCCTAGGTACCCCCAGCAGTCATGAGTAATAAACTGTCCAACATTTGGAGAGCGTTACGTACCCCAATCACAACAGATACATCGATATCCAGTCTCAATGCATCTTGACTAGGAACATTTAAAATGGTATATTTGTTTCGTTGTGATAAATTACTCACGGTTACAACACTTTGTAACTACTATCACAAAATATACCATTTATGGATTTTTCTATTAAATATACTTTTAATTAAGTTAATTAATTAATATAATCATATTATATCAAGTATATTATAGGAAGAAAATACCTTTTATTTCGAAAAAGATTGGTCAACAAGTTAGATATATGTAACAAATTACATAATTGCCCCTAGGGCATACCCCTAACTCTATCAATCTCCCACTTGCACTTGGGGTCAATTATGGAATCTAATTCCAACTTCTCCAATCAGTTTTCTCAAAACCAATTAGGTTTGTCCCTCGGTGAATGAGTATGCTATTATGTTTTAATTATCTACTTTGTCGATTAACTCTCTCTGACACTGATAAACTGCCTTTATCATGTGGAACAATTTGAAGTATGTCTATCGACTTCTAGTGAGCTTTAAGTTCTATCATGACCAATTTCATGACATTATTATCTTATAACAATATTATGGGATTCTCAACATTTGGAATCACCTTTGGCTCAATTATAAATTTATGCATTTATATCTATATACATCGGTTTATTGTAGTGCTATTCAAGTTAATGTTCTTAATATTTCTTTGAATCGACCACAATCACCTTTATTTTGAAACATTTTCAAATTAAAGATTTTAACTTGAATTTTATCATTGACATGTTATACTCAATATCACTTATAAAAGTTTGTGCCCAAACATTCGTTCATAAATACGCGAGAACGCCTCAAACAATCATTTAGTGATATCAATTTGGATTTTATATTTTCTCCATGTATCAAATACATAAACAAAACACAATATCATACACAACATAACCTGTATGATAATTCCTATTGTTAATGCGTAAGGAATCCAACTTACATGTTCTCTTTTTAATAGGGTGCTCTTGTATATCGTTTTGGGACAATCCCTGTATCTTTTATACTCACCATAAAGACATCATTTACAATCCAAAATTGAGTATTAACAAGTTGATTTTAATACAAGTATATTGTTAAAATCAACCACGTGTTGTTTACTTATAGTTTAGAAATATCAATGTACCTTTTAACGTTCTTTCTTATGAACACACGCTTCCTCTGCACTTTGATTGAAAATCAAACTATTTGATATTTCTATCAAAATACTTGCTCAATCTTGATGCTTATAAAATGATACATTCGTATCATTTCTTGGATCATATCCAAAGACTCACAAACCCAACATCGCTCCCACTGACTTGGAGGCATTTTTGGTTAATATGTGTAAACGGCTTACTCTAAATCATTATTTAGAATTTTCCGTTTCAATACATAAGTACCAAACACTAAGTCTTAATGAGCGATAATTTTGTGAGTAAATCTAAATTATGAGCATGTTGAATACCGAATCTGTTATGCTAATTTCAACAATTGAAATTTGCGATATTATTCTTATCAACATTGCTCATTTAATTCCAACCACATTAGTCTTTCCAATAAAGACACAATCTCAGCCGATGGATCACATCTTTTTGGTTACGACCACCAAAATCATAGTTTGATAGCGTACTTGGAATTCTTTCAGATTTGCGCATCATAACATATAGAGTCAACAATTTTAATGGTTTAATTGAACAACCGAGGGTAATGTATATTTTTGACATTAATAAGAAACTCATAGTTTCTCTTCGATATACGAGAATACTTATTAGACATTCTAATGCTATGTGTTCATTTAGGTTAGTTAATTTCACTTCATCTCATATAATCAGTTCTATCTATGGAATGGATCCAATTCCATTTAACTACCAAAAATTTCTCAAAGAAATTCCTTCACTATGAAGTTGATATATCTTGAAACAACAATTGTTTCTTAGTGCAAATAGAATAGGGATTCATAAACGCTTTATGAACCTTTTTATTTATAAAACTGATTTTAGTTTACAAAAATTATGTTTAAACATAAATATGTCATTTGATGATAGACCTTTTCAAAAACTTTTGGAGATTCATACAAGATCTCTCATGAACAATTATTACGTGCAATCTTTCGACTCGCACAACCTGCCAATTTCTTGGCCTAGGATATGTTGGGATTTCTTACAAACCCTCATCTTGTATGATTTTGTAAACTGTTGTTTAGATGAAATAATATCAACCTCGTGTACTGCTCTCAAGTACATGACCTTATAGAAAGAAACTAACTCAACTTCACTCACAATTAATCATAAATTATCCAACAATGTCTGATTACTTCTTATCGATGCATCATTATGTATCACATGGAGGAGTGACTTTTGAGATTGAATCTATATTCATTTTTAGGTACATTTGGAACCTTTTCCAATATACTCACTTATTCGACCAAATCAAATCATTTTATTCTATTGCAAGTTATTTTATTTTCTTTTTTTTATATTCTATGATTTTATCATAAACTTACTACATGTGTATCCCATACACATGTACGTGTTGGTAATAAATCATCGATGGATATAGCAAAGTATGTGGAACCCTTTTGGTATTAATAGACTTGTGAGTGCATACATCAATATGTATTAATTCAAAGAGTTCATCAACTCTTATGATGCTCCCGCTGAATGGGCGCATAGCCATTAATTGTTTGAGATATAATTAACCTATATCATATGATTCATAATCATATAGTAAATTTTTTTCTCAAAACTACGGCTTAGTATATAATTCCAAAACAATTTTAAGTAATATTAGACACATATGTATTTTTGTTGCATCACTTTTACTATGAAAATAAATTCCATAATATAGTTCTATTTCATAATGAATATTCATAATACTCATATTGAAATATAGTTATATCTATTTTCCAATCAATACCAAAAATAAAATTATTTCACAAATAATGTTCGGTACATTTTATGAAAACAATTTTCGTAATTTGATGCAATCATTAGGTGCTATATGGCATGCTCTCACTATTTCCGCCCTTACTATAATAGCATACTAAATTTAGAGGTCCACCATTCACTTAATATTGTTAATATTGTTTACTTATTTCATATGCTGCAACTAGTTTATAGTGGAGAGTTCTTTGGTCAAATATCTTGAACTCAAAGAAATAAACGTTATAGAAAACAATTTTATATATGAAAATAAATTTTGGAATAAAAATCATATTTCATATTCCAATATTAAGTATCGATTAGTATTACAATTCTTGTTTCCAATGTTTCTCTATGAAGCAGAAGTGACTATTCATTCTCTTCATTTCAACTTTACCTTAAATTACATTTATTCTTATACATTCGTTTTTCTTTCAAATGGTCAAACTATTCAAAAGAAAACCTTACTACAATATCATAACAAACCTTTTATAAAAGTCCATTCGATTATTCTTAACATTTAAGGCATCAAATATGTTGCACTTTATGTAAACCAATCAAGATGACATTTCAACGATCGAGTTCTTAGATGTATCTCGTAGTTTATGGTCTTGTGTTACATTAACACAATATGATCCTTTTGAAATCATTCAAGTTGAATACATGATCTTAAAATACTGTTTATTGGCTTACTTCGAATGAACTAACTTCATCGAAATATTGTACCCCACAAACTATGATTGTTCACCATATAACATTTATATGTGAAAGTACATGGATCAAATATCCATAGTCTTGAATTGCATTTAGAGTTCAAAAACTGATTTTGTATAGTAAAAAACATTTGTCTATACATAAATCAAATAGTATAATAAACAAATTATGCACATAACCAAACTGATTTGTGACAACTACATCTACTTACAAAATCTCACCTAACTAAACATATAGTAGCAATATATTTAGACAGATACAAAATTATTCGTTATAGGATCATAGAATATTATTTAACTACTGTAATATGAATTAAAATTACCAATTTAATGATGCCTTTGAATCCACGTTGAAGCAATGACTTTCCTTCCTTTTACCGTTCTTGATTCGTCAGATTGCAAGTCCTTAATCACCGACCTCTAACTATCGAATAGTATTATTTTAATTTGAAATATATTCGAGAATTTTGGAGTGGATTGAGAGCTTTTTACCCAGCAATGTAGAAGGTAATGGCGGCCAAAAAAGGGTTAGTCATTATTTTTAGAGACACACACACACACACACACACACACACACACACACACATATATATATATATATATATATGTGGTTGTATTAGAGAGAAACGAGGAAAACCTTTTTACCCATTCTCACTTGATCTCAACCCATTATCTCCAAGCCAATTCCCTATGTTTTAGCCACCCCTGGACCTTCCCAAAACCGAAATTTTGCAGCCCTAATGATGGGCCTTAAACCCATCTAAGCCCAAGCTAATATACTATGCAATTAAATCTAATTTAATCCCTTGTCGATATTGTATATCGATCGATATATTTATAACCGTTATAAATATATATAACATTATTTATTTCTCAAAACATATTCAAATTTTATAACTAATATTTCATAAATATTAATTAAATTAATTAATTTATGATAATTATAAACTAATTAAATCATTCGGTCTTAAGGGAATTCATCATTTCGGCTGTGTAACTCTTGGGTGTAAAGTTGGTCAGCGATTAACATCAAACTATTCTAATGTTAACATTCACACATCACTTAGCAGGTGGTGTGACATTATGGCCAAATTTATCGCTTACTCATTTTCGGTAAAATCCAATTTTAGTTTAATAAGCGTTACCCAGTTGTGACATTTATTTACACCAATTCTCTTCGTCAAAACTATATTACTTTAGACTTATAGAATTTGGTAATGGTCAAAATTCCAACCTCATCCACATTCAACTTTATAGTCCAAATACAAAGTCCTTGATTCAATAATAACAATTATTATTAACCGAAATGCTCTGGCCAGAGACTTTGACTTTGAGTTGACTTGAGTTGACTGTGATACTAACCGCATATAACCGAGGAGACAAATCCTCCCTTGAATAGTGCTTCACTTCCAATACTTCCACTCGACCCAACTATAGTCACTCGATGGACGCCATGCCCTGATTTGGCTATAATCAAAGTAGAGCTTTCATATTGAAGATCCACGGTATTTTCAAGCCAAGAGAACTGTGTAAATCAATCATATCGATATTTTCTATTTGACCTTAGTTATATTAACCAGCAGAAAACTATCGAGAGAGTTGTTCCATAGTTATCCAATAACTATCAGTACGTAACTCCTAGGTGCCCCCAGCAGTCATGAGTAATACACTGCCCAACATTTGGAGAGCGTTACGTACTCCAGTCTCAACGAATACATGAATATCCTCTCGATGCATCTTGACTAGGAACATTTAAAATGGTATATTTGTTTCGTTGTGATAAATTACTCATGGTTACAACACTTTGTAACTACTATCACAAAATATACCATTTATGGATTTTTCTATTAAATACACTTTTAATTAAGTTAATTAATTAATATAATCACATTATATCAAGTATATAATAGGAAGAAAATTCCTCAAAGTAAGCTAGATAGGTTAAATAATTTTTTATTAGATACAGGTCTTGTAGAACCTAATATTAGTGGGAATAAATATACTTGGAAATCTGGTTTGGTTAAAAATATCCATTGTAAATTGGATAGAATTTTAACTAATAAAGAATTTTCAAACATTTTTCCTAATTTTGTTTGTTCCACTCTTGAACAAAATTCTAGTGACTATACTCCTTTACTTGTCGATCTTTTTGTTAAAGTGGAATTAAGTAATAAAATTTCCCCTTTCAGATTTAAAAATAGTTGGGTTTTAGAAGAGGATTATAAAGTTTTGATGGAAAACTGCCTGAATTTCTCTTGTATTGGTACTAAACAATTTCAGTTTAGTATGCTTTTGAAAAATGCAAAAAACAATCTTAAAACTTGGAATAAAAATAATTATATAAATAAAAACGATTTGGATATTTTAAGAAAAGATGGAATTTTTTTACAAGATCTTGTAGATAATAATCCAGAGGATATAAATGTTGTCAATAATTTTTTCAATAATCAGAACAATCTATCTACCGAACTCTATAAAAATGTAGTTAATGTTAGACAAAAGGCTAAAGTACATTGGCTTACCCTAGGTGATGAATGCACCAAATTTTTTCATGCTAAAATGAGTAGTAGAAAGCATATAAATAATAGAGGGAATTAGGCATAAGGACAAACTTTGAAAAAAATTTAGACTGAAGGACACAAAGTTTCATTTTTGGGCTGAAGGACAAACTTTGAAAGAAAATTAGGCTGAAGGACAATGCTAAATATAGTAGCATTTTGTACAGTGCAAACATTGTACAAAATGCTAATTATAACTAGCATTATATCCAGTTTTACATTGTACAAAATGCTAGTTGTATTTAGCATTGTCCTTCAGCCTAATTACCTTTTAAAGTTTGTCCTTCAGCCTAAAAATGAAACTTGTTGTCCTTCAGCCAAAATTTTTATGAAAATTTGTCCTTGTGCCTATTTTCCACTAAATAATATTGGCAACATTATAGACAATGCTCGGAATTTATCTAATGCTTATGACAAAGTAATTAATGACGTTGTTGAGTTTTATGAAAAGCTATATTTCTCTGACACCAATGAAACAAAATTTCCTCGAATTATTTGTAAAAATATATTGAATGACAATGCATCTGAAATTTTACCTGCCCCTGTCACTTTAGAAGAGATAAAATATATTATTTTTAATGCTGGTGATAATAAAAGCCCTGGCCTAGATAGGTTTAATGCTAAATTTTATAAAAATCACTGGGATTATATTAAGGGACAAGTATTTGAAGTCATAAATGAATTTCTGGTAAAAGGTAAGATTCTTAAAAGTTTAAACCATACTTTTATTACACTTATCCCTAAAAATAAAAATCCCACTAATATAGGTGACTATAGACCTATATCTTGCTGTAATTTTATATATAAAGTTATTGCTACTATTCTGAGTAATAGAATAATTTTTTTTTTACCTTTTCTCATTTCTGAAAATCAGAGTGCTTTTGTCCCTGGCAGACTAATATATGAAAATTCTCTGTTAGTACATGAGATGGTCAGAAAATTTAATACTAAAAATGGTGATAATGTTTGTATTAAGATAGATTTACAAAAAATCTATGATAAAGTGAATAGATATTTCATTTATCATATTATGAGATGTATGAGTTTTCCTAGTAAATTATGTGATTTGATTCTAGAATGTATTAATACCTCTACCTTTTCTATTCTTATTCAAGGTAAATCAGAAGGATTTATTAAAAGTAACAGGGGTATTAGACAAGGTGATCCTTTATCACCTTGTCTTTTTACTATGGTCATGGAATACTTTTCTATATTAATGGAAATTGAAGCTATGAAGGGTAATATTAATCCTAGCAATAGAGTTCAACCTTGCATAAAGCAGCTTATTTATGCTGATGATTTAATGGTGTTTGTTAAAGCAAACAAAGGTAATGTAGACACTATTATGAAAATCTTTGACAATCTGAATAATTATGCAGGGTTGCAACTTAATATAGGTAAGAGTAAAGCATATTTTAGTAAACATAGTAGATATAAAAATGATGTTTTAAATGTTTTAAAAATTGCAGAAGGTAATCTTCCTATTAAATATTTGGGGATGCCTTTATCTGTAAATCAAATTAAAGATTCAGACTGTTCTATGTTGATTGAAAAAATCCAAGAGAGAATGGAAACTTGGTCATGTAAACTACTTTCTATTGCAGGAAGATTAGAATTAATAAAAACTGTTGTTTATGCAATCATTCTTTACTGGTTGCAAACATTTCACATCCCTGCAGCATCCATAAAAAAATAGAAAGTAGATGTGCTGATTTTTTATTGAGGGGTAAATATCATAAAATCAGTTGGGATAAAGTATGCACACCAAAAAATGAAGGGGGTTTTGGCATTAGAAATATGAATGATCTCAGTTTAACTTGTCATTTAAAATTATTCTGGAGATTTATTAGTGCTGACTCTATGTGGGCTAGGTGGATGAGGGCTAAATACCTTAAAAAGGGTAATTTCTGGAATATGTTACCAAATAGCAATCAATCTGATGCATGGAAGCAAATCTTAAATTGCAGAAATATTGGCAAATCTTTGTTAGAAAGAAATTTTAAGCTAGGTGAGGAAACTAGCTTATGGTTTGACCCATGGTTTAATAATGATTCTTTTATAAATTAAGTGGGATGAAATAATTTAGTCATTTGTGGAGGTTCCAATGCAACAGTGTCTACAATAATTAAAAACAATCAATGACAATCTCAACTTCATCCAATTACTAACCCACACAAGTATGAAATATGCAAAATTCATCTTGATCTTAGTGCAGACAGTGATTACTGGGAATGTAAAGCTAGTAATAAAGGAAGTTTTCCTTTAAGAATACATGGGATGCTATCAGAAATAAAGTCACCAAGGTTGATTGGTATAATTGCATATGGAACAAAGTGAACAATCCCAAGATGGCTTTCTGTACTTTTTTTGCAGTAAATAACAGATTGCCAACCTTGGATAAAATTAACAAATGGGGCAATAAATCTAGTTTACTTTGTTCCCTATGCAATTTGGTTAATGAAAGTGTCGATCATTTGTTTTTCGAATGTGGCTATTCATATTTTATCTGGAATTGCATACTAGCTAAACCGGAAATCCTAAATAATGGCCAGATGGATCTCAAGCAAGCTATTCAACTTATTAACAACAAATTTAAGGTCAAACCTATCAAAAGAGACTTAGCTCACATACTAATTACTACTGCAGTCTATCATGTTTGGAGAGAAAGAAATTCGCGTACTCATAATAAAGCAAGTAGCAATAAAGAGCAGAAATGGTTACTCATCGAAACACACAGCAAGATACTGCTTCAAAAATCAAAGAAAAAAGTGAAAGATCAAACCAAGTTTGCTTATTTAGCTGATGACTGGACAATCGAAGCTGACAGTAAACATTTGGAGCACTTCCTAACCCACCCGAAGAGCTTTCAGACAAGTCATCAACTAATTGAAGCTAACAATTTCGACTGTGCTTCCAATCGAGCTTGTGCTGATTTCCATAGGGAAGAATTAACAGATCTGAATCGTATTGACCACAGATCTGCTAATTTTCCTCTTTTGAACTTTTTCAGAGAGATACCTTCTTCAACAAAGAGATAGAGGGAATGAGGGGGAGTTTTAACAAATATTTATCATACTAGGAAAGGGAGAGGACAGTGAAGTGAAAGAAGTTGGACGAGAAGGATAGAGAATGACTTCATCGAGTCGCCATTTTTATTTTTTTAATTTTATTAGCTGAGAAGTTGTATAATGAGAATGGAGTGTCGACGCTTACCCTAATTAGGGTTTAAGCTTTAGTTGGTTCGGGTAGTAGCGTTATACCCGTTACTTTGTTTTGTGGGCTGGACACTGTTTACCTTCATTCAAAAAAAAACACATTACATATCTATTCATATATTTATTATCTAATTTTATGAAGTTTACTTTTACAATATAATTAGCGAGGGTATAATTTTAAAAAAAAAATTAAAACCCTTCAAAACATCTCAATTTGATGGTCCAGAATCAACGTCAAAATTACAGCGTACCGGTTTTTATTGGTTTTATAACCGTTTTTATTTACTCTGGTCTAGATGCAGTAAGCAAGCAATGTTCAGGGATGACCGATTAAAAAGAGGATAAAATCACAAAATACGTGGGAGGCAAACAGATACATTAGCTTCGTCTTCTTCCTGCCTGTGGTCATGAATCAGATAAGGCGCGAATGGAGTGCAGTTAAGCAAATTAGACAGCCACCAGTCCAAACAGTACTCGATCACAACGAACCATTGTAATTCCCACATATTTATTATGCTTGTATAATTTATATAGTTTCTAACATTCACGAAGTAAATTCATACATCGACAAAAAAAAATTGTAGGGGAAAGCAATGGCAATGGCTTCGGCTTTGCGCAGGCTGTCATCTTCTGTTTCGAAGAACAAAACACCCCTTTCTCGTATCTCCCAGTTTTATCGTTTGGTATGCTTTTAGTAATGTTATTTCTTTTATTTCATTGGTTAAATCATAATAATTATCATTCTGATTTTTGTTATTCTTGATGAAATTCATAGTCTTCGTTGCCAAGTGAGGCTGTCGATGATAGATCTGGTGTCACGGTATTTTCTCTTTCAACCTTTTGTTTTTGCCGTAAGATGATTTCTTTTTTGCGTTTGGTGAATAAAGCAAATCGATTGTTGGAATTTATTGCAGTGGCCTAAGCAACTGAATGCTCCACTTGAGGTTGTTGATCCAGAAATTGCTGATATTATTGAGCTTGAGAAAGCTCGACAATGGAAGGTACACCAATTTATTTTTATTGTGACTAAATAGTTTGTATAAGAATCTAAAATTTAGGCCTGGTACTACATAGAGTTGTACAATTTTGTTCCAGGACAAGGTTTATTGCAATCAAATTTGTAAAATAGGACTTAAATATAATATGTAGATATATCTACGCGTGTAATATCTTCAAAAAATAACAACATACACATTAATCCTAACGTATTTTATTTAATGATTCGCATATGGTCATTTAGCTTTATAATACCATGTTGTGGATTCTTTTAATTGGGCTATGACAGGTCATGTTGCATATGGTCGTTTAGCTTTATAATACTATGTTGTGTATTCTTTTGATTGGGCTATGACAGGTCACGTCTTCTTCTTTTTTCCATTTTGACGCCCAAACTTATAATGATGGTACACTGTTCCATCTCATGTTTGACAATTTTGCTTATAAACGCCTTTTTATTAATAGCTTCAATCTTACGTTTGATAATTTCGCCTACAGACGCCCTTGTAATATTAAAAACTTCAATCTCTAATGCTCCATTTTGCTCCTAACTACTTTTTACAGTTATGATTTCTTATATATGTTAATGATGTATTGTTATTGCAATTCGTCATGATGATAATTTGCTCAATGAACATTTTATGAATAGCCATTGCACTATATATGTACTTCAAAATAGAAGCAAATCCACCCAGTTTTATTTTTGAATATAGTAATGTTGTACTTTGTCTTAACTTTTTTTCTTCTGCTATACCTATATTGACATACTTAATTTTCAGAAGACTACAATTCAGATTCTAAATAGATAATATGCTATTGTATCTAAGATAAAGAAAAATCTGATTTTGTCACCAGTGAGAGGTTCTCTGTGATTTATCCAATTCAAAATGTTGATAAGTACGAAAAAATAGTTTAACATGAAAACCCTTAACGCATAAGCATATTCAGGTTTGACATATGCTATGTCAAGTCTTGGGCACGTCAAAGCACTTGAAGAAAGCCTTCATATTCAATGTAATTATTTCTGTTGCTGAAGTTCAAAAGTCTGAGCTATGCGCCCTTTCACATTGAAAATAACCATATTACATTGAAAAGAGTGTGGTAATAACAAAAATGATATGAAAATAATCCACCATGTTTTTATTCGCATTTTAAACGTATCTTGCAACTCTCCTAGCGTCATTGATATTATATGTTTATAACATAACATCTACTTTTTTTTAGCATTAATATTGCATGAATAAGTAGCTATATCTTAAGATCTTGTTTATTATGAAATACGTCACATTAAGGTTAGCTGTCCATGTCATGTCTGAGTAAGTGGCAATGTGCTTGCTTCTTAGATAGTTACCTCTATTGTTGATGCAAATAAATTTAAGGGTTATTTGGATCAGATTCTTATTTCCAATGCACATTTGTTAAATGGCAAGATTTTATGCTATCATGTCAAAGGCCCTTATTTTTAAAGAATGGAAATTATATCATTATTTGTTAAGAGGATTAATTATGAAATTGTCATTGCACATTTAATTGTGCATGATGCTGCACAGTTGATTGGAGGATGTCACTGTACGTGCTGAAAAATGATAGTGGTCCAAACATTGCAATTTACAAAAACACACACACACACTATGAAATAACACTGCAATTAAATAAACACAGTTTAAAGTGCGTACGTTACACGCTTCTATTGAGTACATAAATAAAAGTGAATATGCATAGGGCTGTCAATGAATACCCGAAAAATTCGAAATCCGGCCGCATCCGTATTCGAAAAGCGGATAAACATTCGATATCCGAAAAAACGGACGCGGATGTAGATACAAAGACATTCGCATCTGAAAATTATCCGTCTGGTCTCAAAAATATAGTTTAAATTATGTGTATTTAGTACAATAAAAGATATTTATTTATTGTTTTACTAAGTTTTCATATTATATGTACTAAATGCATATTAACCGCTCAAAACTATTTATTATCATCATATTTATTTAATTTTGACACTTTAATAATTAATGAGATTGAAAAAAGTTTATGTTAAACTAAAATTTTCCATTTATGTTTCTTGATTTATCGGACGTTAAAGGACATGATAATTATCCGATATCCATCCGTATCCGTGGATGCAGATATCCGATATTCGAAAATGATTTCGGAGGCGGATATGGATATGACACTATCCGCATCCGAAAGAATCTGTTGACATGCCTAAATATGCATCCACTTAAAAAAAATATCTCTAAAAGTATATGTTATATATATCTACCAACAAAAATACACCAAATAAACACATTCTATGAAAGTGCATACCTTACACACTTTTCAAGTACACATGTGACAAAAGTAAAGTTGTATGCAGCTTACTAAACTAGTTCTCAAAATGTAAAATCAAAACATTAATTATTGAAATGTACAAAATAAGCATTTTTAATTTTGTGTAAGTGTAAATATCATGCATATTTGAAAAAATAAAAATAAAATACAATTTCATGCTTCACAAAGTCATATTAAAAATAAACATGTTTTATGAAACCACAAACATTATGCATTTTTCAAAATAAACTATGTAATAAAAGTATGAAGTGTATGCACTTTGCAAAATTAATTCAAAATATGTAAGTTCTAAATATTTAAGATTAATAATGTACAAGACAAACACATTTTTTTTACTACATTGCAAACGTTAAGCTCTTCTCAAAAAGATATATAAATTGAAGTTCAAATTGTATGCATTTTACAAAATTAACTTGAAAAAGTAAGTACATATATTGCAAATGTAACACTTTTTATGAAAGCTAAAGCATTGTGCACTGTTCAATAATATACCTAAATAGTGAAATAAAAGTGCAAAACACATGCATAGAGTTCAAATTTAACTAACAATTAAATCTATGTACTTCATAAATATAAAATCTAAATGTTTAGCACTAGAAAACTTATTTCACAAAAGTGAAACATTATGCATTTCCTTGTAGTTTAAAAGAGGATTAATTGAGTTAATGAGAATTTTATAATATTGATAAAAATATGGTGGTAATTTCGCAAATATTTGGGAAACAAAAAATAGAAACCTATGGTGCAAAATTAGTTTACGGTGAAATTAATGAATGAACATTAATTTTGAGGACCCACCATATTTTTGTTTGTAAATCAGTGGGTAAAATTTCCAAAATAATAGCGAAGAAGATTTTCAAATGTATTCTTTAATTAATGTGTCTAGGAAATTATAATTTAACCATGAATAATTTGCATTCTAATGTTTTTAGTTTTTACCTTTCACTCTACAATACAAGTTTCACCAAACAATTAAACACATAAATAATTTAAAATATGACAGCTTTTCTATCTGAGTGAAGATTAATGTTCACCTTTAAAACACATACATCACTGTTTTTGCTGGCTTTCACTTTTTATTTTCTTTCTTTTTTTCTGAATCTCATAGAACCAAGCTCATGCTTGTAAACCCTAAAAGAGTATGAGTTGAACCCCAACATATACTCCAGGTAAATCATGGAATGTGCAACATGTTACTGCAAGTATTAGTACTTGTGCAATGATACAAACAACAAAGATAATTAATTTAATCATATTAACCTTGATTTAGCTGATGATGGTGTGAGTTTTTGTTTCTCAAAAGGATTTGGTGTTGGTTGAAGTATATTATTGTTATTGCTTTTGACGTAGAAGCAAATTTTCAGTGATTTTATACTTAATACCTTTATCGAATTTAGCATACAAGCCAACATGAACACAATTCGTCCTCATAGCCTCCGTGTAGTGTTAGTTTGGTAACTTGTCAATTAGTTCGTATTTTGTATGCTTTTATACCTCACGTACAACCACAATTTTTGCAGAGAACATGCTTGATGTCATTTATAATAATCCATACCCACAAAAACTTCATATATTTATCCAACTTAACTTCCTCAATTATAAAGGATCAAGCCAATGCGTAAGTTTTTGTTCTTTAAAGAATTTTAGTGTTATTTGGGGTTGAAATCGTAATATTTATCTTCTATGTCAAAGCTAATGCAAAATTTTCCTATGTGAGGCTAAATCACTCCTAGGTGATACAACTAGTTACTATAGTGTTGTCCTTTATATCAATCTGCTCATTTATGTAAATGGTAACAGCAATGTATGTTGAATTATATTTTAGGGTCTTGAGCTTATTCCTTCAGAGAATTTCACATCAGTATCAGTTATGCAAGCAGTTGGATCAATCATGACAAACAAATATAGCGAAGGGTATCCAGGTGCTCGATACTATGGTGGAAATGAGTAATATTCTTTAACTATTGTCTAAATATTACTCCATAATCGATGCATTGAGTTAGTAAAAGATATACATTTGCATTTATTGTTTTCAACATGTTATCTTGCTAGATATATTGACATGGCAGAAACCCTGTGCCAAAAGCGTGCGCTGGAAGCTTTCCGTTTGGATCCTGCTAAGTGGGGAGGTAAAACAGACATGACTCTTTTAGCTTGAACGTGAATTAAACAAAAAGGGAAAGAAAAAAAAACAACACCACCACCTTTTTTCCTTTTTTTGGGGGGGGGGGGGGGGGGGTTCTGTTGTACTTTGTCCATTCACACAACAAATAGTTACTGCTCCTTCAGCCAGATTGAATTAATGGCTAGGTGATGATCATATCCTTACACTGCATTCTTGTGTCACTTGCATAATAGAATGGTTTAGACAGTTCGATGACATAATATTTACAGTTGCTTGTCCATCTGGATAAATGTATGTTTTGTTGTTAGCCCATGCAAACTCATTGTTAAATATTATTTTCTGCATAAAAGTGTGTAGCTTTACATACCTTTGTTGTGTAATTAAACTTTGTTACATGTAATGGAGTGAATGTCATTGTTAAACAATATAGACTAAACATGTGTGATTAGAAATTTAGAATGAAATTCTTATTTAGAAAATAAGGAATGACTTTATCAAAACTTTTTTTCATATGCACTATTCAACATTAAACGATTATTGCTTTTGAACCATTCATGTATTACGAGTAAAAAAAACATGGGACACTTTTTTTTAAATAATAAATACTAAATGTTCCTTTAGTTGCAAATTTCATTAGCAACATGCAAATAAATATATTTAACATGCACTTGACCATGAAAGATATCCTATGGTTAGGTATTTACCTTTTTCATGGGTTGTGCAGTGAATGTGCAGCCATTGTCTGGATCTCCTGCTAATTTCCATGTATATACTGCATTATTGAAACCACATGAGAGAATAATGGCACTTGATCTTCCCCATGGTGGACACCTTTCACATGGTTATCAGGTATATATATGTGAGTAGCATATAGTCGTACAACAACTTGTATTCCTCAATCATCACAATTTATAAACATTTCCATGTGATATTATCGGAACCTATTGCACATTGCCAAGTAGCTTCATGTTGAATATGCTTCTACACACGCATAGTAATTATTGACTCGCTAAGCTTAATTAATGAAGTATTAAACATGGATCCAGAAATGTTTCAAATCAAATTTATTCTGCTATTAAGTTTTTTAAGTTTGTCATTTAGAATGGATATATCACTGACCATGCTAAATTAATAAGATAATATTCGGTAGAACTTTTGAATCCTCTTCAGTCTCCTTTTTCTAGATTCCCACTAGTCCTCATTGAAATTTCAGTAGAATCCTATAAATATATTCCAATATGTTAATCCAACACAGTTTACGGAGCTTGTTGAAGAATATGTGCAATATATTATAGGACAATTTTTTAAACCAAGCCCGAACAAAAAACATATTTCAATTTTAGACCTGAATCGAAACTTATTGCAAAAATAGGCCTCATTTTGCGCAAATATGGATTGCGCAAGTGTATTTTTGCACAAATATGAATTGCGCAAGTGTATTTTTGCTAAAAAAAATTATACATGCGCAAATTTGGATTGCGCAAGTGTTATTTTTAAAAAATAAAAAATTTGTGCTTGAGCATTTATGGAATGCGCAAGTATAATTTTTGAATTTTTTTTTTTACACTTGCGCATATTTGGATTGCGCAAGTATAAAACACTGAAGAAAATAAAACAAGGCCTAGTTTTGCAATTAGTTTCCTATGATGCCTATTTCTACAATATGTTATTTGGCCAAGCACTGTTTGAAAAATTGTCCTATATTATATAGCACTGCTTATATTTTCTCACGCTTCTTTAGAAATTTATGTTGCTTATGTCAAGTGAAGTATTTAATATTGCTTATAGGAAATGATGTATTCTCTCCTATTTCTGAATTAAATACTTTCATTCACTTACACTTCAATTTTGCAGACTGATACCAAGAAGATATCTGCTGTCTCGATTTTCTTTGAAACAATGCCCTATAGGTTGAACGAGACTACTGGGTATATTGATTATGACCAGGTGACTGCATAATTTATTCATAGGGAGAACTACAAATCAGTTTATGAAATTTTAGATGTAAGCTAATAAGTCATAAGTTACTTAAGTTCATAAGATGTGTATACACCCACCCACCCACCCACCCACCCACACAAAGGTGGCTCATTTGCCAAAATACCGAGATGCCAAACAAAATGTGCAACTGTCCATTTTCAGTGACAGCGTAAATCCTTTAAAATAGCTTAAGGCATGTGTCGTGAGGTCGGTACATACTTTTTAAGGAGTTTCTTTATTGCGTGTCCATCCGGTTGACCACTTGAGCTGAATATTAAAAATAAATTAAAATAAAAAACATATGCACACACTGAGATTCCACAGGTGTTCTATTCCTTGACGACTATCATTTTCTAATTGGCTGCGACTCCGATGGAACTTTTGTCAACATTGAATTATCCCTTTTTACGTTCTCTGTCTGCATCACAAATTTGATGATAAATAAATATTATGTGAATTTTATTTATTGATTGTTTTTAACATCATTTTAATCATCTTCATATGCAGTTAGAGAAAAGTGCAACTCTCTTCAGACCAAAACTCATAGTTGCTGGAGCTAGTGCATATGCACGTCTCTATGACTATGCACGCATTCGGAAGGTACCCTATTATTTGATATGTATTTTCTCCTTTAGTTGTAACCAACAGACACTTACTTGCATAACCAATACTCTTCTTCCAACCAAAAAAAAAAAAATCACAGATTTGTGACAAGCAAAAATCAATCCTTTTGGCGGACATGGCACACATCAGTGGATTGGTGGCAGCTGATGTTATACCATCTCCTTTTGATTATGCTGACGTAGTCACTACAACGACTCACAAATCCCTACGTGGTCCCCGTGGAGCTATGATCTTTTTCAGAAAAGGGGTAAAGGAGATAAACAAACAAGGAAAAGAGGTAGAAGTAGATTGTTATGGCTTTAGTTACCTTTTCATCACAGCCAGTTGCATTTGGTCATATCGTTAGGGTATGTAAATGACTTGACTTATCACTATGTTTCATTTGAAGGTATTATTCGACTTTGAAGACAAAATAAATGCAGCCGTCTTCCCTGGACTTCAAGGTGGTCCACACAATCATACAATTACTGGCCTAGCTGTTGCATTAAAACAGGTCTAATATCAAACACACGTACCTTTTTTTTTGACTTCAATGTTTATTGTCCATCAACAAGATTCACAAGATATGCATTTCAAGAAGAAGTATAAATGGTTTTTGTACTGAAATAAGATGTTATTTGTGAGTCTGATGTACATATTACCATATACTGAACAAATTCACCACCACAGTGGGATTCTTTTTTTTTTTTTGGATGTGTGATTCTTGATCTTTGATTTGTTCTACTGGATCTTTCCATTATTATTTCATCAGACATATAACTTGGTTTATGTGTATATCTCTTACTGGGCTGCATTATTATAATTGAATTACCACATATTTTTAGCATTATTTTGTATACATACTTGATATATTCACATGTGCTATGCACATTTTCATCTTTGGCAATGATGCTCTTTGGTTTACAGTATCATGCTACCGATACACCTGATGTACATATGTTTTGTTTTATGTATTCACTTCATATAAAGAAGTATTCAATATGAATGAATTACTTGTGTGGTGCATGGGCTGTGGTGCGATGTGTATAAACGGGTGATATCAGTTATTAATAGTACAGATTTCCTTTATCTCCTGCAGGCAACAACTCCTGAGTACAAAGCTTATCAAGAACAAGTCATCAGCAATTGTGCAAGATTTGCAAAGGTATTCTTTTCCTATATGTTTGTGTTTTTATCATGCTTATAGTTTACTAGATTCTATAGTTAAAATTATGTTACTAAATCGATTTAGTTTGTTTGGTATACTTTCTGCAGAGTTTAACTGCAACAGGATATGAGCTTGTTTCAGGTGGAACTGAAAACCATTTAGTATTGGTGAATCTTAAAAATAAGGTAATTCAGATTTATGTTTATCAATATCTAAGGCTAAACTGTGCTATAAATACATAACAAAGTATGAAAGAGCTCAAATTGAACCTCCTTCAAAAGAATTGTTAGCAGTAAAGATGCCATATCCATAAACCCATATAAAACGGAGATAAGGTTAGTAGTATAATGCTACATCCATAAACCCGTATAAAACGGAGATAAGGTTAGTAGTATAATGCTACATCCATAAACCCGTATAAAACGGAAATAAGGTTAGTAGTATAATGCTACATCCATAAACCCGTATAAAACGGAAATCAACTACTAGATGATAGCAAAGTACTGCAAAGAAAGTGGTAATCGTTGTTGTTTTCTTTGCACAATGAATAGCAAGTCCCTGATAAAGTGATAACAGTCTTTTAAATTGTGTGGTGTCTTCCAATTTCTTTTGAATAATAGACCATAAACTAATGAAAGCAGCTTCCAACTTAGATTCTTGCTCACCTTTAAAACCTGTCATCAAGAATGATAGTATGGGTTGTTATTTTTTTAAACTCCCATTTGGAGGTCAAATAACAGTATTTTATTTTTATTTTTTAATCTATCGCTAAACACATTATAATAAGATGAGCCCATCTTAATTTTTTATTCATTGTAATAACAAAAGAAAACAACCATTATAACCCTGTCAAAGGAGGTGAGCTAAGGACTGGGCTGAGGGAATATGAGACACTGGCATGCTTTAGTGACCATTTTATTATGGAAGTTGGAAATAAGAAGTATTCTGGTTAAAGGTGAACATAACTGGAGATACTATAACAATTTTGTAAGAGACCATAAATAAATAGAAAAGACAATATCATTGAATGAAATCTAAAAAAGGGAAGAAAGCAAGAGTTAATTAATATATGAGGATTCATGTTATTACTTATTAGTAAATAAGCCTTCACATAATTTCCGTCATACCACCTACTACAAACACATTATCCTAAAAAATAATTTGTTGCACATGATAATTTTGTTATGCCGTTAATGATCTGTTGGAGCATTGTACACAATCAAGAAAGAAGGATATCATGCAACTTCTCTAATTATAAACAACAATAATTTGTGCGTGTTTTTACTTTCCATCCTGCAGGGAATTGATGGGTCTCGAGTGGAGAAGGTTCTAGAAGCAGTTCACATTGCAGCTAATAAAAACACAGTACCTGGCGATGTCTCTGCAATGGTTCCTGGTGGCATTAGAATGGGTTAGTATTTCCTTTTATCATCATTTGTTATATGCGTAGCTTACTTTTTCTGCAACATGTCACTTAAGATGTAAGACAGGTATCTTAATAAATAAAGTAAAACATAGTTTAAGACAAATTAGACACTACGCTTAAACCCCTCATTTTCTGCATGAAGGAACTCCTGCACTTACATCAAGGGGATTCGTAGAAGAAGACTTTGCAAAAGTGGCTGAATTTTTTGACAGCGCTGTTAAACTAGCTGTGAAGGTCAAAGCAGAAACTAAAGGTAGTTCTTATAGATGATCAGTATTCTTTGATTGTCTTGTCAAATATAACATGACAAATTTATTTAAGACACGCTTTAATGCATATATAGGTGGGTCGAAACTTAAAGACTTTGTAGCCACTCTTGCAACAGATGCTATCCAATCAGAGATTGCAAAACTTCGCAAGGAAGTAGAAGAGTATGCAAAGCAGTTTCCGACCATTGGATTCGAGAAAGAGACGATGAAGTACAAAAATTAATGGGAAAAATGTTTAGTAATTCAAGGTGAAATTATTATCCTAATCATGTGAGATAATGAACAATGGCTGGCCGCTCGGGTTGTATATAGTCTAGATTCAACATTTCATCCATGTGTGTGTCTAATTATTGTATACCAACCTCAGTCCTATGTTGTAGCCACAACTTTACATGACCAAGGATATACCTCTGGACCTTCTTCAAATTTTGTCCATGTCCAGAGGTGTATCAGTAGTTTGTTGTGCTGGAATACATGAAAATCTCCATGGCATATATAGCTCATTCAATATATACTAACTTAGTTTGCTGTTCATTTTTTATTTTTGCAGCGAAGGGCGCTTATGATCAGTAAAGGAATTATCCAAACTGCAATACAATGTTACAGGGTAATGGTTGTAAGCACTTAAAATAGTATTATGTTATTCGGATGTACAAATATAATTATTTCTACTTCAAAGCACTTTAATGCGATTCATATCATGTACAAACGATCACCGTTTGCTTAATATGAAGATGAGAAATGTATTATAAAATTTCATTGAGGTTGAGTCTCATTACAGGGGAATCGTTGGTTTATAATTCCGCAGTGCTTTACCATAAGTAGCATGATAATATCAATTTGACCCATCAGTTCATTTATGACTGAGAATAGCGAAAAATAAAGGATATTAGTCTTGATTGATGAGTTAATTTAACCTATCTAACAGTATTCATGTACGCAATAAGGTGTATGTCCCCACATCAAACTATGTTCAACTAAAATAAATAAATAAATCATGTTTTGTTATGTTAGCAAAAAAAATTGTCTACCATTACCATCCCCAATTGATTACTTTTGCGAAGGTGATGGTTCTATGTCCTTGTATCAGTCAAATAATATTAAAACAATCAAAGTAAATGTAAAAATATGAAAATATGAAGAAGAAAGTAAGACGAGGAGCAATTTGTCAAGGTCTTCTTTCTATTGTTTCATGTTTATAGCTGTAATTTGTAGCTGCTGGACGTTTGAGTGGGAAAAGTCTTTCTTTTGCTATTTCTTCCAGGGTTGATTCTTCCTTGCTTGTTAACAAGATGCTCTACATAGTACATACTCACTGAGAAATGGGATAAAATGAGAAAAATAATGGATCGAGGATCCATGAAATTAGCAAAAATTTTCAACTTTTCCCCAGTTATATTATTCGTAATTAATTTTCTTTGAGCCTAACATTCACTAATTTATTATTGTATTATTGTATAGTATAGCATCTGTGCAATTGGTCATATTTGTCTATACGTATATCTTGCACTGTACAAATAATAGACTGATGTAGATGAAATTAGAATAATATCATATGATAGACTGTACAGATAACAAACCGTTTTAATAAACTTATCTTTCTAATCATATCATATGATAAGTATTCAAATTCTTTTTCTAATGGATAAAGTACTCAATGCAGATGGATTCATAAGTAATAAAAACAACGAATTTACGACTACAACTGTTTTTAAAAATTTAAATTTAAATGAATATCCGAAATATCTCTAATGTAGCAATTAATATGTAAATTAGGTTCTTATTTTTTAAAATCAGAAAGCGCAAACTAATTTGTACTTTTCTAACCGAAATTGTAAATTAGTATGCGTCTTTCGAAAAGTTAGTACATACGATCAAACTCATATATATACCATTTATTTTTTGTTGGTTTTAATAATGCGTGACTATTTTTTTTACAATATCCGTTTTTACTTACAAACTAACAGGACAATCTAATCCTTTTAAAGCGTGATTGATATATTTAAATTAAATCTTTCATCGTATACTTAAAAACTCCTTCCACTCTTTCTAATAATATCATTACTCTTTGCTTTAACTCAAACACCGTCGTTTTGTGTGACTTAAACTATAAACCATTCATATTTCCGCTTAACGTTCAATATAAAGAGATAAGAGCATCTCCAATCCTATTTTAATGTAATGTCATGAAATGCTTATGTGTCTTCATCTATTTCACAATGTGAACTATATAAAACAAGCCTCTACAATAAAATAGAATATTGTTCTTCAATGCAAATGTCTAAAAGAATACAATTTTGTACATGTGTCATTTTAGGAGCAATTTAAAATCAAATAACTAAATAATTGTGGATATATGCACTTCCACATTGTAGACTACAATGTCTACAACTAGACATTATGTTTCACAATGTCTTGTGAATTGTTTGACACGTCATCTTCAAAATTCATTCAACATTTTCATTGGAGAAAGTAAACTTAACAAAAATGTTAATCGATTATGTGTCTTTGACTTTACATTCAAATTAACAAAGGGTTGAAGATGATCTAGATTATACACACTCCTAAAAATTATTAACCATTCTAAGAAAATGATAACTGGAATTCCCAACACCTCAAATCTTTTGTCCCCTCTTGCCTGTACTCATGCGGCAACATTTGATTTTCAACCTTGAGCACCAAATACAGTTTTCTTGTTTTGGCTTGTGATGCTGCATACTTTCCGGAACTAGTTTTATGCTCAACCTGAAATTTCAGTTCCTAATTTTGCTACGTTTCTTCCACCCACGTTACCTCTAATTTGAGTCCTACCATACCTCTTCTATTGTTTTTAATATATATATTTTTTATTGACCCTACCAGTACAAATTTGCACTTTTTTCATACCCTCTCCACCCAACTCATCCAATACAAACACAACCATGGAATCCGACGGCAGCATGGAGATAGCGAACATGCCACGACCCCCCGACCCGGAAGGCTCATCAAACGGAACTGCCACCACCACACCGGCATTCTCGGCCTGCTCGAGCAGCTACTACAGCGACTACAACCAAGGGGGCGACCTCTCCCCTTGCAACATGTCCCCCTGGCACCACTCCGCCGCCTCCCCCTATGCGGCCTCCCCTTGGAACCAAGCCAGCCCCACCGACCCCATCCACGACCCCGACTCCCTCCCACCAACCTGCCTGATCGGCTCCCTCGTCCGAGAGGAAGGCCACATCTACTCACTGGCCACCAGGGACGACCTCCTCTACACCGGCTCCGACAGCAAGAACATCCGCGTCTGGAAGGACCAGAAGGAGTTCTGCGGCTTCAAGTCAAGCAGCGGCCTCGTCAAGTCCATCATCGTCGCCAGCGACCGCATTTTCTCTGGCCACCAGGACGGCAAGATCCGTGTCTGGAAACTCTCCCCAAAAGACCCCACCGTCCACAAGCGCGCCGGCTCCCTCCCCAAAGTCAAGGATATCGTCCGTTGCTCCCTCAGACCCTCCAACTACGTCGAGGGCCGACGCAAGCGCTCCGGGCTATGGATCCGGCATTACGACGCCATCTCCTGCCTCAGCTACAACCAGGACCAGGGGCTGCTGTACTCCGGTTCGTGGGACAAAACATTCAAGGTTTGGCGGGTTGCTGATTTCAAGTGTCTGGAGTCGGTGGTGGCGCACGATGACGCAGTGAACGCGGTGGTGGCACCGACGGGGTTTGGTGGTGGGACGGTGTTCACGGGGTCTGCGGACGGGACGGTGAAAGTGTGGAAGAGGGAGATGACAGGGAAAGGGATGACAAAGCATGTGTGCAGTCTGACGTTGCTGAAGCAGGAGTGTGCGGTGACGGCGCTGGTGGTGGGGGCAGGGACGGAGGTGGTGTACAGCGGGTCGTCGGACGGGGTGATCAATCTGTGGGAGTGGGACGGGAGAGGGTACGAGCAGAGGGAGGGGCTGAAGGGGCATAAGATGGCGGTGCTGTGCCTGGCTGCGGCGGGGGCGTTGGTGTTCAGCGGGAGTGCAGATAAGATGATATGCGTGTGGAGGAGGGATGGGGCGGCCCATGTGTGCGTTTCGGTGTTGAGCGGACATGGTGGCCCGGTGAAGTGTTTGGCGGTGGAGGAAGATAAGGGTGGGGAGGGAGGGGGTGGAGGTGGGAGGTATGTGGTGTATAGTGGGAGTTTGGATAAGTCGGTTAAGGTTTGGAGGGTTACGGATTTCGCGCCCGATGCGCTTTTGCAGAGTCCTAGGCCATCTGTTTTTGGCTATGGGGAGTAGAGCTAGAATCGTTTTATGGTCTGTATGTTGTATTTATTGAATATTTACTTTATTTTTTCTAACGCACGGCCATTTATCAATCATCAAACTGTGATTTGTTGAACATGCATCGATTTGATTTATCAGTCTACCGAACCAATCATAATATTTTATTGAAACATGTGTAGCACTAGAGAACAAAAGGATAATATTTTTGATTCGGACAAAACAGTAAAAGAACGAAATAATCGATAGCGTATATTTGAGACAGAAACCTAAGCAATAATAAATAAATAAAAATGCGATAAAATAAAAAAGTAATCACTGATTGCTGCTTCGGTTGAAATGCAGAGCAAGCGTTGCTTTCGTGAACGTGGAAAATTATAACAGATTGAATTGATACAAGCGTTCACTTCCCTGTTCTTCAATCTAAAGATACAAACTATTCTTAATATATGTAAAACACTATTCTCTTTTGTCATTGTTGCTCCCCACAATGCAATGAATTTATTTCTACCCCACCTTGCCTAAACTATAGTGCATTATCTTGCTCTTCTTCTATTCTATCAAATAACATGCTTCATAAATATACATCTTTCATATTTTAGATCTATGCGACTTTTAACTTCTCAACTTCTATGGTGATTCAACCTACAAAAAAGTAAAAGGAACAAAAAATAAGAGATTTTATCAATGAAAGTAGAAAATGTAATATTCCTTTATGTCGTTTTGTAAATTTTATGCATTTTGCAAGATAGTAACGGATATGGGAGTTATGATCTAAACAATGATTAATATGAAATGGTCGATTAAGACACATGTGTAATAAAATTAATACACAATAGCATGCTCAATGCAAAATCTATCAGTAACCGAAATTATAACATACCGTAAGGAACCAAGCCATACATGAGACGGAACTCCATTGGGACAGTTTCTATAAATGAAACCACCTTACCATTTATCTGTTTTATAATTTCTTATCAACACAATATAAATAAGGTTTTGATAATTGATGCTTTGAGATCCGTCACTGACCATCAAGGGATGAAGATGGTATAAGTTTTTTTTGTCAACGTCAATTTTGGGACAAACTTTGTAAATAAAATGCTAACCTAGTGCCAACAACAATACTGCAAGAAAGATTTTGAATTAGTGGACTAAAGCTAAAAATCCAAATATAGTTAAAGTAAACAATGAATTAAGTTGAGAATTGGAAATATGAAACAAAATAATAGTAGGAAGCCACATTAGCATACTTGGTTTGCATTTGTGTTTAGGTAATTCGTATAATCTTCATAACTTAGTTTCACATCATTGAAATACCAAGAAATTTGGTCCTTTATATCAAGAAAACACACTAAATGTTATAAACAACCATTATGGTCAAAGGGGCAGATGTAAGGCAAGTTAGATTGGGCTAAGACCATAGTTGAAAATTAATGGATTGATTAAAAGTCCGGGTCTTTTTAATTCTAACCACATCTGAAATTATTGTCAAGCCTTGCCTAGCCAAACTCATTGTGAAAGAATCAAAATTTTACGTTTCTTGTTATATTAATTCATTGTTCATATCATTTTTTAGTGCTGCCTGAATTTATTTTCTCTCTTTGCAAACTATTTACTTACCATTATCAGAGGTGGTTAAGTTTTTAGCTTAAAACTTTTACTCGCTTTATAATATCATTTTTAGTTTAAAACTATTCTTCGAATCGTTAATGGAAAAAATAGAAAACTCATTATAAATCTCAAATTATATATATATATATATATAAAAGAATTTTCTAATACAACTATGACATCACTGTAATAGCAAAATCTATTTTGGATGATTAGGTACCATTTAATATGTTGGGTTGGCTCAAGTATCTAGACAAATTTCAAAAAGCAATTAATAGTTAGGTGTATTTATTGAAATTAATATGATGGTCCATTACGAAATCATGTGTAAATATAAAAGTCAATAACCATTTTATTTGTTTTTATTCCTTTTTCAATGCGTGTTGATTTTCATCATAAAAACCAAAAAGGAAAATTTTAAAACGAAATAATTTAATACGCAATAGCTATTTAATTATATTATTATTTGAAGCACATTCCATAAGCAATTAATATTTAATAGTGACACATAAGCATATTGCAAGAAAGGTGTAAAAATATAGCAAAATGGAGTTTCAGCTCAACAGTCTGATAGGGAAACAATGGATAAAATGCTTATTTATCGAGCCAATTAAGCCTGAAACAATTATTTATCTTGTACCAGTTTGAATCGCAACTTGATCTGAAACATAAAATACCCAACAATCTATCATAAAATTAATATATGTATGAACTTACATAAAATAAATTTATGTACTTCATAAACGTAGTTGATCCAATGATAATAGAGACCAAACATGATTGCCCCAAAGATCCGAGAATACAGTATTAGCAATAAGTCGGAAAATAAAATATTGCATTTATTTTATGCGATGATGATTCTGGTAGCATTTGCCATGCTGTAATGAAAATGTTTTTTTTTGAAATGGTACTTTATATACAACAAATCACTGTGACAACATATCACATGTCAATAAACGTTCACGCTCTACAAGTTTCGAACTTGTGACCTGTTGCACCAAAGCCAAATCACTTAACCACTGGAACAATGGTGTTTGTCGCAATGAAAATGTTTAAGACTTTTATATCTATCTTTACTTATTTCTATTCGTACTGATGTAAACATCGTGCTTAACTTTCCATTAGTTTGAGCTTGTGGCATATTTAAATTAGATTTCTTCACATTTTAAGCATTTCCCATGATTAAACTAAAGAAGAAAAGAATCTACTCAATATACTGTTTAATTTATATTACACAACATGATTCATCAGTTCTTCACAGAATGCAATTTATTTGATTCTAAAAGATAATATATACACACGAAATGATAGACAAGGAAAAAACTCCTGGATGGTAGACTTATAAAAGGAAAAAAAGAAGGAATAATGGCATATTTATGAGTTAAAGAGGATCTTAAGCATAGAAAGCCTCAATACAAATTAGCTTTTGAGTGTCGAAGAAAATAACACAATGACCATGATCTTGATTCAAAAATAATTTTAATAAAAAACAAATTTTAATTAATTATAGATGACAAATAATGATCATACAATTTTGAAATCAACTTAAGGTATATAATGAGTAATAAAGGATGAAGCATCAAATCAACTCAACTTAACATATATCAAGATATATTATCATTTCCCTAACCTAGTTATTTTAATGTAAAAATAGTGGACGCTTTTTCCTAATCATGAATAAGAGACCACATAATCCAACGATATTAAATATCACCCATATTGGCATTCTAGTATACCCACCTGACTTTAAATTGTTTGCATGACGTTGTACAAACAACAACCAAATTACCAAAGAAAATTAGTGGAAAGAAGTACTAAATGAACATTCAACATATTACTTCCTGAAACATGGGATATGGTAATTTCATCTCAACATGGCATATGCTAAGTTCATCTCTATCTAATTATTAGCAATCAAGTCAAATCATATTTTGCAAGTTAAGGACACTGCTCACCTCCTCATATTCACCCCTTCATCCAACAATTTAGTATTTTTCTTTCAGTTTAATCGGATTTAAGATTGTTAATTCAAACATGAAAGCGTAACATAAATCAAGATGCACTCGGTGAAGCGAGATAACTATTATGATTCTCATCAAAGAAAATGTAATTGATTCTTTTAATACCATTAAGTCATGAAATAAATTTTCAAGACTGCAAAATTCTGAAGCTCACATTACAGCACCAACACCCGATGCTTACTGTCTCCATAGCATTCTGCTCAGCCAATTCTCGGACATGTTATGCAGGTATTCAACTCCGGTCTGCATATCAGTGTTTCAGTCCACTTCCACATGCCTACATTTCCATTGGCATTGCTCTTGTACATCTTAGTTTTATAAGGAACTTTAGTTTTAAACTAAACGTACAGTTTCAACATGACTGGAACATTGGGTCACTCACTTTCATTTGTTGTTCCAACCGTACTACTGGTTGTCGTTGGCCAACGTTTAGTTGCTGTTTCCAACCGTACTAGTTGCAATTACTTCAACTTCATATTGTTAGCTACCAACCGTTGTCTTCATTTATATATTGATGTTGCCTTCTAGCCCGTGCTCTACCAGCATCTGCAAACAGTTTCAGATAGCAACACCACAACATTGCTTCCTTCTCCCACCTCATATTCAACTTGATACTTAGTCTCTTCCGACCACTACGACTTCTCTATCATTAACAACCAACATCCACATAAACATCATCAAACCCAACATCCACATAAACAACCAACCTCCTTTATCATAAAACTCGGAACCACCTCAGATCCGACCTTTAACCCAAATCTTCCCAGTTTCATGCTTCCAGATCCGAACTTCACCACTGCGAGCCCACATCATCGTCAACGCAGCTCTTAACAACAGTTCGGATTAGGTTTTACGGAGCGGAAACGTAAATGGAAACAAAGGGTATACTAGGATTTCAAAAAGACGTGGTTGAATCTAGTGAATGAAATTTATATTATTAGTAGTAAAGATAAAGATAAAGATAAAATAAAGATTATAAGTTTATAACTATAAGTTCAACAAGGTTACTTAATGTACTATTACGTAGATATTTAGACGTGTACCAAAGCCAGTTGATACTCTTCTATTGCTCCTTGTTCTTGGTACGTAGAGTGTTACTAATTCATAATTCACTTCTCTCATACAAAAAGGTGCAAAATTTTCATCTACTATCAACAGTAACAAGAAAAAAAATAGAGAAGCATAAGGTGTTAACAAAGAATATACTACTTCAACGTAATAATACAAAGTAAACAAATATAACAATGCGAAGATAACACACGCAGAACTTCAGCAAGTTACTTTATGTGTAATCTCAACAATACTAGTAAGGAAGCCTCCTTAATGTTTACACCCTAGGATTTTCCAGTTGCAAGTACTTCAAAAAACACTAGTTAATTAGGGTTCAATTTGAACAAATGGAAACTGTAACCTTGACCATGAACAAATTGTCGCAACCATAAGCAATCAAATTGTAATCTTAATACCAAATTGAATGAGCAAAATTTTGGACAATAAATAATATTCTAACACAAAATTAATGCCGATGAATTCCAAACCCCAAACAATTAAAAACCAAAGATTCCCCCAACAGTCATCTTTACTCCTAGAAAACAATTGCTTACCATCATTACCAATTAAAAGTAAAGAAACACAAAATATTATTAATAATATAATTAAGAACAAATTCATGACCTCTATGACAATGTTTTCTTAGTGTTTGGAGATGAAGAACAAAACTTGAAGAAGAGAGAAATCTCAAACGATTTTCATAATTTTTCTGTAATCTTCCACACTTTTTGAAAGATAATGAGGACTACATTTATAGCACTTAATTACTTGTGTTCAAATCAGCATGTATACGAGAAGAAATAAATTGTTACACTCAATAAAAAGAGGGAAATCTTGCTTGCTATTATTACTTTATTCAAACAGAGCATTTATTTTAATATCTTGGGGTTTCGAATACACGACCTTTAAAAAAATGCATATCCATATATGTATTGTTAATTTAGGAATGTTCAAATTTATTCTCTCCTTATATATATATATATATATATATATATATATATATATCCATTTCTGTTCCGTTAACTTTTCTACATTCTCATAAATGACTCAAACTAGTAGTTGAATGTCAACAATGAAAAATAATGATGGTCGATTGAAACCGCATCCAAATCCGAACCGCTATGATGAAGATTTCACACTTTAAAGATAGATTGTCTGTTTCTTGATTGGGCCCACCATAAAGAGGTCTCATGGATATCCAAAATATATAACAGCCCATACTTATATGCTTAGTAATTAACATAATAAATGATTTTGTTTAAATTACTTAAAGGTAAACGAATTAGAACTCAAGACCTATTTAATTGCGTTCGTAATGTATTTTACATATGAAAATAATATAAAGTTTGTTAAAATAGGATAAAACTATAAAAAGAGATGAAAAGATAAGTTAAGGGCAAAACAATAATTTGGTTAGAATTGGATCCTTATATTTTTGGAATGAAACATTCTCTTCGTTCATTGCCGCTTTCTTCTTCTTCTTAAAAGGAAATTGAGTCTCTCTAACTTAAAATTATAACGACTTTCCCATTTATTAAAGAAAAATTTCAAATAAAATCCAAATTTAAGTTAGAAGATTCTTCATAAATCCAGCTATTCAAGCTGACATTTTGGTGAAGATTAGAGTTAGATTCTGAAATCAAAAGCGCTTCAAGATACACTTTGATTTGAAGTTTGGATTTTTTAGATTTGGTGAGTGTGATTTATCCTCTATGCTCTATGATCACTAAATATGCTATGTTACTATTAAATGATAATGACTGAACTAATGTTTGATGAGTAGGCTTTAACTGAGATTTTTGAGATAAGAATCCTGATCTAAAGAACATTTATAAATGCTTAATCACAAAATAAACGTGTAGAAACCTTAAGAAATGACATTGTTAAATATGGTATATTGTTATGTTGATTGTTGATTGGCTTGGATTGATGTTTGGTCTGAGATTGATATAATGAGTTAAGGCATTTGTTAAGTGACATTGTTGGATGAATGTAGAGGTTGGAATGAAAATTGAGTAGTTAAACTCAAATGATGGGTTGAAATGGTTCATCGCCGCAAAGTCGTTAGTCGAGTATGAAGTAATACTCATTCGAATGTGGAACGACTTATAACAAGGGCGTGGATCCATGTAGAGGGACATTAGTATGAAGCATCTCGGTGACATGAAGCAAAACATCGAAGATGGGACAAGAGAAAGAAAGATGAATGGAAAGAGGCAGAACGAATTACTTGGTCTTGTGCATGGCTCAGAAATAATTTTTTAAATATTATTTTTTAAATTTTCGAACGGTTTTAATTTAAATAATTAATATAAAAATAGTTTGTAACCTAATTTTGAAACTTAAATTTCCAATAAATTTTTAAGTGATATTTTATACATAGAAAATTTATTTCATAATTTATGATTTAAAACTAATTTTATATTTAATTATTGATTTTCGATTTATATTTAAAATATTTTAAACAGTAAAAAAATATTTTTTTTCTATCGAACATGTTTTTTCTACCGAATATGTTTTTTATGGTAATATTATTTTATAAAATGTGAAACATAATTTTTACATAATATATATATATATATATATTTAATTTATGTAATTAAATTATTTAAAGATATTTAAATAATATATATATATATATATATATAAATTATTTAATTGTCGTTGAATATAAATTATGTATAATACACTATATATAAAATTTATACGACATATTTATGTAAAGTATGATGAAGTAATTAAATTATGAAGTGCGCGTATATATATAATCAACAAAATTATCTTTTAGTTTCTGAGCCGTGCCAATATAGATATGAACATAACAAGAAGAAATTTATAAGCATATTCATACATGCAACCAAAACAATTTTGTGACAATATCACTTGCATATCAAAATCGTCGCCTAACTAACAATATAAAATATAATAAAATATTATATGTAAGCATGTATAAATATATTTTGTTCTGAAATATATCTCACTTCCATTGCCTTGAAGTACACCTTGAAATGATGATGTGTGCTCCTTGAAAGAATTTCCGATCCAAAAGAGTGCTAGTCCTTAGACCGTTGACCACCAACTATCAAATAACGGTTGAATTGATTTGATTTGAACTTGGAAAATTTGAGAGATGATAGGGGGTTCGACCAGCAAAAATATGGGGATGTAGACTCTCTAAAGATCAAAATTAAATGTAGGAAGAGATGCTTACATAGAGGAAGGAAATGAGAGAATTTAGGATCTTATCTTTTTACTCAATCTCCTTTAATCTTAGCCATCTATTATCATCCCCTCTAGCCCATTTCTAGCTACTTATAACCCTATGTTGCTGCCGGAATAATTAGCCCATATCGTGGGCTTTAAACCCATTTAAAGCTCGAATAAATATTTTGCGTTTAAATCCAATTTAAACGCGCAACGATATCATATATTGATTAATATATTTATAACTATTATTACAAATACATTTAATAATATTTATTCAATAAATCAAAATCAAAATTTATAATTAATATTTTGTAAATATTAATTAATTTAATTAATTTATAACAATTACAGATTAATTAAATCGTTTGATCAAAGGAGAATTCATCGTTTCGATTGTGTGACTCGTCAGTTGTAAATTTAGTTAGTGAATAATATCGAATATTAATGTTCACATGTCATTTAACAAGTGGTGTGACATTTTTGCCAAATTTATCGCTTACTTGGTTTTAGTAAAATCCAATATTAATTTGTTAAGCATTACCCAGTTATGACTATTATTTGCACTAATTCTCTTCGTCAAAACTATATCACTTTGGGCTTATGGAATTTGGTAATGGTCAAAATTCTAATATCGTCCATGTTTAACCCTATAGTCCAAACATAAAGTCCTTGGTTCAATAATAACAATTATTATTAAATAGACTACTTTGACTAGAGATTTTGACTTTGAGTTGACTTGAGATGGCCGTGATACTAACCCCATACAATTGAGAAGATGTTTTCTCTCTTGAATAGTGCTTCACTTCCAATACTTCCACTCAACCCAACTATAGTCACTCGATGGACGTCGTGCCATTGATTTGACTATAATTAAAGTGGAGCTTTCATATTGAAGATCAACAGTATTCTCAAGTTTAGAGAACTATGTAAATCAGTCACATTGATATTTTCTGTTTGACCTTAGTTGTATTAACCAACATTAAACTACCGAGTGGGTCATTCCATAGTTATCCAATAACTATCAATACGTAACCCCTAGGTTCCCTCAACATTCATGAGTAATGCACTGCCCAACATTTGGAGAGCGTTACGTACTTTAGTCTCAACAGATACATCGATACCCAGTCTCAATGTATCTTGAGTAGGAACATTTAAAATGATGTGTTTTATAATATTATGATACAATACTCATGATTACCGCTATTTATAATTACTATTACAAACACACCATTTGTGGCTTTTCTATTAAATATATTTTACTTAAACATTTAATTATTTATAGCGTATTATAACAAATATATAACAGAAAGAAAAACACCTTTATTACGAACGAGAATTGATTACAGAGTTGATTAATTTACAATAAATTACATAATTGTCCCTAAGGCATACCCTTAACTCTATCAATCTCCTATTCGCACTTAGGGTCAATTATGTAATCACAGTTTCATCCCTTCAATCAAATTCTCGATAGCCGACCGAGCTAGACCCTTGGTGAGTGGATCTGCTATGTTGTCATTGGTATCTACCCGTTGTATCACGACCTCTTTCTTGTCAACGAATTCTTTAATGAGGTGGAACTTTCAAAGAATATGCCATGACTTCTTATGTACTCTGTACTCCTTTGTGATCTCCATCGCCACATTGTTATCATAGAACAATGCCATAAGGTTCTCGGTATCGGGAATCACTTCGAGCTTACTCAAGAAATTCCACATCCAGATTGCCTCTTTAGCTGCTTCGTTGAGGGTGATGTACTTGACCTTCGTCATGGAATCAACAACTATTTCTTGCTTGGAACTTTTCCAACTAACAGCTCCGCTGTTAAGCGTAAAGAAATAACTAGACACCAATTTACTATCATCTATATCACTTTGAAAGCTCGAATCCGTATACCATTTCATAAGGTGGTCTCCATTCCCTTATATGAGGAATAAGTTCTTAGTATTTCTTAAATACTTAAGTATACATTTTACGGTCGTTCAATGTTTTTTCCAGGATTAGACTGGTATTGGCTTATGCATCCTAATGCGTATGCCACGTTCGGTCTAGTATATAACATAGCGTACATTATGGATCATATAGTTGAAACATAGGGGATCCTCTTCATACGCTCTTCTCCTCATCGGTATGAGGAGCGTCCTTTTAAAAAAAAGATGATTTCAGACTGCGTTGGAACGTTTCCACGCTTGAAATTCTCCATACTTAACCTCTTTAGTATGATATCTGTATACAAGGATTGGGACAATCCCAACTGCCTCTTAGATCTATCTCTATAGATCTTTACACTGAGTATAGGCTGCTTCTCCCAAATCCTTCATTGAGAAATTCTTGGAAGGCCAAGCTTTCATTAATTGCAACAATGAAGTTTCATTGCCAATCACAATAGATCATCGACATAAAGTACCAAGAATACGATGGTGTTTCCCTTTTCCTTTCTGTATACACATGCTTCCTCCGTGTTTTGATAAAAATCAAACTGTTTGATTACTTTATCAAAACACTTATTCCAACTCCTTGAAGCTTGTTTAAGTCCATAAATGGAACAACTTACAAGTCTTACCCTCACTCCCACTGACCACAAAACCCTCAGGTTGTGACATATAGGCGGTTTCTTCTACATCACCATTTTGGAAAGCCATCTTTACATCCATCTATTATATTTCACAGTCATAGAATGCAGTGATGGCTAGCATAATCCGAATGGACTTGATCATGGCTACATGCGAAAAGGTCTTGTCAAAATTAACACCTTGAATTTGACAAAATCCTTTCGCAACTAGTCTTTCCTTATAAGTCACCACTTCCCCATCTGCATTTAGCTTTTTATTAAAAATCCATTTGCAGCTGATGGGTTTTATCCCTTCAGGTATGTCCGATAAAGTCCAAACTTTGTTTTCGTACATGGAATCCTTTTCAGATTTCATAGCTCCAAGCCAGAGTGCAGAGTCTTTACTTTGCAGTGCTTGTTGGAAAGACATAGAAGTGTCATCATCTAAGACACAGTCCTTCTTCTCGCCATCCACGAGAAAACTGTAGTATCTCTTTGGTGTATGAGATTCCCTACTTGACCTTCTCAGGGGTGTTATGATTGCGGTAACCGTTATTATTACCACCACCCGTAACCACAACCATTTTTGACGGTTATAGATTCTTATAAACGTTACCGTGACCATCTACGATGGTTAACCATTATATTTTTATTTTTGAAGCATGTTGTACATATATTTTCAATTATATGCATTATTGATGATAAATTCATATAAATCTAACTATTTTTTACAAATATATTTATTTGTTTATAAAACGAGCAATATGCATGCACATGTTATTAGTTCATGAATGCACATATTATTAATGGACAAGCTATTTCTTTAACTTAAATTACTAATTTTATACTTTAATGTTAAATATTATACAAAACAATCATGTATGGTTGGTATGATTAACCGCGGTTATCTAATTCTTCAACCGTTACCATAACTGTTACCATTATAGGTGGTAACCACATGAACGGTTGGTACGGTTGAACTGTTGATGGTTCAACCGTAACAGCCCTTCTAATAGGTTGCATTTTTTTTGTATACAAGTGAATTTGGCTCTCCCACTGGTTCGACCTTTGTGTTAATTTCTTGTGTCTCATCCAAGACTACAACCTCGCTGATAATTTCCTTTGACAGAAATTCCTTTTCTAAAAAGACAACGTGTCGAGAAGCAATAACCTTTTATTCCTCGGTATTGTAGAATATATATCCCATCGAGTTTTTGGGATATCCTATAAATTTACGAACACCGGTCTTGCTTTTGGTTTATTCGGACCAACATTCTTAATATATGCCGGACAACCTTGCACCTTCAAATAATTAAGTTAGGGTTTCTTACCATACCACATCTCATATGGTGTTTTAGGCATAGATTTAGTAGGTAACAAGTTCAGCATATGCGTTGGCATATCGCCAACAGGACATAGGTAACTCAGTCTTACTCATCATGGAACAAACCATATCTAGAAGGGTTTGGTTCCTTCGCTCCGACACACCGTTGTGTTATGGAGTATATGGTGGAGTAACCTGAGAGATAATCCCATTATCTTTTAAGTACTGTTGGAAATCCTGTTCAACATACTCACCTTCTCGATTGATCGAAGAATTTTAATCTTACGGCCGATTTGGTTTTCTACTATATTTTTATATTCAACAAATTTCTCATAAACATCGGATATTTTATTCATAAGGTACATATATCCTAGTCTTGAGAAATCATTAGCGAAGGTAACAAAGTGAGAACTATTATCTTTGATTATTATAGGCATTGGGCCACATACATCACTTTTGTTACTACAAATAAACATATTGAACATCTAGAGAGAACATGTCGAAATTCAAGGAAAAACAGAGGATGTCAAGTCAGAAGAAAGCAGGGTTATCAAGCACTTGATGTTATAAACAAAGAGTAGCGAACTTCAAACACTTGCCAAGGGATGCTAAATATCTTAAAGCAAAGGGTTGTCGATCCTCTGCAATAAGAAGGATGTCGCATACATAAGCAATTAGCAGATATAACAGGGTATCGAACCGTCAAAGATGCCGAACTCCAAGTTAAAAAAGGCAAGAATTGTCAAACTTGAATAAAAGAAAAGAAAAGGTATCAAGCCTCAACAACCATAGAGGTTGTCGGGCTTGAAAGGCGGAAGGGGTATCGGACTTTCAATAACTTCTAAAGATTCCGAGCATATGAAAAGCGGAGGTAACGTTAAATATCGACAGCGAATCAAGGTGTCAAGTTCACAAGGTAATGATGGTGCCAAATTATCAAACACATATACATATCGAGCCACTGCAACAAAGAGTGTCTTAGAACTAGTACAAAGAAGAATGTCGAATATTTAGACTCAGAATGAAGGTGTCGAGCTTCTAGAGATAATGAGCCTACTCTACACCAACTATTATCAAGCTACTACCACAATAACTATTGTCGAGTCCCTACCATAATAACGGCTATGAAGTAGCTACCAAAGGGAGATAGTATTGCCGAACTTATAAGAATAAGCAATGTCAAGCTTCATCAATGATTGAGACGATATCGAGTCTTTAACCAGTATCGAGCCTTCATAACTATAGCCATTGTAAAGCATATGAAAGCGACAAGAGGGTTTCGAACTCTTATAGATAGTAAGGGATATTAAGGTTTTAAAGATGTAGGGGATACCGAATATCTACAACATGATGCCAAAGTTTATCAAGATGGAGCCGTCAGAACCATTGGATTCAGGGCCATGCCACATGCCAATCATCCTTTATAGGAGCATCCATACAAATAGACCCCCTCGGCCATTCAAAAAGGATCGAATTCTTCTTTCCTTATTCTTACATTTTTAAAATTTTAAACTCTAAATTGATATGGGGATTTTAGAGTCTATTGTACTCTTATGACATTTGCATATAGGACCTTGGACATTTAAAAATTACATAGCACACTTCTTTAAAGGCTTGTATTTCTTGAATTCTACACATAAGGATTTTGATAATATACTTTTTGAATAGCATACTTCTTTTGGATGACTACATTTGACTATTCTTGAATAATGGATGAGCATATAACTATATTCCGGACTTGAGTTTGAATAGCAAACAAGCATACGACTTCACTTGGACTCGAAGTAGGGTTGCATATTTTTTCCAAGCTTGCATAAGACTACTTAAACCCTTATCCAAACCAATCCCGGCCTACCATGTATATTTGGTTTGCAAAGAAATTTGTTAACATTTTTGGCGCTAGAATGAGAGCTCGAACCTCTAATTCCTTGTATATCCATGTAATGAACTTCTCCTAAACCTGCATAAAAAGAAATAGAGGACTTTCTCAACCTGCATATCTCCTCTAAGAACTTTCCAAATCTTGCATAACCCATCTTAAACGATATAATGAACATTTTAGAACAAGGATTCTTTGAGCCTTGCTTGGCCAAACTAGTTTATCAAGTTACTCATATTTTGTGATTCCATGAGGAGCAAGTGTTAAGAGATTTGGCACTAATGACTTTAGACGAGTAATTCCTTATGAACCGGATAACTGGAGTATAAATCCATTCTATCTGGGATCTACCTTGATCTTCGCATTTTTCTCTACTCTAAGAAAAGGGAACAAGAAAAGGAATGATCCATTCTCAAAAATAAGGAAAACTATATACTCCAAGCTAAGGGAACTATCTTTGGAGATGAAATAACAAAGGATTTCAATAAGTTTGCCCAAAAGTGGAAGGGAATAATCGAATGCACTCCTACTCTAATAAGAACTTGAGAATTTTCAAAGAAAAAACTGGACATTAGAACTGAAGAGCCTATCAAAATTATAAGAAAACCAAATGGGAACCAAAGACACGATCCCCTAAGAATTCCCGATATATTAAACCCTGTTCCCTTACCACCTCCTATGAAAAAATCTATCTCCTAACTAAAGAGAGGTTGAATTATTTGCCTTTAAAGAAGAAGCAACCAGAATGAAAGAAATCTCGGGGATGCTTATTGCCAATATCACTGAAGGATGGACACAAAACCAATCAGTGTCGAGCCCTTAAAGGAACGATTGAGAATTTCTTGATGAAAGGAGAACTTCAAGAATTTGTTAGCAAGATTTAATCGAAAGGCAAATGTGTCTACAAAGATCAAGTGATTAATAAAGAAGAATTCTTCCTAAAAAGGATCTACAAAATAAATGAAAAAGCCTTTGATCCCGCCAAGATGGCCTGGTCAAAGCACCTCCTAAAGAGAGGTCAAAGTAAGCCTCTGGTCCCGCCTATAAAGCCTGGCCAGAGCACTACAAGCCTTCGGTCCTGCCTATGTGGTCTGGTCGAAGCACCTCCTAGAGGGAGGACGAAGTAAGCCTTTGGTACTGCCTAACATGGCCTAGCCAAAGCACCGACTAGCCTTCGATTCTGCCTATAAGGCCTGACCGGAGTGCCTTTTAGAGGGAGGATGAGGAAGACTTCGGTCCTACCTAAGATGGCTAACCAAACGCACTAACCAACCTAAATCATTACCTATAAGGTAATAAGGGGCTCAGGCCTAAATCATCGCCTATAAGGTGATAAGGGGGAAAAAAGTTCAAAGCCTAAATCATTACCCAAAGAGCGATAAGGGGCAAGGAAATCAATCAAGCAAGTTTAAATCTACCCAAAAGATAGGTCAAAGTAATCTTCTAGATAAAGAATAGTCAAACACATTTAGTTCTGCACCAAGGAAAACTTAAAGCAGCATTCCAAGGAGGAATCAAGAACTATATAGTATTCAAAATAAAAAAACTCTATTATCCAAAATCGAAAATTTTAATGTCGGATATGGACATCTGAGAAATTATGATTTGTTACTTGGACCCAAGGCTTCATTCTTCAAAATATCGAATTAGCTCTCAATCCTTAATTTCTGAATTGGAATTCGAATTATAGAATAACGGTAATCTCCGTTAATAGTCGAATTTCTGATTCTCCTACTAGATGGAATTTTGGTCTTATTATTAGATGGGTTTCTGATCTTCTTACTAGACGAATTTCTAGTTTTATTATCAAATGGATTTATGATGGAATTCTAATCCTATTATCAAATGGATTTCTGGTCTTCTCATCAATTAAATCTATGGTCTTCTTGCCAGATGAATTTGTGGTCTTTTATCAACGCCAATTGTGACTATTTATGCTTATGTGACAAAGAAAAATCTTCGAATAGACATTTACTCTGAAAAACCAGCCAGGATAACGATTTTTAAAGCGACCATGATTTTCCTATAAAAGAGAGATAAAAAAGCAAAAACTAAAGAAAAAGAAAATTGATTCGACATATTTAAAGTTTTGCTGATCATTATTCTAGAAAATGAATTTCGAAACCAAGCTTTCAAAGTTTCAAAAATTAACAAGAAACTTTTTCACAAATTTCTTTGGCATATATAAAATAAAGCGATCGATTTGAGAAATATAGTTTCTTAGGAGTTATAATTATTTACTTTGTGTTTTTCCAGGAAAAGTCTCATAAAAAGTGAAAACCAGAAAGACATGTCTAAAGCATTCTATAAGAAAATAAGGAAGAAGTGGATCTACATATCATATTGAAACTTTGTCACGAATCTCAAAAGGTACAATGAGTCCGCAAATACAAGGTTTAATCAAAATATCAACTACTCAAGTACAAATCTATTTGTCATTTTACATTCCATATATCACATACACAATTATAAATATCAAATAGAGATAAATCTTCCTAAGAAGGTGGAGGAGGTTGAGAAAGTAGGTGATGTTGATACACTTTTCTTTCCCTTTTCCCTCGACCTCAAGAAGACAAGGGTAAAGAAGGCTCATCTCTAAGCAAAATGGGAGGGCCTCCAATATTTTTGAGATGGTCAGAACACTCATGTAAAAAGAAACGCTGATAGCGCTTATATCCCGCTTCAGCTGCTCTACTCAAGCTCAGGTTCATATCTAAGCCTAAGAAGGAATAGTCAATTTCTAAGCCAAAAACCACTATTACTTCAAGTAAATAATCTATAAGAGAATCTAGTCGAGAGTTTTCAAGTGACTTCACCTTGGTTAATTTTTGTTGGGATTCAAGGTCCTGCGCTTTCTCCTTCAAAACTTCAACGACCAAAGAAGGCTTGATGGTATGATGAATCACTACATCCAAAAGTTCTTTGAGTTTCTTCTTCTTTTTTAGATAATATTCATATTGTCAACGGAATCAATTTGAATCTTAAATGCATGATCAAGTGTTTTGTTAGCTCCTTTTAGAGTTTTAACCTTACTCTGTAATCTCTTAACTTTCTACTCAAGTGCAAATTTCTCATGCCCTAGATACTCGACTCGACTTTGGTATTTATCGAGATATGGAGAAACATTTTCATCCCATTTTCCTTTCAAAAGTTTGATGCATTCATATCTAACCTTTTGCACCATCTGGAGATTTCTCCACGATCTAAACTGGAGGTAGGTTTAATAAGGAAGGGAATGCCTCTTTGCCAGTTGAAGATTGAGACCTAATAGTTCTCATTGGAGTAGGGGTGGGAAGGCTGGATTCACCTCCACTTGCGATAAGTTCCAAAGATTGATAAGATACTTGACTTTTCAACAAATATACTTCAAGGTCCTCTATCCTTTGATATAGTCGAATAATTTCTACATTAGCCTCGATTCTTTGGTCTAAAATATCAGATTGGCTAACTATATTTATGTGCTCCATCTCAAAAATCCCTTTATCTGTCTTTTTAATTTTCCCCTTAAAATACAAGGTCGTCTCTTTCATGCCACTTAATGTTGATTTTAGTTTATAATACTTGGTGTACCATTTCTGAGCTTCTGGGTTATTCGAAAATGAATGGACTGAAGCATTTTGAGAAGTGTGTCTCTTCTTGATGTCCAACATCAAATTAGCTCCGATATTGTCTAGATGGGAAAGAAGATCTGGATCACTAGATGCGAGCATCAATTGACTTTCTTATCAAAAATGAATTAAGGAAAAAGAAATCAATACATGAAAAAGGGTGCTCTTTTATTAACAGTAATAAGATTTGCAAGCGTAAAAAAAAGGAAAAACTACATTAACAACACAAGTTTTGTACATTCAACCATTAAAGTTTATACACGGCAGTTTGAGCCTTTTTAAGTGAATCCATGGACTTAGGAATAATAGAATTGAAGGAGACATTGAATCCTTGCAGAATATTAACTGGGGAAAGCGATGATAATTCCATTTTCCAGTAGGAAGACTGACTTCTCTGCATAATAGTTTAGCGTAGTTAGATTGAATCTCTTTAAGTAAGTTGTCCTTTTCATTACCCAGGAAGTTAAAGTGAAAGTGGGGAAACCGCGTGTAAACTTCGTGAAGATCCTTAAGAAAGCATTATTTTGCTAATTGGAAAGGTTTTAAGGGTTAATGTTTTCTCCTTAAAATCTCTTTTTAGCCCGACAAAATTACTTAAGAGTTCTCAATGATTCCTTAACCTGTGTGTTTCAGGAAAAACAAACTAAGCTACGAGAAAATAAGAATATTAATACTTATAAAGACTGTTTGAATTACATAATACAACAATGAAATTACTTAGGTTCATACAATATGGACCCTTTGTAAAACTCGAAAATGAATTTCTCCTTATTAAACTTGACCTTCTTAGGAGGAACAGTGTTAGGGGAAAGGGGAACGATCGTGATCCTTGGAAGATTCCAACATTCCCCGAGAAGAGCATCGATCCCATGGTCATCCAAATATCTACTTGGAGATGCCTAAGTAAGCCCCCGCTCTTCTTCCCTAAGAAGGAAAAATCAGTAAAAAGATTTCTAGAATAATTTTGTAAAGGAACTCTACTAAAGTGTCCTTATCTTCAACGAGTATTCAAAAGAGCGTAGTCAGCTCCGCATTCTCTTTCATGACTCTTTCCCGATGGAGCCGGGATCTTTTCAAGAGCTAGGATGCCCATTTTTCTTTGAAATCCTTCAACTGATTAGCATAGATGCGAAGACGTCTATACTTTTTAGAAGCTATTATGATCTTCAATCAATTTCTTAACTTCTCCGTTTAATCGTAGTACTTCTCTCTCACTCTTCTCATACAAAATCTTAAAGTAATATCTATTTCTTTTCCTTAACTAAAATCAGAAACTTATTAACTAACGCTGATGAATAATTATAGAACATTTAGAAATGAAGTTTTACACCTGCACTGCGGGAGCTTGTGGGACGATAGCTTGGGTCTTCCCCTTTCCTTAATAATCAGGAGGAGGGGCATTTCTTGATGAGATATCCTCCTGAGGAGAATTTTGAGGCCAAAAAAGATCAAGAAGATCCGCATCAAGAGCAGATGAGCCCAGTCCATGACCACCTGACCCGTACCATTATTACCTGGCCCATCAGGATCTTTGCTGCCATCGCCTCCATTATTCCCGAAATCATCATCGTTATCATCTTCATCCTCATTATTGTCATCACCATCTCTTTCGTTATCGTTGTCTTTGTCCTCCTCAGATGGAGGATCATCAAAAGATATTAACTCTTGGAGGCCAATAGCTTCCTCCTTTGAAAATTCATCTTGCAATGACCCAGGAACTCTCCCTAACTTAAGGTAAAATTTTCTCTTGAAATTGTCATTTAGGGATGGGAGTGAAGGAAAATCCATCCTCGGGAGTTTTTTATATTATTATGGTATGCAATAAAAATGGCATTTTTGTAACATTGCTCCCTTATCTTTGGAAAAGCTCGACCTATGAAGAAGAAACTTTCCTTTTTGCATGGGCAAGAGCGGCCTCTTTTCTTTCTAAATGATCTTTTAAATATGTGATCTCTATAGCCATCTGGATATTTTCATCAGGGCTCGCTCAAGTTATTTTTCCAAAAATTTCACTTTCTCTTCCACATCAAGCCTCGTTTTCTTTTCCTCGTTTAAGTTAGAAGAAAGTTTATCCTTTTCATTAATGATTTTATCCTTCTCCGATGTAACATCAGAAATCTGGTCTCTAAGAATTCTGACTTTATCTGTCAGTGATGAGATTTGTTCCTTAAAATTCAAAACTTGATTAGTAGATCCTGAGAAGACCACTGAAGAAATAACATATGTTTGGAAACCTGAAATAAATAAATAAGCATAAAAATAAATGGAGATATATGGGGCCAATAATTCATGCATAAAGAAACGTACCATAAGAAGTTGTTGGAAGAGGATTTGGAGGTGATCCCTAAAGAAGGTGAAAAGGGCTACAGTGGCATCAAGGAAGCCATAAATGGAGACTGAATAGCTGAACAAATCTAGTCCTCAAAATTTAAAGGAGCATTTTGGGCCAGAGCCTCAAAAGGAAGAGATTCAAGAGCAGGAGAAGTAAGTCCTAAATCATGATACAAGCAAAGAATGACATTGACAAATAAAGGAAGCGAAATGTAAGAGAAGGACTTGGGGTATTAGTAGCATCTACTCTGCCTTCAAGATGTTGATCCTGCATGCTTAAATCAAAAAAATTAGGATCTAGGTTGAGTATAGCTGTTTCTTCATTTGTTTCTTCGATATGGCAGGAAGGGTTTGGCCATCCCCAAGTTTATCCTTTTTGCCGGGAGGAAGAGTTGAACAACTAGACAGGTCATCAGAGTCCGCTTTCCTTTGTGATCTTCAATAGCCCTAAGGGCATTAATAACGGGATCCTCAACGGGAACAGTCACATGTGAAGAGGAGGTGGAAGTCTTGGCCTTCTTGGACTTAACAACTGAAATGATAAGAATCGAGCTTAAGTCAAGGAAGGGATTATGGGATACCGATATAAGGAACTTCGTTAAAATCATAACAAAAGGTTGAGAAATTACCAGAGGAATCACGTTGAATAGGGGAGTTAGTAGAAAAAGCTTTTTAGTTGCTAACAACCAAAGCTCATTTCTTGTGAGCATCTCCCTTAACCATTGGAGGTTCCCTAAGCACTCTATGATTCCTAGAGCAAAGAGTATTTACGAAGATTGGCTTCATTTAGAAGTTTAAGCCTATTCCCCATACTTTCAAAAGCCAGGTTCAAGGCACTAATTGTGGTGGCAATATAGGAATTAGTCTCTTTGGAAGCAGATTCTGAAAGAATAACTATCATAATAGAACAACAAAATATAGTATAAAAAATAAGAGGCTGTAAATCTTACTAGTAGTAGAGAAGGACCCCTTAATTCGAGGGGTATAGCACTTGATGTAAAAGAATTGATGTTCCTAGTCCCTCGCTTTGTTAATTGGATTGGTAATTAAGCTCTTCAAATAAGGAAGAAGACGATTTATAGAACCCTTTGATTGTTTGCCCACTTTACAAGATTTAATAATGAATGAAGGGTTTTAGCATTAAGAGAGGGAAGGTTGGCTTCCTTGGAAAGTATCTCCAGGCAACTTAAATAGGTATAAGAATTGGGAGTTAGCTGTATTGGAGCAATACCCAAATATTCCAAGAATTAGATGAGAAATCCTAGGAAGGAAAGGTAGCCGGAATGCCAAATGTGGATAGGAGTAAAAGCAAAAAATCCTTTCGGAGAGTTGTCTTTCCCACCAGATAGACCGACAACCAAGGCTTCTATGTTTATAATACCAAACTATCGGAGAATGGCATCCACTTCCTGTTGGGTAGTTATGAAGGATTGATTAAGCCTATAATCTCCCTTCTCAAAAGCACGAGATTTTGAGCATCCTTGAGAAGAAGGCTTGGAACCCTTATCAATTTTTTTGCTAGTTATTTATCTACCAGATGATATTACACGGGGTCATGGAAGTATTATATATTTTTTAAGAAGTTTTAAATACTTAAGAAAATGTAAAGGATATGTGGAATTCCCAAATATAGATGCAAAAAAATAATGAACAATAAAATGTCTAACCTATAAATGCTTAATTAAATGACAAATATTTAGTTTATAATAACATGCCAAGTTCATGAATGACTATCGAATTTATAACCGTGTGATAGTTCACTAAGTAGTCCAAGGCTAGATATCGAACCTATAATGAGATGTCGAATTTGTAGCTACTTAGAACCTTCATAATTAATCAAAAGCTCATTTATAATTGTTGAGTTCATAGCGAGATGTTAATTTTGTAACTAGCCATTGGGTTCGTAACAAAGAATCAAACTTACATCATGGGGTGTCGAACTTGTGATTAGTTGTCGGGTCTATGGCAAGGTATCGATCCCATAAATTGTTAGTGAGTTCGAAGTTGCTTAAAGGTACTTTAACTAATTATCGAGTTTAATACATAAACGACGAATGAATTCATCACTAATTAAAAATACTATAATTTTGAATCCATAGCGAGATGTTGAATTTGTACAAGATAATAAGTTTATAACCACAAAACCACCCTTTAAGTGGTTGTCGAATTTATAGAAAGGCAGCAGCTTATTATAAGGTTGCCGAGCTTGTAACTAAAATAACAATCCTTCAAACGGTTGTCAGGTTCATAACTGGTTTTTGAATTTCTAATAGTTGCCGAACCCCCAATTGATTGTCGAGTTTATAGCTAGTAATTGAAACCTTAAATAGGTATCGAATTTCAAATTAGTTGTCGAGTTTAAAAAAACTGATAAATTCGAAAACCGGAGACTAATCTGTAACAGGTTATCGAATTTTAAGTAAGTATCGAGTTGTTAGCAATTAACTAAATTTTTAATTAAGTATCGAGTTCCTAAATAGATATCGATCTTATCATCATCGAAACCCAAGAAAAGTATCGAATTTCTGAAAAAAAAATTGAATTGACAATAGCGATTATCGAGATTTAATCGATTAACAAAGAAATATACCACAATCGACATTTGAATTTAAACATTAAACTTCTCAAATTATATCCCGATTCAATCCCAGGAAGCTCATAAAAACGGCCAATCAATAAAGCCCTAATTTCGAAGTTAAAAATTCCCTCTGTTGTCTTTCATTTAAATTAATTAGAAATAGAAGTCGTACCTTGAAATCTAGCTCGAATGCCGTGGAGATTGAATTTTTTTGATTAAAATGGAGAAATTAAAATTCTTGTTTTAAGGTTAGCTTGCGGGGAAAAGTTTGAAGAAGAAGAAAACATGTATTTATAGAAGGAGAGAGCATCAATATGAAGCGCCAATTTCAATTTAAATGGACGAACGAGATTAATGCAGAATACCAATGGACATCAAACGTCAATATTGAGGCGGTAACTTGAAAAGTCAACATCATACTAAAGTATAATACTTTTGTAACGGCCTGCCTTTTCGACCTCGAAAGTCGGCACCTAATACATACACGATATTACAATGTCAAGCATCCAAGTGCCGAAAAGGCAGATTGTTAGGATAAAAAAGAAAAAGAAAAGGAGAAATAGAATCCCACAGTGGAACGACAACAAATAATATAACAAAGAAACTAAACTGCCACCCTAAGATACAAGGTAAAGCAGAGTTAAAAACAAACCTTAACAGCCTGGACAGTTATAACTTCATGTCCTTACAAATGCTGATAGGTATACATAATAATACAACGGAAAATAAAAATACTACGACGGGTGAACATCCAGCTCTACTCCATGAGCTCCATGTCCCACCAAGGACAACCTGGAAAATACTCGGTCTGATCTGAACATTATAATAAAATAACACCAGATCAGTTTGGAAAACCAACGTGAGAAAACTCAAGAATACGTGGATATATAATAATTCTATGAGACTATGCTGCTAAACACGAAATGGATTTTTACCTCACAAGAACAACATCCATAGATGAAGGAATGGAAACAAGTCGGGCAAAATCAGACTTGAAAGAATGGAAACAAATAATTAAACATTGAGAAGAGCCCCCGGAACTTCTCGATGCAATTAAGAAAATGATTCAAAGTTTGGAATCAAATAAGGAAAAGGAATTTTCCAACAATGACTAGGAGGGTGCACCCCCCATCGAAAATGTGCCTCTAGAAATATACTTGAGAACCATGATGGCTCTCGGAAACCACTCGCTCTTTTGTTTTAGTCATTTCCGACAAATGATATCTATGCTCAAATGAGCAACAAATCATCTTAAACTCAAAGAAGATAGTAGAATCGATAGCCAATAAATTAACCATCGAGAATAACAAAATGGTCATATATGAAAATTAGATCTCTTAAAACATGATTGTGCTTGATTTTCACATCACAAATATTTATAAAACACTTTTAAAAACACTCTTTGAAAATATTCTTTTTAAAGATCAAATTTGTATTTCTCGGTGTATTAAAAAGAAGGGTTAAATCAAATGTCATTAAAACATTATTTACTATAAACCCAAAAACACTTTACACTTAGCTTTACTTTTAAACATTCCTTTTTAAAATATTTTCTCATATACAATCTATCATTTATAAATTTCAAACAACGTTTATTATCCCGGAAAATAATAAATCAATTAAAATGCTCTTATAAATTTAAAAGAATGTTAATCATCCTGAAAGATAATTGATATAATTCTTTTATAAATTTAAATCCACATCAATTATCCCAAGAGACTATTAATCAATTTTGTAACTCCTTTAATAAATCAATTAATTAATTTTAAACACCTTTATTAAATCAGTAAATTAATTTTAATCACTTTTAGTAAATCAGTTAATTAACTTTAGAACACTTTCATTAAACCAGCTAATTAACTTTAAACATCATTAATAAATTTATTGATTAACTTTATTACAGTTAAATAATAATTAGGAATATATTTAAACCTCCAATTCTTTTCAAATACTTAAACAATCCTTTCAAACTTATTTGAAAAGAATTTACAAAATATTTAAGGTAAATAACATATATATATTTAAACAACAATAATTATCTCGAAATCCAATTTATAATCTTTTATAAATTTAAAACGACATTAATTATCTCAAAAGATAACTAATCAAATTTATTATCTCTTTATAAATTTAAAATAACGTTAATTATCCCGAAAGATAACTACTTAAATTTATAACTCCTTTTATAAATTATAATCAACACTTACCCTTTATTTTCAAAATTCCCAAAGTACTTGAAAATATAGTTTAAACAACTTTCAAAGTGCAAAAACACAACCAAACATTTATTTTGTAAAAATATAAGCTAAAGTTCAGCAAACAACAAGGGTTTAAGGAGATGATATTTCATACAACATGTCACAAATATTTCGACCCAACAATAATATAAGCAACATAAGAATATAAATAAGATGCATATAACAGTAAATTAATAATAGCAAGAAACCCTTTAGGGTCTCTTTACAAAAGTCACCTACAAAATAATGGTTATTTATCCAATCACCTTTGCAAGCGGGAAATCAAATCCAAACCAATAGTCAAACAACGATAACAACCATATTATTATCAACAATCAACAGTCAATAGTTAACATATTAATTATCTTCAAAAATAATCCTTTTACTTTGCAAGCACAAAACGGTGATTTATTTTGCTCGATAGATGTCCAAATAATCTACTTAATTCAATTATAGTAGGACGATATTTTATTCTGTTAAATAGATATCACAAACGGAGTATAACTAATTTAACTACGCTAAGCTCAATTAAATTAAATCACTACAATTTTATTATTAATTTTTACTTAATTAAAACTATAAACTATCACCCAAGAATTCAGCAATAATCTATAGCAACACAAATATCATATATTATATTTAGAGATGAGTAAATTCACCAAAATTCCAGTTGACGCTTTCGTATTTCGGTTTGATTTAAAATCAAATAGAGTTCGATTTTAGCTCAAAATAATACTAATTCAAAATTCGAAGAATCTAATTCCAATACGTAGATAACACTTCTGCAAGTTCAATGCAAAAGACCACGTTTGAATCCGACCTCGTACGAGCAAGATATGGGTTAATGAACATTCAATGATTAAATAAATAAATAAATTAATTAATTGATAATCACATAATTAGCCTCGTGAAACCCTAATCATGTTTTAATCAAAACCCAAGCCATGAATTTTCGAAACCCCGACTTCCGCTCATCAATGACCCGACGTCGCTACAGTGCCCCGACCGCCGTCGCACTACTCTAGGCGATAGCCCTTGCCAAGACCAACCCCACACCACAAAAGTCGCCGCCTGCGATGGCCCACGACAAAGAACATACCAAAAATAGTTGCCTCCGTTCATCCCAGATCGTCGTCGCCTTGTACCACCAACCGCTGATCCACCATCGGTGATGAACTCCCTAGACCACGACGCACCTTTCTCATGTTGGGCCCCTTGTCTAATTTGGTCTCTAGCGGCCGGAGCAATCTCGGCCATTAGATTTGGGGGGTAGGGTTAGGGCATGGATTCTGACTTTTTGGAAGAAAAAAAGAGAAATGAGGGTCCTTTTATAGATTTTATCTCCCACACTATTTAACCACCCCCCCCCAAAAAAAATCACGAACTCCAATCGAGACATGCTCACTAGTGTTCTTAGCCAAATACCCCTATTCCAAACTCAATGGAACTAGTTTTAGGATCTAATTCCCTCGTATACAGAAGTTAGATTTTATAGTCAAATTATATTATTATTATTTTAATCTCTATAATTGATCATTACGTGTTTCGAGACATACGGTGCGTCCGATTGTCACGAAACTTGTCGGCACACATCACCATATTATCCCGGACCCAATGGTACTAGTTTTGTCAAAATCCGAGACAGTGCCCCGGAATGATAATTTCACGTGTTTAGAGATCGTTTATCGACAAAATGAATTTCAATCTCACTATCGATATTAATTCGAACTATTTGCTATTGTAAATAACTTTACAATTTACCATTATTATTAATTAATTAAAATGAGTTAAATATGATTATTAAATCCATTTAATTAATATTCATTTCACAAATCAAATATGTAAATAATCACTATATTTGAATATAAGTTATTAAACTCCAAAAAACCAATTATTTAAATATTTAAAATTAATTAAATATTCAAAATCAAAACAATAAATATTAGGATGTTACATTATCCTCCCTTAAAAGAATTTCTTCTTCGAAATTCCCAAAGGAAGAAGATGTCTCCAAACCCTTCAGGTTTTAAAACTATTAATTAAAATTTGTTATTAAACCTTTAAATTCCTTTATAGTATGGAAAATTTTGGCAGCGCCTCCTTTGCGCGACCGACTTGGAAAAACTACAACTCGCCATAATTGGCCCAAACCAACAAAGAAAACGAAAACCAAGTGGCTTCTCTTATCTGGGGCATAAAATCATCAATCGCCAAACTTTAAATATACCACATACCTCTTTTGCATTTGAGTTTTATTTTTACAAGCAACTTACTATCTCGATGCGAATGCAGGTGCGTAAGAAATCAAATAGCAATCTCTTGCTTCCCTGTACCTATCTTGTACTCACAATCCAAAAACAAATTATGCTGACAAAAGTAATACACAAGCTATTTCTATCTTAATTAATATCAACATAAATAATATGATGCAACTCTAGTGATATAAGCCATATGCAACCAAAAGTAATGTAACAACTAAATACAACAAAATACATAGAATACTCTGTAATAAAATATTATGCATCCAATCTTTTCAAAAGATAAATTTAGAACTAAATGCCCTAGATTTTATATTCAAAATATATTTTTAAATTCCTCCAAAGATAAATAAATCAAAACCAAAATCAATTATGACAAGGAGGGGGCTCCTTCTACCTAAGCATGGTATAACTCTAGAATCAAAACAACACATAACATCCAGTGGTATTCCGTTTTCTCCTAAAACAACAACTAGAGAAAACAAATATACCTGGCGAGTCTTTCATTTCGAAAAACTCCCAATCACCCAACTTTAGTCATAACAAAAAATATTTGAAAAATCACTTCACAAAACTCTTTTCAGACATCTTGAAATAATAATACTCCACCAAAGTTTTTAAAATAATATTATTATTATTTCTTTTACAAATCCTTCCAAAATCACTTTTTAAAAGCAAAAGGATTTAAGTCCTAACAAACAACAACTTTATAAACCATAGTCTATAAAATCAAACTATCTATCAGATAAAATTCCATAAACAAATAAACTAACACTTAACATTATTTAAAATACTAAATAACTAACAAACAAGATTTAAATTTTTACTTAGGTTCACAACTTTCTCAATCGTCCAAGAATATTGATAATTTCCTAAGCATACCATTACCCTCATCAGCCTTTGGTTATTGCTTAGAAGATTATCTAAGCTTCCTCAAACAAAATTTAAAGTCACTTCCCAAACTTTCCTAAGCTACACAATAACTTATACAAATATACTTAAGCCTGTATGATATACATAAACATCTATATGCAATATCTGATACAACAACTTGCTCAGATATATAAACTTTACTTCCGAACTAGTATCGCTCACTCAACCCCCTAGTGCGGTCTCTGATCAGGTTCGTTGATTAGAAATTTCCATTCTCTTTACATAGCCAGATACTATGATAAAAAACCTTGGTAACATATTGAGAGTCCGAATTCAGTGTTTGCTAACAAAAGTCAAATAAGAAATCCTTTTTTGAACCGGTGTGAATAACCCCGAAGTTATGTACTCGAATCCTAGATCAAGAACTGTGCGAAAAAAATGATCTATGCACAACTTACGTACTTACTCTGATTGGTTTATAAACTACACCAATCTCTTTCTAAATCACTTTTATTTTATTTATTTATAGTATTTCATTCCATACAAAAATTATTAATCATTTCATAAATTTCATGTAACGACTCGGGTTTTGCCCGCTCGAAAATCAACATCCGTACTTCACCTTGTACTAGAATGTCGTAGATTCGACCGTTCAAATCCGATTCGCCGGAGCTTATAACAACATTAAGTAAACAACACAGCGGAAGAAGAATATATCAATTACATAACATTGATACAATGACAGATACAAAATCTGATACAATATGATACAACAGAATGATACAAGAAATAGCAGCGGAAAGAAAACGATGACATCAGCAGCGGATAGAATGTCTCCAAGATAAGCAACTTCAGTCCATGAACTCCAAGAACTGAACTAGCTCCAGATAGTCTACTAAACCTGAATATCTGAAAAACCCAACTCTAGACTGCCCGTGTGGAAAATTGTGGGCACCCAGAGTTTAGGAAGGGAACAATAAACTCCGGATCAGTCATGGGACTGGTGTGAGCAACAAAACAGTTTATCTTTAAACAAACACAAAAGGTTTTTAAACATTGAAACCCGCAATGCTTTTCGAAAATGAAACTACCATAAGACCTCCCACCACACACACAATGCAAACGCAGAATTGGAGGAGATTTCTTCTTATGATAGTCAAAAATGCTTACTACGCAAAAATCATTCTTTTGATATTATTACTAGTGCATAGTGTAGAAAAACATTTCGAAAATATAATATCAATCTTAGCCAACATACAACCATTGTTGTATGTCTACTATAACTACTACGTTCAGTAGCAGGTTACCGCCACATTACATAGCAGGTAATACAACTAAAACCGTACAGGGTTCGTATTGTTTCTTTGGATTTCCAACAAATGATCAGGCTAAGGAACTTCCTTACCGAAATAGAAACGCCTCTGGAAAGACGCCCCGGATCCTAACCGGATCTCTGCAAACAAAAGGCCGACGCTACCTCACGCTGTACAGCTGTAACTAGGTAACTAACACACTGACGCTACCTCACGCTGTACAGCTGTAACTAGGTAACTAACACACGAGTCATGTCATCCCCCGGTCGTTACCGACCTTTATCCGCGGGATCCCGAAAACCAACAAAGCAACATCATACAGTAATAAATTACCGTGTCCACATGAGTTAAGTATCTGGGCTCCATACCATGATACCACCCTTTATCCAGAAGGAAATGACATACCCTAGGGGCGCTACCCCTACAAACCTTTGCCGCAACATTCCTGTTTCGACCATTACCGGGTTGTGAGGCTCGACGAAGTCTCGTCCACAAAGCTACGCTTTTTCACAAAGCCACGCTTTTTCACAAAGCAACGCTTTGATCAATCAAATGATCAGCAGCACTTCGTATGCCACATTACCAAATTGGGAATGTATCACTAGTAACCATCAACTACATAACCTCTGAGCTCGTACGTCTCAGAGAAGGGTGTTAAGCTAAGAGAATAAATTCTCCGCCACCAACAGAAATGTATTTGATAGAAACCAGCTTTACATCTCAAAGTGTAATGTCAGACACACATCCATACAAGTCTGTTCCGGGTTCGAACAGAACCGAAGGCACTTCCGAAGAAGCCCTTGCAATCCGGGTATTCACAATCTCGATCGGACTTCCCATCACTTAGGGAATCTCTATACCGGAGCCATGATGTAGAGAAAATCGATAGGTCATCATATCGCTCTCGCAAATACCCGGTCTTCACCACCGGTCTTCAAATGCTATCCATATCATCGTATCACTATTCGGAATGGGATATATGACACAAAGGTCCTCTCCCGGCTAAACCGAATAACGAGCGCAATTAAAAAAAACTCATATGGATACTGGGGTCTCAGTTAAATCACAGCTTAAAGCTTAAAGCTTTTCATTCGAATGGTTAAACAAATTACCATTTCCAATCTTTTAAACAAAAAGATTCATTTCAAAAACCTTCACTGGTTTAAACAATTTCCACACTTTTAATCTTTTAAACAAAAAGATTTATTTCACAAAGTTTACCCCGTTCACAAAGATTCATTCATACAATTCAAATCGATTTCCAATTCAATTGAATTAACTCGTTAAATCTTTAAATCAAGATTTAACTTATAGCTTTCAAAACTCGTTTCCAAAGATTCATTCATAGTCTTTCAAAATCAATTCCATTTCAAGTTAGATTAACTCATCCGGTCTTTGAAATCAAAGACTCATTTCATAGTTTTCAAAACATTTCAGTTCCATTTCAAACTTGAAACCTTTCAACACAAATTGGAAGTTCATTACTTTTGTGAAAGCTTTTACTATTTGAAAACGAATAGTTTCGTTTTCAGAAAAATCCAGTTATATTTACACGAGTTAAAACCCTTGAAGTAAATTCAAATTCCCAAATCAATACTTTTAAATGGTTTAACCCATATATAACTTGTACAGCTTCTTTAATCCCTAGTTTCAAATCATAGAATTCAATTTCAACTTGAATTCAAATTTAAATCAAATTATTTAAATTTCCAAAACTCGATCAAGTTATTCAAAATAACTTTTATCTTTGAAATTCCATTTCAAAAGCTTTTCACTTTAAACCCAAATTTCAAAATCAATTGAAATTAAAATTTCAATTTCAAAAACATCAAATTTACATCATCTGTGATTTAACCGATTTCCACGTGAAATCCATATTTGTGTGTGTAAGAGTGTGGTCCAGGGATTTCACACAATAGTGCACAACATCAATCATCACAGATATATCGATAAGCGGTATAATCGATAACGCTTATCTTCATTCACAGATTCATAGATAAAATAAATTTATCACTCACAAAAATTCATTATTACAGTTCGATGTGGGTTTCGGATAACCAACTGGAATCCGACTCCCTGTCGCATCGAAATTCAAGTGTCATTTACGGGTCAAGGGTTTTCATAACAGATATATATATCGCAGATAAGTAAATTACAGATCACATCATAAATCAGGGTATATCACAAAGCATCACATATCAGGGATATAAAACAATTCAATCATTCAATAGAATCCAAACATCCATAGATAGGGTCAATTAATTATCTGACTAATTTAAATCAAATTTATTTCTTATGAATTAACTACAAATCTTGGTTAATTAATCATTAATTAATTATAAACCATTTCAATTAATTAATCTTTAATCATTTAATTATCTTTTAATTAATTTTCCCTAATTAATTATATTAATTAATTTATTCTCAATTAATTATCATTCCTTAACCACCTTCATTAATTAACCTTCAATTAATTAATCATCCTCAAATTAATTACCATAATTAATTTACCTTTTAACTAATTACATCATTTCATTACATTTGAAACACCCAAGAATTTAGTTACAAAATTAAACCAACGTATTATTACAAACTCAAAACAATATTTAAACATTACCTTTAAAATTTAATCTTTAAAATTTGTCAAAAACTTGTTAACACTTTGTTTTGAAACTTGTTTATATATTTTGTTATTAAAACTTTATTTTTCCAAAACCTAGTTACAAAAGTTCTACACATTATTAAAACTTGAGAACAAAACGACCCCCCCGAGCCAACACTCTAGATTCCCAAGCCCAGCTTCGAGTTCTTCCCGAAGTTTCCCCCGAGCACTTCCCTTTCTCCTTCTTTTCTTTTTCAACGTTGCTTTAGTTTAATTAAAAACTACTATACTAAAACACTCGCGCGAATTACTCGAACAACTCCGAGCCCAATCTTCTCTTACCCGAACTCCAACCCGAGGGAAACTTCATCGTTCCCAACCCAAGTCTCGTGTGCACAGACAAACTTGTGCACGTGCATCCATCGCCGGCGACACTTCGGCGCCCACGACCACCATTCACAAGTCACCGATCATCCCTTCTATCGATCCAAACACCCAGATTCGCGAAAATCCCCTCCAATCAAAATCGAGCAACTTCGCCACAAACTGAAACTCAGACCCGTTCGAAAATCCTTCGTCGACGACTATCTCGACCACCAGAAAAGCTACAATTCCGGCCTCACCTCGTCAGTTCCCTATACTTCCCTTCCCCAGAGTCTGGAGCAGCTCGGTTCACCAGAGGAGACGAGATCTCCCTGTTTCCGATGACCTCCAAACCCATGTATTAAACCCTACATTCGCCTCGATCCGCCATCTCTTGCAATTAAAAAATTATTTAACAATTTTCCTGACTTCGTACATCATCCAACTAGCTTCACAACAACTTTCAACATCTAATATTCGTTTGATCCTCAGAAATCGATCGAAAGACATTTTTTGTTCAAACAAGAACTGCACCTTGAATCCCAAACTAGAAATTGTGATTCTTGTTTTAAAATTCATCTCTTTGTGTGATTATTCAAATTATATAATCAAAACAATGATTTAAGATACTTGAATTTATCATAAGATTTTGTTTTTACTGTGAATTACATATTTTAAAATAATTGCTTAACAAATCTGCCTAAAACTATTTGTAAAGATCAGATGTTGTTATTATTAACATATTTCTTCAAGAAATCAGATCCTAAAAAGATTAGAGAATGAGATTTCGAATTTTTGAACAGGTTTGGTAGCCTGTAAACTAGCAGAGAACATATATATCTGTTTATACAGATATGCACAGACATTTGCACATAGTTTATATACATGCAAAACACATTTACAAACATTCAACATGCTTCAAGATATAATACTGATTTATTTTTAGAAAAGGAAGTTTACTCACTTGGCAAAGAAGTTGGTTTAAAATTAGTGTTTGCTCACTTTGATGGGAAGAAGCAGAGACAAAGAACAGGGAACAGAGGAGCTTTTCATTTTTGTTTTAAGCCTGGAACTTGATATTTGAATCTGGAAATTGCTTTTGAACTTGAGTGATGATACTTATTATTTTCTTCTTCTGGTTTACTATGTTTTTGCTATACGAACTGAGGCAAGAAGAAGTTGATATATATGGAAAAGAAGCTTGCAGGGGATGTTATTTGTACAGGTGATCATGTTGTTTTATACAACACCAGACCAGATTTCTCTTTGTTTGTACAATATATAACATATCTTTGTTTTGGTACAACATAAGATCAGTGATTTTATTTCCATATGGTGGCTGATGAGATACCAATTCGTGCTGCATTAATTAGTATTGTACCCTTTCATATTTTGTACTTGGTGGCTGCAGCTTTGTTTTGGGTGGGGTGAAATATACTTATTTATTTTGTACAAAGATGTTCTATTATCTTTGCTTTCGGCTGGGCAAGTATATAAAGGTGTTATTTTTTATTTTATTTTATTTATTCATTTGTCAAATTTAACATTCATTCAACTCACATACTAATTGTCTTGTATATCAACACATACATATTTTTATACTTTATTTTGTATGTACAATTTGTTATTATTTTATAGTTTGATCCCATGTTGCCTTATGACCATCAAATCCAAATTCTATCACCAAAATTTATCTTTAAACCATTTAGTTAAAATTTATTCAAACTCAATATATACACATATATTCAAATTATTATTAAACTATTTATTTTAAATTTAAATCCAAATCACATATATACAATATTTTAATTTTAAATGATTTATACAGAATATATATGGATTCGGGGAAACTCGCTCCATTTTATCGATTTATTTTACAATTCCTATTCAAAAAGTCAATAAATTATAAATTTAAATTTAACTAAAATTCGGGGTCGTTACAGACTTCCCCCCTTAAAAGAATTTCGTCCTCGAAATTACCAAGGAGACACAAAGATAGATGAAAAACATTTCATCAGATCAAACTGAACAGCTATTCTGCATTTGGCTTACCAAATCAGAATATTGATAACAGATACAAGAACGAATCTATTTGACACTCCATAAGATACTCGGGTTATCCAGATCTACGAAATATACAATGGCATCAGTTAGGTCGAAGAGATAACTAACCATTCGTAGAATATATCCGGACCCAAAGAATAGACAGATATGTGGATACAATTTCAAAACTTTTAGTTCAGAACTAAAATATACCTATCAACCATAGCAAACAAAGCAATCAATTCATCCAAACAAACAGTTTTGGTCAATTCGGAGTTTACGTCCCATATTAATATATATCGAATCTTCTTTCTGGATCTACCAGAAAATATCGAAGAATTGAGAAAAGATGCTGAAACAAAGAGATTGATAGAGAAAAGATTGTTTCCTCTGTTGTTACGGGAGATTGACCATTTATAGTCGTATTCCCCTGTCCCTTATCTCATCCTCTTCTTGCACTCATACTTACTATCAGTGGATAGCAAGAGAATTTACTGAGGCATACGGATGGATATCTGAGAATTACTCATTCTAGAGTTTACTTCACTCTATCTCTAATGAGCTACTTAACGTGTTATACTCCTGAGCTAAAGTTCAACCTTAGCTCTGATACCACATGTAACGACTCGGGTTTTGCCCGCTCGAAAATCAACATCCGTACTTCACCTTGTACTAGAATGTCGTAGATTCGACCGTTCAAATCCGATTCGCCGGAGCTTATAACAACATTAAGTAAACAACACAGCGGAAGAAGAATATATCAATTACATAACATTGATACAATGACAGATACAAAATCTGATACAATATGATACAACAGAATGATACAAGAAATAGCAGCGGAAAGAAAACGATGACATCAGCAGCGGATAGAATGTCTCCAAGATAAGCAACTTCAGTCCATGAACTCCAAGAACTGAACTAGCTCCAGATAGTCTACTAAACCTGAATATCTGAAAAACCCAACTCTAGACTGCCCGTGTGGAAAATTGTGGGCACCCAGAGTTTAGGAAGGGAACAATAAACTCCGGATCAGTCATGGGACTGGTGTGAGCAACAAAACAGTTTATCTTTAAACAAACACAAAAGGTTTTTAAACATTGAAACCCGCAATGCTTTTCGAAAATGAAACTACCATAAGACCTCCCACCACACACACAATGCAAACGCAGAATTGGAGGAGATTTCTTCTTATGATAGTCAAAAATGCTTACTACGCAAAAATCATTCTTTTGATATTATTACTAGTGCATAGTGTAGAAAAACATTTCGAAAATATAATATCAATCTTAGCCAACATACAACCATTGTTGTATGTCTACTATAACTACTACGTTCAGTAGCAGTTTACCGCCACATTCCATAGCAGGTAATACAACTAAAACCGTACAGGGTTCGTATTGTTTATTTGGATTTCCAACAAATGATCAGGCTAAGGAACTTCCTTACCGAAATAGAAACGCCTCTGGAAAGACGCCCCGGATCCTAACCGGATCTCTGCAAACAAAAGGCCGACGCTACCTCACGCTGTACAGCTGTAACTAGGTAACTAACACACTGACGCTACCTCACGCTGTACAGCTGTAACTAGGTAACTAACACACGAGTCATGTCATCCCCCGGTCGTTACCGACCTTTATCCGCGGGATCCCGAAAACCAACAAAGCAACATCATACAGTAATAAATTACCGTGTCCACATGAGTTAAGTATCTGGGCTCCATACCATGATACCACCCTTTATCCAGAAGGAAATGACATACCCTAGGGGCGCTACCCCTACAAACCTTTGCCGCAACATTCCTGTTTCGACCATTACCGGGTTGTGAGGCTCGACGAAGTCTCGTCCACAAAGCTACGCTTTTTCACAAAGCCACGCTTTTTCACAAAGCAACGCTTTGATCAATCAAATGATCAGCAGCACTTCGTATGCCACATTACCAAATTGGGAATGTATCACTAGTAACCATCAACTACATAACCTCTGAGCTCGTACGTCTCAGAGAAGGGTGTTAAGCTAAGAGAATAAATTCTCCGCCACCAACAGAAATGTATTTGATAGAAACCAGCTTTACATCTCAAAGTGTAATGTCAGACACACATCCATACAAGTCTGTTCCGGGTTCGAACAGAACCGAAGGCACTTCCGAAGAAGCCCTTGCAATCCGGGTATTCACAATCTCGATCGGACTTCCCATCACTTAGGGAATCTCTATACCAGAGCCATGATGTAGAGAAAATCGATAGGTCATCATATCGCTCTCGCAAATACCCGGTCTTCACCACCGGTCTTCAAATGCTATCCATATCATCGTATCACTATTCGGAATGGGATATATGACACAAAGGTCCTCTCCCGGCTAAACCGAATAACGAGCGCAATTAAAAAAAACTCATATGGATACTGGGGTCTCAGTTAAATCACAGCTTAAAGCTTAAAACTTTTCATTCGAATGGTTAAACAAATTACCATTTCCAATCTTTTAAACAAAAAGATTCATTTCAAAAACCTTCACTGGTTTAAACAATTTCCACACTTTTAATCTTTTAAACAAAAAGATTTATTTCACAAAGTTTACCCCGTTCACAAAGATTCATTCATACAATTCAAATCGATTTCCAATTCAATTGAATTAACTCGTTAAATCTTTAAATCAAGATTTAACTTATAGCTTTCAAAACTCGTTTCCAAAGATTCATTCATAGTCTTTCAAAATCAATTCCATTTCAAGTTAGATTAACTCATCCGGTCTTTGAAATCAAAGACTCATTTCATAGTTTTCAAAACATTTCAGTTCCATTTCAAACTTGAAACCTTTCAACACAAATTGGAAGTTCATTACTTTTGTGAAAGCTTTTACTATTTGAAAACGAATAGTTTCGTTTTCAGAAAAATCCAGTTATATTTACACGAGTTAAAACCCTTGAAGTAAATTCAAATTCCCAAATCAATACTTTTAAATGGTTTAACCCATATATAACTTGTACAGCTTCTTTAATCCCTAGTTTCAAATCATAGAATTCAATTTCAACTTGAATTCAAATTTAAATCAAATTATTTAAATTTCCAAAACTCGATCAAGTTATTCAAAATAACTTTTATCTTTGAAATTCCATTTCAAAAGCTTTTCACTTTAAACCCAAATTTCAAAATCAATTGAAATTAAAATTTCAATTTCAAAAACATCAAATTTACATCATCTGTGATTTAACCGATTTCCACGTGAAATCCATATTTGTGTGTGTAAGAGTGTGGTCCAGGGATTTCACACAATAGTGCACAACATCAATCATCACAGATATATCGATAAGCGGTATAATCGATAACGCTTATCTTCATTCACAGATTCATAGATAAAATAAATTTATCACTCACAAAAATTCATTATTACAGTTCGATGTGGGTTTCGGATAACCAACTGGAATCCGACTCCCTGTCGCATCGAAATTCAAGTGTCATTTACGGGTCAAGGGTTTTCATAACAGATATATATATCGCAGATAAGTAAATTACAGATCACATCATAAATCAGGGTATATCACAAAGCATCACATATCAGGGATATAAAACAATTCAATCATTCAATAGAATCCAAACATCCATAGATAGGGTCAATTAATTATCTGACTAATTTAAATCAAATTTATTTCTTATGAATTAACTACAAATCTTGGTTAATTAATCATTAATTAATTATAAACCATTTCAATTAATTAATCTTTAATCATTTAATTATCTTTTAATTAATTTTCCCTAATTAATTATATTAATTAATTTATTCTCAATTAATTATCATTCCTTAACCACCTTCATTAATTAACCTTCAATTAATTAATCATCCTCAAATTAATTACCATAATTAATTTACCTTTTAACTAATTACATCATTTCATTACATTTGAAACACCCAAGAATTTAGTTACAAAATTAAACCAACGTATTATTACATACTCAAAACAATATTTAAACATTACCTTTAAAATTTAATCTTTAAAATTTGTCAAAAACTTGTTAACACTTTGTTTTGAAACTTGTTTATATATTTTGTTATTAAAACTTTATTTTTCCAAAACCTAGTTACAAAAGTTCTACACATTATTAAAACTTGAGAACAAAACGACCCCCCCGAGCCAACACTCTAGATTCCCAAGCCCAGCTTCGAGTTCTTCCCGGAGTTTCCCCCGAGCACTTCCCTTTCTCCTTCTTTTCTTTTTCAACGTTGCTTTAGTTTAATTAAAAACTACTATACTAAAACACTCGCGCGAATTACTCGAACAACTCCGAGCCCAATCTTCTCTTACCCGAACTCCAACCCGAGGGAAACTTCATCGTTCCCAACCCAAGTCTCGTGTGCACAGACAAACTTGTGCACGTGCATCCATCGCCGGCGACACTTCGGCGCCCACGACCACCATTCACAAGTCACCGATCATCCCTTCTATCGATCCAAACACCCAGATTCGCGAAAATCCCCTCCAATCAAAATCGAGCAACTTCGCCACAAACTGAAACTCAGACCCGTTCGAAAATCCTTCGTCGACGACTATCTCGACCACCAGAAAAGCTACAATTCCGGCCTCACCTCGTCAGTTCCCTATACTTCCCTTCCCCAGAGTCTGGAGCAGCTCGGTTCACCAGAGGAGACGAGATCTCCCTGTTTTCGATGACCTCCAAACCCATGTATTAAACCCTACATTCGCCTCGATCCGCCATCTCTTGCAATTAAAAAATTATTTAACAATTTTCCTGACTTCGTACATCATCCAACTAGCTTCACAACAACTTTCAACATCTAATATTCGTTTGATCCTCAGAAATCGATCGAAAGACATTTTTTGTTCAAACAAGAACTGCACCTTGAATGCCAAACTAGAAATTGTGATTCTTGTTTTAAAATTCATCTCTTTGTGTGATTATTCAAATTATATAATCAAAACAATGATTTAAGATACTTGAATTTATCATAAGATTTTGTTTTTACTGTGAATTACATATTTTAAAATAATTGCTTAACAAATCTGCCTAAAACTATTTGTAAAGATCAGATGTTGTTATTATTAACATATTTCTTCAAGAAATCAGATCCTAAAAAGATTAGAGAATGAGATTTCGAATTTTTGAACAGGTTTGGTAGCCTGTAAACTAGCAGAGAACATATATATCTGTTTATACAGATATGCACAGACATTTGCACATAGTTTATATACATGCAAAACACATTTACAAACATTCAACATGCTTCAAGATATAATACTGATTTATTTTTAGAAAAGGAAGTTTACTCACTTGGCAAAGAAGTTGGTTTAAAATTAGTGTTTGCTCACTTTGATGGGAAGAAGCAGAGACAAAGAACAGGGAACAGAGGAGCTTTTCATTTTTGTTTTAAGCCTGGAACTTGATATTTGAATCTGGAAATTGCTTTTGAACTTGAGTGATGATACTTATTATTTTCTTCTTCTGGTTTACTATGTTTTTGCTATACGAACTGAGGCAAGAAGAAGTTGATATATATGGAAAAGAAGCTTGCAGGGGATGTTATTTGTACAGGTGATCATGTTGTTTTATACAACACCAGACCAGATTTCTCTTTGTTTGTACAATATATAACATATCTTTGTTTTGGTACAACATAAGATCAGTGATTTTATTTCCATATGGTGGCTGATGAGATACCAATTCGTGCTGCATTAATTAGTATTGTACCCTTTCATATTTTGTACTTGGTGGCTGCAGCTTTGTTTTGGGTGGGGTGAAATATACTTATTTATTTTGTACAAAGATGTTCTATTATCTTTGCTTTCGGCTGGGCAAGTATATAAAGGTGTTATTTTGTATTTTATTTTATTTATTCATTTGTCAAATTTAACATTCATTCAACTCACATACTAATTGTCTTGTATATCAACACATACATATTTTTATACTTTATTTTGTATGTACAATTTGTTATTATTTTATAGTTTGATCCCATGTTGCCTTATGACCATCAAATCCAAATTCTATCACCAAAATTTATCTTTAAACCATTTAGTTAAAATTTATTCAAACTCAATATATACACATATATTCAAATTATTATTAAACTATTTATTTTAAATTTAAATCCAAATCACATATATACAATATTTTAATTTTAAACGATTTATACAGAATATATATGGATTCGGGGAAACTCGCTCCATTTTATCGATTTATTTTACAATTCCTATTCAAAAAGTCAATAAATTATAAATTTAAATTTAACTAAAATTCGGGGTCGTTACATTTCACTTGAGTTTATAAGCATTTTATAAAGATGCATCTTTATAAAACATTAAATTTAAAAACTTACTCCACTTTTATTTTCATGTATAATACTCTTTTACATCCTAAGAGTATATACAAATAATCAATTTTATTTTATTTATTTATTTATTATTTTTATTTTTATTTTATTTTTTACAAAATTCAAATGGAGGCTCAAAGAAATATGGGTCTTAAGACTGAGTCGACTACTTCGACCCCTTTACCTATCCAGTTCGGTAAGCAGCTAAGAAGAGTAGGATGCTGGTATCCAAACTCAATCCTAGAATCTACTTTCCTTTGACATCCCTAACGTAAAGATGTTTATTAGTCGGCTTAAATAACATTAAATAGTTTATGAGACTTAGATGTTTAAACAGAACTATGTTTTAATAAACAATGCTTATTAAAACCTTCTTATCCAGTTTAACCCATTTAAAAACTTAGATTAAATTATCACTTTTCTATCCATGAGTTACAAATTTTCATCAATAAAATTATTCTTTTCTCAAAAAACCCTTTTTATTTTAAATCAATTTCCTTTAAGGAAACTTGAGAACTAAATACCTGGTTTTTATTTCAAAACCTTTTTGAAATCATACTACATATATTTCTATATAAAAATAACTTCAAAAATTTATTCACTAACACTCGCTTTGGGTTTGTTCGGATTCGAACTGATTTTAGTCGCATAATGATAAAGAGAATGATTAACTAAGTGCACTACAACGTTCACCTAAGCAACATTCGATCGTCACTTAGAAGTGTTATCCGGGTTTTTAACCCAGTAGGATCCAGAAGAAAACAGAACAATTTCATGACATCAGAATGGCTTAGAACTTAACTAGAAAGGCTAAGGCAAGGAATTTACGATAGCAAAATCATATTACTAAAGCAACGGCCAAATTCAACTGAACCAAGAAGCTAGCATCAGTTCAGTCCAATCAGCTGTTAAGTGTATACAGCTAGTAAATTGTCATCAAAACGGAGCAACGTGCAATGGGACTACGCAAATAACAACGGTCCACATTTCAAACTCCAAAACTAGCCTAAGTGCCTGGATCGCTAACGATCTATACCCTATGGATCGCTAGCGATCCATGCAAGATGCTAAGGTGCCATGGAATAAAGGAAGCAGAGAAGGGCAAAATACACAGCAAAGTATGCTAAGTGTATGGATCGCCAGCGATCCATACACTATGGATAGAGAAGACTTAGCGAGCTTGCAGACTGAAGCAATGAAAGAGAGCTAAGGAAATAGCTCGCATACGAGCCATAGATCGCTAGCGATCCATGGTTTTGGCTCGGATCGCGAGCTATTCCCCCTAGGTCGCTCTGTACCCACCTACAAGAAGTTGACGAATTGGCCTGGCCCAGAAGCTCTCCGATCTCTATAAATACCATCCTGCCTACAGCATAAACTGGATCTACTTCGGATTGGTTGCTGAAGCTCTGCTGGAAACATTCTTCACTCTCTACCTCCCTCACAGCAATCTCTAAAGGAATTCACTGTGATTCTCCAGTGGATTCCAACTTTGGGGATTCAATCTATCTAAGGATAATCAAAGCCTTGTAATCAAACACTTCTTGTAACAGCAATCGGTCTATAATAAAACTATAAATTGGATATAGACTTCATCAACAGCCGAACCACTATAAAAATTCCCTGTCTTCTTTCTTTTACTATTTCTTTTCTATATATGTTATCCATGATATTGCTATGTCAGAACAGGGCTGGTGCTTTCAAAATCAAACCCAACTCAAGATCCAGATCTAGCTATCTACTTTGGATCCCATAGGTCCAGAAGTTAGATCCTCAATCTTTGCTTGAAGAATCCACTGTTTGGGAATCAATGGCCCCTGGAAGAAGAACTGCCTCTGGAAGATCCATAGGGGCAGTAGTAGCTGGAGAAGATGTTAATCCCCAACAATCTGAAGTAAATGGTGCTAACTTAGGAAATCACGCGCCATTATCCTCCAGTCAGCATGAAGTTGTCACTAGGGATGAGTTAAATAAAATGGTTGATGAGATCAACCAAAAAATGGAAAGTAGCCGAAAGGCTCTAATGGATAAGCTTAACGCTCTCCTAACCCTACATTCAAATCCTGCTCCAAGGACTATGCCTGAACCCGCGGCTGCTATAGAACAAGAGAATTCCTCCGTTTCTAGTCTATATAGAAGAAACGAAAACAACCACAAAAAGGGTGACAATAGGACTTAACGTGGACGAAAATGCAAGTACTCCATTTGCCACAAGGTAACCTATTCTTAACTTGAATCAAGGGGCAAATACCCCGTTGGAAGACATAGCTATGGATCTCTCTGATTCAGAAGATGGAGAGCAAGACAACCAAATGGAAGAAAACGCTAACGCGTTCGATGATGCTAGAAATGTCCAAATTGCCCCAATCAGGCCAACTGCGAGCTAACGAGGTCCCGTGGGAGTGGATCTCCCAAAGCTAGGAGAGTAGGCTTCAACCCACATGCCAAGACCATTTGCAGAGCCAAATACTTGGTGTAGTGACCGATTGCCGTCCTTAGGACTACCTGACATCAAAGGCATACATAGCAGACATGGTCAAACGATTGATGGATGAGAGTAAAAACCGAAAAGATGATGAATGGGGATCTGCTCCAAGTCGAACCCCTTTTACCGGTGAAATCTTAAATGAAAAGTACCCAGACAAATTCACTATGCCAGCTATCCTCTCCTACGACGGGACGAAGGACCCAAAACCCCATCTGGACAAGTATAGCTGGTATATGGATGGAGCCAATGCTCCAAAGGCTATTTGCTGCCGATGTTTCCCTATCTTTTTAGAAGGAGTTGCGTCTATGTGGTCCACCAGACTTCCCCCGAGATCTATTTCTACATTTGACCAACTTGCAATGAAATTCCTTAACTAGTTCAGGCTCCATACCGCACAACCAAAGGATGTCATGTCCCTATCCGGATTATTCCAGTGGCACGACGAGTCACTGAAATCTTTCATGAACCGGTTCAATATTGCGGTGATGAAAGTAAGCAACCCCAATGAGGATATGGTTTTTATGGTGTTAGTCCACGCCATTCACCTGGAAACTGAATTCGGGAAATGGATTAAGATGAAGCAACCTACCACCAGGAATGACTTCAATTGTAAAGCAGGCTAGTACTTGAGATTGGTGGAAGCACAGAAGCTGTAAAGAAAGTTTGTTGATGTACAACATATGAACATTGGATGGAGCGATGTGGTGATAAATCAAAATATGTGCGATTCTAGAATTGCTCAAGGAGCCATGGGAAAAAGTGGGAATCAAAAGAGAAGGAATCAGAACTCCGATAAAAGAAATAACAGTGGCAACAACAAAAGAAAGAGTTTAGATAGGAAGGTTACACCCCTCTAAATGACACGCTGGAGAATATTTATCTCGCAACACAAGAAATGGAAGAAGACAAGAAACCTCCTAGAAAAGAGGCAACTTAGCAGTAGAAGCGCTCAGGGAAATTCTGCCGCTTCCATGAGAAGCATGGCCACAATACAAACAAATGCCGCCACCTAAACGACCTCATTGAAAGGTTGATCCGAGACAATAAGCTTCAGCGGTACATAAAAAAGCCATAAAAACCCAATCAACTTGCAGCCCCTCAGCCTCCTAGAGAACAAAGAAATTAAGCTGGAACTAGTGATGAAGGGTCAAAACAAACCGACTGGAGGCTTATTATTGGAATGATATCCGGGGGACCACATCTCGAGCAAAGAAGTCGGGGGAGAGATGGAGGGATATGCAAGTTCGTTGTAGCATGCTCCAAAGGAATCGTGTTTAGCAATAGGTGATGAAACTCTGGTCAAGTTGCACAAGGTTCCGAGTGACGATATAATATTCCACAACCGGGACATCGAAGGAGTTGAAGCTCTAACTCTTGATCCGATGGCGGTGACAGTAGAAATCGGACCCGCCGTAGTCCGACGAGTGTTGGTCGATAGTGGCAGTTCTGTTTACATACTTTTCAAGCGTATTTTGACAAGATGTAAATCGGTATGAAAAGCGTGTCCGCATGCCAAAAAATGATCCAAGGGTTCACTTGCGAGCCCAACCAGCCTGTGGGAACAATTGACTTGCTAGTGGAGCTTGGAGAGGGTGAGTGAAGGGTTACCCTCATTCACACTTTTGCGATTGTGGATGAAATGTCAGCATATGCCTTCTTGGGATGGCTCGCACTAGCCAACTTCAGAATAGCGTTGGCCCGTTAGTGCCTTATAATGAAGTTCCCTACTACAAATGGAATCACAGTGGTGAAAGGAGATCAGTGCGCTGCTAGAGAATGTTACATTGTAGAGTTACGCGAATCCAGAAGAAAGGAAAGAGGGAAGGACGTGAGGAGAACCATCCACATCCGTGAGCCCTCCAAATAGAAACTACAGAGCTGCCCCTGGCTTGGGGACCATAGTCGATTCGACAAGGCTTTAGACCATAGGAAGAAGCGCTCAGGGGAGGAATGGGCGGCGCCGGCAGAATTGATGGTGTCCATCCTAGTCGACATGGACGACCCAACAAGAGTTTTGAAAATTGGATCGCATCTTGGAAACAAGATACGTATGGAGCTTATCAAATTTCTCCATGCTAATTTGGATGTGTTCGCTTGGACCCATTCCGATATGTGTGGGGTGTCCCCAGAAATCGCGTGTCACACGCTCAACATAGACCCTAAGTTCACACCAGTAAAGCAAAAAAGGCGCGGTCTAGGTCCTGAATGATCCAAGGCGCTAAGAGAAGAAGTGGACAAGTTAATGGCCAACGGTTTTATTCGAGATGCTACCTACCCAGAGTGGGTATCTAATCCGGTCTTAGTAAAAAAGTCTAACGAAAAGTGGCGAACCTGTATCGACTACTCAGATTTAAGCAAGGCTTGCCTAAAAGACAGTTTCCTTCTCCCCAGAATAGACCAACTTGTGGATGGAACGACGGGGCACAAGCTGCTATCATTCATAGATGCATACTCTTGGTACAACCAGATCCTGATGCATGAGCCAGATCAAGAGAACACTAGCTTCATCACCGATTTGGGACTGTATTGCTATAGGGTAATGCTATTCGGTTTAAAAAATGCCGGGGCAACATACCAAAGGCTAGTGAATACTATGTTCAAACGCCAAATCGAAAAGGCTATGGAAGTATACGTGGATGACGTGTTGGTCAAATCTTGAGTAGCTGCTAACCACTTAGAAAATCTCACTGAAATGTTTGAAATACTCCGAAAGTATGGAATGAAGCTCAACCCACTCAAATTCCACTTCGGAGTAGCCTCTGGGAAATTCTTGGGGTTCATAGTAAGTTCCTGAGGCATCAAAGCGAATCCAGAGCAAATAACGGCGCCGCGAGAAGTCTAAGCCGTGAGAAATAAGAAGGAACTTCAAAGCTTGAATGTAAAGGTCGCAACATTGAGCCGATTTATCTCAAAAGCTACAGACAAATACATACTGTTCTTCGATGCACTGAAGAAGGGGAAGAAAAACTTCAAATGGACTGAAGCTTTTCAAACAGCCTTCAAAGAACTGCTACAACACATGGAAGCTCCACCAATCTTATCTAAGTCGGTGGATGGAGAAGACTTATTTGTTTACTTGGTAGTCTCACCACATGCACTGAGCCCCGCTCTCGTATGGGAGGAAGCAAAAATCCAACGACCCGTGTACTACATTAGCAAATGGTTCATCGAAGCCGAGAAGAATTACCCAAAACTAGAAAGCTAGCGTATTGCCTCTTGATCGCGTACCAGAAGTTATGACCATACTTTCAAGCACATCCAATCAAAGTATTAATTGACCAGCCCCTGAAGCAGGTGCTATATCGACCGGAAACTTCTGGACGACTACTCAAGTGGAATATAAAGTTGAGTCAATATGATATCACATACCACCCAAGGAAAGCCATCAATGGGCAAGCGTTAGCCGACTTCATCATCGAATTTACTATACGGGATGACGAGGAAGGGGTTCAGTTAGAAATAGACACGCAATGGAAGCTTTTCGTCGACGACACATTTAACAATCCCTATTCGGGAGCAGGAGTTGTGCTTGAAACCCCCGAGGGGCGAGCCATTAGCTACGCTTTGCGCTTGGAATTCCCTGCAACAAATAACGAAGCAGAATATAAAGCACTGATTGCTAGACTAAAAGTTATGAAGGAACTCAAGATAAAATCTAATCACATATACAACGACTCCCAGTTGGTCGTTTGTCAAGTAAAGGGGGAATACCATGCTCGGGGGGAGAATTTGGCCCGATACCAGTCCAAAGTACAAGAACTGCTTAGAGACATCGAACACTACACTATAACTCACATTCCGTGGGAGAAAAACACCAAGGCAGATTATTTGACTAAACTTGCAAGTTCCGGAGAAGCTCAGTACTAGTCCCAGTTGAAACTCTAACCAACCCAAGAATAGACGAAATGGATATTGATTGGATTCTCGAAATCACCATAGAACCAGAAAACGTGGATGACACCGATAAAAGGATATTTACTCGCAGGGACTCTTCCAACTGACCAGAATCAATGAAAGAAGCATCTCCGAAAAGCACCCCGATTCATGGTACAAGATGGAAATGCTACTGAAGAGGGTTCTCGACTCCCCTCATTAGGTGCGTCTCCAATGACGAAGCCAGACGAATCCTAAAGGAAGTGCGCGAAGGCGAATGTGGAGACCATACTAGAGGGCAAACCCTTGCAAAGAAAGTCCTCCGGTACTGATACTTCTGGCCAACAATAAACCACGACGCTGTAGATTACGCCAGGCAATGTGATCGTTGTTAGAGATTCAACAAATTTATAAGGACTCCATCAACAAAGTTAACGCAGATGGTCATCCTGTGGCCGTTCGCTATACGGGGGATAGACTTAATTGGCGTCCTACCGATATCAAAAGGAGGAGCCAAATATGCTATAGTTGTTGTAGATTATTTCACAAAATGGGCCGAAGTGGAACTGCTGGCCACAATAACCATAAAGAAATTCATTAATTTTGTTACTAAAAACATTATTTGAAGGTTTGGTATGCCACAAAAAATCATCACTGACAATGGAACCCAGTTCGAAAGCGCTGAGTTCAAGGGCTTTTGCAAACGCTTCCTGTGACAACTCACCTTTTTGGATGGTTTAAATCGACAATAAACCACACATGTTTAACTTAAACCATTCAAAAGGGAGGATTACCAATGGGGTAAATAAGGAAAAGGAGAAAAGAAGGAAAAACAAAACATAGAATCTCGCAGCAGAATTGACAAAATATAATAATCAAATAAATAGTTCATGAAGTTGTTTTACAATATACATTTGATTACACCAATTTTACACAAAATCAGAGTACAATCAACAAACATACCAAAATAATGCAGCAGAATAATAATAGTAAATACGATCTAGCAACTCCATCTCCATCTTCAAGGAATAATGTCTTCAACACTGAAATACTCAGGCTGACCTGAGCGTAATGAAAAGACAAAACACTCGAGTCAGAACTAAAAGTTATAATGTAAGTGAAACCAATAGCAAGTAAATATAAGTGTAATAGCTTCAAAAATGTTTTTGGGGTTTTACAACTCCTATCAAGTGTACAACGTGAGTGCAATAACTTAAGAGATGTTACGGGATTTTCCATCTCCTAAGGATCCGTTAAACTATCTATAGGTAGTAAAATACGCTATATATGTAGTGTCTATCAGTAATGTAAAGTATTAAAATAGCGTTAAGGCTTTACATTGGTCCCCCTTAACACATTTTTAAATAGGTAGTCTATGCAGGTCCTGTAACACAACCAGTAACGTCGGTAGCCAATGGGTCCCCTATAGGTACCATAATAAAACAAAATTGTGGTGGTTGCGAATAAGGATAAAAGTATGACAAGGCACGTGAGCAATGCCCAAGGTAGGATACTACTAGTCGGGTTGCAGGGATGGTGGTAAGTGGTAACACATCGTAGCCACGACTGCCCACCATGTCAAACACTCCCAAAATCAAATCAAGGTACACCGAATAAGCCAACATCAATATAGTAATACGAAGAGGTATGTTCGATCGAGGTAGCTAGCCCACTTGGCCCTGATAAGCCGTCTTGTTTTAGTCATTTCAAATTGGCACAAGTGCCGGGGTCATCCATCATCGTTCTCTTTCTTCAAATCCAGCAAACGCCTCCAATTCAACCACTTCATTCTGGATAACATCCACCGCGTACACAGTTGTTAAAGTGGTTCCAATATTGACAGAGAGTATGCCAATAAGAGACGCCGGTCTTTTTAACAACCAAATGTCATTTTTCACACCGGTTGGTTCTTTTACATTTCGAAGGATTCATATTTGATATCAAAATATCATATTCACTTCAAAAATATCACTTCATTTCAAAATACCATATTTACTCAAAATATGTCATTTTCACTTGAAAATATCAATTCATATTCCAACTTAGGTTATAACCTCATTTAACCATATTCGCATTTAAATCAATGATTTAAATATAAACATTCCAACTTTGCACAGTTTGAAATTTTAGAAATAGTTTGAATAGTTTAAATAGTATAAAGATTTAAAACAGTTAGATATAAAATGGTTTGAGTATTGAAAGCTGTTTACATAGTAAAATAGTTTGGAAAATCTAAATAATGTGAATTATTAAAAAGTTAGATTTTTAAATAGTTTGTATTAAAATAATTTATTTTGAAAATAATATCAAAGCAAGCTGTTTCCTTCGATTTCACACATCTAGACCCATGTCCAGTTTCAAATCAACAAACTCAATTTCCAATCTTTCAATTCAATTGATTCAATTTCAATTTAGCTTCAAATCAACTTGATTTATGTTTCAATTCAAATTAACTTCAAGTTCTGAAACATTCATTTTAACTTCAAATTCAACTCAACGATTCAATTCAATGGTTTAAAATCCAATTCAATTCTTATTTTAAACCATTTCAATTTATATCAATTTCAAATCCAATTTCAATATACTGATTTAAATCATGGGGGAATTAATTTAAAGAACAAAAATTCGTATATTTTTAGCCTCAAGGACACGACCTCAATATTTTAACCACAAGGACAAACATTCTCCTAAAAATTATTCATAAGGACAAACATTCTTTCAAAATTATTCATAAGGACAAACATTCTTTCAATACTGCTACCGAACTAAAAACTAATACCTAAAAACTGTAAAAACTGATACCTGAAGAAAATTGTCTTTCAGGCTAAAATACTAAAGGTCTGTCCTTGAGGCTAAAATACTGAGAAATTTTGTCCTTGACAATAATTTCCTATTTAAATCACTTAAATCAAATTAAACCTCATTGTTCCATTTTAAGATCCAAATCTTTAAAATAATTCAATTTCCTGAATTAAAGTCAAATATCAATTATAACTTTACATTTCCGATTCAATTCTTTTAAACAATTTTTTTAATCAATTTCAATTTCACTTTTCAAAGCTTGAATTACAAATAATTCAATTCATATAAATCCACAATTTATTTCCTTTAAAACAATATCATTTAATCAAAATCCAAATTCAAAAATTTAAAACCATTTAATTTAACTAATCCGATGTTCGTATATAATTTTCTACCCTATGGCCAAGTGATTAGTTATTTCAATTTTAATTATAGGGATGGATATATATCATTTCAATCCAAATCAAAGTGTCATAGGTATATATCACTTAAACCTATTTCTTAATTTATTGGAAATAATTTAAATAACACCTATACGCTTTCAATTAATATACAGAGTGATAACAATGATTAAAATTAAATAATTAAACATCCAGTCATTCAATATGTCAACAAATAGACATCCATCATAATCAACATCCAAACTAGCCAATAATTCACAACAATTTACTGGTTATCAATATCAGGTATTTAACTAGTAATTAAATGCAATATTAACTTAAATGTCAATTTAATTCAATAAAAAATTCAATTACAATTAAAATGTCAATTTAAACTACCAAACAATCAATAAAATTCTTATCACATCATAAATTTAATTCAACTAACACAATAAGGTTTAGTATTGCATGAGTAGGTTAAATCACTCACCTTTGATTTACTGCCGATTTAAAATCCAATAAAAGCCCAAAATTCTAATGGTCTCCAAATTCAACCAAACTAGTCTCGTATTGTTCGGAATTTTGATACGATCCCGATGGAAGAGACCGCGCATGAATTCGAGTTCGTACGCAAAAGTTATGGAGATTAGAATGTTGAAATTTTAAATGTAAATTAAAATAAACTCAGGGGAAAATATGTAAACATGTTTACCTCTCCCGAAACCCCTACAGACTCGTTCAACCCTAAACGAGCATGGCCACCACCTTTCATGTCCAAACCGCCACCACTATACACCTGAATGTCACAATCAGATAACGCCGTCGAACCCTACACCTCAAGCCGACCATCTCCTCCACACGCGACACTCACCGCCATCCCCAGGCGAGCCATGCCGCCGACTTAATGGCCAAGATCTAGCAAATCCATGCTCCTTCGACACAAATGAAACCCATAGATCGACTCTGCTAATCGTCCTCTACCTCGCAGCAACCTCCGATCGTCGATTGGTCGACGATCCACCGTTGATCGCGAAACTCTAACATGGACGGTCGAGAATTCTTTGCAAATTTCAGGACAAATGTAGCCTCCAATCGAAAAACGAATTGCAGAAGCAGATTACGTTCATCAAGAGCTTCACGATGATATTTTATATGATAGGGTTTGAGTAGTTTGAATTTTTGGAGTTTGATTTGGAATCAGTAATTAGGGTTTTGAGATGTCTGCCATTGAAAAGGAACAAATAATGGAACAAATAAGAATCAAAATTGTACGTACAGACAATGGAATAAAAGACTGCTAGGGTTTATAACAGCCTATATATAGGCAGAGATGGATAAGAATGGATGGAACAGATCGAATGGGACGAAGCGATAACAAAGACTCGAAAAGCCCGTTTCGTTCCCGAAACGAAAATAGGTCATCCCATATATCGAAATATAGGTATTCAATATTTTTAAACTCAATGGAACTAGTTACATACCCAAATTCTATTATATGTAGAAGTTAGCTTTCAAAATCAAATTATATTTATTTAAATTCCATTCATTGATTTCTACGCGTTTCGAGCTCGTACGATCAAACGATAAGTCTGAATGCTATGAAACTTGAAATCCTATAATAATTCATTATTATGGATCTGATGAAACTGGTTTCATCGAAATCCAAGACAGTGTCCAAACATACAAATTTTACATGTTAATTCAATGAATTATTATTTAAAAATCAATTTAATCACTTTTAAATTCTAAATTAAAAGTTAGCAATTTTCATCATTCTTGATTACACAGAAATTAGTAATCTTTTAAAATTAAATATTCCATGTTAATTTAAAGATTTAAACATTACCTTAATTCCACCATTAAATTACAATAGTAATAAAATCCTCATTTATTATATTTTAAATTTCAACAAATTCTATTATTTTGATTTAAATTCTTATATTAAATCATCAAATACCTTATGAATTTATTTAACATAAGTTTTCATCTTATTATATTCATCACTCTACAATTAACGTCTTTTCTTATATTAACTACACTATTGCACTTACATTAAATCTCATTGATTTCCAATTTAATTTCAAACGGATTAAATAATAGGATGAGAAATAAAACAATAGTTACATCTTAGTAATTTAAAAACATTAATAAAATTATCGTTTACAAACAAGATTAATAGATTTATTTACTAACTAATTGATTTCATATTCTATGTTAAAACCAATTAAATAAAATAACATACAATTTCACCATTAATACATCATTAATTTAATTCCTTATTAACTTTCATTATTATCATTAATTGGAATTACATTAAACAATTGTCAGATTCATTCAATCAATATTATTAAATCATATTCTAATAATTTTTTCCCATTTATAAATCATAAATTTTAATTTCTCACAATATTAAATTCCAAAATCTTATTAAATTTAATATTTTTAATTACGGGTTGTGACACTTCCGGGTTGAAAAGTGCTTCTCAGCAGTAGCTCATCCACAAGCAAACGGGTAAGTGGAAGCAATAAACAAGATCATCAAATATACCATCAAGAAGCGACTAACTAACGCCAAAGGAAACTAGGTCGATGAACTTCCACTCGCACTATGGGCTTACTGAACCACCCACAAAGCGGCAATCGGTCACACTCCATTCGCTCTGGCATATGGTTCAGAAGCAATGATACCTGTTGAGTTAGAAGTCCCCTCGCACTGAAGGCAACATCTCAACCAAAACGAGCAGCTCCTACTTGAATCGCTAGATATGTTTGAAGAAAAAAGAGAAGAAGCCGAGTTGAGACCCGCCGCCCACCAAAAACGAGTAGCACGGTACTTCAACTCCAAAGTCCACCACCAAACCTTTGAGGTAGGAGATCTTGTGCTCAAGCGAGCTTACCACGTTCCGGGGGCCTTCGGACCAAACTGGGAATGACCGTATATCATAAGTCAAAAGCTCAGAGACGGGACTTTCAAGCTAACAAACGTCGACGGAATTCAGATTCCCAGAGCCTGGAATAAGGAATCACTCCGCCGTTACTTCATTCGAAAACTACTTTATGTATTCTCTATTTTTTAGCAAATAAGCCGTCCCGAAATGCCGAGGGCATTGTAAATAGGCAAAGAATCTGTCCTTCTTTCCTTAATAAAATTTGATTCCCTCTTTCGAACCGACAAAATCGTGTCCATAATAAATACCCAACGGGTCGATGAAAGTAAATCGACTCAAATAGTTGGATCGACGAAACCCGATCCTTGCCTTTTGAAAACCAGTGTTGCCCTGGCAACATCGGGAAGGCCCAAAACTTACGCTCCTCGCATTGCCCGGAGATAGGAAATGCCGAGGAGCGCCAAAAAACTAACTCCTCGCGTTGTCCGGAGATATGCAACGCCGAGGAGCGCCAAAAAACTAACTCCTCGCATTGCCCAGAGATAGGCAACGTCGAGGAGCACCAAAAACTAACTCCTCGCGTTGCCCGAAGACAGGAAATGCCGAGGAGCACCAAAAACTAACTACTCGTGTTGTCCGGAGATAGGCAATGCCGAGGAGCACTAAAAAACTAACTCCTCGCGTTGTCTGGAGATAGGCAACATCGAGGAGCACCAAAAAACTAACTCCTCGCGTTGCCCGGAGATAGGAAACGCCGAGGAGCACCAAAAAACTAACTCCTCGCGTTTCCCGGAGATAGGCAACGTCGAGTAGTGCCAATAAACTAACTCCTCGCGTTGCCCGGAGATAGGCAATGCTGAGGAGCACCAAAAACTAACTCCTCGCATTGTCCGGAGATAGGCAACGCCAAGTTGCACCAAAAAATAACTCCTCGCATTGCCCGGAGATAGGCAACGCCGAGGAGCACCAAAAACTAACTCCTTGCATGCCCGGAGAAAGGCAACGCCAAGGGGCACCAAAAAACTAACTCCTCGCGTTGCCCAGAGATAGGCAACGCCGAGGAGCACCAAAAACTAACTCCTTGCGTTGCCCGGAGATAGGCAACGCCAAGGGGCACCAAAAGCCGTGCATTTCGTAAGTCGCGCATCAACTTCCAAAACTTACGCTCCTTGCGTTGCCCGGAGATAGGCAACGCCAAGGAGCACCAAAAGCCGCGTATTTCATAAGCCGCACACTAAATTCCAAAATGCTAACTCCTCACGTTGCACGAAGATAGGCAACACTGAGGGGCATGAGAAACCGCACATATCATAACCAGCGCTAACTACTCCTATAATCGGGAATGATGAGCACAACTCAAATAAAATTGGCGCTAGAAGGAGGGCACTCAATGATTAAAACTTAACTTACCCATGCAGTGTGGACCCCTCAAACACGCATAAATTGCATAGTTACCAGAATATCACCAAAAACTTGGATTACATGCTAAAGTTGCAAAGTTTTCAAAAGAAGGAAAATCAAACTTTGACTTAGCCAAAATTTAAATTTAATATGAAAATTATCTAAAACCTAAGTTACCCGACATTCGAAAATTGTTTGAGGTAAACAAACCTGTGAAATGGGCGGCATACACCGGTACTTGAATAAAAACACGTGAAAATAATAAGTTCACAAGTTCTGTCAACCTAAACAAAGAATTTTTAAGTTCTGTCACTTCAAACGAATGATTTTTGTAGTAATCATAGGACTAGATAAGTATAAAATAAAACAAACACGAGTGCACATAACATATATGAGCAGACAGATGAGAATATAGTCAAAGTATCAATATATTGCTTATAATTTTCTTTACACAGGGTCAAAACATGGGGGCCGTACCCACAGAACACCGGCCAACAAAAAGAAAATACAGACTCTACAGCGAAACGCTAAGTGCAGACTCTACACTTGTACAAAATGACTCAAAAAGAACCAAAATCAAAGTGGTCTTCACATAAGCTCCTCAACGCTTCCTTCCTCCGCTCCCCTTTCCGCTCTATGTTGGCAGCTTCTGCTTCGTTTTAGGAGTGGTGTCATTGCCGGTAATATCAACGAACATCACAGTGGCAATGTCCTCCTCTTCCTCCACAGACTTCTCAAAAGACTCTTCCTTTGCTTTGTGGTTCCGTGATTTGCGGGAGATCTTCGAGGCCCTGATCGCTTCGACCTTTTCCTTCTTAATAGTGACCAGTTCGTATTGAGTCTTCTGGGGCTGCTCCATCTGAGTTTCCTACTCCTTGGCCTCTGCCGCTGTTATGTCGCCTTCCAAAGACACAAAAGGGTCGTCCAGGCCATGAAGTGCGGCTATCTTTTCGGCCTTCAGCCTCGGTTGCGAGCCAGACACGGACGTGGAAACTGGATCTGGAATGGAAATAACCATGGAGGATGTGGAAATGGCGGCGGGTCCTAGTGGTGAAGAAGCTGGCACGTCAACGGGAAAGGTAGATGGACCTATAAGGTCAAAAATGAAAGCATTAAATTCTTCCTGCTTTTGCGGTGTAAGTTGGAAGCTTCTGAATTCGAAGGAAGCAAGAATATTACTTGCACCAAAGGAATGGTCGAGAATAGCATCTTCAAACTTACCACTTTCGCCTTCTTTCGGTGGCTCCACTACCTGAGGAAGAATCTCAAGCTCCGAACTTACTAGAAGGTCATGGAGCTGCCCTGATGATTCAACCACATCAGAAGTAAGAGGCTTGGTGGGCGCTTTGGCGGAAGTCGTCAAGGCAGCATTGGTGCCCTCTTTCTGTCTCTCAGCTTGCAAAATTTCCTAGCCCTCGAGCAACGCTTTCTTTGACTCTTCATTAAGATTAGCGTTCTCCAACTCCCAGTCGGTGTAAACATCACCGCTATCAGAAAAGCAGGACAAGACTTCTTCCCATACCAAAGCAGAAGTGCGTGGGAACTTCGAGCCCAAATAGTTGAGACTCCCCTGATGCAAAAAGGAGTTAACATAAAAATTTAGAATGGTCGCATCTAGCTTCTCCATCTTTCTTTCAAAAGTGTCCTGAAGCTCTAGAAAATCCGCTCTTGCGATGGCCTTCTCAACTTCAACAGCAGACTTATCAGCGCTGAGCTGCGCGACCTGGGCTTATAACCTGGCAATTATCTCAGCCTGGTCAGAGATAGTCTTATCGTGCCCCTCAATAATAAGGTCATGATCAGCGATGGCTTTCCTCTGGGCCTCAATGGTGGCGTTGCAAGCAGCCACTTCCCTTTTCAATTTGGCCTCTTCTACATGAGTTTTCTTGATCTCGTCCCTGTAGACAATCTTGACTCTCACGTGCGCCTCCTTCATTTCCTTCATAAGGATGGCGTTTTTCTTACTCTCGCGAAGGGCCGCTTCCTTTCCTCCTCCAACTGCTTAATCTTGGCATTGCGATGTACCAATGCCCTCTCAAAGTCGGCCTTCTCTGACTCGAAAGAGAGGATCTCCTGATAATTATTACGATTCGTATCCGCCAGTTGTTTACATAGTTTTTCCCATCCTTCAGCTTGTTCTAAGTCGCTCTAAATAGCCTGGAGGTGCGACATATACGAATCTTTACGAACCGGGTGCAGATCGCGGTCAAACTTAACCCCCTTCAAGGATCATCCGTGGAATGCTGCTTCAAGTTTAGGGAGTCTCAAAGGAAGGATATAGGCAAGTCTCCGGTGGGGCAAGAAGCACCGGGAGCAGTAACAATAGGAGATGATGAGATATGGGTTGAAGGTGGAATCGGGGCAGAAGTAACGAGAATTTCTTGGCCCACTGAAGAATGTGTTGGAGCAAGCTCTGAAGAATAGGGACGATGTTCAAACTTCGACCTTTTCGATGGTTCCTCCCTTTCCTCAAAAGTTCTCCTCTTCTCGTACCCGCCTTTATATGATCGACCTCGCTCTCTTTCATCTTGACGGCGAGCTTCGGCTTCTTGTTCTTTTCTCATTCTACATTCTTCCTCCATGTCTTGGAGTTGGTGACTGCCGGAGGTATGCTTCGAATACCGATGCGAGTCAGTGAATTCTTCGAAGTCATCATAGAAACCTCGTCCTCTCGTTATACCTAGCATGAAGCATACATAAAAGGTTTCAGAAACATAGAATAAATGCAACAAAAAATGAAGGAATGAGTGGAAGTAAGTGTAATCCTAGCAAGACGTGTAGTGTGTTTCTAAGGTAGGCCTAAAACGTCATCATGAACCAGAACGGACGGCCGTCATAGGTGGAATCGGACTATCTTCGGCCATCGTAGGCGGAACCGGGCTAACTCCTGGTGAGATATCACTCGAGTGGGGAAGCACCTCATCAAATTTTAAATCTTCTTTCATAAGCACGTCAAAATCAACGTAGACGTCGCTCAAATCTCCAAACTCCGCATCGACGTCTTTATCCGGGGTATCCTCACGCTCTCTGTTCTCTGGAGCATTGTCTTTATCGCCTGCATCTAGAAGGGGTGAGCTCGAAAGAACGAGGCTTATACTTGGAGTTTTGTCACACGATTCCGAGTCCTCATCATCGGATTCTGTGTAGAGATTATCACTTGTTGTAGCTCATGACTACTACTCTCAAGCTCCCCCTCTTCCTTTCCTGAGTCTAGTGCGGCCTTGCCTTCCCTTCGCCTGAACTCTTCTTCTCCTTCCTCTACGATCGAGGGCATTCTAACCGGGCCGCTAAATCCAGTAGCAAGAAGCGTCTCGTCCTTCGCAGCCCTCCTCGGCTGATCCTCTAGACAACTTCTCTCGGTTGAGAGGCATCTTATTCGGAACCGCGAGAAGAAGAAGTAGATCTTGTACGAACCTTGGATCGGGCAGGAGAGGGGACTTCAACTTGAACAGCGGATCAACGTGGAGCCAGTAATCCAAATCGATGCAAGTTTTCATCGGTCAATAACACTTTGACGGATCTTTCCTCGGCCTTAATGGCCTTTAGGGTTCGAAAGACTTCATCAAGAGTTACATCCCTGTTCGGCCTTGGAATAACTGCAAGAAGTGTATGTCTCATTAGAAACTCCATAACAACACATCCAAGCCTGATAAGTATGAAAAGGAACTTACCCCCGGTCGTCCATGTGACGACCAGACTTTTTCTCCATAGAAAGTCGTATCATCTTTAAGAAAGAAAGGGATAGAAAGAGAAAAGATAGAGAAGAAAGAAAGAAACAACATCAGAATCTCAACAGTGGAACGAATAAATTATATTAATCACATAAGTATTACATAATACACAACATCAATTAGAGTTACACAGATTATACAACACATACTAGACAGTTATAAACACATGTCTAGTTATTACAACTCAAATACAACTCAGAGAAACCAACACAACGGAACACTATATATCTACGAATGCTGAAGCCTCTTGCTCCATTGCTCCTCCAAAAAACTCGTCAAAGCTAACCTGAATCCCTTGGCTACTCGTAAAATTTGAGTACCCAAGAGTTTAATAAAATAGAAAATAAACTCCGGGTCAGACATGGGTCTGGTGTGAGTAACATGTTAAAGTTGCTTAACTTTGAAAAACCTTTAAAACAAAAGGTATCACGTAAGACTTCCCACACATAAACATGGGTAAGTTTTTACCTTACGCTAACCAAAACATTTGATAGGAAATCTAGTGATATTATAATAGGTCTATGGTTTTCAAGTAAATAAGAAATAGCTGAAATTGTTACAAGATTAAATTCCAGCATACATAGGTATACAATCAAGTCCGTTATCACTTATTGGAGATTGGATTCTATACAATGGCAGGGCTACTGGGGTATCTCCCATCATAGTACGTGGCCTAGATCAACGTACCGAGGATCCCTCCCGACCCCTGCAACACAAAGCCGGAACCATCCCTTACTAGATAGTCCCGAACAAGACAACCCCAGCAGTTGTTGCGAATCAACTGCCCACTAAGCCGAATAAAAAGGCACCTCTAGGCAGGGGAAATCTTGTCCTACTTGAGCACGACTCACTTAGCCTTGCTGCACCTCCCCTGTTTTAGCCATTCTCGGTTGATGAGGCTTGAGGCTACGATTACCTTTATAGAACACATCTATCTTAGAATGCTCATCGTCCAAGTGACGATGTTCTGAAAGCATTCAATCCATACAAGTTCGTTCCGGGTTCGAACGAAACCGAAGGCATTATCTCGTTACACTCATTTTGGAATCACCCTCAAAGTTAACGACAATAACCCTTGCACTCTGAATCTTCATCTTCACTTGAGATTCACGACCTATCGTTAATTTGGATCAATGTGGTATTCAGATATCCAAATCTGGAAACCCGATCCCGGTCTCATCGAAATCCAAAACGTATCTTTTAAGGCCAAGTTGTTTTAAAGTTAAAACAATTCAATTCAATTATCTATATACACACAGATAGATAATTCACAATATCACAATAGATAATTCATATTATCATCATAAATAGATAATTCACATTATCATCATACTTTAACCAAAGCATCCATATCACACAGCATTACTTATCTCATATCTGAGATCTCAAACCATTCAAGGCAATCAATATCATCCATTCATACTTAAGCAATGATCTATATCATCTCTAATTAATTTAAAGTGAATTAAATTAATTACTTCATCTCTAATTAATTTGAAGTAAATTTAAATTAATTACTTCCATCATTATAAATCTTGCTTACAAAACCATTAATTAATTACAAATTAATTAATTAATCACCCTCTAATTATCCACCTTAATTAATCATCCCTGATTAATTATTCTTTAATTACATTCAAGTTATTATTCTTTAATTAATTACTCCAATTAATTATCCTTAACCATCTATAGTAATTAACCTTTAATTACTTCATTAATTAATTAACTATAATTAATTACATTAATCCTTAATTAATTACATTAATTAATTACTCTTTAATCACTTATTATTGATTAATTAGTTTTAATTAATAAACCCTTAATTACATCATTAATTATATTAATTAATGATCCCTAATTACTCTTAATTAATTATCCTATTTAAATTAATTACATTAAGTAATTAATCTTTAATTAAACCACATTTATTAATCACCTTTGATTAATCTCATCCAGTAATTAACTTCCCTTAATTACTTCATTAATTAATTAATTACTCCTTAATTTATTATATTTTATTAATCCCTTGATTAATTACAAAAAAGTAATTAAACTCAAATTACTTCAATTAATAAATCTCCTTTAATTAATTACATCCAGTAATTACCTTTAATTACTTCCCTAAGTAATTACACTTCATTAATTACATTTAAGTAATTATACTTATCAAATCACCAAGTGATTATCTTAAATTAATTAAACTTAATTAATTAGTTTAAACTTATCAAATTTATTTAATTAATTACCTTAAGTAATTAATTCCTTTAATTACTTTCATTAAGTAATTATACTTAACCAATTTCATAAATGATTATCCTTAATTAATTAATCTAATTAATTATCAAAATTAATCACATTAATTAATTATTAAATAATCTCAAGTTAATGACCTTCATTTACTATTAAAAATTCTTTAATTACTTTTCTTAAGTAATTAACTTAGATTAATCATTATTAATTTCAAATTAATAAATCTTAATTACCAATTAAGTAACCTCTAATTATTTAATTAATTAAGTTTTAACTAAAACTTAATTAATCCTTATTTACTTGATTTATTAATTATTAATCATTAATTAAAAATATAATCTTATCTAATTAATGATCCTTAATTACAAATTAATTATTTCTTAATTAATTAATCTTAAACCTTAATTAACTAATTTAAACACTTAATTACTAAATTAATCAATCCAAATCATTAATTAATTAAATTAACTAATTATCCATTTAATTACCTTAATAATTTAATTATTATAAATTATTAAATCTTAATAAACTTTAAGATAAAACATTACTCTTATTAATGATTAAATTATCATTAACAAAACATTTGAAAACATTTTACTTTCAAATTTACTTTTAAATTTCATTTTAAATTTAAGATTTAAAATGAATACAAATTTAACCTTAACAAAGTTTAAAACCATTTGAAAACCTTTAAAATCTCATGTTAAAGAAATACATACCTTATAAAAGAAATTTAAACCAAATTTCTTTTTAAATTCAAACCATTTTAAATACACTTAACATTTAAAATTGTTAAAAGAATTTAATCTATAAAACTTAATTCAAATTTAAAACTAGGATACAAATTCAGTTTTGAATCCATATTTTAAATTTAGTTTAAACTTTGTTTAAAACTTGCTTTTAAATTTAAAATTGAATTTAAATTTGAAACAGACAGGTTTCAGAAAAACCTGTAACAACCATTACCCGAGCCCCCACTAAAATGCTTCGAGTAAAACCTTACCCTACTTCGAGCCAAAACTCGAATTACTCGAGAGTTACTCGAGTACAAACCCTCTGCCCAAAACCAAACTTCACCAGAAACAAACAATGCACCGTGCACATGCACGGTTGTGCCGTCCATCTTTGATCATCAACGATGATCCCTTCAAGTCGCCAATCACATTCGAACCTGATTACCAACATCCGATCATCACAACCAACTCGAAATCGAATTCGAGCTTCACATCCAACCTGGAACCAAAAACTGGAACAACACTTCAAACCTGGAAAACATTTCGTCTTCGCATCTCCGACCACCAGAGGGTCTGAAACTCCGGCTACACCTTCGTCAACACTCCAGCTTCCATTCACCTGAGTCTTGTTGCACTCGATCAATCCTAAATGCCGTGGTGATCAAATTACCAAGCCTAGTTAAAACTAGGGTTACAGACTAGAAAAGTCAACCACCACCTCCACCGTACTTTCAACTTGCTGGCAATTTTCCCCAATCCTCCAATCACTCTTGCACCTCCCATGGAAACCCCATCCTCTCCGATCATTTGGATCATCAGAGGCAACCCAAAATGCACAATCCAAACAAACTAGAATTGCTTCTTAACTCTAACATTAAAAATTGTGATTTTACTTTTAAAAATCAAGATTTTGGATGAGAGTTCAAATCCTAAGCCTGAAACTATAAATTTGTATGTTTGAAATTTTGACAAAGTTTAATCATTTCTGTTCTTATGGTTTACAGAGCAACTCCCAAATTTATTTTTACTTAAATGAATTTTTAAACTTTAATTCATGACTAAACAAATAATTTTTGTTTGCATCTTAAACACTAACATAGATTAGATCATGTGATAATGGGTTTTGAACAATTCTTGAACCTGGAAACTAAAAACAGTGTAATATAGAGACACACATGCACACATATATCCATTCATATTTACAAAGAAGATCTACTGATATATATACACACATAATACATACTTAACACAACAATTATCATGCAACAGATTCAAATACTTAAACTTATAAAAGTGATGTTACTCACAGATTTGAGAAGGAAGAATAGAGCTTCCAGATTTGAAATAGCTTGAAAACTTTTTTTTTTGAATCTCTTTTAAAACTTGTTTTGCTGAAATGCTTTTGCTCCTTGATTTACAAACTACATGCATGCTTTTAGATTTGAAAAGAAAATGCAGGCTTGTTCCAGATTTTACTTGCTTTAGATTTCAAGTTGAAAAAGAATGCACAGGCTTGAACAGATTGAAGAAAAATAAACTACAGGTTTTGGTTTGCATTTTGATTTGAGGATTTGTTTACAGGTTGATCATTTGATTTGGAAAATGATTTACAGGTCTTGGGGAAGTGTTTGCATGTTTTAGTTGATTTCTGGTTTTAGATTTTCAGATTAGTACTTAGCTTTTGAAAAAGAAAATAGAAAAAAGAGAATGAAGGAAGGAACAATAGTTATATAAAGGCCGAAATTTGATTTTAAATAAAAATAAAAGAAAACTAAATTAAATGACACTTGTCCCAAATATTAACATTTGTCATTTGAGTTGATTAACAATTAACACATGTTATATGAAGCTTAGGAAAATAACACATGTCTTTTTAAAGTAATTAGTATTTATTTCAAATGTTAATAAAGGTTAATGTAAGATTATACTTAATTAATTAGTTAATAAGTACTTATTTATATGTATAGATAATTTTAAAAGAAATAAAACCAATTATATTCATAAATAAAAGTTTATACATATATTCTAAAATGCAAAACAATTTAAAATATCTCTTTTGAATTTTAAACTTTAAATTCAAATTCAAATCAAATTCTAAAATTCAAATATCAAGTTATATACATACATGTATAAATACACAAATTCAATTTGAAATAACAATTTTTATTAATATTAAAATCCATTTGTAAAAACAATACATTATTAATATTGTTTGAAAATAAAAAATTATCAATTTGAAATAATTAAAAAAAAAGAAATTATCTTAGTATTAATAAATTACTTATCTTACCAAATGAATTAATGTTTCATTTGTAAATTATATTTTAAACTTCTATATATAATTTCAAATCATATTTATCAAGCTATATTTAAAAAGAAAATAAAACAAACCTTGGCGTTAATTAAATTTAAATTTAAACTTAAGCTAAAATAAATTTAAACAATTAAACATTTACCTTAAGTATTTTTAAAACCATATAGTTATTTATTAAATAGTTTTGAAAAGCTTAATATTAAATTAAATCATAATTTCCAAATTACCAAAAATATTAGAATTAGAAAATATACTTTATTTGTTAAATTAAAACAAAGCTTATCTATTTACAATATATACAAATATATATACATTATAAATAGAAAACAGTTTATTAGCTTTAAAAAGATAAAATCTACCAATTAAATATTTATTAAAAGAAGATTATTAAATTAATTCAAATCTTATTAAGAATTATCAAATCAATTTAATTTTTAATATAGATTATTAAATTGATATTGCCTAAAATTCCGGGTTATTACATTCCTTCCCCTTTAAAAGAATTTCATCCCCGAAATTAAAAGCAAAGGTAATTTAATAATCTATCCAAGATTTAATTTTAAATCTCAAGCATATATTATCAATCATATGCTAACAACCATAGCAACCAATTCACCCTATCAAACAAAACTAACTATCCAGACAAAATACTGAATAGAACTTCCTAGAGTTTCCCAAGTATAAATACCGAGATACTCGCTCTACAAAATCCAAACTATCTATACTGCTAAGCTACAGAGCTCCTACTCATCTAGATCTACAAAACTAAACAAGATATCAGACCACAGACAAGTCTGACTCAACAACCAAACCTTCCTGAATAGCTGGTTCCACAACCAGAGATAGATCATACACGTACTCTCTCAAAGATACGTGAAACACATCGAATCCCAATTATCCAAAATGACAATTCAATCTAGAAGACCAAACACTTATCCTCACCAGAACACGGAAAAGATCCAATATCTCGGAGCTCGCTTTTCTGTCTTACCAAAACTTATAGCTCCTTTTATCGGAGAAAACTTATCCAAAATCAATCTCCGTCTCTTATCCACAAAACTCTTCGGATGATCCTAGGCTGCCTACATCCTTCCTGATCAGCTCAACCTTCACCGATGTCTCTAGAAACAAACTAGACCAAAAACAACCCAACAGAATGATCCTCTCAAGATCAACCAAAATCAAGAACACAATCTCTACTCCTCAAACATCAGAAGACTAACTTACTTTTCTTTTCCGGAAAAGACAAAACAGATGCACTCCCAAACTGCTTCCACTGCACAACTCTGATCTGGAGTAGATGAAAAATGCTGATGATGAACACAGGCACAAACTAGACAACACATCCCGTAAATATGGTTCATCAGATCCATAAAAGAAAACTCAGAAGTTCCACCAAATCCTGAGCTGCTTCATCAAACTCTATCTCTAGGAACCATCCTTCTACTAAGCTGGACCACCGGTAGCACTCCTGGAATCCTAGTCGATAAGAAAACTCAATCTCCAGATGCGGACAAACCTATGACTTCCCTGAAGACATCTGGAAAATTTTTGACAACCCAAGAGAACACTCAGCTATCGCAAGTCACTTTTGCGATAAACCCAGCCTAATATCCAAAGAAAACTGTTATCTCTTTACCAATCAGAATAGCTTACGCTTAACAAACCAATCCATCGAAGAAATGGATCCACTCTGCTGCTTCTGAAATCCTTTTCCAGAAAAACTGCTCAGCCAGACAACCTTCTGTCGATACACAGAACACCTCCGAGCTGCATTGCTGACATAAATGCCAAAGAATTCCTAATCCAAAGCTCTTTGAGAAACTCGAACCTCAAACCAAACACAAACATCCTGCTGAACTCAGCCACAACATCGAAGCAAACACACTTCCTTAACTTGTTCCAAAGAAAACATCTTTGGACACAATCCATAGTCACTGCATCTCATCATGCAGCTACTACTCCCTGAGGTTGCCAAGCTACCATCACTTGCTTCTGCACATCCGACAGATCCAAACTCTACTCATCCAAACTGCACTTCAAAGATGGACTCCGAACCTTTAAAAGGTTTCCTTCAGAGATCGATGAAATCCTTACACCACTGCAAAGATTACTCGAGACGGTATTAGGTCTACAGTCTCGGTAGATACACCTCCAACCTCAACAGTCAGACTCCTTCCATTGGTAGTTGTGCTACACACACCACTACCCTATCTACCTTTAGAACTTATATTGGAAAACCCGAACAGGTAACCCAACAAATAGATAGAAATATATATATATATATATATAAATTACAAATAGGCTCTCTCAAGAAAGAAATCACTTCAAAGCCTAGGTATTCACTCAACCTAGTGCTCTGATACCACTATGACGACCCGACTTTTTCTCCACAGAAAGTCGTATCATCTTTAAGAAAGAAAGGGATAGAAAGAGAAAAGATAGAGAAGAACGAAAGAAACAACATCAGAATCTCAACAGCGGAACGAATAAATTATATTAATCACATAAGTATTACATAATACACAACATCAATTAGAGTTACACAGAGTATACAACACATACTTGACAGTTATAAACACCTGTCTAGTTATTACAACTTTAATACAACTTAGAGAAACCAACACAGCGGAACACTATATATCTACGAACGCTGAAGCCTCCTGCTCCATTGCTCCTCCAGAAAACTCATCAAAGCTAACCTGAATCCCTTGGCTACTCGTAAAATTTGAGTACCCAAGAGTTTAATAAAACAGAAAATAAACTCTGGGTCAGACATGGGTCTGGTGTGAGTAACAGGTTAAAGTTGCTTAACTTTAAAAAACCTTTAAAACAAAAGGTATCACGTAAGATTTCCCACACATAAACATGGGTAAGTTTTTACCTTACGCTAACCAAAACATTTGATAGGAAATCCAGTGATATTATAATAGGTCTAGGGTTTTCAAGTAAATAAGAAATAGTTGAAATTGTTACATGATTAAATTCCAGCATACATAGGTATACAATCAAGTTCGTTATCACTTATTGGGGATTGGATTCCATACAATGGTAGGGCTACTGGGGTACCGCCCATCACAGTACGTGGCCTAGATCAACGTACCGAGGATCCCTCCCGACCCCCTGCAACACAAAGCCGGAACCATCCCTTACTGGATAGTCCCGAACAAGACAACCCCAACAGTTGTCGCGAATCAACTGCCCACTAAGCCGAATAAAAAGGGACCTCTAGACAGGGGAAATCTTGTCCTACTTGAGCGCGACTCACTTAGCCTTGCTGCACCTCCCATGTTTTAGCCATTCCCGGTTGATGAGGCTTGAGGCTACGATTACCTTTATAGAACACATCTATCTTAGAATGCTCATCGTCCACTTGACGATGTTCTGAAAGCATTCAATCCATACAAGTTCGTTCCGGGTTCGAACGAAACCGAAGGCATTATCTTGTTACACTCATTTTGGAATCACCCTCAAAGTTAACGACAATAACCCTTGCACTCTGAATCTTCATCTTCACTTGAGATTCACGACCTATCGTTAATTTGGATCGATGTAGTATTCAGATATCCAAATCTGGAAACCCGATCCCGGTCTCATCGAAATCCAAAACGTATCTTTTAAGGCCAAGTTGTTTTAAAGTTAAAATAATTCAATTCAATTATCTATATACACACAGATAGATAATTCACAATATCATAATAGATAATTCATATTATCATCATAAATAGATAATTCACATTATCATCATACTTAAAGCATCCATATCACACAGCATTACTTATCTCATATCTGAGATCTCAAACCATTCAAGGCAATCAATATCATCCATTCATACTTAAGCAATGATCTATATCATCTCTAATTAATTTAAAGTGAATTAAATTAATTACTTCATCTCTAATTAATTTGAAGTAAATTTAAATTAATTACTTCCATCATTATAAATCTTGCTTACAAAACCATTAATTAATTACAAATTAATTAATTAATCACCCTCTAATTATCCACCTTAATTAATATCCCTGATTAATTATTCTTTAATTACATTCAAGTAATTATTCTTTAATTAATTACTCCAATTAATTATCCTTAACCATTTATAGTAATTAACCTTCAATTACTTCATTAATTAATTAACTATAATTAATTACATTAATCCTTAATTAATTACATTAATTAATTACTCTTTAATCACTTATTATTGATTAATTAGTTTTAATTAATCAACCCTTAATTACATCATTAATTATATTAATTAATGATCCCTAATTACTCTTAATTAATTATCCTATTTAAATTAATTACATTAAGTAATTAATCTTTAATTAAACCACATTTATTAATCACCTTTGATTAATCTCATCCAGTAATTAACTTCCCTTAATTAATTCATTAATTAATTAATTACTCCTTAATTTATTATATTTTATTAATCCCTTGATTAATTACAAAAAAGTAATTAAACTCAAATTACTTCCATTAATAAATCTCCTTTAATTAATTACATCTAGTAATTACCTTTAATTACTTCCCTAAGTAATTACACTTCATTAATTACATTTAAGCAATTATACTTATCAAATCACCAAGTGATTATCTTAAATTAATTAAACTTAATTAATTAGTTTAAACTTATCAAATTTATTTAATTAATTACCTTAAGTAATTAATTCCTTTAATTACTTTCATTAAGTAATTATACTTAACCAATTTCATAAATGATTATCCTTAATTAATTAATCTAATTAATTATCAAAATTAATCACATTAATTAATTATTAAATAATCTCAAGTTAATGACCTTCATTTACTATTAAAAATTCTTTAATTACTTTTCTTAAGTAATTAACTTAGATTAATCATTATTAATTTCAAATTAATAAATCTTAATTACCAATTAATTAACCTCTAATTATTTAATTAATTAAGTTTTAACTGGAACTTAATTAATCCTTATTTACTTGATTTATTAATTCTTAATCATTAATTAAAAATCTGATCTTATCTAATTAATGATCCTTAATTACAAATTAATTATTCCTTAATTAATTAATCTTAAACCTTAATTAACTAATTTAAACACTTAGTTTCTGAATTAATCAATCCAAATCATTAATAAATTAAATCAATTAATTAATTATCCATTTAATTACCTTAATAATTTAATTATTCTAAAATATTAAATCTTAATAAACTTTAAGATAAAACATTACTCTTATTAATGATTAAATTATCATTAACAAAACATTTGAAAACATTTTACTTTCAAATTTACTTTTAAATTTCATTTTAAATTTAAGATTTAAAATGAATACAAATTTAACCTTAACAAAGTTAAAAACCATTTGAAAACCTTTAAAATCTCATGTTAAAGAAATACATACCTTATAAAAGAAATTTAAACCAAATTTCTTTTTAAATTCAAACCATTTTAAATACACTTAACATTTGAAATTGTTACAAGAATTTAATCTATAAAACTTAATTCAAATTTAAAACTAGGATACAAATTCAGTTTTGAATCCATATTTTAAATTTAGTTTAAACTTTGTTTAAAACTTGCTTTCAAATTTAAAAGAATTTAAATTTGAAACAGACAGGTTTCAGAAAAACCTGTAACAACCATTACCCGAGCCCCCACTAAAATGCTTCGAGTAAAACCTTACCCTACTTCGAGCCAAAACTCAAATTACTCGAGAGTTACTCGAGTACAAACCCTCTGCCCAAAACCAAACTTCACCAGAAACAAACAATGCACCGTGCACATGCACGGTGGTGTCGTCCATCTTTGATCATCAACGATGATCCCTTCAAGTCGCCAATCACATTCGAACCTGATCACCAACATCCGATCATCACAACCAACTCGAAATCGAATTCGAGCTTCACATCCAACCTGGAACCAAAAACTGGAACAACACTTCTAACCTGGAAAACATTTCGTCTTCGCATCTCCGACCACCAAAGGGTCTGAAACTTCGGCTACACCTTCGTCAACATTCCAACTTCCATTCACCTGAGTCTTTTTGCACTCGATCAATCCTAAATGCCGTGGTGATCAAATTACCAAGCCTAGTTAAAACTAAAGTTACAGACTAGAAAAGTCAACCACCACCTCCACTGTACTTAGATCAACTTACTGGCAATTTTTCCCGATCCCCCGACCACTCTTGCACCTCCCATGGAAACTCCATCCTCTCCGATCATTTGGATCATCAGAGGCAACCCAAAATGCACAATCCAAACAAACTAGAACTGCTCCTTAACTCTAACGTTAAAAATTGTGATTTTACTTTTAAAAATCAAGATTTTGGATGAGAGTTCAGATCCTAAGCCTGAAACTATAAATTTGTATGTTTGAAATTTTGACAAAGTCTAATCATTTCTGTTCTTATGGTTTACAGAGCAACTCCCAAATTTATTTTTACTTAAATGAATTTTTAAACTTTAATTCATGACTAAAAAACAATTTTTGTTTGCATCTTAAACACTAACATAGATTAGATCATATGATAATGGGTTTTGAACAATTCTTGAACCTGGAAACTAAAAACAGTGTAATACAGAGACAACACATGCACACATATATTCATTCATATTTACACAGAAGATCTACTGATATATACACACACATAATACATACTTAACACAGCAATTATCATGCAACAGATTCAAATACTTAAACTTATAAAAGTGATGTTACTCATAGATTTGAGAAGGAAGAACAGAGCTTCCAGATTTGAAATAGCTTGAAAACTTTTTTTTGAATCTCTTTTAAAACTTGTTTTACTGAAATGCTTTTGCTCCTTGATTTACAAACTACATGCATGCTTTCAGATTTGAAAAGAAAATGCAGGCTTGTTCCAGATTTTACTTGCTTTAGATTTCAAGTTGAAAAAGAATGCACAGGCTTGAACAGATTGAAGAAAAATGAACTACAGGTTTTGGTTTGCATTTTGATTTGAGGATTTGTTTACATGTTGATCATTTGATTTGGAAAATGATTTACAGGTCTTGAGGAAGTGTTTGCATGTTTTAGTTGATATCTGGTTTTTGATTTTCAGATTTGTACTTAGCTTTTGAAAAAGAAGATAGAAAAAAGAGAATGAAGGAAGGAACAATAGTTATATAAAGGCCGAAATTTGATTTTAAATAAAAATAAAAGAAAACTAAATTAAATGACACTTGTCCCAAATATTAACATTTGTCATTTGAGTTGATTAACAATTAACACATGTTATATGAAGCTTAGGAAAATAACACATGTCTTTTTAAAGTAACTGGTATTTATTTTAAAAGTTAATAAAGGTTAATGTAAGATTATACTTAATTAATTAGTTAATAAGTACTTATTTATATGTATAGATAATTTTAAAAGAAATAAAACCAATTATATTTATAAATAAAAGTTTATACATATATTCTAAAATCCAAAACAATTTAAAATATCTCTTTTGAATTTTAAAACTTTAAATTCAAATTCAAATCAAATTCTAAAATTCAAATATCAAGTTATATACATACATGTATAACTACACAAATTCAATTTGAAATAACAATTTTTATTAATATTAAAATCCATTTGTAAAAACAATACATTATTAATATTGTTTGAAAATAAAAAATTATCAATTTGAAATAATTAAAAAAAAGAAATTATCTTAGTATTAATAAATTACTTATCTTACCAAATGAATTAATGTTTCATTTGTAAATTATATTTTAAACTTCTATATATAATTTCAAATCATATTTATCAAGCTATATTTAAAAATAAAATAAAACAAACCTTTTTGTTAATTAAATTTAAATTTAAACTTAAGCTAAAATAAATTTAAACAATTAAACATTTACCTTAAGTATTTTTAAAACCATATAGTTATTTATTAAATAGTTTTGAAAAGCTTAATATTAAATTAAATCATAATTTCCAAATTACCAAAAATATTAGAATTAGAAAATATACTTTATTTGTTAAATTAAAACAAAGCTTATCTATTTACAATATATACAAATATATATACATTATAAATAGAAAACAGTTTATTAGCTTTAAAAAGATAAAATCTACCAATTAAATATTTATTAAAAGAAGATTATTAAATTAATTCAAATCTTATTAAGAATTATCAAATCAATTTAATTTTTAATATAGATTATTAAATTGATATTGCCCAAAATTCTGGGTTATTACACTCCACAGATGATTGAACCCCTCGGGGCGTCTAATGAAAAAATATTGTGTTTCGAATTGCGACAAGTTGCTCTGCAGACACAGAACGATTTTTCGGTTTCTTTGGGCTTCAATTATGATCAAGGAGGGGAGGTCATCTCTCCTCTTGAATGACAGGAAGTACCGCAACTCGTCAAAGCTTGGAGTGCGGCTGAACGTCTACATGAAAAGAACATGCAGGCAGGTCAGGATAACATAGCCGTTGGGATGGATCTGGAAGGGGGCAAACCCTAAGTTGGAAAGAGTCTTGCATAGGAAATCATTAAATGGAGGCACGACCCCATTCAGGCACATATACCGATGGCAAGCGATATATCCCGGGGGAGGCATGTGAGCAAATTCGTTTTTCCCTGGTAAACGTGTATCCTCTTCTGGAATACCGTGCTGCACGAAAATATTGTGCAGAACTTTAACGGAGACCACGGAAGAAGCTCTCTCCGGTGGGTTGAATAGAACTCTAAAGTTGGGAGGCGTTCGATCCATGACCGGCCCGACCGGGACCAGCTGACCGTATTCGGCCCGTGAAGTGGTATGAGAAAGAGCGACGGATGGCGACTCGGCTGTAGAGAGTGTCGGGTTTTCTTCGCTTGACTTACGACACAAGGATGGCTGCTTCATTCTAAACAACAGAACTCGCGTCCAAAACGGTCGGTAATTCTATCCTAAACTAATAGTTTCCCCTACCACACTTGAATTCCAAAGAAACATTAATTCATGATTATCACATCGGATTTCAAGTGTGAACTGGGGCAAGTGCAACGTGCTGTTTATATGGGATAAACTCGGTGCTCGAAACACCACAAATGCTCTATCCCGTGTAGATAGTTCACTCGCAGTGGAAGAAGAAATGGACTTCACGCATCACTTTATTTTTCTTTTTGTTCTTACTTCCTCTACACTTACTCGTTATCGATCAACGATCGATAACAGATTCATTGTCTGAAGCGACGCAAAAGATTCTTCTCGTTACAGGGACACCAAGCATGCAACAAGTGAGAAAAAAAGTCCAAATCCGCCGGAAGGGTTGGAGATAAGTAACGATATGTCATGCAGTATTAGTTACGGGACCTCGCACAAGTCAATTCTGGCCTAATGGACGAAGACAGCAAAATGTGTCAAGCACTGGGCCAATGCCCGAATGTCGTTCCGAAAGAAACTCAAGACTCGATTTACTATCTTCTTCCATTAGACCGCAATCACCTCAAACTTCTCGCGACCAACATTGCAAATGCATACTCGCCATCAAATCATTACACGAATGCTGTAATTAGCAAACTAGTTAACATACCCACCTTGGATTAAACTTTAAACATAAAACTGGTCGAAGGCTTGAATCAACAGTCCAAAGGCGAGCTAGTAACAAAGCAATCGGGTCGGTGGCGAGCTAATGATGGATCGGTAGCGAATTAGGGCAGAGGCAGGCTAGGGTTTCAGTGAGAAACGATCTAAGATCCCTAGGAAGAATCACGGCCAATCGCTAGAGGGAATCATGGTGTGGAGCTTGGACAAGATGGATCTAAGGAGGTAATGGATCGGGTCGAACAAGCTGTTGAGTCACCTGGAATTGGGTCGCACGAAGACTAGATCGCGTGAAGGAATAAGAATGGCTCGGGTCGAATGAATTGGTAGCTCAGCTCGAACATATGTATAGGCAGATAGAAATGACAAAGCAAAATTCTGCTAAGTCATCAGGTCACCCGTAATCCATCATGGATCGCTAGCGACCCATCTTTCGAACGCAAATTTTATTTCAAGTGGTCAGGTCGCTAGCGATCCATCATACATAGATCCATCCATCATTTCTCAGTTCGTGCTCCGACATCCATCCATCATTTCGAAGCATACCGGGAAGCTATAAGAAGAAATTCGACCCGTTACGACAAGCAATAACAGTCAAGATCAATGCTAGATGATCAACTGTATGACCTATCATGCATCTGTAAAACTCCAATGCGATCATTTGGAATTAGACGTACAGATATTGAAGGTGATAACTTCTAGAGCATGACTTGTTTACAACGAAGACGTACTCTTGAGGGCAAATGTTATACGGGTTTTTGACCCAGCAGAATCCAGCTGAAAACAAAACAATTCCATGACATCAGAATGGCTTAGAACTTAACCAGAAAGGCTAAGGCAAGGACTTGACAAGAGCCAAATCATATTACTAAAGCAACGGCCAAATTCAACTGAACCAAGAAGTTAGCATTAGTTCAGTCCAGTCAGCTGTTAAGTGTATCCAACTAGTAAATTGTCATCAAAACGGGGCAACGTGCAATGGGACTACGCAAACAACAATGAAACAAGATCATGGAAGCATCCCACATTTCAAACTCCAAAACTAGCCTAAGTGCCTGGATCGCTAGCGATCCATACCCTATGGATCGCTAGCGATCCATGCAAGATGCTAAGGTGCCATGGAATAAAGGAAGCGGAGAAGGACAAAATACACAACAAAGTATACTAAGTGTATGGATCGCCAGCGATCCATACTGGATATAGAAGACTTAGCGGGCTAGCACACTGAAGCAATGAAAGGGAGCTAAGGAAAAAGCTCGCACACGAGCCATAATCTATGGATCGCAGCGATCCATGGTTTTGGCTCGATCACGAGCTATTCCCCTCCAGGTCGCTCTGTACCTACCTACGAGCAGTTGACGAAGTGGCCTGGCCCGGAAGCTCTTTGATCTCGATAAATACCATCTTGCCTGCAACATAAGCTGAATCTGCCATGGACTGGTTGCTGAAGCTCTACTGGAACATTCTTCACTCTCTACCTCCCTCACAACAATCTCCAAAGGAATTTACTGTGATTCTCCAATGGATTCCAACTCTGGGGATTCAATCTATCTAAGGATAATCAAAGCCTTGTAATCAAACACTTCTTGTAACAACAATTGGTCTATAATAAAAGTATAAAGTGGACGTAGGCTTCATTAACAGCCGAACCACTATAAAAATTCCTTGTCTTCTTTCTTTTACTGTTCCTTTTCTATATATGTTATCTGTGATATTGCTCTATCAGAATAGGGCTGATGCTTTCAAAATCAAACCAGGGTATTGATCCATTTTTTGGGTTAACGAGAAGATTATTCAAATTACTACAAAATTAATCGAGATGTTTTCCATGAACTATTTGAAGAAATTGTATCTTTATTAAAGTTCTCTTTGAAATATTTATACTCACAAATATTTCCAAGTAATACTACCCTTTCTTTTCTCAATTTTTTTTGAAATCATTTCAAGAAATACCAGGATTTAAATTCTCAAAAACTCTTTTTTACTTATAGAACACATTTATAAATCATATAGATCATTTTATATATCATATTCATATAAAAATTACTTTTAAAATCATCTTATATTATAATAACTTCTCTTTATTGTAATAAACTCTTTTTAAAACACATTTTATGAACCAAATTTATATAAAATTGTCTTTGCATAAAATCATCTCATGTTATAATAGTTCTTCTTTATTATAATAAAATTATCCTAAATATTTATCCTCTAAATGCATTATCTTTACATTTAGATTATACTAAACAACTTTTATGAATTTTTTTACTTTTAACTCAACATTATTAAAAGATGACTTTTAACTTAACATGTTCTTTCGAACACCTTGTAGTCAAATTGTGAAACTTAATTCACAAGGGGTTCATTTTAATGTACTTACGATTATCAAACAATAAATATCCATAAACTGGTCGAGCCTAAATTAACAATCAACAAACAATAGTCAATGATCCTAAACCATCCGAGCATGACAAATCAAACAATAATGATAATAAAGAAATATTATCATTAACAAACAAACACACCATAAATAACTATATCAATTTGAAAATTATTCCTTTACATATATAAAATATATAATCCTAGGTAAAATATTTCATTTACCAATTTTTAAAAATCAATATCGTGTCCGTTTGCCTTGTTCGAGTGTTTAGAAATCCCTATTGACACCGGGCCATCCCATGTCTCGATTAGAATTCATAAACAACTCAATAGACCAATTAACACAATATGTTTTTAGAGCAATAACAAATATGCTCTCGTATATATAATACTCTCAAACTTAATCTAGGGTGTCACTTGCCCTATTTCTAATGAGCTATACCCTACCAAAGCCAAGGTTCTCGCTCAACCTTCAGCTCTACCAAATGTTACGACCTGCCTTTTTGACCCTCAAAAGTCGGCACCTAATACATACACGGTATTACAATGCCGAGCATCCAAGTGCCGGAAAAAATGATTATTAGGGTAAAAAAAGAGAAACAGAATCTCACAGTGGAACGACAACATGTAATATAACAAAGACAGTAAACTGTCACTCTAAGATACAAGGTAAATTAGAGTTAAAAACAAACTTTATCGACCTGGACAGTTATAGCTTTTTGTCCTTACAAGTGTCGATGGGTATACATAATAATATTGCGGAAAATAAAAATACCACGACATGTGAACATTCAGCTCTATTCCATGAGCTCCATGTCCCACCAACGACAACCTGGAAAAATACTTGATCTGACCTGAGCATTATAATAAAATAACACGCGAATCAGTCTGGAAAACCGGAGTGAGAAAACTCAAGAAATATGGTGAACATATAATAATTCTGTGAGACCATGTCGCTAAACACGGAACAAGTTTTTACCTCACAAGAGCAATATCCATAGATGAAAGAATGGAAACAATTCAGAAAAAATTGGACTTGAAAGAATGGAAACAAATAATTAAACATCGAGAAGAGCTCTATGAGCTTCTCGATGCAATTAATAAAATGATTCATAGATTTGAATCAAATAAAAAAAGGAAATATCCAACAATTACTAGGAGGGTGCACCCCCCTCACCGAAATTATACCTCTAGAAATATACTTAAGAACTACGATGGCTCTTGGAAACCTCCAAGCCGGACCCCGCCAACGTTACCGAGTATCCGAGTATTTCACATCTTAGGGCGCATATAACTGAAACCATTCTAGGCTAGATGCGATAATACTCTAATGGGAGCAACTCCACATAGCCTAGCCTCCACTCGCTCTTTTGTTTTAGTTATTTCTCATAAAGGATATCAACGCTCAAATGAGCAGCAAATCGTCTTAAATCGATGAAACTCAAAGAAGATAGCAGAATCGATAGCCAATAAATCAACTATCGAGAATAACAAAATGGTCGTATATGAAAATTAAATCTCTTAAAACATTTGACTAATGCTTTTGCTTGATTTTCATATCATAAATATTTGTAAAACGCTTTTAAAAACACTCTTTAAAAATATTCTTTTTAAAGATCAAATTTATATTTCTAGGTGTATTAAAAAGAAGGGTCAAATCAAATGTCATTAAAGCATTATTTACTATAAACCCAAAAACACTTTACACTTAGCTCTATTTTTAAGCATTCCTTTTAAAATATTTTCTCATTTATAATCTATCATTTATAAATTTCAAACAACATTTATTATCCTGGAAGATAATATATCAATTAAAATGCTTTTATAAATTTAAAAAAATGTTAATCATCCTGAAAGATAATTGATATAATTCTTTTATAAATTTAAATCCACATTAATTATCCCAAGAGACTATTAATCAAATTTGCAACTCCTTTAATAAATCAATTAACTAATTTTAAACACCTTTATTAAATCAATCAATTAACTTTAATCACTTCTATTAAATCAATTAATTAATTTTAAAACACTTTTATTAAATCAGTTAATTAAATTTAAACATCATTAATAAATTTATTAATTAACTTTATTATAGTTAAATAATAATTAAGAATATATTCAAACCTCCAATTCTTTTCAAATACGTATACAATCCTTACAAACCCATTTGAAAAGATTTACAAAATATTTAAGGTAAATAACCTATATAAATTTAAATAACAATAATTATCTCGAAAGATAGTTAAATCCAATTTATAATCTTTTATAAATTTAAAACGACATTAATTATCTCAAAAGATAATTAATTAAATTTATAATCTCTTTATAAATTTAAAACAATGTTAGATATACTGAAAGATAATTAATTAAATTTATAACTCCTTTTAATTATAATCAACACTTACCCTTTATTTTCAAATTTCCCAAAATACTTGAAAATATTGTTTAAATAACTTTCAAAGTGTAAAAACACGACCAAACATTTATTTTGCAAATATATAAGCTCAAGTTCAACACACAACAAAGATTTAAGGGGATGATATTTCATACAGTATGTCATAAATATTTTAACCCAACAACAATATAAGCAACATAAGAATATAAGTAAGATGCATTTAACAATAAATTAATAATAGCAAGAAACCTTTTAGGGTCTCTCTACAAAAGTCCCCTGCAAAACAATGGTTATTTATGCAATCCACTTTTCAAGCGGGAATTCAAATCCAAACCAACAGTCGAACAACAATAACAACCATAGTATTATCAACAATCGGCAATCAATAGTTAACATATCATTTGTTAGTTAACTTAAAAAATAATCCTTTTACTTTGTAAGCACAGAACGGTGATTTATTCTGCTCGATAGATGTCCAAATAATCTAGTTAGTTTAATTATAGCAGAACGATGCTTTACTCTGTTAAATAGATATCACAAATGGAGTATAACTAATTTAACTACGTTAAGCGTGATTAAATTAAATCACTACAATTTTATTATTAATATATACTTCATTAAAACTATCAACTATCATATAATCATTTAACAACAATATATAGAACCACGGATATCATATAGTATATTTATAGGTGAGTAAACTTAACAAAATCCCAGTTGAGGCTTTCGGGTTTCAGTTTGATCTCGATTTTGGCTCAAAATTCCACTAATTCAAAATTCGATGAATCTAATTCCAATACTTAGATAACACTTTCGCGAGTCCAAGGCAAAAGACCGCGTCCGAATCCGACCTCATATGAGCAAGATATGGGTTAATAAACATTCAATAATTAATTAAATAAATTAATCAATTTCTAATTACATCATTAGCCTCGTGAAACCCTAATCATGTTTTAATGAAAACCCAAGTCGCATACTTTCGAAACACCGATTTCTACTCATCAACGACTTGATGCCGTTATAGTGCTCCGGCCGCCCCCGCACTCCTCCAGGCGATAACCCTCGCCAAGACCAACCCCATGCCACCAGAGTCACCACTTGCGATGGCCCTATGACTGAGAACGAAACTTAAATAGTTATCGATGCTCATCCCAGATCTACGCCGCCTTGTGCCACTAAGCGTTGATCCACCACCGGCGATGAACTGCCCAGACCATGGCACACCTTTCTCATGTTGATCCCCTTGTCTAATTTGGCCTCTAGTGGCCAGAGCAATCTCGGCCATTGGATTTGAGGCTAGTGTTAGGGCATGGATTTTGATTTTTTTGGAAAAAAAGAAATGTGGGTCTTTTTATAGATTTTATCACCTACACTGTTTACCCCCCACCCCCACCCAAATCACAAACTCCAATCGAGGCGTGCTCATTGACGTTCTCAGCCAAATACCCCTGTTCCAAACTCAACAGAACTAGTTTCGAGACCTAATTCCCTCATATATAGAAGTTTGTTTTTATAGTTGAATTTTATCATTATTATTTTAATTCTCTAAAATTGACCATTACATGTTTCGAGCTTGCACGATCACACGGTATATCCGGTCGTCACGAAACTCGTCGGCACACATCACCATATTATTCCGAACCTAATGGTATTAGTTTTGTCAAAATCCATGATAGTGCCCTGGAATGATAATTCCACGTGTTTCAAGAACGTTTATCGTCAAAACGAATTTTGGTCTCACTATCGATAATAATTCGAACTATTTGCTATTGTAAATAAATTTAAAAAATGTGTTTACCATTATTATTTATTAATTAAAAGAAGTTAAATAAGGTTATATAATCCATTTAATTAATATTTAATTCACAAATCAAATATCTAAATAATCACTACATTTGAATATAAATTATTAATCTGAAAAAACCAATAGAATTTCGGGATGTTACAAATTTTCTTCTATATAAGTGGAAGGGGTAAATGTTACTACAAATAAAGTTATCGAACACCTAAGTAGAACATGTCAAAATTCAAGGAAAAATAAAGGATGCCGAGCTAGAAGAAAGCAAGGTTATCAAGCACTTGATGTTAAACAAAGAGTAGTGAGCTTCAAACACTTGCCAAGTGATGTCAAATATCTTAAAGCAAAGGGTTATCGAACCTCTACAATAGGGAGGATGTCGCATACATAAGCGATTAACAGATGTAACAGGATATCGAACTGTTAAAGATGCCAAGCTCCAAGTGTTCAACAAAGGCAAGAATTGTCAGACTTGAATAAAAGAAAAGGAAAGGTATCAAGCCTCAACAACCATAGAGTTTGTCGAGCATGAAAGGCGGAAAGGGTATTAGACTTTCAACAACTTCTAAAGATTCTGAGCATATGATATGCAGAGGTAATGTTGAATATCGACAAAGAATTAAGGTGTTAAGTGAACAAGGTAATGAAGGTGCCGAATCAACAAACACATATAGATATCGAGCCACTGCAGCAAAGAGTGTTGTAGAATAAGTAAAAAGAAGAATGACGAACATTTAGACTTAGAATGAAGGTGTCGAGCTTCTAGAGACAATGAGCCTAATCTATACCAATTGTCATCAAGGTACTACCATGATAACTATTGTTGAGTCCATACCATAATAAAGGTTATAAATTACCTACCAAAAGGAGATAGTACTGCCAAATTTATAAGAATGAGCAATGTCAAGCTTCATTAACGATTAAGATGATATCGAGTCTTTAACCAGTATCGAGCCTTCACAACTATAGCTGTTTTGAAGCATATGAAAGTGGCAAGAGAGTTTCGAACTCTTATAAACAACAAGAGATGTCGAGGTTTTAAAGATGTAGGGGATACCCAATATCTACAATGAGATGCCGAATTTTATCAAGATGGAGCCATCGATACCATCAGATTTAAGGCCAGGCCACGTGCCAATCATCCCAAATAGGAGCACCCCTATAAATAGACCTCCTCGGTAATTCAAAAAGGGGTGAATTCTTCTTTCCTCATTCTTACATTTTTTAAGTTGTAAACCCTAAATTTATTTAGGGATTCTAGAGCCTATTGTACTCTTATGACATTTGCATATAAGACCTTGAACATTTAACAATTGCATAGCATACTTCTTTGAAAGGTTGTAATTCTTGAATTCTACACGTACGGATTTGGATAATAAACTTTTTGCATAGAATACTTCTTTTGGATGACTACATTTGACTATTCTTGAATTATGGACGAGCATTTGACTATATCCCGAACTTGAGTTTGAAGAGCAAATAAGTATATGACTATATCCCGAACTTGAGTTTGAAGAGCAAACAAGTATATGACTTCACTTGGACTTGAACTAGGCTTGCATACTTTTCCCAAGCTTGCATAAGGCTACTTAAGCCCTTATCCAAACCAATCCCATCATACCTTGCATATTTGGTTAGCAAACAAATTTGTTAACAACTATGTACTAACCCTAAGAGCTCATTAACTCTTTCATTTCTCCCACTGAAGGGGTGCTTGGTTATTTTACCTTTGAGACACAACTCACACATGTCAAATAATTCTGAATCAATTGACGGTAGAAAAATTTTGGATTTCAATTTGCATAGTCGTTTCTCACTAATATGACCTAGCCTACAATGCCAAAGATAACTATCATTTATACTATTAGAAGCATTTTTCACAAAGCACAAATAATTAGTATTAATCACATAAATTTCATTTTCAGGAATACTATCGCACACTTTATTTCCATCTAGACTAATGTTCATGATATTATTTGCACAATGAAATATATATCCAGTTTCAGACAATTTAGAAATATAAATAATCCCATAAATAAAGTATTTTACAAAATAGCAATTATTTAATACTAATTCTACTCCATTAGGATAAACTGAATGATAGTCTACTACCGTCGTGGCATTTACAATATATCCATCAACAACTTGGAGCTTCATATCTCCTTTTGCCTCGCGATGTCAGTTCCTAAGCCTCTGTAGCAAATTATATATATGAGCACCAGATCCAGTATCTAAGACCCAAGACATTTTATTGATTACAATTTTTTTTGAATCATAAATGTACCTGATGGAGCCGCAGAACCATTTTGCTTCTTTTCTCTAACAAACTTCAAGTACTCTGGACAATTCCTTTTCCAATGACCTTTCTTGTGGCAGTAGTGACATTCACCCTTTTCATCAGTCTTCTTGCTTTTATTTTTATTACCTTCTCTTTTCCACTTCTTTGAACTCTTCAAAGATGATGCACTACCTTTAAAGCAAGTACAACCCCTTGATCCTTAGATTGTGACTCGATTGACATCAACATTTGAGGAGCTCCACGAGATTCACATTCAATTGGTTCATATTATAATTCAGTATGGACGGTTCATACTGAGTAGTAAGAGAACCAATGATCAAATCTACTTGCAATTCATTGTATATTTGTACATCCAATTGCAAAAGCCTATCAATATAGCCTTTCATCATTAGCACGTAATCATCCACTTTTAGTTCTTTGGTCATCTTGGTACTATACATCTTCTTCGTAAGTTCGTACCTTGCGAAACGCGACTATTCGTCAAAAAGAGACTTGAGACTATCAAATATCTCATGGACAAACATATTTTCATACTGTTTCCACAACGGCTTGTCTAATGTAGACAACACGAAAACCTGGACGATTCTATTTCTGGCACCTATTTTTCATAAGTAATTTGTAGTCCAGGGTTTGCATCATCGACATGTTGTTCTTTAGGTTTGAATGTAATAGCAGTCCAAAGGTGCTTACAAGTCAATGCTATTTTAATTGCTCTTAGCCAGTCGATATAGTTAGGTCCGGTAAGCTTGTTATTTTCAGAAAACAATTTTGGATTTGTCATTTTCTACAAGTTTAAGTGGTAGATTATTAGGACAAATCATAGTAGATGTTCTTATAGTATTAGTAGGATTAAACTTTATGTTTCATTTTACTAATAAGCTCCCACAAGCCTTTTATGTTTCGCCAAACCATAAGTCGAAAGATAGAAGTCTTTCGACTTCACTAGTAGGTGTTAGGATCATCTGTCTTGGAATTTTGACCTTGAGATTGCTCAACAACTCATAGCTCCATAGATGATGAATAACTTTTTATTGATTGTATCGTATACAACTCCTAGTACCTTATCCTAGTTTCACTCTGACCTTGAGTTTGCTCAACAAATCGAAATAAATTTATTCACTCATACCTATCATATCGCGACGACCTAAGTATAGTATATGTACCTTGAGTTTGCTCAACAAACACATATAGTTATCTTATCTCGTCTATTCAATATATTAATAATACTATACATAACATCCCTATCTTGAGTTCACTTAACAACTAAGGGGCATGCATGTAATTTATTATAACACATACACACAAACATATGGTATATGACAATATTATACTGAAGATTTATAATCTTCAATATATTACAGTGAGTGATATCTACTTATGGAATAATGTAACTCTAATGAATTACTCTCGTGATTCAAGTGTCGGACACATCATAAATTACGCTATACGTACATTTACGTATGTGTTTACTCCTTAAGTCTAGTTAGGGTTTCTTAATGTTCCACCTTTAATTTATACATTCATATTATATATGTTTTATTATTATATAACTTTTATATTTCATATTACTTATATAATAGTCTTATGTATAATATTACATTAATTAAATCTTATTTAATTAATTTTATATTATCTAATATAACATTTACATTTAATATTTATTATGTACTGTAACCTTTATGGTATAACTCATATATCATATATATGTGTATTTTATCTAATTAATTAACCTTTTAATTAATTTATTTTAATTAAATTATATTAATTTCAAAGTTTGTTTCATATACCGTTATAACCAAACATTTCGTAGTCTTCGAATGGGCTTAAACGAGCGAATTAGACTACAAATTGATGAAGGAATGGATTTAAAAGCTTGGGAACTATCAAGAATGACAAACTAAAGGAACTCAACAATTTTTGGCTAAGCATTAAATATGAAAAAACCTCTTGTTGGAAAATCTCTCGTCGAAGACCTCTAGTCGAAAACCTCTCGTCGAAGACCTCTCGTTGGAAACCTCTCATCGAAGATCTCTCATCAGAAACCTCTTGTTGAATACCTCTCATCGAAAACCCCCCATCGAAAATTAAGAAATTAAAGACTGGGTGAGAATGAAGAAAGATCGAGAAAGCAAGAAGGCAAAACCTATCGGCATCAACCCAAACCAATCGGTACCAAGAGCTTTTTATCGATGTTTGGGTCTCGATGCTTACTTCTGCATACTTGGACTTGGACTTGGACTTAATATTTCATGGGCCCCGGCTCTGCTAGATATTTTCCCTATAAATGGCAGACTTAGAGCAACTAGAGATGGACTTTTTGCACTTGGATTTCTCTTCTATCTTCCTTTTCCCCAAATACTCCAAAAAATCAAAATACTCTTAAATATGAGATCCATTAGATTGACATTAAATCTAATTGAATTCATTGTAATCCAGACAGAAAACAACCAATAACAAAGATTAAAGTGGACGTAGATTGGAGTATATTCCGAACCACTTTAAAAGTTGTGTCTTCTCTACTACTTTTACATTTATTTCATTAGATCTATACATTATTTGTGCTTTCAATTGCTTTTCGGGTGTTATGCTATTTTTGATGCAAACATTTTTGATACTTTCACTAAGAAAGAGCTAGATTATCACATAAAGCTTGGATCTGAAATTTAGAAGAGATGAAGAGGCCTAACACCAGATCTATAATTGAAGGTAGTCAACCAGAGCATGGGAGCAGCCAGGAGGTATACTCAAGTTCTGATCAATCCATCTACGTGACAAGAGAAGGGATGGAGAGGATGATGAAAGAAATGCAAGATGGAATAATGATCGACAACAAGAAATGTTAGATGAATTTTTAGAAGGATGGATCAACAAAGGACAACCAGAGAACCTGGAATTCAGAGCCAAAGACCAAAAACCAATCTAGAAGAATCTGGTGTTAGAGCAGAGCAAACGACAACGGAGCCTCCATGACCAGAATAGGTTAGTACCGACCTGAATCAGGTCAGTGCTGAGATGAATTTACTCGGAGGCACGGTCGATTTGGATCTAGGATGAGCTCTAATGCCTGGAATAGGCGATGGTGGAGCCAAAGAGGTAGATCGAAATGCGAATGCATAATAGCAGGAGCTAGAACCAGAAGCTCACCATAGGAACGGAGGGTAGAATTAAGTTATGGATCGGAGACTTCCATTGGATGATAACACCACAATCAGGATGGATTAGAGTTAGGTTCGATTCCCTTACATCGCCTTTTGTTTTAAATAAATGATGCAATATTTACTATCAAACTGCTTACACGTATACGAGATCCTGATCGATCCTTAGGCATACTCTAAATTGGAAGTTTGAAGGTGATCCTTAATAGGATTAGATGTTTTGATGTTTGCTTGATGCTATGGCTTAGGCTTCATGAGTGGTGACTGAAACCGATTAGAAAACACTAATGGAGATTGACGACCCTTTGAAATTGATTAGGATTTTATAAACCACTTGAATGGGATGGCTGATAATGATTTAACTTGGAAGTCCTGTCCGAAGAGATAGGGCGATGACCATAAGGTACAAGTCTCCTTGCTAGAGAGCGAGTGGATTGGGCTTTTACGAAAGTAGGTCCCCTCAACAGAGAGTGAGTGGATGGACTTACTTGGATGTTGAGTCCCCTCGTCGGAAATCCAGTGGATTGGGCTCAGCAAGGATCCAGAGAGATCGAAACCTAGATAGAATATTAAACGATCCGGGGTGGTCGAACCCTATATTGAATGTTAAATGATCCAAAGAGATCGAATCCTAGATTGGATGTCAAATAATCCAGAGAGATCGAACCTTAGAGTGGACATTGACTTGACCTTAGGATTTGAATGCCTTATGATTTGACTAGAATGGATAAATCTCGGACAAACATGAGACAATTTTAATATATGATATGATAACTTTGGATGAAAATGATCTGATTATGATTTATAACTAACACTTAAACAAGGACTAGAGCCTTTAGCTATGACGGTTTGGAATGACCATGGATTTGCTGGAGAATCCAAGGGAGCTGGATGATTCACCACAACTTAAATTTATGGATAGTCGGAAAGCTCGATTGCCAGAAGTTGACTACTGCAAAAACTTGTTCTTGAGAAAATCACACCTTACATTCATAAGGCGTACTTTGGGGGGCAAGTGTGACCAAATTTTCTGCGGTCTCCAAACAGACTTAAACGAGCTAATTGGACTACAAACTGATGAATGAATGGATTCAAAAGCTTGAAAACTATCAAGAATGACAAAATGAAGGAACTCAATTTTTTTTGGCTAAGCATTAAATATGTGAAACCTCTCGTCGAAAACCCCTAGCCGAAACCTCTCGTCGAAGATCTCTTGTCGGAAACCTCTCATCGAAGACCTATCGTCGGATACCTCTAGTTGAAGACCTCTCACCGAAATCCTCTCGTCGAAAATCCAGAACTTGAAGACTGGGCGGAGTATGAAGAAAGATCGAGAAAGCAAGTGGGAAAAACCTCTCAGCATCAACCAAAACCAATCGGTACCGAGAGCATTTTATCGATGTTTGGGCCCTGATGCTCACTTCTGCATACTTGGACTTGGACCTGGATTTAATATTTTATAGGTCCCCTGTTCTACAAAACAGTTTTCCTATAAATAGAAGACCTAGAGCAACTAGAGATGGACTTTTTGCACTTGGATTTCTCTTCTATCTTCTTCTTCACCAAATACTCCAAAAATTACAAATACTCTTGAATCCAAGATCCAATAGTTTGTCGTCGGATCTAACTGAATTCATCGCAATCTTGAGAGAAAACAATTGATAACAAAGATTAAAGTAGACGTAGGCCGAAGTATTTGCCGAACCACTATAAAAATTGTATCTTTTCTACTACTTTTATGTTTTTTTCATTAGATCTATATTTTTTTGGGTGTTTGTGCCATTTTGGTGCAAACATATACATATATGTACTTTAGTTATTTTAAACTTTTTAAAACAACATAAGATATATCACAATATATAATACATGTATTTATTTATTTATTAATTAACTTATTTAATTAATTTATTTTATTAATATTATTAATAAACTTTTAATTTTTGAAATTAATACATGTTTTCAAACATTTTGAAAAAAATTAATATATTATAACTTATATTATATATTTCAATCTTATTTTAAATTTAACTTTTAAATTTAAAATCTTATATTTTTACTTTTCAGACAATTTTGAAAATTAGCCCGAGGCCCAATTCAAATTGGGCTCCATTTTTATTAGGGGCAAGCTTTTAGGCTCACTTCACCTTTTAGGCCAGGTTGGTAACTAGGTGGGACATGGTACTTTATTGTCCAATTCCAATCCTAGACATTACCTTTCTAGGCACCGTACTAAGTGGGCTGTGAGCTTAATTAGTTAGCTCTAACATGACTAATTTATACCGCACAATCTATTTGGCTCCGATACCATTGTTGGAACTGGGCCTACCCGTAGTGGATGTTATGAGTGAATTTCAAATTTGTTTACCCTATTAGATCTTAAGTGGACCTTTAGAACATTTATAAATTTTATTTAAATAAAATCTTTTATTTTACTTAAATTTATAAATTGATATAGTATTTTTAATTTATATTATGATATATATATATATATATAGGTGTATCATACACACATATGTGTGTGTGCATGTGTAGCATATCAATCCGTGCAAGGTATAACATGCCTGTGTATAAATGCTAGGACTTACATCACAATGAACACGTTAACTTATCCAATATGCAAATATATTATCTGAATGTATGTATACATACTTTTTATTTACATACATAAAATATTTTAAATATATAATTTAATTATTTTTTTATAAATGTAGATAAATATTATATAGATAAATGTGATTATGAAATATTAACATTATATACACATACACATAATTATGTATATACTTAAATCAATTATAAATATATTAAATAAAATAAATTATAATCATAATTTTTTCTTTAATAAACCGAAAACAGTATATACATATGTAAATGAAATAATTTTTTAATATATATGTATGTATATTATATTAATTACTTATTTATAAATGTATAATAATATATTAAAATATAGATTAATTCTTATAAATTCTTAAAATATACTTTAAATAAAATAGTAATTACCGGACTTTGCACATGGCTCAAAAATAATTTAAGTAACTAAATAATTGAAATGATACTTAAATTATATATATATATATACACACACACACACACTAGTGTAAATCGCACGTACGTGCATCTAATAGCTAGAAGTATTTACCTTTTATTTAATAAAAAAATTTATGGACGGATGTGTGTTATAATTGCAAAAGCTTTGGTAGTCACGACACTTTTATTTCACACAAATTGACGGAAAAATTCCGTTGATGCATGGTTGGTAAAGATGATGTAGGTTGCAAACCGATGGTGAGATTCCGTTGATTGATGTATGGCATTTTGGGAATTTCATAAGGACACCGTGGAAATCCTACTTATTGAATTATCTTTATTAATAATAAAGATATATTATTTTATTTCTGCTAAATATAAATTATGTATAATACACTATATATAAAATTTATATGACATATTTATGTAAATTATGATGAAGTAATTAAATTATGAACTATATATATATGCATATATATAGTTAAATAATTGAATATTTTTTAAGACATGCCATTATAGATACGAACATAACAAATTTTTTTATAAGTGTTTGCACAAAAAATGGGCAAACACCTCCAAGTCGTATGATTTAGTTGATTTTATGTTGTTTTCAGTGATCTGGGTGATTTATGCAAATATGTAAAAAGCAGGGACTAAACTGTAAAAGACACACAGATTTATAGTGGTTCAGCCAAAATGTGCCTACGTCCACTTTATATATTGTTTCTCCTTTCTTGTTCAGATTACAAGTACAAAGCTTTTATACAAGTATATGAAAGTTGTTTGAAAGTTCTATCCGTGCTTGAGCTCTCAAACTTGTCCTCCATTATTGTACCCATGCCCCTCTATTTATAGAGTGAGACTGGGGGCAGGGGTCTTGGATGTATATAGCTGCTGGTGGGCCTGGGCTGATGCGATCTGGCCTGGCAGTGTTGGTTCGGCAGTGGTTGGTCCGTTGGAGAGTGGTGAGGATTGGTTCGGTAGTGGTTGGTCCGGTGGAGAGTGGAGATGGGATTGGTTCGATGGTCTTGATCCGGTGATGAGTGGAGTCATGATTGGTTCGGTGGTCTCGGTCCAGTGGTGACTTGTGAAGGTTGGTTCGGTGGTCTCGGAGTTGTGAGGATCGGTTCGGTAGTCTTGGTCCGGTGATGAATGGACTCGGTGTGGGCTTGGATCGGTGGCGAGTATTCACCCAACATTTGCCCCCCAAAGTGGGGTATATGTCTGCATATGTCGCGCTTTGTTTATTTGGACACCTTCATTCGACCCGAGTGCCGAACTAGTTGGTCCGGCTACCCTACTTTCGTCTATTAGTATGGGCTCCATGCCTTCGTCATTTCTTACTGTTTGAAAGAGCCGATCCAGATTTCTAACTACCGAATCAGGTGAGGTTCCCCTCTACCGAACGAACCTTATGCTAGGGCTACCGAATGAGTTTGGGGAGCATCAGTGCCGAATGAACCTTCGCCTTGTACTACCGAATGGCACTTTGTGGAGTACGAGTGCCGAATGGACTTTCCACCCCGAACCACCGAATGGCCTTGTGAAGTACGAGTGCCGAATGGGCTTTCGCCTTGCTTTACCGAATGAACTCGGGAGTTTGAGTGCCGAATGACCTTTCAGCCTTGAACTACCGGATGCACTTATGTTTTGAATTGCAATTGAAATTCCAGACTGCATACACTTGTTTGTTTATATCTCTACATCCCTCGTTCTAACAATGTGCTTTCTCGTGTTTGCAGATAATGTCTCATAAAGTTGAAACTCGTTCAGAAAAGAAGAAACCCCAGGACAGAGAAGATCCTTCCGCAGTGCCCCCAGCTCAGTCAGGACCGGGACGTCATGGGCCCACCCCGAGGTCACTAGTAGATGGGTACGGCCCTCAGGAGCTTCTGAACTCACCTCCTGACTATTTCCCTAGCTCTCTCAAAGGCGGCCAGCTTGATGTTATTTCTCGCTCCTTTGGGATTGACAGAGCGCGTATGCTATTGCCGGGGGAGGGAGTGATGCTATATAATCCCCCCGAAGGATATTTCGCCTATAGTAGGTACCATTGTATGTGTGGGGCCATTCCCTTGATCAATGCTTGGATAATCAGCTTCATCACCTATTTGAAGGTGGCTCCATTTCAGCTTCAGCCTAACTCCTACGCCATCCTGGTGAGCCTGTTTGTCATTTTCCAGAGGAGATACGGGCGTCCTCCCTCCAACCGGGAGATCCGGTATTTGTACAATTTGAGAGGCTATAAGAAGGGGTCTCCATACATCAGCTTGGAATCAGCCGTATCTTTCAAGCCGGTCCTGGACTTATATTCGAAGTTCAGCATGTTCAAGAAAGAATGGTTCTTCATCAAGGATGACTCTGTTTCCATCCGTCGCTTCACCTCTGGCTGTAAGTTGAAGCTTATTTATGATTTCCGTTCTGACTGCAATACTTCTTCTTACGTGCTTTTATTTCTTGCTAGCGACAGGTGGCTTTGCAGTCGTGGAAAACGATCGCCTGGTTCAGATAGCTGTGGAAATAGAAGCCATTACGGGAAGGGATAGGTCGGCTTCTTAATTGATTAGGAATTCTACAATTCTGGGGCACAACCTGATTCTATCACATCAGTCCGTGGTCAAGCAGAGAGACACGGCAGAGGAGAGGTCTGCCCATGCTAAAGGAGGGGCTACGGTGAAGAGCAGCAAAAGGAGACCCTTCTCGATACATCCAGTCGCCGGGGGGAAGAAACTCAAGAAGTCCAATGGACCCTCCCCCAGCACATGTCCGGATGTTCCGAAGGAGGAAAATCTGGAGAAGGAAAGAGACGCAGATGAAGGAGGTGAGGCGGAGAGTGGAAGTGGTAGGGACGGTGATGGTGATCGTCACGGTGATGCTGGTGGCGAAGGACAGAGCGGTGATGGCACCGGGGCTTTACCTCCTGGGCAAGCAGGCGTTATTCAAGAGTGGACAGATGACACTCTCCACCAAGCCCTCGAAGGGTTGGAGGAAGGACCGGCTTTGGCGGAGAAGCCCAAGAAAGTTGGTAAGGCCGGGACTGGCGCCGATTTATCTTCCGGGAGTGCTTCTACTGAGGCAACTTCTGCGATTCAAGGTGAATTTCTCTTTATTCTTTTTAATTCTTGAATGATGGCTCAATGCATGCTGGTGACACTTGGTTTTCATTCCAGGAGCAGGCAAAACGGCCAAGACCTCAGATCTTCGGCACAGGCTTGAACAATACAGACTTCTCAAAGCTTCTGCCAAACCGAAGCTCCCTACTAACCGCCCTGGAGACATAGTCGGCTATCGCCCTCTTCTTGGGGTTATTGAAGAAGATATACAGAAGAGGAAGAGGAGTCGATCTTCGTTTGGATCTCCTTCTGGCCCTCCGGCCCCACTCCAGCCTATTCAAGATATTACGGAGGAGGATACTGAGTTTATGCCTTCTCCACATCCGTCTAAGAATCCAACCGTCACCCCGATAGATCACCCTGGCTTGGTTCGTAATCCGTTTATAGGTCATCCAGACCTGGACCCGGCCTCTCATAACATCTCCTTCGATGAGGCTACTGGTGAGCACCTTCTCCCTCGTAATCCTATGGTACGGGTGCTTGACGAAGCTAAGTCCCTGGACCTTGATTTGCTTACCACCCGGGTTGTAATTCTGGGAGATGAAGCTAAGGCGAACATCGAACGGGTTGCCGAGGAGACCAGGAAATTGATGGGGCATCATGCCCAACTAGTACAGGCCGGGGAGGAGATTGGGAGTGCGAACATTCGGATACGGTTAATGGTTTCCGACCAGGCTAAGCAACTTGCTGATCAAGCCATTCAAATTTCTTAGCACGAGGCCGCATCCAGGCAACTGAAGAAGACTATGGAAGAGGCCAGCAGGGCAGAGTTGCGAAAAATGGAGGCCGCCTGCAAGGAGCGGATTGATATGGCCATTGCAACGGTGGATGAGGTTCGACAAGCGGACCTTGAGCGGGTACAGGAATTATCGGGGAGACTCGAGGCCGCGGAGCTTGCTCAGTCCAGGTTGAAGGAGGAGATGGAGACGATGAGGATATCCCTTCAGGCTGACCGCTCACGATATCGATCGGAGAGGGATGCCGCCGTTGCAAAGCTGCGTGCTTCTGAGGCCCGAATAAGGGAGCTTGAGGAAAACAAGGGGATGATGGATGAGATGCTCCAGGATATGTATTTCCGCACTTGGAAACAGGGTAACTTATCCTGGATGGATGATTACCCCCGAGTTATGGCCAGGATTTATCTCAGGGCTCTGGAGAAGGCTAGGGCTGATGCGGATAAAGAGGGTGGCGCGGTCTTCAGAATGGATGTGGTCACTGCCCAGTTTACCAAGGAAGAGAAGGTGGTGGTGAAGGAGGGTATACGGCTGCTTGCCGCTGAGGAGGCAGGTGTGCAAGTAGAGGATGATGACCAGGATGGTCAGGAAGCAGGCGCTGGTAAGTCTTCCCCGCCTAGTCTTTCCGTTAACTTGATTGCTTATCACTAATAAATTCTTCCTTTGACCGGACAGGTGGGCAACATGACACGGGTAAAGCTTCGATGCAGCCGACTCCTTGACTTGACCTGGATATCTTTTTGTGGACTTGATATTGTTGTATATGTTAGTCCCAAAACAGTAATGTGACTTTTAGGTTGTAATTATGCTACTTGTAATAAACAACATTATTCTTGACATGTAATTTCTTAATTTAAGCTGATTCTGTCGTTTTTGAATGTTTTTGCTATTTTGACACGTCGTGTGAGAAATACAGCTGTGCGTGTGCTTGTAATTCAATTGTGTTTGATGTCGAGTTCTTGCTTAAAACATAATTTCATGCCTTGCAACGCTAGTGTGATGTATGCATAAATTATAGCCATGTATTTGTACATAAAAGAAGAAAATACCGCCTTTCATGTTCTAATTGTAGAAGGTAGTTTTGAATATCTTGTATGATCGAGTATGGAATGCAGTTGAATGCCCTATCATCCAATTGTGAGTTCCTACTCCCATTGGCGATTATCTACTACTCTGTATCCTGTACTTTAGGGATTGTTATAGAGGACAGGAGAAAAGTTCTTTAAGTAGAATTGAAATATGAGAAAAAGTAAAACTTCCAATCATGGAAGGCCTTCGATGTGCTTAAGTTCGTGGCAAATGGGCTTTGTAGTCACTTTCCCTAGCCGTGGGTCTTGGAGACATTTGTCACCCATCTTACGCCTCCGCGGGGAGTTAATCTTTTTTACCACAGCCGTACTTAAGACACATCGGAGCCGAGATCGCGCACAGTAACTACCCGGGCCATTATGGCCCGTAATCGTGGGTATTATTCGATTTACTGTGGCCGGCTAGCGTGGGTGCCGATCGTCAACCGTGAACTACCCCTGGCTGGCCACACCTTATGTTGGGGCTTAAAGTAGGTTCACAGTTGCCGGCGATCCGAACGCCGTAATGAGCTTCCTTGGCTATAGTCGGCCTTCTCGGTGGCTTATAATCGGCTCATTACAGTTGGCTTTGAGGGCCGTCGCGAGCAATGAGTTAACCCGCAGCAGAGGGATGCCGGAGCAAAAGTGTCTCATTGGCGAGGGCATAGATTCGTATAGTACCTGTTAGGTCTTGTCCAGGAGAAGTTGCGCTGTGACGTGTCTTGAATGGGAATGTCATTACACAGGATTTTGTTCAACAGAAAAGGATAAAGTTAACAAGCAGCCAAGATATAAAGGAACAAGTTAAAAAGAGAAAAGTTTTTTAAAGTGGTTCGGCACGAAAATGCCTACGTCCACTGATTCTTTTTGTTAATTCACTTCATATGGGCAGTACAAGTTAAGAAAAGTATCGACGAAGGTATTGGATGTTCCATGCCCTCTGGAACACCTCCCCGTCCACTGTTGAAAAAATATAAGCTCCATTGTGGAGATCTTTATGAATTACATATGGTCCGTCCTAGATTGGATCTAGTGCTCCAGGGCGTGGGAAGATTCGCTTGAGGACAAGATCTCCTTTTTGTAAGCTGCGATGCTTGACTTTGGAGTTGTATTGTGCTGCCACTTTTTGCTTGTGAGCTGCTGCCTTGAGGGCTGCATCATTTCTTCTTTCCTCAATTAGATCCAAAGACATATAGAGGAGCTCTTCGTTCTCTTCCGGGTTATAGTGGATCCTACGGTGGGAAGGCACTATAGTTTCAACTGGGAGCATAGCCACCGATCCGTATGCCAAAGAGAAAGGAGTATGCCCCGTTGATGTTCTGAAAGATGTGCGATAGGCCCATAGTGCCGTAGGAAGTTCATCCACCCAAGCACCTTTTGACTTTTCGAGTTTCTTTTTGATTAGAGTTTTGAGAATTTTGTTGACGGCTTCGACTTGTCCGTTTGCCTGGGGATAAGCTACGGATGAGAAGCTTTTGTGAATTCCGTGCTCTTGGCACCAGTTGGTGAACTCCTCGCTGTCAAACTGAAGTCCATTGTCCGAAATGATTTTAAGTGGGACTCCGTACCTGCATAGAATATTTTTGATCAAGAAGTTAATAACTTTTGCTGAAGATACTTTATTCAGGGGTTCTGCTTCCACCCATTTGGTGAAATAGTCGACTGCCACGATAGCATATTTGACTCCGCCTCGGCCCATTGGTAGTTCGCCAATCAAGTCAATTCCCCATACTGCAAAGGGCCAAGGGCTGGTCATTTAAGTAATCTCAGTTGTTGGTAACCGCGGAATCTTAGAAAATTTCTGACATTTGTCACATTTTTTGACGAATTCTAAGGCGTCCTTTCTTAAGGTGGGCCAGAAATATCCATATCGGAGTATCTTTTTTGCCAAAGTCTTCCCTCCAGTGTGATCTCCGCAGCTTCCTTGATGGATGTTGGATAAGATTTCCTTGGCTTCCCTTCCAGCGACACACCTTAATAAGGGGTTAGAGAAGCCGCCCCGATAGAGAGTGCCCTCTTCTATTGTGTAGCGGGAAGCTTTTCTCAAGATTTTCTTGACTTCGTTACACCCGTTGGGCAGTGTGCCACTTTGTAAGTAGTCCCGGATGGGGGTCATCCAAGTTGCTTCTTCGGTTGTTGCTATCAGATTCACTTGCTCAAAACTTAGGGTCAGTTGCTTTGAGATGGCTACTGCTTCGGAAATAATACCGTCTCTCATGCTAGCTTGCTTCGCCAATTCGTCGACCTCTTGGTTCTCTTCCCGAGGGGTGTGTTTGATTAAATAGTGATCCAATCGATTGAGAAGCAACTTGGTCTTCTTCAAATACGCTATGAGTCGCTCTTCTCGAGCCCGGAATTCTCCTAGTATTTGATTTACAATAAGTTGAGAATCGCTATGAAGACACAAAGAATTAGCTTCGATTTCTAAGGCAAGTTCTAATCCAGCTATCACTGCTTCATACTCTGCATCGTTGTTGGTGGCAGTGAATTCCAACCTTATAACATAGTGTAGCTTATTTCCTCTGGTAGTGATTATTACCACACCTGCCCCCGAGCCTTGTTCGTTTGACGCACCATCCACAAAGAGATTCCACTTGATGTCTTCTGCTATTTCCGATTGCTCCTTACCTTCGTTGGTGGTGAATTCGGCAATGAAATCGGCCATGGCTTGTCCCTTGATGGCGGTGCGAGGATGGTAGGTGATATCGTATTGACTTAGTTCAATGCACCATTTAAGTAGTCGCCCAGAAGTGTCGGGACGATGGAGTACTTGCCTTAGTGGTTGATCGGTCGGAACTTTGATGGAATGAGATTGGAAATAGTGACGCAGCTTCCATGATGCGATTAGTAAACAGTACGCTAGTTTCTCAAGTTTAGGATATCTGGCTTCTGCCCCTGTAAACCTCTTGCTTACAAAGTATACTGGTTGCTGCGTGCGTTTGTCTTCTCTCACCAAGGCGGCGCTTAGAGCATGAGATGACACAGCAAGGTATAGGTATAGCTCCTCGCCTTTGTTCGGAGTTGAGAGTACTGGTGGTCTCTGGAGGTGTTCAATTAGGTTAAGGAAAGCTGTTAAGCATTCGTCAGTCCATTCGAATTTTCCTTTGTCTTTCTTTAGCGCCTCAAAGAAGGGGATGCATTTGTCAGTCGCTTTAGAGATGAATCTGCTCAGGGCGGCCACCTTCCCATTTAGGCTTTGCATTTCTTTACGGGTGGAAGGTATCCTGATATCTTTCAGAGCTCGGACTTGTTCAGGGTTTTCTTCAATTCCTCTGGCATGGACGATGAATCCTAGAAACTTTCCTGATGATACTCCGAAGGAGCACTTTAGAGGATTCAGCTTCATTCCATATTGGCGAAGTACTTGAAACATTTCATCCAGGTGTCTTACGTGATCGTCGGCTTTCCTTGACTTTACCAGCATGTCATCCACATAAACTTCCATAGTTTGTCCTATTAGCCCCGCAAACATCTTGTTGACGAGGCGCTGATAGGTGGCTCCTACGTTTTTAAGTCCGAAAGGCATTACCTTGTAGCAGTACAATCCCCGGTCAGTGATGAAACTAGTGTAGTCTTGATCAGGAGCATGCATAGGAATTTGGTTATATCCTGAGTACGCGTCCATAAAAGATAAGAGTTCGTGCCCGGCTGTGCTGTCCACAAGCTGATCGATTCGGGGAAGTGGGAAGCAATCTTTCGGGTAGGCGTCATTTAAGTTGGAGAAGTCAATGCATGTTCGCCACTTCCCATTAGCCTTCTTCACTAGCACCGGGTTGGCGATCCACTCTGGGTAGATGGCTTCTCGTACGAAGTCATTGGCAAGTAGGTTTTTTACTTCCATCGAGGGCTGCTGATCGTTCTGCCCCTATACGTCTCTTTTTCTGTTTTACTGGTGCCTTGGTAGGATCAATATTTAGTACGTAGCATGCTATGTCAGGGGAGATTCCGGTCATGTCAGCGTGTGACCATGCAAATACATCCAAGTTGTGGCGGAGAAAATCAATGAGTTGTTCCTTCAATTCTGCTTTTAGTTGGGACCCGACTTTCAATAGTCTACTCGAGTCATGTCGGTCTACAGATACAAATTCCATAGCCTCTGCAGGCTCGGCGGTGCCCTCCTCCTCTTTGTCCCTGGGGTCTAATTCATTGAAAGGGTTGCTGGTATATTGAAGAGGAGGGGCTTTCTTTAGTTGCTATGCTTCTAAACTTTTTGTGCAGAGGGCAATCTCTACACTCTTCCCTTTATCCTTCCTGTGGTTGTTGCGAAGTTCAGTTACATAGCAGTCTCGAGCGATGTCCTGGTCTCCCTCTACTTCTCCTACTCCATTGTCCGTTGGAAATTTCATCTTTAGGCACCATGGGGCCAGGACAATTTGGAAGTCAGACAAGGCTGGCCTTCCTAAGAAAGCATTGTAGGTCGAGTGGTTTTCTATTAGCACAAATGTCTGTTTCCGCACAACGGAGCGGGGATGACTTCCAATTTCAACAAAGAGGTCCAGTTGCCCGAGGGGCATCTTCGCAACTCTAGTCAAACCGTGTAGTGGTTTATTGCAGGGAGAAACATCCTTTATTGATAGTTTCATTTTGTCGAATGCATGCTTGAATAGGATATTTACTGAGCTTCCAGTGTCTACTAGAATTCGGAAAACTTCGGCTGGACCGAGCCGGGCAGAGATAACCATGGGATCCATGTGAGGGTACTGCCTCCCCTCTAGGTCACGCCTACTGAATGTGATGTCATCACTCTCTTTCCGCTTCGGGTGGTGTTCTTCTATAATAGAATTGACACATTCTTCATTGTTTCTAAGTGACTTTCCGTACCTTTCCATCTCTGCCCAGCTTCTGTCGGTGATGTGTGGTCCTCCCGAGATGGTATGGACTACTATCTTCTCTTGACTGGAGCCGCTAGTGTTGCGGTTTCCTCTGCCTGTCTCTAGGGAGGGTAGCCTTGGGTTCTCATTGGCAAGAGCTGGAGTCCTGTTCTGACTTTTTACATAGCGTTTTAGTTTCCTTCTTCTGATATGTTCTTCAATCAAGTCCCGGAGATGATGGCATTCATTGGTATCATGCCCATGGGATTCGTGGAAGCGGCAGAATTTTCCAGACTTAATTGCGTTATCCGATTCCTTCTTGTGCGGGGGGCGTTTGTATTTAACTTCGTCTTGAGTGGCCAAGAAGATGTTTTCAATCGTTTCATTCAAAGGGGTGTAAGCGTCAAATCTCGGTCCCGGCCGATATAGACGCTTTTCTCCCTTCTTGCCCCCAGCATTGTCTCTAGAATCATTTCTTCGAATGTCCTTCGCTACAGCGGGCGTGTTGCCGTGAGCTGCCTTATTTTGTTGCCCTGTTTGCCTCTCAGTGGCAGCGTCTTCAAGCCTCATATATTTCCTGGCTTCATGGAAGAAATCGGGTAAAGTAGCTGGTTTTTCATTTGTCAATCTTCTAGCAAATTTAGTATCCGGATGCACACCACTACAGAGGGCCATTAAGATAAGCTTCTCATCGGCATCTTGGACTACGGCCGCTGCGGCATTAAATTGGGTTAGATATTGCTGCAGCTTCTCTCCAGGTTTCTGTTTGATACTGGATAAGGAATAAGCGTCCTTGGGTTGTTCCACGTGAATGCGGAACTGGCTGATAAACTTTTCTTTCAGCATCTCCCATGAGCTGATGGATCCTTGGGGTAGATGACAGAACCAGGAGGTAGCTAGGTCTGCTAAGAATAGTGGAAAGAATTTGCACAGCACTCCTTCTGTTGCTCCACTCATGAGCATATGTTGTGTGTATCTCTGTAAGTGTATGACGGGGTTAGAGGTTCCTTTGTTAGGTTCCATTGTTGGCATTTTCCATTCTCGGGGGGTGATGGCAATTTCGACATTGCGGGCGAAAGGGCTGGTTACCCTAGCGCCTATCCCTCGATCTCTTTGATCCCGTTGGACGCACTCTCTGAACAAGCGTGCCATCCTTTCATCAGAATTTTGGAGCAGATAGAAATGAGTTCGGTTCTGCTCTGTGGGATTGATTCCGTCCAGATGACCTGTAGGGATGGTATCGTCTATCATTCCTAATATTTTCCAGTGGCTGTCTTTGGTCTTCTGGGAGCATGCTAGGGTCAGCTACAGTTGGCCCTTTCCTTGATCTTCCCCTGCTAGGTTCTGATCTAAGCACTTCCTCGGGTCCAACTTCGGGCTGGACTCAAGCTCGGCCCCGTTCACTGGTGTTTCCGTGGTTAGGCAGTACGACAGGCTCGGCTACAGTTGACCTCCGCCCGGTACCTCCCCCGTTAGGTTTGGTTCCAAGCGTTTCCTCAGGTCTAACTTCGGGCTGAGCTCGGTCTCGGCTCCTACCATGGCCGCTTCTATCGTTAGCTCCTTCGAAGAAGAAAGATCTTTGTTGTCTCTGAGATCCTCCAGACTGGGACTCACCCCATGATTCAGTGTTGCGGTTGGACTCTTCAGCATCCCTTAAGCATGACATGAGTTGGTCCACCAAGGCTTCCTGCTGGGATGTGAAGCGGTTAGTCACTTCAGCCACAACCCTGTCTAGATCTGCCCTAGTAATTGCTGCCGGCTGTTCTGTGGTGGGGGTTGTCGGATTTGCCTGACCTTCATTCGGTACTGCTGCTGGAATGGGACGATTTACTTGATCTGTGACCACTGGATCTGGAACACTTCTAGTTGCGATGTTCTTTCCTTTGTTAACGCCTTTTTTCTGCCTCGGAGGCATGTTTTCCAAGCAATGAACGACGCTGTTAGGAAGAAGGTTAAGTGGGAGAAGCTAAAGCTTTAAGTTCCCGCTCTCAGTGAAAGCACCAAAAATGTTTGCACAAAAAATGGGCAAACACCTCCAAGTCATATGATTTAGTTGATTTTATGTTGTTTTTAGTGATCTGGGTGATTTATGCAAATATGTAAAAAGCAGGGACTAAACTGTAAAAGACACATAGATTTATAGTGGTTCAGCCAGAATGTGCCTACGTCCACTTTATATATTGTTTCTCCTTTCTTGTTCAGATTACAAGTACAAAGCTTTTATACTAGTATATGAAAGTTGTTTGAAAGTTCTATCCGTGCTTGAGCTCTCAAACTTGTCCCCTATTGTTGTACCCCTGCCCCTCTATTTATAGAGTGAGGCTGGGAGCAGGGGTCTTGGATGTATATAGCTGTTGGTGGGCCTGGGCTGATGCGATCTGGCCTGGCAGTGTTGGTTCGACAGTGGTTGGTCCGGTGGAGAGTGGTGAGGATTGGTTCGGTAGTGGTTGGTCCGGTGGAGAGTGGAGATGGGATTGGTTCGATAGTCTTGGTCCGGTGATGAGTGGAGTCATGATTGGTTCGGTTGTCTCGGTCCGGTGGTGACTTGTGAAGGTTGGTTCGGTGGTCTCGGAGTTGTGAGGATCGGTTCGGTAGTCTTGGTCCGGTGATGAATGGACTCGGTGTGGGCTTGGATCGGTGGCGAGTATTCACCCAACAATAAGTGTATTCATACATACAACAAAAATAATTTTTTGACAATATCACTTGCATATCAGAATCGTCACCTAACTAGAAATATAAACTATATATGTAATAAATTATTATATCTAAGCATTTATAAATATATCTTGATTAGAAATATACCTCACTTCCAATGCCTCAAAGTATACCTTGAAATGATGATGTGTGCTCCTTGAAACAATTTCCGACCCAAAAGAGTGTTAGTCCTTGAGCCGTTGACCACCAGCTATCGAATAACGGTTGAATGATTTGATTTGAACTTGGAAATTTTAAGAGATGATAGGGGGTGTTCCAGCAGCAAAATTATGGTGATGGAGGCTCTCAAAGGATCAAAATAAAATATAGGAAGCGATGCTTAAATAAACGAAGGAAAGGAGAGAATTAGGATCTCATCATTTTACTCAATCTCCATTAATCTTAGTCATATATTATCAAGCCCCTCTAGCCCATTTCTAGCCGCCTATAACCCTATGTTGCTACCGAAATAATTAGCCCCTATCATGGGCTTTAAACCCATTTAAAGCCCGAATAAATAGTTTGCATTTAAATCTAATTTAAATGCGTATCGATATCGTATATCAGTTAATATATTTATAGCTGTCATAAATACATTTAATAATATTTATTCATAAAATCAATATCAAATTTTATAATTAATATTTTATAAATATTAATTTATTTAATTAATATATAATAATTACAAATTAATTAAATTGTTCGGTCAAAGAAGAATTCATCGTTTCGATTGTGTAACTCGTCAGGTGTAAATATGGTCAGCGATTAATATCGAATATTAACATTCACATGTCACTTAGCAAGTGGTGCGACATTTTGGCCAAATTTATTGCTTACTTGGTTTCGGTAAAATCTAATTTTACTTTGTTAAGCGTTATCCGGTTGTGACTACTATTTGTACCAATTCTCTTCGTCAAAACTATGTCACTTTGGGCTTATAGAATTTGGTAATTGTTAAAATTCCAATGTCGTTCATATTCAACTTTACAGTCCAAACACAAAGTCCTTAGTTCAATAATAACTTATTATTAACCGAACTACTTTGGCCAGATATTTTGACTTGACGAATCCTCTCTTGAATAGTGCTTCACTTCCCATACTTCCACTCAACCCAACTATGTCACTCGATGGACGTCATGCCATGATTTGGCTATAATCAAAGCGGAGCTTTCATATTGAAGATCGACAGTATTCTCAAATCGAGAGAACTGTGTAAATCAGTCGCATCGATATTTTCTATTTGACCATAATTATACTAACCAACAGAAAACTATCTAGTGAGTCATTCCATAGTTATCCAATAACTATCAGTATGTAACCTCTAGGTACCCCCAATAGTTATGAGTAATACACTGCCCAACATTTAGGGAGCGTTACGTGCTCTAGTCTCAACAGATATTCAGTCTCGATGTATCATGACCAGGAACATTTAAATTGATGTGTTTTATAATATTATGGTACAATACTAATGAATATAACTATTTGTAATTACTATCACAAACACATCATTTATGGATTTCTACTAAATATATTTTAACTAAACATTTAATTATTTATAGCACATTATAACAAATATATAACAGAAAGAAAAACACTTTTATTATGAACGAGAATTGATTACAGAGTTAATTAATTTACAATAAATTATAGAATTGCCTCTAGGGCACACCCCCTATTAGATATAACCCTAGGCACAACAAGTGCTCAGATGTATGAATAACTAAAAAATCATAGTACATTACCGACGCTAAATTGGCGTTGGCAGGGCATTGGTAAATAACTTATCGGCGCCTCTCTGAAGCCATGCAAGGCGTTTGTAAATTTATGGTTGGAAATTTTTTTCTGACGTCTTGCAGACACCTTATGTAGAGTATTTATCAACACCTAATCGACACCAACTTTTGACGACTTACCGACACCATTTTCTGATGTCTTTGCGACGCCTAGTCGACTACAACTGAAATTACGTGACTTGGATTTTCCAATGCCCCATTGATTTCTTATATATGCCTAGCCAAATTGTCAAATTCAGATTTTTTAACGTCTTACCGACGACTGATCGATGCCTTACCATCGCCTAGCTAAATTGTCAAATTCATATTTTGCTATGCCCTATCGATGCCACATCAATGCCATAGTCGAAACAATTTTGCTGCATTTCTAACCTCAATCACACATTCAAATATATACAATATATTTTCATCTCATTATCATCACGATACCAACCAAATATCATCATAATATCATCTCAATACCATCATAATAATATACATATTACCTAATATTATAATATCATAAACATTATCCAACCTCATAATATCTAAACAATATCATCACAGTACAAACAAAATATCCAACTAATACCATTAGAGAACAAACCAAATATTCAAGTAGCATCATCACAATATATACAAATCAAACATCCAAACAATAACAACACAAATTCTCCCTACTCCCCCGAACCATGCCTATCATCACCATCTCCTTCGCCATCACCATTACCAAAAATGTCCTTGTCCGGAAAGCATCACAAAAATGCATCCTTAACCAATCCGAGCTTCTTCTCTAGCCAACCGACGTGTGACTTCAACCATCGGTTTTCCTCTTCTACAACATTATTAATTGTTGGACTTTCATCTAATAATGATCTCTACATTTTAACCAAATTTGTTTATTAATAACGAGAAATATTCATTTCAACTATTTATTTGTTGAAATAAAATTTTTTGAATTTGTGTTAATCATATATTTGTTTAATTAATTGAGTGATTTAACTTATATATTTGTTTGATTTATTGTGTGATTTAAAAAATCTCTTGTTTAGTTTATTGTAGTAAAATTTATAATTTAACCCAATTATATATACATTTGTATAATTAACTGAGTGATTTAACATATATATTTGTTTAATTTATTGTGTGATTTAAAAAATCTATAATTTAACTCGAATAAACTCTTGTATAATTTTTTGAAACAAAATTTATAGTTTAATCTAATTATATATATATATATAATTTATTGAGTGACTTAACTCATACAAACATACTCTTATTTAATTTATTGAAACAAAATTTATAATTTAACTCAATTATATATTCATTTGCTTAATTAACTGAATTATTTAACTTATATATTTGTTTAATTTATTGTGTGATTTAAAAATATATTTCTTGTTTAATTTGTTGACAAAAAATCTATAATTTAAGCTAGTTATATATTTATTTAATTTATTGAGTGACTTAACTTATATATTTTAACTCAAATTCCATTTATTATTATAACGATGATTTTTGGGATACATATAGCATACATATGGTTCTTAGGATTTAAAACCAATGTATACACACATACGGTGTACTATACACATATATGTATATGGTTTTGTATACATACATTCTTATTATCATATTATGAATATAACAAATGTTTATGTTATTACGTACTCTCGGAATATTGCTATAGTTAGGTTTATAATCCGCTCTTTTTGCGACAGCTCTAGTGAGTGTGTGGAATACATCTTCGTCCACTTCTCTTGTTATCTCCACACCTTGACCTTGAAGCTCCTCAGTCCTAGCCTGGTATTTCGCCTATTTTTCATTTTACGTATTCACTAGAATTTTATACATGTATATATACGTAAATGTTATGTAAATACATGTAAAAATACCACAAACTCAATGGAAGCATCATCTACCCAGTTATTGGTGGTGGACCCATTTGATGATTCAATCCCGTGAGTCCTGTAAAAGAGTTGCCAAAATGAAGGCTCACTGTGCTGCTCCTCATACTGAAATTTGAATTAAGTACACGATCATATAACTCTGTTTTAATTTATTTAAAATGTTAATAAAATTTAACAAATAAATATGTATTAGATCTTTATGATGATTTTCATATGATCTGGAGCCACCGGTATGCAATCTAGGATTTCTTTTCCTACTGTTGGAATTCTATTTTGATATTTTCTTGAATTCTTTTATCTTTCGATACTACAAGAACTGCTCGTTATCTTCTAGGCAAGGGCTGGATGCTTTTTTCCACTCTTAGGCATACCATATGTCCACTCACGGTATTCTTTGGACAATATGGCCGACCAAGCCTTATGCAATAGCTCTTCATGAATTTCCTCTGCAAATGCAAATTGAATATATTATGCACAAAATGATATACATATTTATATAGTGTGTTATGCAATAAAATTATTTTACCATAATTTCTTTGAACATGACCTTCTTCACTTCACCGCGAATGTCACCAAATGTAGGCCAGAATCTCGTGATATGTACAAGCAAGCCATTACGAATAGCATCAGATGCAGCACCACTGCTGAAATCATATCTACACACATATATGAATGTATGGTTATTTAATTAGTAAATTATTATATACGTGTGTATGTGTGTGTGTGTGAGGGTATATGTACATGTATGTATCCGTGTGCGTATGTGTATATATATATGTATTCGATGTGTGTGTGAGTGTATATGTATGTATGTGTACATGTATGTCTATGTGAGTGTATGTAATTACTCGCTACGAACCTCGCTCTCTAGGGAAGACATCAAGTTAAGACATGGATGTGGAAGAGTCCGTCTCAAACACATGAGTGGATAGACCGGTACCATCCACAGGAGCATCAGGAACGTCGGCACTATGAGTAAGTGGTGCTATCAAATGTGCATCGTCTTCGTCATGCTGTGATGAGTCAACATGACCTAATGATGAGCCACCACGGTCATGTCGGTGTCAACTAGACATATCTGTTATAATAGTACATATACAAATGTATATAATATAATAAATAATAATAAATCCATCTTCATATTATAAACTTGGCAACACAAACAGAGAAAATAGCTGTTTGCGCCAAAATTGGTCACAAACCCCAAATGTCGTGAAAGCACCAGTGTATGAACACAAATCAGCAATATATAATCATAGATCTCAGATCTAAGTATTGTAGAGGATAAAAGATGAAGAATAATAAAATTAAAATGGAAAGAAATAGACAGAGACATAGAATTTATAGTGGTTCGGCGATCTTGCCTACGTCCACTTTGAAGTTGATGACTTTATTGATGTTCTGTTTGCCAATTACAATTGATTACAATGGATTGCAGTGAGTTATAGTTCTGAAACTTGAGTACAACAGCATTGAAATTTGTTTGCAGCAGCGATAATGGAGTTTAGAACTGGATTTGGCAAAGTCTCGGCGTTGGAGATCTCAAAGAAGAAGAACCCCTTTTCTATTGGCTTTGGGGGTCTATTTATAGGTGTAGGAGGCTGATATTTCGCTCAGATCTTGGGAGACCCTCTCTGGCACGTGACCAGGCTAGTGCGCCCAAGCCCGTGAAGTTTCGGTCCGATCCGTGATCAATACGAACAGATTTTGTATCGATCAAGATTTCATCCAATGGAGTCGAAATTTGGTGTGGACATCCTTTAGCACGCACGTAGTCTCCTGTGAAAATTTCATTGCATTTGGGCTTGTAGATTAGGAGATATGATCGATACGAGATGAGATCTTCCATTGACTGCTCTGTTCGACTCGCTCTGTTCGACTAGCTTTCGTTCGACTCGGTCATGTGGCTCTTTGGTGGAGTCGAACTAGATGGAGTCGAACAGTGGTTCTGTGAAGCCCGTGGAGCGAGTCGAAGCAGACTCTCTGATGGATGTGAAGTGGAGCGAGTCGAAGTAGACTCGCTGATGGATGTGGAGTGGAGCGAGTCGAAGTAGACTCTCTGATGGATGTGGAGTGGAGCGAGTCGAAGTAGACTCTCGGATGGATGTGGAGTGGAGCGAGTCGAAGTAGACTCTCCTGATGGATGCCAGCGGAGCGAGTCGAAGTGGAGCGAGTCAAAGTAGACTCTCTGATGGATGTGGAGTGGAGCGAGTCGAAGTAGACTCTCTGATGGATGTGGAGTGGAGCGAGTCGAAGTAGACCCTCGAATGGATGTGGAGTGGAGCGAGTCGAAGTAGACTCTCCTGATGGATGCGCAGCGGAGCGAGTCAAAGTGGAGCGAGTCGAAGTAGGCTCGAGGCGAAGCGATTCGAAGTGTGGACTTCCGATGGATTCAAACGGAGCGAGTCGAATAGAGGCTGTTTTTATCCAATTTTGCATCGATCGTAAGTTGAGCATACGAACTCGGATTGACCTAAAATTTGGAACGTTGACTCTCACAGCTTCGCTTGTTGTGTCATATCAATTTTAGCTTTATCCGAACTCGGAAAAAATTCATCGATATCCATAACACACCAGAGTATAACCGATCTTCGGGATGAACTGTCTTTGGTTTCTAGCCAATTTCCTGGTATCACGGCCTTGCCAAAAGGCGGGATAACACTTACCCCCCAAAACATGCCTTGTGATGAGAAGGTGTGTTTTGAATAGTTCAGAATCCGATATCCAAAGTCCATAGCCATATCATCCAAGTGCATCGTTCTTGACTACTCTGAGTCGACGTTTGATCCCAGATCCAATAGCCAAAGCCTTAGCCAACTCCATATCCATCCATACTCGATATCCGAGTCCTAATCCATCCTCATTAATAACCAATAACCGAATCCAGGACCTCTCCGGGTCGATATCCAAATCCGTAACCTCTCTGGGTTCTTGCCAAGCGCAATCCACACTTGACAACCGTGGCCCAATGTCCCTGGGCGTTAAATAATTGCCATGGCTTAAGTCCTAAGCCGAATCCTAGTCGCTCTGGACCCTTGTCGAGCATAGTCCACACTCGACCTGTGCAGTTAAAGCGCTCGGTAGATTCAATGCGGCGGAGGTGCAAAAAGTCATAGCGGGGATACAGCGAGGATATAGCGGGATATAGCGGATGACTTTAAGATAGCATATAAAACTCGTACTTAATGTATTTACAAATATATAAATGGTAATTAAATGAAAAATTAACATTCAATTGAATTATAGTTAATACATAAATAATTTAAAAAAAACATGTGCGAATATACTATAAATAAACATAAAACTGTTATATAACATAATTGAATTTAGTAGAATATAAGAGAATTTTCATTTCTGAAAATATATTAAAAATTCAATTAAATAAATTAATTTCATAATTTTTATAATGTATAAATGTCATTTTTCAATTCATTTTTTAAAAGAAGATATAGCGGAAATAGTGGAATATAGCGGGAATAACGGAATATAGCGGGGCTTAAAGCGGAAAGGCTATATTTGGGGCTATATGGAAAAATCGTAGCGGTATAAATCTGCTATGAGATATAGCATGGTTATAGCGGGGTAATAGTGGGGCATTAACTGCACAGCACTCGACGACCTGAAATAGTAACCGATATAATTGGGCCTAAGTCCTAGGCCGAATCCTGGTCGCTCCGGACCCTTGTCGAGCATAGTCCATACTCGACGACCTGAATAAGCCAATTCACCACGTTCGGACGAAGAGACTTATCCCTTACCAGGCATAATCCATACCCGATGACCGTTTTCCAAAAAACCAGATGAAAACCCAATCAAAATCCAATCCAAAATCCAAATCAAATTGGAAAACCAAAAATCCATATCAGAAATCCAAATCAATATCCAAAACAGAAAGCAATCATCCAAACGAAAGTTCAAACCAAAAAACAAACAAAACCAGGAGTTCAAACAAGAAAACAAAACCAGGAGTTCAAACCAAACTCCAAAATTGAACTAGAAAAAGAAAATGTCCAAACCAAAAGAGAAAGCAGATTTCACAAACCATAGCGTTGCGGTTTATATCATTCAAAGCATGCCTAGGGGCCATCTCCGTCCCCGTACACGAGTAGATGAATTGGCCGTTTGCCAGTAGTTTGTTACTTATTTCATATCATCCCTGTCAATTGATAATCAATCGACCATCATTCCTGGGTCTCGCACCATTGTGGTTTGAGGTAGACGGTGGTTGCCCTTGCTCCACCGCCGCATTCCGAGTCCCGACATATTGTTGTAATTGCCCATTCCTTACATGCTCCTCAATAATGTCCTTCAGATGCCTGCAACTATTGGTATCATGTCCGTCTAAATCATGAAAAAGACAGTGCCTTCCTGTTGCCCTTTCACGTTCTGAGGGCTCTCTTCAAGCCGGCCTTCGATAGGGAAGGCAATTTTGAGTTTCCATGAATATCCGTTCTAATGTTTCGTTTAATCCTGCATAAGTGGAAAACTTTGGTTCCCTCCATCGCTTCCTAAGTTTTCCTGATTCGTCATCCAGCTTCCTTTTTGCCTTATCTTTATTCGAGCCTCCGCTGGATGTCCCTCCATCCTCAGCTGCGTTCACCTCCTTTAACTTCATATCCGAGCACGCATCTTCCCGTCGAAGGAATCTCTCAACTTTGTGAAAGAATTCTCCGAGATCCATTGGTAGGTCCCATATTAGAGATATTTTGAAATCTGAATCCTCTCTGACTCTTGATACTGCTGCCATTAAGACCATCGACGGATCCGGTCGATCCACCGAAGCAACCGCTGCATTGAACCGAGTTAAGAAAGCCCTGAGTGATTCATCCATCCTTTGCTTTACTGATGTTAGTGTCATCACGTTCTTCGGCCTTTTGATGTGAACCCGAAATTGCTTCAGAAATCTGTCCACCAATTCTGTCCAAGTCCTGATAGATCCTTCCTCCAGCTGTCTGAACCACATCGCGGCTATATCCGTTAAGTATAAAGGGAAACACCTGGCCATTACTTCCTCCGATGCCCCCAGCACTTCCATATGTCTTGTGTATCTCATCAAGTGGTCAGTCGGATCAGCCTTGCCATTGTACATGTCCAAAGTAGGTAGCTTGAACTCTGGTGGATTCCGAGCAATTCTGATGTCACGAGTGAACGGACTCCTATTTACCCCTTACAGATCCCTGTTTGTCAAACCTCCGTGCATAGTTCGTTTGATAATCTCAGCTAATCCAGCGTCGTCTATCAAGGTTTGCCCCCCGAGTCTCCGAGGGAATTCTGGTACATACTCCTTATCCTGCGCTCCTACATTCCTTCCAGGATCTTGTTGTGTGGTGCCACCTTGAATTCCTCCATGGATTGGTCCATTACTGCCGGGCGGTGTGCTCCCATGTCTGGATCCATCCAGGTTAGCGGTTGTGTGCTGATTAGGGATCGTGCCTTATTGAGCTGCTCCATTCGATTGCCTGTTTGGTTCTTCTGTTCCAGCTCCGTGGATCTGAACTCCTGAGCTCCAGCTGTTCTTGCTTGTCCAAACTGTCTGAGGAGGTTCTACATCATTTCTTGTTGACTCTTCAACAATCTTTCATGAATTGAATCCGCCATAGCCTCCATCTCATCCCTGGTGATGTAGATCGAAGCTTGACCTGCTCTAGCTCCAGAAGAGGCCTCTTCGCTTCCCTCTTGCTGGCTCCTTTCTCCTCTCTGTCTTCTTGTTGATTGCCTTGTCATAGCTCTTAATCTGAATCCTTAAGCCTTCAAATCTGGTATAGCGGGTGCTAGTTCCTCTCAGTGAAAGCACCAAAGTGTTTGCGCCAAAATTGGTCACAAACCCCAAATGTCGTGAAAGCACCAGTGTATGAACACAAATCAACAATATATGATCATAGATCTCAGATCTAAGTATTGTAGAGGATAAAAGGTGAAGAATAATAAAATTAAAATGGAAAGAAATAGATAGAGACACAGAATTTATAGTGGTTCGGCGATCTTGCCTACCTCTACTTTGAAGTTGATGACTTTATTGATGTTCTGTTTGCCGATTACAATTAATTACAATGGATTGCAGTGAGTTATAGTTCTAAAACTTGAGTACAACAGCATTGAAATTCGTTTGCAGCAGCGGTAATGGAGTTTGGAACTGGATTTGGCAAATTCTCGACGTTGGAGATCTCAAAGAAGAAGAAGAAGAACCCCTTTTCTGTTGGCTTTGGGGGTCTATTTATAGGTGTAGGAGGTTGATATTTCGCTCAGATCTCGGGAGACCCTCTCTGGCACGTGACCAGGCCCGCATGCCCAAGCCCGTGAAGTTTCGGTCCAATCCGTGATCGATACGAACAGATTTCGTATCGATCAAGATTTCATCCAATGGAGTCGAAATTTGGCATGGACATTCTTTAGCATGCACATAGTCTCCTGTGAAAATTTCATTGCATTTGGGCTTATAGATTAGGAGATATGGTCGATACGAGATGAGATCTTCCGTTGGCTGCTCTGTTCGACTCGCTTTTGTTCGACTCGGTGACGTGGCTCTTTGGTGGAGTCGAACTAGATGGAGTCGAACAGTGGTTCTGTGAAGGCTGTGGAGCGAATCGAAGCAGACTCTCTGATGGATGTGGAGTGGAGCGAGTCGAAGTAGACTCTCTGATGGATGTGGAGTGGAGCAAGTCGAAGTAGACTCTCTGATGGATGTGGAGTGGAGCGAGTCGAAGTAGACTCTCGGATGGATGTGGAGTGGAGCGAGTCGAAGTAGACTCTCCTGATGGATGCGCAGCAGAGCGAGTCGAAGTGGAGCGAGTCGAAGTAGACTCTCTGATGGATGTGGAGTGGAGCGAGTCGAAGTAGACTCTCTGATGGATATGGAGTGGAGCGAGTCGAAGTAGACTCTCGGATGGATGTGGAGTGGAGCGAGTCGAAGTAGACTCTCCTGATGGATGCGCAGTGGAGCGAGTCGAAGTGGAGCGAGTCGAAGTAGGCTCGAGGCGAAGCGAGTCGAAGTGTGGACTTTCGATGGATTCGAACGGAGCGAGTCGAACAGAGGCTGTTTTTATCCAATTTTGCATCGATCTTAAGTTGAGCATACGAACTCGGATTGACCTGAAATTTGGAACGTTGACTCTCACGGCTTCGCTTGTTGTGTCATATCAATTTTAGCTTTATCCGAACTCGGACAAAATTCATCGATATCCATAACACACCAGAGTATAACCGATCTTCGGAATGAACTGTCTTTGGTTTCTGGCCAATTTCCTAGTATCACGGCCTTGCCAAAAGGCGGGATAACAATAGCCTTTCAATTAATTTATACACAAGCTACCAATTGTCAGCATCATTTACAATATCATCATTATACTCATGTTCATTTACTTTGACACCATCATCAACCTCAACATCTTCATCTAATTCAACTCCATCAAATACTTCATTGTTAAGTGGTCCTATATCATCAACATCTTCTGTTATTTGGAATATTTCGTTGTCCTGTGGATCATATTGGTATGGTTGATCATCGGTTATGATCGTATCCCCCTTGAATGACCCTCTAGATTTTGTTATAATGATAGCCCACCATTCGTCCTTGTTGTTGTTCATGGAAGAATAGGGTGCATATTGCTTGCGTCGCTAGCACAAATGGATAGTTTCTTTATATTTTTTATGATTTATCTCAATAATAGGATAATATTTATGTATACAACATACTTCAACATCGGAAGTAATATCAAATCGATCGCACTTGAATAAAAATATTATAAGTTCCAGTATTGTAGAATAAGCGAGTTCAATTATTTTCTATAACACTTTATAATAATCTTTTAAATCATCACCATGTTCATTACCTTTAACATATACCCCACTATTGTAAGTTGTTTTACCAGCTCCAAACTCCTTTGTGTGAAATTTGAATCAATTTACATAGAAGATTGGGCATTTTCTGTATTTCATCATAGGACCAAATGCAAGATTTTTATAACAAATATCACTGATTTCATTATCTACAACCTATTGCATTAAAGCTATACACATCAATATACGTAATAGTTAAACTGTTTCATATTAAGTTCATTCAATAATTATATACAAACAAACATACATACATATACATATTTATATATGTTTACATATTTCTGAAACTAAGCCTCAAATCCTTTACTGGGTTACACCCTTGGATTTTGTTGTTCAAATTGATTGCTAAACAACAAATATTGTTTATATATATACATGATTATGCTAACTAGGTGGAAAAAAGAAAAAATTTAGATGACTAGAAAACGGAGGCTTCATGATACGATTGGTGTTTTGCATTTGGCGTTTGTAGTCTTTTAGACTTTAATTATGAGCTTTATTATGTCTTTTTATACTAAGATGATAGCACTATAGATTGGATAACTTTTGAATTAAAGTTGTAATATATTTAAGACTCTAATATTGATGTTATGCATTACCTTTAAGTGTTGACAACTTAGTTATAATTTCATAATGTAAATCTTTCATGTTATTTTTAATAAACATGAATGATTTTGATTGTTATTAGTACAATGCTGATTTCAGCTACGAAATGAGATTAAATCGACAAGTCTGTGTCGTATTAGTGCTTTTTTCATTTTTTAACAACATGCAAAAATAGTTGTAAAAGACTTTATTACAACGGACACCTGTAGCGGTTAAAAATAGTTGTAAAAAGCTCTGATCCAATTACAACTTCGCATATTAAGACTTTTAGTTGATCGTTGTCATAGGGCTATTATAACGGTCATTGCAAGTTGAAAATTAGGTATTTTATTGTAGCGGATAGAGAGCGTTATTATTTTAACTTCAGAACTTAAAATTAATTTTGTAGAGTATCATTGACTATTTATGTGAGATGAGTATAACAAGTATAACTCATGATATCACATATCTTTTATATACATCAAATATATACTCCTTTAAGTTTCATGAATTTTATTTATTTTTAACCTCCCATTTACTTTTATACGTATAATATATATATATATATATATATATATATATATATTGTGTGTGTGTGTGTGTGTGTGTGTGTACACACTCACATTTAATTATCATAACATTTACAATTCATTAAGTTATATATATATATATATTCATATGTATTTCTTTGATTAATTAAACAATTTAATTAATTTATAAGCATAACATTTATATTTATTTATTTAAATTTAAAACAATTTTAAATTTGCATTATGTAATTATTTAATTTAAAAAAATTAAATTATTACAATATTCAAATATGATTTTTTTTAACATAGGACTTGAAAACACTTCTGAGTCTTCCACAAGGGCATACCTTAAAAACAGATCATTTCGATGAGTCATGTAAAGACCAAGAGATCAGAAGGTTTCCCACTCAAGAGTGGTCCTTAATTAGAATATCATTCTCCTTAGTTTAAACACATTTTCCATAAACACCCATCCACTTTAACTTTTCTAAAAGTAGTGCCATACGTGCTGGTTAATTATTCACATAGATACAATATGGGCTCTAAAACCATTAGTGGATTAGGTGCTCTAGCAGTAAAGTAAAAATGGTGAACTTAAGAAACTCCTTTTATTAAATTGCACAAGGTCTTATTTTGTGTGTTTGTAAATAATATTTTGTTTATACTAAATTTTAGTATTTAACTAAAAGATGTTTTTATAATATTTTAATTTATTTATATTTATTTAAAATATTTATTCTTATTAGTGTTTAAAATAATATTTATTAATAATTTATTTATTTCATTATAATATTTTAATATTTTGTGATATTCATATTCACTATACGAGCAACATAACAATAAATACACATATAAATCATCCTTAAGGTATAATGGGAAAATTGATCATTGTGTCCTACGGTGAATAAAATGTCAATATAGCGATATGATGTCAATATAATGTCACAAAGGGAACCATATTAAATTTATACATATATTAGATATATATTTTTTAAAGAACTAAAATTTTATAAATTATATATATATACACATATATATTAGCCTATCCCTTAATGCTCCATCCTTAGCATTTTTAGCTTTATTTTCAGCAAGCTTCGGCCACAAGTAACCGACTGTCACTATGCAAGAAGCTTTTCTCTATCCTTGCTGCCTAGAAAAGTATGCTAGATGCTGAAAAGTACAAACTAGTATGACTTAGTACACCTACTACTACAATGTGTATGCCAAAAGCGTACCAACTCCTGTAGCATGTCGCGTTTCTCGGCACAAAGCACATGCCCCATACAAAATCCAACTACTTTTACAGCCATCCACCATCCATCCAAGGGACCAGATCAATGGTTGAGAGCGATTCTCACCTATTTATAGTGCAGTCTCAAACATCCACTGTCCATATCAACTACTATATACCCCTTTCCATACAACATCAAAGGGATTGGATTTTGTTAAATTCTTGTTATTTCTTAGCATGGAATTAATCTCTCAAAGTAAACAACCCCTCATAAGCCCTTAAGTTTAGTATCACTGTGAGCTTAAGTCCTAAATTTCTTATTATTCTCTTGTAATTCCTTGAAATTATAAGAGATAAACACATTAAGGGATCTTTATAGTGGACATATGCAAATCTCTGCCGAACTACTCTATATCTTGTGTCATTTACATTATTTGCTTACTTTTGTAACGACCCAGAATTTTGAACAAATTAAATTGAAAATATTTAATTAATTTTAAATATTTGAACGATGATTTAATTTGAATTCCCAATATAAATCTGAATTTGACGATTAAATTATAAAATTTAATCTATTGAATGTTGAATAAAAATTTGAATCTTCAACTTTTAGGCCAAAGAAAAATATTTCAAAAGCTTTTAAAATTCATATTGATAATACTGAAAATAACAGAAGCTTCAAAATCTAATTTCGAATTGATTTGATCAGTTTTGAAATTCATATCGTTTGAATCGATATTTAAAAATAGCCGTCCGAGGCGCAGTCTCAGAATGCGACGAAACCAGTTCCATTGGATCCGGAATGTTGTATTATTATCGGATTCCAAATTTCGTATTTATCAGAGTTATTTTGTGACCGTATGGTTACAAAACGCGTTGAAGTTTTAAATCGAATTTGATTTAAATTTAAATTTTTAATATAGTCAACAGCAGCATGTTCTCTTCCCTTAACACACGCCTAAAATCACGAACGAAATCGTGATTACACGTTCTCTTGTCTCCTCCCCCATCTCTTTTTAAATTCCACGCAACCTTCTCTGTTTCCTCAATTAAAGATTTCAGAGAAAATTTAAATCTCGTTCAAAGAAAATAAAAATGGCCGAAGCCTTCTCATTCTATTAATTATTTGCAATTATTCTTCTCGTTCAAAATGAATAGAACGACCGAGCATTGGGATCTTTAGCTCCAGTTCCTTTTAAAACAAAAATCAAATCGTTCGTTTCCAAATAAAATCGCCATTTCCCTCTTCGTCTTTTTCCTCCTTATACTAGAGCCTAGTTCGAATAACATTGAATCGCAAGCTGGAAGGCGAGTGTTCTCGCGTGTGTGAAGATGAGGTTAGGCGATGTTGGGTGGTCGTTCGAGCATGACGGCGGCGCGAGCATGGGTGATGTCGCGATGCTGAGAGGTTCGCGAAGTCTGGGGCCGTGCTTTCGAAGTCGCGAGCACGAAGAAGTTGGGAAGTAGCGAGGCCGAAGGCGTTCACGAGCTCGGCGAAGTCGGGATTGTGGGCATCGCACTCACGAGAAGCAAGCATGGTGTAACGACCCTAGATTTTTATTTAATTTAAGTTAATAATTAAATAAATTTTTGGATAAAAATAGTAAAATAAATCAATAAAATGGAGCGAGTTTCCCCGGATTCTAATATATTCTATATAAACCATTTCGAATTGTTAAATGTGTAGTTTACTTTAAAAATAATAAATAAAAAATGTACATATAGGCATATAAGATTTTTAGTGATAAGTAGACATAGAAATAAAATATACATAAGTTGAACTTTTATAGCTTTGTAAAATTTAAAACCAATACACTATAAATAATCAAATAACATGTTAGGGACAACATTCATTTGCATTTCAACCAGTAACATATGTTTGTATAATACATAAGAATTTGGCCAGCCTTCAAAAATAAAACCTGCAAGTCAAAATTAATAGTAACTTGTTAGAAAAGCTTGCATAAGATAAGTATGTAAACAATGGCTCGAATACATGGGCAGGCAGTCTTAAGTACAATAAAATCAACAAAATATAAAGAGATATAGGCTGGTAAGTAAAAATAGTATGCATATGGCTTGTAAACTAAGGCTCAGGCAAGTGTAAAAATAAGGAAGTATGAGACATAAAGTACAATAGCATTTAATGTTCCATTTATTAGCAGCAAACAAAGTCTATTCGAGTTGTAGAAAAATCCTTCAGCCTCCATTTTGTTAAAAAAAATCTCTGAAATTGTACAAGTGTGTACACTGCTTTGTATAGGATATTATACCCTGAAACTTGTTTAAACATCACTCTGTAAACTTCTTTCCCTTATCACCTTTTCATTTCCAATTCGAGCTAAGTAAATAAAAAGACTAAGATAAAACTTCATTTGAAAACCCAAATAAGTCTTCATCTAAAACATCATCAGCAACTACAACTAAAACAAAAGCAAGGGACTTGGCAAGAGGATGTAAATGAAAACACTTTCCAGTTTTTCAAAGAATTCAAAACAAGTTCAAATGGCAGGCTGTTCAAAAATAAAGATGATGCTCTGTTCTTTTACAAAATCCGGTGAGCAACTTTGTTTTTCCCAGACTCCTTTATTTTCACCAGTGAGTAATTTAACCCAGTTTTCTATGTTAATTGAAATGCTTGTGAGTAACGTCACCTTATTTAAACTTAAGTCTTTGAATTTGTTGCTTATGAATATCTAGGAATGTATATGGACATATATGAATGGGTGGATATGTGTATGCCTGTAGCATTGTGATGCTCCTGTTACTGTTTCATTCTTAAACTCAGATCTGTAAATAAATTCCTATCTTTCCATCTAGTAACTATTAGGATTTAAAATGCAAACAAAGATTGTTTGTTTGTTCACGAATTAAGCCTTAAAAAAATTCATCTCAGTTAAAATAACTTGCAAAAACCTCTGGAAATTTGATTTCCACAGAGAATTCAAATATATGTAAAAATTCGAATGTCACGAATTGTCAATTTATTTATATAACTTGAATCACCATTAGAAAATAGGATTTTTAAGATAAAAATCCAGATTTTAAATGATGAGTTGAGGGAGCACTTGTCAGATGAACGGAAAATGGTTTCTCGTGATTTTCTGATGATCGCGTAGGCTGGGGTCGTAGTGGTTAGGCTTGAAGGTGGAGGAGGAGACGAGGATCATGGGAAAAATGCTATCGTAAATTATCAAAGGTCGTGATGGCCTGTAACGATCAAGATAGGGTTTAAAGGACTGTTTTTGTCGTCGACATTGGTTTGGGTCTCACGATGATTAGGAGCAATCGGAATCGATCGCGAATTGTCCTGGAGATGTTGGGAGACGTGGCGAAGCTTCGATGAAGGTGGCGTGGTGACGTGAGGTCTGGATCGTCGGTGGCGGTCAGTTTTCCGATGGCATTGGGTACAGGTTGTGTGGGTTGTAGCTCGATTTCGATTCTCGTTTGAATCGAGGGAGATGATGATCGAGATGGGTTTCAAGGATCACCAGTGAGGTGTGGGAATCATCGATGTTGGTCGGAGCGCCGTGGTTCGTCGGGGTAGGTGCACGCGTGCACATGAGAAAGCTGTGCATCTGGAAAATGGGGTAGAGTTTGGGAAGAAGCAGTTTCCTTCGGGTCGAACCCGAAGTTGATCTCGGGTAAATCATGTGCTTGGCTCGAGTTTTGTTCAGTTGTATTCGGGGTGGTATTTGCTAACAAAGAGGTTTGTAAAAGGTAAAGTAAAACAGTTTATAAAGGTTAAAGAAATTTTACCCAGGCTTTAAAAGTTTTCAATAAGAATAAGAGAATATTTCAAGTTTTAAAATCAAAGTGTAATCATTAATTCAAGTTAGTTTTGAAACTTTGAAAATAAATCAAGTTTTAAATTTAATTTGATTAACTAATTGAAAGTATATTTTAAGGAGTTTAAAAGTAAGTTTAAAGGTGAATATTGTTTTTAAATGTGTTTTAAACTTTGTTAAAGTTAAAATTTATATTCATTTTTAAGTCTTAAATTTAAAGTGAAATTGGAAAGTAAATGTGATAAGTATAATTACTTAATAAAATTTTTGAAGCATAATTATTTAGTGATGTAATTAAAGGTAATTACTTAAAAATAATTACTTAATTAAAAGTAATTAATAAATAGTTAAAATTGATTAAGTGATTAAGAATAATCACATGTTTCAATCAATTAAGGAAAATTAATTAAATGGTAATTAATAAAGGGTTAATTTATTAATGGAAGATAATTAATTTAATGGTGAGTTAAATAATTAAAGATTAATTATTTAATAATTTAAGATTGATGAATTATAATAGAAGGCTAATTAATTTATTATTAATGGTTAATTTATAAATGATTAAAGAATAATAAATCAAAATAATTTGTAATTTATAGATGATTAATTAACCAGAATTAATAATCCATAAGAATTTTATCTGATTTGAATTAATCACACAATTAATTGAGCTTACTTAGGAATATTTGGATTCTATTGAATGTGAATTATTTGATATCCCTGATTTGTGATGCTTTGTGATATACCCTGATTTATGTTGTGATCTGTAATTCACTTATTTGCGATATATATATATATATATATATATCTGTGATTTCTGTTTCTGTGATATATTACTATGTGAATATGAAACCCTTGGCCCGTAAAATGGCATTTGAACTTCGATGCGACAGGGAGTCGGATTCCAGTTGGATATCCGAAACCCACATCGAATTGTAATAGTGAATCTTTGTGACTGATAAATTTACTTTATCTATGAATCTATGAATGAAGATAAGCGTTATGGGTTATACCGCTTATCGATATATCTGTGATGATTGATATTGTGCACTATTGTGTGTAAAACCCCTGGACTACACCATACACACACAAATATGAATTTCACGTGGAAATCGGTTAAGTCACAGATGATTTAAATTTGATGTTTTTGAAATTGAAATTTTAATTTCAATTGATTTTGAAATTGGAAATTGGGGTTTAATATGAAAAGCTTTTGAAATGGAATTTCAAAGATAAAAGTTATTTTGAATAACTTAATCGAGTTTTGGAAATTTAAATAATTTGATTTAAATTTGAATTCAAGTTTGAAATTGAATCCTATGATTTGAAACTAGGGATTACAGATGTAGTATAAGTTATATATGGGTTAAACCATTTTAAAATTATTGATTTAGGAATTTGAATTTAATTCAAGGGTTTTAACTCGTGTAAATATAACTGGATTTTTCTGAAACGAAACTATTTGTTTTCAAATAGTAAAAGCTTTCACATAAGTAATGAACTTCCAAATTGTGTTAACAGATTTCAAGTTTGAAATGGAATTGAAATGTTTTGAAAGTTATGAAATGAGTCTTTGATTTCAAAGACCGGATGAGTTAATCTAACTTGAAATGGAATTGATTTTGAAAGACTATGAATGAATCTTTGGAAACGAGTTTTGAAAGCTATAAGTTAAATCTTGATTTAAAGATTTAACGAGTAAACCTATTAAAATGGAAATTGTTTTGAAATCCATAAATGAATCTTTGTGAACGGGGTAAACTTTGTGAATTGAATCTTTTTGTTTAAAAGATTAAAAGTGTGGAAATCGTTAAACCATTGAAGGTTTTTGAAATGAATCTTTTTGTTTAAAAGATTGGAAATGGTAATTTGTTTTACCATTCGAATGAAAAGTTTATGACTTTAAGCTATGATTTAACTGAGACCCCAGTATCCATATGATTTTTAATTGCGCTCGTTATTCGGTTTAGCCGGGAAAGGACCTTTGTGTCATATAACCCATTCCAAATAGTGATACGACGATATGGATAGCATTTGAAGACCGGTGGTGAAGACCGGGTATTTGCGAGAGCGATAGGATGACCTATCGATTGTCTCTACACTGAGTAGCTACGGTATAGATATTTCCTAAGTGATGGGAAGTCCGATCAGGATTGTGAATACCCGGATTGCAAGGGCTTCTTTGGAAGTGCCTTCGGTTCTGTTCGAACCCGGAACAGACTTGTATGGATGTGTGTCTGACATTACACTTTGAGATGTAAAGCTGGTCTCTATCAAATACATTTCTGTTGGTGGCGGAGAATTTATTCTCTTAGCTTAACACCCTTCTCTGAGACGTACGAGCTCAGAGGTTATGTAGTTGATGGTTACTAGTGATACATTCCCAATTTGGTAATGTGGCATGCGAAGTGCTGATGATCATTTGTTGGTCAAAGCGTGCTTTGTGAAAAAGCGTTGCTTTGTGAAAAAGCGTGGCTTTGTGAAAAAAGCGTAGCTTTGTGAATGAGACTTCGTCGAGCCTCACAACCCGGTAATGGTCGAAACAGGAATGTTGCGGCAAAGGTTTGTAGGGGTAGCGCCCCTAGGGTATGTCATTTCCTTCTGGATAAAAGGTGATATCATGGTATGGAGCCCAGATATTTTACCTATGTGGATGCTGCACAGTTATTATACTTTATGGTTGTTGCTTTATGATCGAGGGCCCTCGGATAAAGGTCGGTAACGACCGGGGGATGACATGACTCGTGTGTTAGTTACCTAGTTACAGCTGTACAGCGTGAGGTAGCGTCAGTGTGTTAGTTACCTAGTTACAGCTGTACAGCATGAGGTAGCGTCGACCTTTTGTTTGCAGAGATCCGGTTAGGATCCGGGGCGTCTTTCCAGAGGCGTTTCTATTTTGGTAAGGAAGTTCCTTAGCCTGATCATTTGTTGGAAATCCAAAGAAACAATACGAACCCTGTACGGTTTTTAGTTGTATAACCTGCCATGGAATGTGGCGGTAACCTGTTATTGAACATGGTAGCTATAGTAGGCATACGATGAAATGTTGTATGCTGGCTAAGATTGATATTATACTTTCGAAATGGTTTTCGACACTATGCACTAATGATAATAATATCAAAAGAGTTTTGATTTTGCGTAGTAAGCATTTTTGACTACCATAAGAAGAAATCTCCTCCAATTCTGCGATTGCATTGTGTGTGTGGTGGGAGGTCTTATGGTAGTTTCATTTTTCGAAAAGCATTGTGGGTTTCAATGTTTAAAATGCTTTTGTTTTAAAGATAAATTGTTTTTGTTGCTCACACCAGTCCCATGACTGATCCGGAGTTTATTGTTCCCTTCCTAAACTCTGGGTGCCCACAATTTTCCACACGGGCAGTCTAGAGTTGGGTTTCCTCAGATATTCAGGTTTAGTAGATTATCTGGAGCTGGTTCAGTTCTTGGAGTTCAGGACTGCACTTGCTTCTCCTTGTGGTTCGAGCTTGACGTTGGAGTTGTTGGAGTCATTCTCTTTTGTAGATCATTTGGAGTGATCTCTTCTGTTCTGTTATTTCCGCTGTATCATTATTTATCTATGATATTGTTGTATCATATTGATATCATTGTTGTATATCATTCTGGATATTGTATTCATTGGATTGTATATGATATCATTGTTTTCTTTCTTCCGCTGTATTGTTATACTTACTGTGTTATAAGCTCCGGCGAATCGGATTTGAACGGTCGAATCTACGGCATTCTAGTACAATGTGAAGTACGGATGTCGATTTTCGAACGCGAAAAATCCGAGTCGTTACACATGGCCGCGACTTGAATGTAAGGGTGTCAGGTCGAAGTCGATGTCAGGGGTGATGGAAGCCTGTAGACTGGGCATGTTCAAGTCGATCATTTTTTTTTTGAAGTATTCATGCTGCTCTTTTCAGGTTTGTGATAATTTCAGAAGTTAATTCTAAATTTAATTTCTTGTTAAATAATTCTACTAAAACAAATTGGTTTAGATAAAACTATTAGTTAATTTAGCTATCAAAACAGAAATTTATTTTTTCGATTTTATATAAGTATAGATAGGCAGATAACAAGATAATAATATATATAATTATAGATTTATAATTTGCTAATTTATTTTAAACAGAAAAATAATTACAGTAGTTAGAGGAGAATAAATGCATAGTTGTTATAATTTATGACTTTAAAACAGTGAAGTATAATATGGATTTTAAATTTCTTTTATCGGAAAACAGATTTTAACATATATAAGAATATATACATTTTAAGTATATTTGTCAATTCAAATTTAAAAATACAAAGGTAAGATTTTTTATAAACCCATTTAGCCTATTTTTATGTATGCAGTTTGAAAAAAATGGAAAATAGAGACAAAATACAATTACTAATTTATTTTAGTAATTAAATTGTTTAGTTAACTTAGATGATTTTTTTTATTACTAAAGGATTTTTCAAAAGGAAGTTGGTTTGGAATTAATTAAACGTTAAATTTAAATCATCAGCTAGATTAAAGTAAAATAAATTGTAAAACGAAAATTGATTACTCGATTTAATTCGAATATTTATGAATGGTATAAATTGTTTTATACAAGGTCTAACATCGTGAAGAAATAAGCCGGTTTGAATTGGAAAGCAAATTAAAAGCAAAGGTGAGATTTTCTCACTCAAAATAAATTTGGATTGCAGTTATTGATTTGTTTGTTGTTTGGATATGATATTAGATATAGTAGGATATATCTATATATATATAGCAATATATACATATTGGCATATGTATATATTGGATTGATTGATTTCCCGCACTATATAGCGGATGAGACCCTATTGCGCCGTTATTAAGCGGATGATATTTTTATAAAACCCATATACCGCGATATTCCACCTCGAAGTGGAATTGGTATTGTGCTAACGTCTTTGGATGCTGGGAAACAGGTTGGAGGGATCCAACTGGATTCCTCACCAGTATTTATTTATTTACAGATATTGATGTATATTCTGTTATCATATTGATATATGATATTGAATGTTATGATTGACTAATTGATGTTGTTGCATCATCGGATTCAAAATTTTGAAGTTTAAAAATAACGATTTTTAACTTTAAAAGAGATTTTAAAAGTGATTATTTGAAAGTATACGTTTATTAAATTTTTGAATTGATTTACAAACGTTAATATATTAAAGTTATAGAAGTTAAGATAATTGTGAAATATAACTGAAAGGTGATCTTTGAAATAAATAGATAAGTAATTGATAAAATGATTTTAATTGGAATTTTTGAATTATTAAAAACAATATGTATAAAAGATGTACAAAATTGATATTTATAACTTTAAAATTTTGGGATTATAAAACGAGTTTTTATAAGTGTTAAAATGAATTTTTAAGAATTTATAAGTGAATGAAATTTATAAATTGTGAACTTATAAATGGAAATGATTTTGTAGAATAAATGAATTATAAGTATTTAACTTATAATATGGATAGTTGGTATAAAAAAATTTAGTTATGAATTGAATTAGTTAATAAAAGGAGATTTATAGATTGAAGATTTTATGAATATAAATGTGATTTATAAACGTTGTTTATAAATCCGAAATCACTTATTTTGATAAGTGAATTCTAGAAGTTAATAAAAGGAGATTGATAAATCGAAGTTGTTATAAAATAGAAATGGAATTTATAAACGTTGTTTTATAAATTCGAAATCAATTAAATTTGATAAATTAAATATAGAAGGTTATTAAAGAAGATATATTCGCGATTTTGGATAGCGAATCTTTATTGAAATAAAATGTGTAGAGACGATTGAAATTGGGTTAAGTGAAGTATATTCACGATTTTGGACAGTGAATATATTATTGAATAAAATGGATATGTTTTGGGAAAATGAATATTTTAAAAATGAAGTTAATTGTTTTAACGATGTTTAAAATATATTAAATATCGAAATCATAGATTTCAACATTCATTGTTGAAATAGACGTTTTCGAGAAATAAGGAAATGGTGGACTATAACACTGTTGTTATAGTAAATGATTTCCGAAAGGAAATGTTTTTATCTAGTGTTGGGATTTATATATCTATCTTAATTCCGAATCCCTATACTAGTGATTTTGAGTCGTCGTAATGATATTTTACGTAACATTCGTTTTGACTCAAATAGATGTTGTTATAGTAAATGACTTCCTTAACAAATTGAAATATATACTTAATATTGATTTAAGTATATCAAATATTTTCAAATGTTGAAAATAAATAGATTTGTGAATTACTTATTATAAAATAAGTGGGAAATATTTTTCCAATATGAAATGAACGTTTTGAGAATTTATCTTTCTAAAGATAAATTGAAAATGAATAATCGAATGTGAATATTGAAATCGATTTGAAAAATCGTATATCAGTAGATATTTGAAAATGTAAATTCACTATGGAATTTATAAAAGAAATGGAAATTCGTTTTAAAAATAAACGTTGGTTTATTTTTGAAGTGTGGAAATTATATATCTAGTAAAGATATTTTTGAAGAATAAATAATTTAGAAAATTATTTGGAATCTGATGATGTTGCGCATCTTTATTGATAGTTAAATAACCGACTATCAATAATTACCTTGAATCGGTATATGTTGTGAATTGGATGAATTTGAATGCCACACTTATTTTTGAATAAGCGCTCACTATTCGGGTTAGCCGGGAAAGGACCATGGGGTCGTATAACCCATTCCGAATATGTGATACGTCGTAATGAATTGCATTTGATGACTAGTGTTGAAGACCGGATATTTTTGAAAACGGAAGGATTACCGTCGAGTTACTCTACATCGGCTGATCTCCGGTTTAGAGGTTTTATCACCCTTAGTGACGGGAAGTCCGGACGTGATTTAAAATTATCCGGAAATTGCAAGGGCTTCGTGAGAAGTGCCTTCGGTTCTGTTCGATCCCGGAACAGACTTGTATGGATTGTGTGTCTGACGTTACAAATTGATATATAAAGCTGATTTCTTTCAAATACATTTCTGTTGGTGGCGGAGAATTTATTCTCTTAGCTTAACACCCTTCTCTGAGACGTACGAGCTCAGAGGCTATGTAGTTGAAATTTATCAGCGATATACTCCCAATTTGGTAACGTGACATGCTGAGTGTTGCTGTGAAATGATCAGTGTTTGATCATTTGTGATATGATCATTTGTTTGATCATTTATCTTTGTGATCATAGGTTGATCATTTGTTTGACCCAAGGCATGGCTTTGTGAACAAAGCGTAGCTTTGTGGACGAGACTTCGTCGGACCTCACACCCCGGAAATGGTCAAAACAGGAAGGATGCGGCAAGGTTCTAGGGAGTAGCGCCCCTTAGTGTATGTCATTCCTTCTGGATAAAGGTGGTATCATGGTATGGAGCCCAGATACTTAACCTTTGTAGATGCTGCGAGTTTATTACTTTGTGGTAGTTGGAAATCGAGGATCCTCGGGAAGATCGGTGACGATCGAGGGATGGCATACGCGTGTCAGTAGTTACCTATTTTTGCAGAGGTAACCCGGCCTTGTGTTGGCAGAGATCTAACCGTAATGTTAGGTTATTTCTCGGGACGTCATTCCAGAGGCGTTCTATTCATGGAATAGGAAGTTCCTTAGCCTGACCATTTGTTGGAAATCCAAAGAAACAATACGAGACTTGTACGGTTTTAGTTGTAGAACCTATCATTCACTTATGGTGGCGCCCCACTGTTTGGATGGTAGCTATAGTAGGCATAACGTGAAATGCCTATGCTGGCTAAGATTTATATTATACTTTCGAAATGTTTTCTACACTATGCACTAATAATAATATCAAAAATGATTTGATTTTGCGTATCAAGCATCTTTGACTATCATAAGGAGAAATCTCCTCCGATTCTGCGTTTGCATTGTGTGTGTGTGCGGGAGGCCTTATGGTAGTCTCATTTTTCAAAAGCATTGCGAAATTGACTTTAAAATCTCCCTGTTGTTTGTTTCAAAGATAAAACTGTTTTACGATCTCACACCAGTCACCATGACTGACTCGGAGTTTATTGTTTTCCTTCTAAACTCTGGGTGCCCACCAATTTCCACACGGGCAGTCTAGAGTTAGGTTATCAGGATATTCTGGAGCTTTGGAAGCAAGCTGGATGGCGAGACGTAGTATTTGTATCTGATATTATTTATTCCGCTGTGTATTCTGTATGAGGACAAGTTGTATAAACTGTCCATAGTTGTATATTGACTCTGACTGATGTATTGTATAAAAATGATATAGTTCTTTGTTTAAAAGATTACTGATTATCTATTATATATTGTTCCGCTGCGATATGTGAGATTCTGATATTGTTCTGTTTCTGATATTGTTCTGTTTCTGATGTTGTTCTGTTCTTCTTTCTTTCTTTTCTTCTATTTTCTTCTTCTTCTACCTTTTTCTTCTTTCTTAAACCATCATGGTTCGTATTTCCGTTCATTTTGAGTTAATTAATGGAGATTAGTGTTTAATCAAGAGGTACGGATTTGCGGGTCTTAACAGCTGGTATCATAGCATATGGTTAAGCGAAAACCCTACTCTGTTGGGTGTTACTCATTAGAGATAGAGTCAGCAATACTCTAGAATGAGTTGAGTGTAATAATAGATACGAGCGCGTATTTGTTAGTTAATATAAAATTTCTTTGTATTGTGATGATTGGTTTATTGAGTGGTATATGAACCTTCGTCAGCACAGTCTGCAAAAATGTATCGAAGGGGTTTCTAAACACTTAAATAGAACAATTCGGCACGGTATTGTTTTTGAATAGGGTGAATGAGATAATTTTACCCAAAACTATTTTGTATAAAAAAGAAACGATTTTCTATGAATTACTATAGTATATGGTTGCATGGTTGCTAGAAGTAATAATATTAAATTATTCTCATTGAAATTAAATAAGAAATTGAAATCGTAACTCCAAAGTTAAGAAATTAATTCACATACAAATGAAATTTAAGAATGTAAATTATAAATGTGACTTATAATTGGAAATGGAATTCCAGAGAAGTTTTTGGGATATGTTTTAAAAGAATTTGAAATTTTTGGGGATTTGGAAAGTTTAATTCCTTTTTGGTTTGAAAATGATTTTCAAAGGATTTTGGAAAATTGTTTTAGAGAGATGAAAGCTCTAAACTCTTTTCGGTCGCTGGAAAATAACTTCGGTAATGACTGCAGCATCACCGGTGTTCATTTTCGGGTTTCCAAAAGAGGAATTGCTGCCAAATTGTTTTAAATGGAAGTTGTTTGAAAAATTTGGGTTTAGTTTTGGAAATTCAAAGGATAATTTGAATTGTTTTCAAAAAAATGATTTTTGAAATGTTGGTAAGACTCTGGAATACTATATAAAAATATTTATGAAATATTGTAAGTTGATAACCTATACAAATTGAATTTAGATTGAATAAATTTAACTTAAGAATTTTAAGTTGAATTAAAGTAAGTATAAGTGAATCAATAAAAATCCAAGTGGTAATTTTTGAATATAAGTTATATAACTTATAAAATGAGAAAATAGAAGTGAAACGAATTGTTAAAAGTGGTTAAACAATTTTATTAAGCAAAATAAAATGTGATTTTGATTAAGTGATGAAATTTGACCTTGGTAAAGTTAAATAAAATTGAGAATCTGAATTGGATTGATAAATGAATTAAGCTATTGAACTAATTGAATGTTGAATCTGTCTAATGTAAATGAATTAGTGAATGAATAAATAAATGAACAATTGCAAGTAAGTGAAATTGAAAGCAGAAATTCATTTCGAATTTATAAGCAAATGAATTGAATTGAATAATTATAAATGAATGACGAATTAAAAATTCATATGGAATTGAAATTGAATGTTGAAAACGGAAATGAATAAGTGAATGTACTAATTGAATTAAATTAGTGAATGGAATAGATTTGAAATGGTTTGAATGAAAGTTGTTTGGTTAATAAAATAAACTGAATGAAAATATGAAATGCAAATTAAATTGAATGGAATCAATTGCAAATGAAGTGAACTAAAGATAATCGATAAAAAATTCAATATTCAGAATAGAAGATAAAATTGAATTCAAATAGAATTGAAATTGTAAACTGAATCCAAATTAAATTGAAATTGTGAATTGAATTCAAATGAATGTGAAATGTAAAATTTAATGAAAATGAATAGGTGTAACTTCAACAGTGAAGTAAAAATGTATAAGAAATAGTTTATATTGGAAATTTTGTAATTGAATGTGCAAAATAGGTTGAATGTTGTAACTAGATATATGGATAGTAGGATATAGGTGTTATAAAGGAATTGGAAATTTTGATTTCAAAGATAAATTTGAATTGCTCGACAAAAGGTATGTATTTTAAATTTCTATATGAGATTTGCTGATTTCTTCTCTAGCCGCTTGGCCTTTTCTTTTCTTTTCGAAATCTGAGAGTCCATAGGGACGTTTTGTAGTCGTGCCGTATTAGCCGCGCAAAGGAGACGCTGGCGAAATTTTTCGAGAATTTCGAGTGTTAGAAAATTTGATAAAACTATTGGATTGTGAAAAATAGTAGACGAGTTAAGGACATTTTTTTTCCTAACTTGTAATTTCTGGACAAAATTCTTTTAAGGGGGGAAGTTTGTAACGACCCAGAATTTTGAACAAATTAAATTGAAAATATTTAATTAATTTTAAATATTTGAACGATGATTTAATTTGAATTCCCAATATAAATCTGAATTTGACGATTAAATTATAAAATTTAATCTATTGAATGTTGAATAAAAATTTGAATCTTAAATTTTTAGGCCAAAGAAAAATATTTCAAAAGCTTTTAAAATTCATATTGATAATACTGAAAATAACAGAAGCTTCAGAATCTAATTTCGAATTGATTTGATCAGTTTTGAAATTCATATCGTTTGAATCGATATTTAAAAATAGCCGTCCGAGGCGCAGTCTCAGAATGCGACGAAACCAGTTCCATTGGATCCGGAATGTTGTATTATTATCGGATTCCAAATTTCGTATTTATCAGAGTTATTTTGTGACCGTATGGTTACAAAACGCGTTGAAGTTTTAAATCGAATTTGATTTAAATTTAAATTTTTAATATAGTCAACAGCAGCATGTTCTCTTCCCTTAACACACGCCTAAAATCACGAATGAAATCGTGATTACACGTTCTCTTGTCTCCTCCCCCATCTCTTTTTAAATTCCACGCAACCTTCTTTGTTTCCTCAATTAAAGATTTCAGAGAAAATTTAAATCTCGTTCAAAGAAAATAAAAATGGCCGAAGCCTTCTCATTCTATTAATTATTTGCAATTATTCTTCTCGTTCAAAATGAATAGAACGACCGAGCATTGGGATCTTTAGCTCCAGTTCCTTTTAAAACAAAAATCAAATCTTTCGTTTCCAAATAAAATCGCCATTTCCCTCTTCGTCTTTTTCCTCCTTATACTAGAGCCTAGTTCGAATAACATTGAATCGCAAGCTGGAAGGCGAGTGTTCTCGCGCGTGCGAAGATGAGGTTAGGTGATGTTGGGTGGTCGTTCGAGCATGACGGCGGCGCGAGCGTGGGTGATGTCGCGATGCTGAGAGGTTCGCGAAGTCTGGGGCCGTGCTTTCGAAGTCGCGAGCACGAGGAAGTTGGGAAGTAGCGAGGCCGAAGGCGTTCACGAGCTCGGCGAAGTCGGGATTGTGGGCATCGCACTCACGAGAAGCAGGCATGGCTGCGACTTGAATGTAAGGGTGTCTGGTCGAAGTCGATGTCAGGGGTGATGGAAGCCTGTAGACTGGGCATGTTCAAGTCGATCGTTTTTTTTGAAGTATTCATGCTGCTCTTTTCAGGTTTGTGATAATTTCAGAAGTTAATTCTAAATTTAATTTCTTGTTAAATAATTCTACTAAAACAAATTGGTTTAGATAAAACTGTTAGTTAATTTAGCTATCAAAACAGAAATTTATTTTTTCGATTTTATATAAGTATAGATAGGCAGATAACAGGATAATAATATATATAATTATAGATTTATAATTTGCTAATTTATTTTAAACAGAAAAATAATTACAGTAGTTAGAGGAGAATAAATGCATAGTTGTTATAATTTATGACTTTAAAACAATGAAGTATAATATGGATTTTAAATTTCTTTTACAGGAAAACAGATTTTAACATATATAAGAATATATACATTTTAAGTATATTTGTCAATTCAAATTTAAAAATACAAAGGTAAGATTTTTTATAAATCCATTTAGCCTATTTTTATGTATGCAGTTTGAAAAAAATGGAAAATAGAGACAAAATACAATTACTAATTTATTTTAGTAATTAAATTGTTTAGTTAACTTAGATGATTTTTTTTTATTACTAAAGGATTTTTCAAAAGGAAGTTGGTTTGGAATTAATTAAACGTTAAATTTAAATCATCAGCTAGAGTAAAGTAAAATAAATTGTAAAACGAAAATTGATTACTCGATTTAATTCGAATATTTATGAATGGTATAAATTGTTTTATACAAGGTCTAACATCGTGAAGAAATAAGCCGGTTTGAATTGGAAAGCAAATTAAAAGCAAAGGTGAGATTTTCTCACTCAAAATAAATTTGGATTGCAGTTATTGATTTGTTTGTTGTTTGGATATGATATTAGATATAGTAGGATATATATATATATAGCAATATATACATATTGGCATATGTATATATTGGATCGATTGATTTCCCGCACTATATAGCGGATGAGACCCTATTGCGCCGTTATTAAGCGGATGATATTTTTATAAAACCCATATACCGCGATATTCCACCTCGAAGTGGAATTGGTATTGTGCTAACGTCTTTGGATGCAGGGAAACAGGTTGGAGGGATCCAACTGGATTCCTCACCAGTATTTATTTATTTACAGATATTGATGTATATTCTGTTATCATATTGATATATGATATTGAATGTTATGATTGACTAATTGATGTTGTTGCATCATCGGATTCAAAATTTTGAAGTTTAAAAATAACGATTTTTAACTTTAAAAGAGATTTTAAAAGTGATTATTTGAAAGTATACGTTTATTAAATTTTTGAATTGATTTACAAACGTTAATATATTAAAGTTATAGAAGTTAAGATAATTGTGAAATATAACTGAAAGGTGATCTTTGAAATAAATAGATAAGTAATTGATAAAATGATTTTAATTGGAATTTTTGAATTATTAAAAACAATATGTATAAAAGATGTACAAAATTGATATTTATAACTTTAAAATTTTGGGATTATAAAACGAGTTTTTATAAGTGTTAAAATGAATTTTTAAGAATTTATAAGTGAATGAAATTTATAAATTGTGAACTTATAAATGGAAATGATTTTGTAGAATAAATGAATTATAAGTATTTAACTTATAATATGGATAGTTGGTATAAAAAAATTTAGTTATGAATTGAATTAGTTAATAAAAGGAGATTTATAGATTGAAGATTTTATGAATATAAATGTGATTTATAAACGTTGTTTATAAATCCGAAATCACTTATTTTGATAAGTGAATTCTAGAAGTTAATAAAAGGAGATTGATAAATCGAAGTTGTTATAAAATAGAAATGGAATTTATAAACGTTGTTTTATAAATTCGAAATCAATTAAATTTGATAAATTAAATATAGAAGGTTATTAAAGAAGATATATTCGCGATTTTGGATAGCGAATCTTTATTGAAATAAAATGTGTAGAGACGATTGAAATTGGGTTAAGTGAAGTATATTCACGATTTTGGACAGTGAATATATTATTGAATAAAATGGATATGTTTTGGGAAAATGAATATTTAAAAAATGAAGTTAATTGTTTTAACGATGTTTAAAATATATTAAATATCGAAATCATAGATTTCAACATTCATTGTTGAAATAGACGTTTTCGAGAAATAAGGAAATGGTGGACTATAACACTGTTGTTATAGTAAATGATTTCCGAAAGGAAATGTTTTTATCTAGTGTTGGGATTTATATATCTATCTTAATTCCGAATCCCTATACTAGTGATTTTGAGTCGTCGTAACGATGTTTTACGTAACATTCGTTTTGACTCAAATAGATGTTGTTATAGTAAATGACTTCCTTAACAAATTGAAATATATACTTAATATTGATTTAAGTATATCAAATATTTTCAAATGTTGAAAATAAATAGATTTGTGAATTACTTATTATTAAATAAGTGGGAAATATTTTTCCGATATGAAATGAACGTTTTGAGAATTTATCTTTCTAAAGATAAATTGAAAATGAATAATCGAAAGTGAATATTGAAATCGATTTGAAAAATCGTATATCAGTAGATATTTGAAAATGTAAATTCACTATGGAATTTATAAAAGAAATGGAAATTCGTTTTAAAAATAAACGTTGGTTTATTTTTGAAGTGTGGAAATTATATATCTAGTAAAGATATTTTTGAAGAATAAATAATTTAGAAAATTATTTGGAATCTGATAATGTTGCGCATCTTTATTGATAGTTAAATAACCGACTATCAATAATTACCTTGAATCGGTATTTGTTGTGAATTGGATGAATTTGAATGCCACACTTATTTTTGAATAAGCGCTCACTATTCGGGTTAGCCGGGAAAGGACCATGGGGTCGTATAACCCATTCCGAATATGTGATACGTCGTAATGAATTGCATTTGATGACCGGTGTTGAAGACCAGATATTTTTGAAAACGGAAGGATTACCGTCGAGTTACTCTACATCGGCTGATCTCCGGTTTAGAGGTTTTATCACCCTTAGTGACGGGAAGTCCGGACGTGATTGAAAATTATCCGGAAATTGCAAGGGCTTCGTGAGAAGTGCCTTCGGTTCTGTTCGATCCCGGAACAGACTTGTATGGATTGTGTGTCTGACGTTACAAATTGAGATATAAAGCTGATTTCTTTCAAATACATTTCTGTTGGTGGCGGAGAATTTATTCTCTTAGCTTAACACCCTTCTCTGAGACGTACGAGCTCAGAGGTTATGTAGTTGAAATTTATCAGCGATATACTCCCAATTTGGTAACGTGACATGCTGAGTGTTGCTGTGAAATGATCAGTGTTTGATCATTTGTGATATGATCATTTGTTTGATCATTTATCTTTGTGATCATAGGTTGATCATTTGTTTGACCCAAGGCATGGCTTTGTGAACAAAGCGTAGCTTTGTGGACGAGACTTCGTCGGACCTCACACCCCGAAAATGGTCAAAACAGGAAGGATGCGGCAAGGTTCTAGGGAGTAGAGCCCCTTAGTGTATGTCATTCCTTCTGGATAAAGGTGGTATCATGGTATGGAGCCCAGATACTTAACCTCTGTAGATGCTGCGAGTTTATTACTTTGTGGTAGTTGGAAATCGAGGATCCTCGGGAAGATCGGTGACGATCGGGGGATGGCATACGCGTGTCAGTAGTTACCTATTTTTGCAGAGGTAACCCGGCCTTGTGTTGGCAGAGATCTAACCGTAATGTTAGGTTATTTCTCGGGACGTCATTCCAGAGGCGTTCTATTCGTGGAATAGGAAGTTCCTTAGCCTGACCATTTGTTGGAAATCCAAAGAAACAATACGAGACTTGTACGGTTTTAGTTGTAGAACCTATCATTCACTTATGGTGGCGCCCCACTGTTTGGACGGTAGCTATAGTAGGCATAACGTGAAATGCCTATGCTGGCTAAGATTTATATTATACTTTCGAAATGTTTTCTACACTATGCACTAATAATAATATCAAAAATGATTTGATTTTGCGTATCAAGCATCTTTGACTATCATAAGGAGAAATCTCCTCCGATTCTGCGTTTGCATTGTGTGTGTGTGCGGGAGGCCTTATGGTAGTCTCATTTTTCAAAAGCATTGCGAAATTGACTTTAAAATCTTCCTGTTGTTTGTTTCAAAGATAAAACTGTTTTACGATCTCACACCAGTCACCATGACTGACTCGGAGTTTATTGTTTCCCTTCTAAACTCTGGGTGCCCACCAATTTCCACACGGGCAGTCTAGAGTTAGGTTATCAGGATATTCTGGATATTCTGGAGCTTTGGAAGCAAGCTGGATGGCGAGACGTAGTATTTGTATCTGATATTATTTATTCCGCTGTGTATTCTGTATGAGGACAAGTTGTATAAACTGTCCATAGTTGTATATTGACTCTGACTGATGTATTGTATAAAAATGATATAGTTCTTTGTTTAAAAGATTACTGATTATCTATTATATATTGTTCCGCTGCGATATGTGAGATTCTGATATTGTTCTGTTTCTGATATTGTTCTGTTTCTGATGTTGTTCTGTTCTTCTTTCTTTCTTTTCTTCTATTTTCTTCTTCTTCTACCTTTTTCTTCTTTCTTAAACCATCATGGTTTGTATTTCCGTTCATTTTGAGTTAATCAATGGAGATTAGTGTTTAATCAAGAGGTACGGATTTGCGGGTCTTGACAACTTTCCTCCTCGATTTTACATTTTTAAGCCTGCTATTAGTGAGTAACCTTTGCTAATACAAACGCTTTAGTATAATTTCAAGGTTGGCAAATCTTTTAGTCAACATTTCAATGGTAGAAGGAGGGCCAAGGAACCGTCGCTCATCCTTTGATCCTATCGCACCTCTAGTCGCTCATCAATCGGTCATACTCCTTTCTCACTTTCTTATGCGTACAAAGCCATGCTACTCATTAAGTGGACATCCACTCCCCTCGGCGTCTCACGTATGAGCCTAAAAAATGATTAATTATCCAAATTGAGCTCAACTCTAGTAAAAAAAATGAAGAGCTAAAGCCAATGTAACACCCTATATTTTGGAGGGTTCATAATATGATAAACTAAATAAATTTAAATTTAATTTAATTAATAATATGAAGATATTATTATTTAAATTATTAAAGTGATTTAATTGCAAGAATTTCCTAAAGAAAATTTAATTAATTAAGTATGAGATACTTTAAAAAGTTAATTAGATGGACCAAAGACAATTAGAGAAATTTTGGTTGGCCTTGATTGATGAAAATAAACAAACTAAATTTTAATGGGAAGGATTTGGTTAAGGAGAATAAGTAAGTTAGCCCAAAACCACTATCCCATATTCCTAAGCCACATCATCTATCCCACTTCATTTCATATTATTTCCTTCACAAAAACAAAGCTCTAAAGAATATAGTCATGGCCGGCCACTAATTCAAGAGAAAAGTAAAGGATTTCAAGCTAGAAGAGATTAAGCTTTCAAATTTAAGAAGAGAAGAGATTAAAACAAGATTTCTTAATCAAGGTGAGTGAAATATTTCTCTAAAAATCTATCCCAACCTATTGAGATTGGATTTTACTTTTATATGAATGTTTTGATGATGTTAAACATGTTTGGATGTATGAGCATTATTTTAATTATGGTTTAAAATTTAATTAAGGCGAATTGGTTCATGTTTTAGGGTAAACATAGTTAAATTACCTCCAAATGTCACGAAATTTTAATATGATATTCTTAATGATGAAATAAAGATGGGTTTTTAATTTTTTAATTTTTTCAATTAATATTAATATTTTATGAATTTCCTAAGTAGGAAAATATGATTAATTTTGGGTTAGTTAATTATTAAAAATAATAAATTTAATTATTTTGACTTGAAATTTTTACTTGAGGTAAAATATGATAACATAGCTTTTTGGTGAAGTTTTGAGATTTTTCCCTTTAATTTTATATTTTATTTGAAATATTTAGGGAAGGAAAACACAGATTAATTCAAGGAAAAATTAATTAATTAATTGAGTTAATTATGAGGGTTAACATTTTTTGGAAAGAGAATTGAAAAAAGGAAATTGGCTAACAGAAATTCAACACCAAATGGTGTTAGCTGTAAAGTAGTTGCTTAAGAGGATAATAAAGTGGGTTTTAATTTAATTACAAAATTGTTATTGGACCTTTGTTGATCAAGTAAAATATAACATATAAGACTACATTTCATACTGGATCAAGAAATACTATGCATGAAAGTTAGGAAAGAGAAATGGATACCCCACGAGGACTATGGTATTTTAACTCATGAAGGCCAAAATATATAATATGAAAACTTCAAATATTATTTCTCACGGAACCAAAGAAATAAGAATAAAAAAGGCACAAGGCCAAAATAGTATACGTAGCGGAAGCTTACATACGTGGACTAAATATAGTATACAAAAGAAAACAAAGAGAAGGACACGAAGACTAAAAAAATTCCGTGGGGCATTGCAATACATGGACCCAAGGCATGAAAATAAATATCCCAACTTCACAAAAGCAGGCAATATACACATATACTTCACAAAGGCATTAAAAAGTTGCCGCAAACAGGCCACGAAGGCACTATAGTAAACACAAAATATATTGCACACGAATTGAAGATTAAGCATGAAACAAAATGCACGAAGGCAATCAAGCAGGAAGCTGCATATATTGTAGTATATGAATGGTACATATATTATTGTATGAGAAGGCTGCTTATATTAATGTACGCGATGGCTTAAAAAATAAAGCACATGAAAACCAAATGGGAAGTGGGACGTAGACGAGAGCTTGGCATGGTTACCACACGAAGGCTAAATAAAGAAAATAAAAGGAAAGAAAAAGATGCACGTGAAGGCTTCGGCATGGGTATAATTAAATAATGCGATGGCTTCAATGTAGGTCAGTATACGAAAGCATGCATGATGACAACTCAGATGTATACCTCATGAAGGCATGTATGCGAGGGCACCAATTAAAATGCATGTGGTGGCTTCAAATTAGACGTACATTGGCATTTAAAAATGAAACACACAAAGGCTACTAAATGTACAATACACGATGGCATTAACAAATTAGTACACGAAAAGCAAAGCATGCGATGGCTCTTTTCTCAGGAAAGCAAATAATGAAATCAAATTTATCTGCGATGACCCTAGATAGATGACGCGCAATGGTGGGGATTAAAACATGGTAGTAGTACGTGTTAACCCCTGATTTGCATGCGACCGTTAATAATGTTTTTAATTAAATATGATGGCTATGTAATAGCCAATATATAACAATTAAATGCAACTTGTAATAGTTTGGAAAACATATTTTTCCAAGTAATATAACAGATACTTAGGGGACTTTGAAAGATAGTTTCCAAGTATTATTAATTTATTTCATATGGATGAAATAAAGGAAAGATTTTATAAGTTAAAATTGTGTTAACTTATACTTATTTTTGAAATGAAGTAAGCTTAGAAAAGTTAATAAATGAGAGGGTATCATTTAAAGTAAAGATAAAAATGTTTTATCCAAAGAATATGTAGTGCACACAACTAATGAATAAAAGAAAAGGGTTGAACCATGATCGTAAATGTATAAGAACTCATGGAGTTATTGGATGGCGGGGAACCTTGATTAATAATCTAAAGTCCAATGGTATGTGGCAGTAAACCTTGGTAGGGTTAAACCTAAGAGCATTATAAAACTCTACAAAGGAGTTAAGGCAGGGTGTCATGCTAGAGTGCCAAAACATCCGGAAGGATGTTATAAATAAATCAGTAATGTGAATGATAACAGTTCAAGGACTAAGAGGGCTATTGACACCTAGTAGGTACGCTTATTAGAATGTATTCAAAGTGCTTACATTTAACCTCTTAAGAGAGTCCACAGGACGTTAGTCAATGTGGCTTCCATGAGGAAATGAGTCGACGTTTCCACCAGGTGACGTTGTTCGAGCAAAAGATTAAATTAGCGACAAGAATGCCTACGGAGGTGATCACTAAAAAGTTAATGATAATTTAATGAAGAAAGCCTAAAATAAGAGATTAGGTGATGGATGAATGAATGATGAATATAAGTTAATGATAACTTAATGAAGAAAGCCTAAAATAAGAGATTAGGCGATGAATGAATGACTGAATGTGATGAATAATAAGTCAATGATAACTTAATAAAGAGAGACAAAAATAAGAGATTAGGTGATGGATGAATGAATGATGAATAATTATACGACTTAGTTCATATTTAGATGATAAGTATAGGGTATACTTAACTTGAATTGATATATATATATGATTTGGTTCATAATTGAATGCTTAAGTGTAAGATACACTTCTTGATGGAATACATGCACATTGCTTTCTATGATATATATTGTTCGTTGTTATATATATTGATGATGATAAAGTAAGGGGAAAACCCGTTCCGCATTAGTGGCATGGTCTCGTTATGAACACTTAGGATAAAGGTTGTACTCATACCAGATTTATTGTTTGACCCTTGTTTTTATTATTTTCCGTAAACTCACGGGTACTCATTCGAGTAGGTTGTGTTTATGGATTAGACATGTAGCTTTTGAAGGACGAATAAAGATTTCAAAGATGAAGAAGGAGGCTTGCTATTTAAATAAAAATATTTTAAAATTTTCGTTGTGTAAAATCAAAATTTATAATTGGTTAGGTGTGGGGTTGGCATCTTCATGTATTGGACACGCACTATTCTGATCTTCTTATTATATATTTACTCCTGCCTAGGAACGTTTTGGGTTAAAATGATGTGATGGAGTTTGTAATTATAATTGATATAATAAAAATATATTTAGCTGCTCTATTTAATTATGTTATGAAAAAAATACTGAACTCACTTTGTCGCTGGAAAATGATTTCGGTGATGACTGCAGCATAATTGGCGTCTATTTTTGAGTTTCGAAATGGGGGATGTAACAGCCGATGTAACGACCCGTAAATTTCAACTGTTTTAATAACGTAATTAGTTGAAATTTTGTGAAATTTTAAACGATAAAATTTTGAAATAAAAATTTATTATTTGGAATACGTCTAGTTAAACATAGCAACTGGTAAATTTTCGTCCGAAAATATGAAAGTTTATTTCGCGCGTAAATTCACTTCAATTCAATCAGTTAAAAGAACGATGAAAATAAAATGTTTTCGAAACCAAAATAATTTTACATAAAAAAATTCTAAACCATCTTCTGAGCAAGATGTCAGTTTATCGTTTTTCCAAATTCGGACATCTTTGGCTCCGTCGATCTTATTTTTCAGCGTTTTTCTTGCATTTTCCGTAGTAGAAAAAATCGAATTTTTATAATTCCATCGTACCACTGATTTCTATATACCGTTTTGATCGTCTCATCGTACTGATCTCTACGGTATATTCGATTGTCAATTTCGAAGCCCGATATGCGGTGCGATCCCTATAACGATTTCCGTATCGGTACGATTTTCTTTGTTTCTTCGTAACCATTCACTTTCCAACTGTTGAATAAATGATTTTTAACTTTTAATCTTCCAAGGATTAGCCGTAACCTTTATTATTCCCCAGATCTTTAATTTTGTGACCTTTTCTTTTCTCCACTTCAATACATTTATTGCCTGTTCTTTTGCCTTCCTACTGACTCTTGAAACCAACTCATATTTTATACTACAAAATTTGCTTATTCATTTTTGTTGCCTTCCTAGAACCTCAGGCCTCCTCTCTTCTTCTTTTATTTTCGCATGCCTGTACGTATGTATATTCCCATTCTTCCACTAACACGTCTTATATTTTGTCTCTCCAAACTCTCCACCACCGTTGCCGAACCCCTCTACTCCAAGCAACCCAGACTCACCCAACAAGCACCTGACATGGCAATCATCTCCCTCTTCGCGGCCACCACCTTCTCAACAAAAGCATCCACCTCGCCGACGATCTTCCCACGCATGCAACACCTAGCTCCACCTCCCTCCCCTCTGTCTGCGCACAACAACCCGGGCCGTAATCAGTTAGCCTTCGTCCTCGAAATAAAATAAAAAAACTCCACGCCGTTCATCTCCTCCGCCCTAGCCTAGCACCGTAGCCTCCTGCTCGCGTGTATATGGAGTTATAAGGTGCGGGTCTATATAACTATATATTTTTACACCGTAAATTATATATGCTTTCCAGATTTTTGTACGAGTTCTATATTGTATTTGTGTCTATTTATAACTGACGTTTTTATATATATCTCTCTGTTTTCTCTTTATAAATATTGTTTTTCGGTTTTACATATATATATATAACTCACTTCAGGTTACTTTAGTTATTAGTGCTTCTATGTATATTCTATTCTATTATATTATAAGGAGGTGTATACAGTTTATATTTATGTAAGTTTTAGTACATATAAATGTTTCCTTATTGATTGGCTTTGAACATGGTTTTTCCAGTATATATTTTATGAAGCTTTGTTTAAATTGCAGCTTGGGTTGACAGTATGTATATAAGAGTTACGTTTGGGTTTTCAAGCATTTTTATAACTGCAACTATATATATATATATATCATATATTAGTCTATATACAATTACTTAAGTGTGTGTATATTTACCGTATATATATTATTAAAATTATAATATCACATTGTTTAAAGGTTTATAAGTTATATATTTGTATTATATTAGTTTTATAAGTGATATATACAACAGTCGGTTTACTTATCTGTGTATATAAGTATATGGGTAGATTTACATAGTACAAAAGCTTTGTCAACTTAGTATGTTATTTACCTACTATCGAAAACCTTATACAGGGGTGTTTGCTTATACATATAGGCTACAGTGTACAGTGTATATGCTTTACAATTCGTTTGTTTATATATGTTTGGTAATAAGTCCTGTTTTATATTTTGTTTTATATTTCTTTTAACAATATAAAAAGTATATACTTATATATATAGCGTTATCTTATATATATGTATTACTAGTTTACATAATCTTTGGGTTGGTTATATATTGATTTGCATAGAATGGTTATATAGGCCGTTTTCATAATTGTTTATAAGTATAAATATTCATTTATTTCAATTTATACTACGTAGATATATTGTTTTGTATGAGGAAACAATGATTTTGAAATACATACATATATTTATTCAAAATAATATGAGTTTAAATTAACTTTGATTTAAAATATATAATAATAATATAATGTACATCTCATTTTGTGTTATCAAACTGATTTTTGGTTCTTAATTCCCAGTTTATCAATTTCGTCCATCGAACTCATGTTGATCGTGCTTTGCTTTGAAATTTGTGCTTGGATTCGTAGCTCAACTCATTCTCGTCCGTCTCTTTAGCCTCGAAAGGTGAGCAATCACTCACGATTAACGTTCTTTTATTTATTAAATTTGATTTCAATTGAAACGACAATTGAAATATGCTGCTGTTAGATATTTACACTGTTATTACCTGTATCAGTTCACCTGTGACATCTGACACCATTATCTGTAATGTATAAAATGATAATCCAGTTTAGTTGATAAATTGATTGATTGATTGATTGTTTATATTGGATGCTAAATTGTAAAGTGATAAATATTATGCAAGTAAATTTGACATAGGATAATTAAAATTTTGAATCGACATATATGTTGAATTTGATTAGTTGAATATGACCACTTTTAATCGTTAAATTAATTGACATGTAGAATAGTGATAATTACACTTTGAACCGTTGAACGTATATTGGATTAATTGTTGTAGTGTTAAAATTGAATTGAATGACAAGTGAAAACCGTAATGTAATAATCTTTAATCTACATGAAATGATAGTGTAGATTCTAGAAATAATTATATTAATTCGTACAAATAACAATGCGAATTAATACGGTTATTTCGAGATTATTTGAATTGATTATTGGATTGATATTGATTGTTGTTATTGCTTGTTTATTTACTTTGACACCATCCCAGTTATCACACTGCAAGTTCCCTTTGATATGTTTTGATTTTGAATTGAATTGGAATCGGGTTGAAATGGTAGATACCCAAATTCAACTTTGACCTAGGATAGGAAATTAAATAAAACCCGATTGGTCAATAATTTGATTTAAAAATAAAACAAAGATTTTATTTGAATAAATAATATGGTTTTGAAATGAAGTTGAAAATTGAATTTTTAATGAAAGGAAAATGTTAATAATCTGAAACGAAATATTAACGATGTAATTGATGAAAGTATATTGTTTAATTTGAGAAATGATTTGATAATTAAGTTTGAAATTATAATCAAGTTTGAAATTATAATTAAGTTTGAAATTATTAAAGTTTGAAATGATTTAATAATTAAGTTTGAAATTATTAAACTTTGAAATTATTTAATAATTAAGTTTTGAATTATTTAATACTTAAATAAGATTGAATTATTTAATGATTAAATTGAATTGAAATTCTTTAATAAGAAAATTGAACTTTTGAATAAGTGAATTTTACTTCGTAAATAATTGAAATTGAGTTTTCTTGATTAAGTAAGGTTTTGGAAAATTATTTAAGAAAGTAAATAAGTGAAATGGAATTTCTTTAACAAGAAATGAAAATGTGATATTTTTGGAATTAATGTAAGACTTGAAATTTAAAGAATTGATTTGACGAATTTAATTTAATTCAAAATTGTAAGTTTTGTTTTAATGAAGTTGAACTTAAGAAATTGATTTAATGAATTGGAAATTTAATAGAAATTACTTTGAATGATAAAGTAACTTAACGAATATTGAATGAAATCGATAAATGAATGAAAATTGATTTGAATGTTAAAACTAAATTGATTTAAATGATTTCGAAATGAAACTTTTGTACGAACTTGAATCAATATTTGAACTGTTTTGAATAAAGGTTGAAATTGAACTATAAGATTTTGAAATGGTAAATTTAGAAGTTTTGAAACGTAAATTATGGAAATTGGTTTAGAAAGACAAATGAAATGTTGGTTTACAAATTGAAATTGAAATTGAAATTGATTTGGTTTTTTTTGAAATATATTAAATGACCAATCGATGTAATAATTACGAAAGTTATTAAAGAGACCGGGATCGGTAATGGATATACTCTCTATCTGAACCGAGACCACTTTAATAACTATACGCGGAGTGATGATCCAGAATGAAGTGGTTGGAATGGTGATCGTGTTGACTGAAGAAAGAGAACGATGATGGATAGCCTTGACACTTGTGTCAAATTGGAAATGACTAAAACAGGAGCTGTGCCGGGCCAATGGAGGATTAGCTACCTCAAGTGGACACACTTCTTCGAACTACTTATACTTGTTGTCGATTGGTGCACCCTTGATTTTGGGAGTGTTGTTTCACGGTGTTGCGGGCGCTGCGGCGTTGCGTTCTCACCAGTCCGGATCAGGCGAACGGTAGTATCACTACCTTGGGTATTGCCTCATGTGCCTTGTCATACTTGTATTCCATTTATGCGCGACCACTACGATTTTGATTTGTACCTTTAGTATATGGATTGCCCTCTGGTGACTTCCGGTTTTGGGGAAACTACGGACTTGTATATGCTTTTGGGAATAAAAATGTGTTAAGGGTGGAATGGGCCATGACTTAACGCTATTTTGATATCTTTATATTACTAATAGACATTATCTACTTATCGTACACTACTACATAGTAGATAGTTTAACGGATCCTTAAAGGATGGTTATTCCAAACATCCTTTGAGTTACTTGTATTTCAATTGCTATTTCACTTGAGTTGGATTTATTAATATAAGAATGTTAATCCTGACTCGAGTGTCTTGTGTTTTTGCTTTACGCTCGGGTCAGACTGAGTGATCCAGTATTCGAGACTCACCTTTGGAGTTGGAGCTTTGCTTGAAGATCTAGCCATCTATTCTGCTTTCAGTATTCGATGATTCCAGTGATGTATTCTGATTTGTATCTGATGTATCGTATTATTCTTCTGTTGTAAACTCTGATGTATTTTATATATTCATATAGTAGCTTCATGAACTACTATCTCTTTTATTTCCGCTGCACTTATTACTCTGTGTCTGTGATCTGTGATTATTTATTTACTGTATATGTTCAGTTTTGCCAAATTTAAATTAACAACGCGGTATTTTGAGCAATTCAATTCCGGCATGAGTGTCTACCTATACACTTATAATGGATGCGAATGGTCCAAAATATTGGGTCGTTACAGTTGGTATCAGAGCTTTGGTAGCTCTAGGCAAAACTTAAAATATAGGGTAAATGTATTTACAGAATCACTTTCATTTCGAGTTTCAATCTCTTCCGTTTTGATTCGATTCCTTCGAATTTTGGAACGTTCCCTACGGTTCCAAAATTTCATTCGTGTCCCTCACTATTCGTCTCCTTTCAATTCTGGAGCATCACATAACTCCACTTCGAATGACCCTTATAGTGAATCGGCGGTCTCGCCAATCTTCGAATGATTCGTGAAGGAGCAAACTCCTTTACAACTGGCATTGATTTACCGGAGATTTCTGTATCCTCGGTTTACGATGCTATCTTTATCCTACTATACCTGAATTCCATCTCTTAAGATCGAGTGTTGATTTACCTCGGAAGTCAGCATCGATCTTATTCTTGAAGTTACGGACGACCCGGTTAAGGTTGCCCGTGAATTGAATAAACTCATCCATCTTCCGATTGTGGTAATTGAATTATCTTATCTTCTGTTTCAAACTTATTTTCGAATCAAAATTTCTCTTTGATTTAAGTCCATCAAATTTGAATCCCTATCCTTATTTTGAAAATCCATTCCTGTATCGTCGAGCAAAGAAATGTATTTCTAAATTTATATTTAAATGTTGTTTTCAAATTTGATAAACAAAATAGTTTTGAATGATTATATTATATATAAATATAAGTTTTCTGGAATAAAATTGTTAATGAATTTGTTGTCTGAAATAATAATATTTGATTTTCATTTATTGTTTTGTAAACCATTGACTATTGCATAATATAAATAAATGAATTCATAAACTTGGTTATAAATTGATTGGAATTTGAAACGAATTAAATTCAGAAATTTGAGAATTTAGTTTCCGATGATTTCAAACTTTGGTTTTAAAATTTTTAAAGTATATAGTATTGAAAGTATTTTCGAATAGAAATCGTTTTCAAAGAATTTTTAAAATGTTGAAATCAGTGCTCTTCTCTCTGTCGCTGGAAAATAATTTCGGTGATGGCGGCCGCATCATCGACATTCATTTTCGAGTTTCGAAGTGGAGATACTATTCTGTAGCTTTGCTACGGTTTTGTTTTGAAAATATTTTGATTTAAATTTCTTCAGTAAAATTTGATTTATACATATATATATAGGTATCTCATTTTAAAATTTAATTTGATTTGATATGAATATATTATATATATATCTCTAAATTGTTTAAAGTTAATCGAAAATCTAATTCTTAAATTTTGTTAAAAGATGATTTTAATTATAAATAAAACCAAAATTTGGAATAAATATTTAAACTGAATAATTGAATTGGGAAAATTTTATTTGTATATTGTTCAACTACATTCTAATACAACTTACCTAAATCATTCAGAAGTTGAATATGTAATTTGATAATATATAAGATAAATTGAATTTATAAATAAAATTTGAGTGTTTATAATAAATGTTATACACTAAATTTTGATTATTAAGATGTTAATAGAGTTAGATAGGATAATAAGTAAACTCAGTTAATAATGAAATAAATTTGTTTTGAAAGAATTAATAAATTTGTTTTGAAAGAATTAATAAATTGAAATTTTATCAACATATGAAAATACCTTGAATTTAAAAGAAATTAATAGATGTAAATTAATTTAAAATATGAAAGTTTCGATTTATACGTTTAAATTAATTTATACGGGTTAAATATATGTGAGTAGATATATTAAGTAGAATAAATTTAATAGTAATTTGGAATAAAGAAGAATTTAAAATTGTTGAAGAAAATATGATTATAATAAAAGACTATTCAAATTTATGGTTTTAGAAATTGCAAATTTAAGACAATTGGATAATAAGATAATGAATTTAGAATAGTTGAGATTGATTTTAGTGAAATCAAATGGATTAAATCAATTATTGAATATCAATTAATTTAAATTTGAATTTATATGGTTTAAATCAATTGTTATTTTGTATTTCAAATCTGTTTTTCTTTCTGGTTGTTTCTATTCTCCTACCTCGTTCCTTTTCGGGGACGAAAAGTTTTGAGTGGGGGAGAGTGTAACGACCCGTAAATTTCAACTGTTTTAATAACATAATTAGTTGAAATTTTGTGAAATTTTAAACGATAAAATTTTGAAATAAAAATTTATTATTTGGAATACGTCTAGTTAAACATAGCAACTGTAAATTTTCGTCCGAAAATATGAAAGTTTATTTCGCGCGTAAATTCACTTCAATTCAATCAGTTAAAAGAACGATGAAAATAAAATGTTTTCGAAACTAAAATATTTTTACATAGATAAATTCTAAACCATCTTCTGAGCAAGATGTCAGTTTATCGTTTTTCCAAATTCGGACATCTTTGGCTCCGTCGATCTTATTTTTCAGCGTTTTTCTTGCATTTTCCGTAGTAGAAAAATTCGAATTTTTATAATTCCATCGTACCACTGATTTCTATATACCATTTTGATCGTCTCATCGTACTAATCTCTACGGTATATTCGATTGTCAATTTCGAAGCCCGATATGCGGTGCGATCCCTATAACGATTTCCGTATCGGTACGATTTTCTTTGTTTCTTCGTAACCATTCACTTTCCAACTGTTGAATAAATGATTTTTAACTTTTAATCTTCCAAGGATTAGTCGTAACCTTTATTATTCCCCAGATCTTTAATTTTGTGACCTTTTCTTTTCTCCACTTCAATACATTTATTGCCTGTTCTTTTGCCTTCCAACTGACTCTTGAAACGAACTCATATTTTATACTACAAAATTTGCTTATTCATTTTTGTTGCCTTCCCAGAACCTCAGGCCTCCTCTCTTCTTCTTTTATTTTCGCATGCCTGTACGTATGTATATTCCCATTCTTCCACTAACACGTCTTATATTTTGTCTCTCCAAACTCTCCACCACCGTTGCCGAACCCCTCTACTCCAAGCAACCCAGACTCACCCAACAAGCACCTGACATGGCAATCATCTCCCTCTTCGCGGCCACCACCTTCTCAACAAAAGCATCCACCTCGCCGATGATCTTCTCACGCATGCAACACCTAGCTCCGCCTCCCTCCCCTCTGTCTGCGCACAACAACCCGGGCCGTAATCAGTTAGCCTTCGTCCTCGAAATAAAATAAAAAAACTCCACGCCGTTCATCTCCTCCGCCCTAGCCTAGCACCGTAGCCTCCTGCTCGCGTGTATATGGAGTTATAAGGTGCGGGTCTATATAACTATATATTTTTACACCGTAAATTATATATGCTTTCTAGATTTTTGTACGAGTTCTATATTGTATTTGTGTCTATTTATAACTGACGTTTTTATATATATCTCTCTGTTTTCTCTTTATAAATATTGTTTTTCGGTTTTACATATATATATAACTCACTTCAGGTTACTTTAGTTATTAGTGCTTCTATGTATATTATATTCTATTATATTATAAGGAGGTGTATACAGTTTATATTTATGTAAGTTTTAGTACATATAAATGTTTCCTTATTGATTGGCTTTGAACATGGTTTTTCCAGTATATATTTTATGAAGCTTTGTTTAAATTGCAGCTTGGGTTGACAGTATGTATATAAGAGTTACGTTTGGGTTTTCAAGCATTTTTATAACTGCAACTATATATATATCATATATTAGTCTATATACAATTACTTAAGTGTGTGTATATTTACCGTATATATATTATTAAAATTATAATATCACATTGTTTAAAGGTTTATAAGTTATATATTTGTATTATATTAGTTTTATAAGTGATATATACAACAGTCGGTTTACTTATCTGTGTATATAAGTATATGGGTAGATTTACATAGTACAAAAGCTTTGTCAACTTAGTATGTTATTTACCTACTATCGAAAACCTTATACAGGGGTGTTTGCTTATACATATAGGCTACAGTGTACAGTGTATATGCTTTACAATTCGTTTGTTTATATATGTTTGGTAATAAGTCCTGTTTTATATTTTGTTTTATATTTCTTTTAACAATATAAAAAGTATGTACTTATATATATAGCGTTATCTTATATATATGTATTACTAGTTTACATAATCTTTGGGTTGGTTATATATTGATTTGCATAGAATGGTTATATAGGCCGTTTTCATAATTGTTTATAAGTATAAATATTCATTTATTTCAATTTATACTACGTAGATATATTGTTTTGTATGAGGAAACAATGATTTTGAAATACATACATATATTTATTCAAAATAATATGAGTTTAAATTAACTTTGATTTAAAATATATAATAATAATATAATGTACATCTCATTTTGTGTTATCAAACTGATTTTTGGTTCTTAATTCCCAGTTTATCAATTTCGTCCATCGAACTCATGTCGATCGTGCTTTGCTTTGAAATTTGTGCTTGGATTCGTAGCTCAACTCATTCTCGTCCGTCTCTTTAGCCTCGAAAGGTGAGCAATCACTCACGATTAACGTTCTTTTATTTATTAAATTTGATTTCAATTGAAACGACAATTGAAATATGCTGCTGTTAGATATTTACACTGTTATTACCTGTATCAGTTCACCTGTGACATCTGACACCATTATCTGCAATGTATAAAATGATAATCCAGTTTAGTTGATAAATTGATTGATTGATTGATTGTTTATATTGGATGCTAAATTGTAAAGTGATAAATATTATGCAAGTAAATTTGACGTAGGATAATTAAAATTTTGAATCGACATATATGTTGAATTTGATTAGTTGAATATGACCCCTTTTAATCGTTAAATTAATTGACATGTAGAATAGTGATAATTACACTTTGAACCGTTGAACGTATATTGGATTAATTGTTGTAGTGTTAAAATTGAATTGAATGACAAGTGAAAACCGTAATGTAATGATCTTTAATCTACATGAAATGATAGTGTAGATTCTAGAAATAATTATATTAATTCGTACAAATAACAATGCGAATTAATACGGTTATTTCGAGATTATTTGAATTGATTATTGGATTGATATTGATTGTTGTTATTGCTTGTTTATTTACTTTAACACCATCCCAGTTATCACACTGCAAGTTCCCTTTGATATGTTTTGATTTTGAATTGAATTGGAATCGGGTTGAAATGATAGATACCCAAATTGAACTTTGACCTAGGATAGGAAATTAAATAAAACCCGATTGGTCAATAATTTGATTTAAAAATAAAACGAAGATTTTATTTGAATAAATAATATGGTTTTGAAATGAAGTTGAAAATTGAATTTTTAATGAAAGGAAAATGTTAATAATCTGAAACGAAATATTAACGATGTAATTGATGAAAGTATATTGTTTAATTTGAGAAATGATTTGATAATTAAGTTTAAAATTATAATCAAGTTTGAAATTATTAAAGTTTGAAATGATTTAATAATTAAGTTTGAAATTATTAAACTTTGAAATTATTTAATAATTAAGTTTTGAATTATTTAATACTTAAATAAGATTGAATTATTTAATGATTAAATTGAATTGAAATTCTTTAATAAGAAAATTGAACTTTTGAATAAGTGAATTTTACTTCGTAAATAATTGAAATTGAGTTTTCTTGATTAAGTAAGGTTTTGGAAAATTATTTAAGAAAGTAAATAAGTGAAATGGAATTTCTTTAACAAGAAATGAAAATGTGATATTTTTGGAATTAATGTAAGACTTGAAATTTAAAGAATTGATTTGACGAATTTAATTTAATTCAAAATTGTAAGTTTTGTTTTAATGAAGTTGAACTTAAGAAATTAATTTAATGAATTGGAAATTTAATAGAAATTACTTTGAATGATAAAGTAACTTAACGAATATTGAATGAAATCGATAAATGAATGAAAATTGATTTGAATGTTAAAACTAAATTGATTTAAATGATTTCGAAATGAAACTTTTGTACGAACTTGAATCAATATTTGAACTGTTTTGAATAAAGGTTGAAATTGAACTATAAGATTTTGAAATGGTAAATTTAGAAGTTTTGAAACGTAAATTATGGAAATTGGTTTAGAAAGACAAATAAAATGTTGGTTTACAAATTGAAATTGAAATTGATTCGATTTTTTTTGAAATATATTAAATGACCAATCGATGTAATAATTACGAAAGTTATTAAAGAGACCGGGATCGGTAATGGATATACTCTCTATCTGAACCGAGACCACTTTAATAACTATGCGCGGAGTGATGATCCAAAATGAAGTGGTTGGAATGGTGATCGTGTTGACTGAAGAAAGAGAACGATGATGGATAGCCTTGACACTTGTGTCAAATTGGAAATGACTAAAACAGGAGCTGTGCCGGGCCAATGGAGGATTAGCTACCTCAAGTGGACACACTTCTTCGAACTACTTATACTTGTTGTCGATTGGTGCACCCTTGATTTTGGGAGTGTTGTTTCACGGTGTTGCGGGCGCTGCGGCGTTGCGTTCTCACCAGTCCGGATCAGGCGAACGGTAGTATCACTACCTTGGGTATTGCCTCATGTGCCTTGTCATACTTGTATTCCATTTATGCGCGACCACTACGATTTTGATTTGTACCTTTAGTATATGGATTGCCCTCTGGTGACTTCCGGTTTTGGGGAAACTACGGTCTTGTATATGCTTTTGGGAATAAAAATGTGTTAAGGGTGGAATGGGCCATGACTTAACGCTATTTTGATATCTTTATATTACTAATAGACATTATCTACTTATCGTACACTACTACATAGTAGATAGTTTAACGGATCCTTAAAGGATGGTTATTCCAAACATCCTTTGAGTTACTTGTATTTCAATTGCTATTTCACTTGAGTTGGATTTATTAATATAAGAATGTTAATCCTGACTCGAGTGTCTTGTGTTTTTGCTTTACGCTCGGGTCAGACTGAGTGATCCAGTATTCGAGACTCACCTTTGGAGTTGGAGCTTTGCTTGAAGATCCAGCCATCTATTCTGCTTTCAGTATTCGATGATTCCAGTGATGTATTCTGATTTGTATCTGATGTATCGTATTATTCTTCTGTTGTAAACTCTGATGTATTTTATATATTCATATAGTAGCTTCATGAACTACTATCTCTTTTATTTCCGCTGCACTTATTACTCTGTGTCTGTGATCTGTGATTATTTATTTACTGTATATGTTCAGTTTTGCCAAATTTAAATTAACAACGCGGTATTTTGAGCAATTCAATTCCGGCATGAGTGTCTACCTATACACTTATAATGGATGCGAATGGTCCAAAATATTGGGTCGTTACAGCCGAACTCTGCATCTAATCATACAAAAGGAAGATAGTCAAGCACCACAGCCCTAAAGTGAAGCTCCGACAATTCATTGTCGATGACCTAGTACTACGCCGAGTGTTCACAAACTCAAAGTACCCAGCTAAAGTAGTGCTCGACCCGAATTTGGAAGGGCCCTATATCATCAAATCGTCTTGTTAAATGGTGCGTACTGTGTCTCATGCCCGGTTGGAGCACACAGATCCCACACTTGGAACCCAAAGCACCTCTAGGCCAATCATATATGTGCCACATTTATAAGGATGATGTAAAAGAGATTATGAACGAAGACTTCAGACCAATTATGTCAGCACAACCAAGACTATCCAGCGAATGGCGAGTGTTAACCCAAAAAATGGATCAACACTCCAAATTAAGTGTGAAAGTACCGGCCTTGTTTATCAAGGAAAATAAAATAGAAAAAGGAATAGTAACTTGCAGATAAAGTAAAGTGACAAGAGATTTTTATAGTGGTTCGGGTGTTAATGAAATTTACATCTACTTTACAACTTTTGTTATCAACTGAGTGCTGTTACAAGTTGAATCGGATTATAATTTGGTTGAATCTTCTAAGTTAGATCAAGTCACAAGTGCAAGAGTTCACTGGAGAATCACAGTGAACCCCTAGATGACTATTGTGTGGGAGGAGAAGAATGAAGAATAATATATGCAGAGTTCTAGCAGCTAGTCCGGAAGGTCCCCTTTATGTTGTAGATATGTGAGTATTTATAGGGATTGGAGAGCTATTGGGCTGGGCTGCTTTGCTAGAGACCTAAACTTAATGATATGAAGGAGCTCCAAAAATTTCACAATGACTTGACCTGAATTGATGGATCGCTAGAAATCCATAAGGCATGGATCGCTAGCGATCCATGTAGTTAGAATATTATTGGATCGTTTCACTTGGGTTGCATTCCTTGCCTTATGTAGACGCTCTCCATGTGATTTCGTAGCTAGTTGCCTTGTTTTGACGATGATTCATACATGAGTTAGATTGATCTATGACTAGAATCAAATAGGTCTTTGCTTCCTAAACTAGGTTGCTTGGAAGGCTATGAAACTTGGCAAACATATTTAGAAGAGATAATGAATCAAGATGCAAGAGGTTACGATGACTCATGAAGCGTCCCTATGGATCACTAGCGATCCATAGGTGATGGATCACTAGCGATCCATCTCCTTAGCTTACTTTTGGTTGATTTTCCTTGAGTGTTTTTTACTTGTTCTTTTGAGTGTGTTGTCTAAGTATCAAGTCGTTCGGAGTTAGTTTGATCATCCGTCTTCATGGGTCATCTGGTCCATAAGAGTCATCCATAACTCGCTCAAAACTTAACAAAATCAGACGAAATTTTGAAGGTACACTCTAGAGAGAGTTTGGGACCTACTCTATAGATTTGAGGTGGCGGGGCTCAACCTACATGGGTCGCTGGCGACCCATCAAGATGGATCACCAACGATCCATCATACTAACTCCAATCAATCCCATTTATTCTTTGAGCCTTCTTTTATGTCTTCTAAATGCTCTTCTAAAATGTGAAGTTAATCCGACTCTATATGATTTCTCTAAGTCCGTTTTAAGTTAGCTGCTTTGATCAAAAAGCGGGTAAACAATGAGTTATTATGTGCTCACTTCATTTCTTGGAGACTTCCGACCTTTGCTGCCAAGGACTGTGCAAGCCCCGCTCCACTCCTTGTCGGTTGGCTATCCAACGAGCATGAATTACCATGCTTTCACTTCCTTTTTTGAGGATCGCCACCTCTATAGGCTATTCAGCAAAGGGTGAGTTGTTATGTGCTCACTTCCATTTTCGGAGACTATGCAAGGACTGTGCAAGCTCTGCTCCCCTCATTACCTACTGGCTATCCAACGAAGGAGAATTACCATGCACTCACTTCTTTGTTTGGGGACTGCCAAACTACCAGCATATCACCCTAGAGAAGCCTCGAACCCCTTAGCGATTCTGTTCATGTCGGGATTTCCCAACCTCTTAACCGGCCACGTGTCACCTTGGATAACACTCGAGCCAATCAGTGCTCCGATCCATGCCGAGACCCTCCATCACTCTATTAACTAGCCATGTGTCACCCAGGACAACCCTCGAGCCACTCAGTGCTCCAGTTCGCGCAAGTGCTTCGGTGTTTCTCTTGGCTATATGGTTCATTTGGGGGGAGGTTGAGCTTCAAGAAATAGTGAATGGTCTAATTATAAAGATCCCCCAGGGAAAAATAGAGATGTCTCCTACGTTACCCGTAATAGTCCGCCACTCTATCAACTGGCCGCATGTCACTTAAGAGAACCTTCAAGCCACTCGGTGTTGTAGTTCATGCTAGAGGGACCACCACTCCATCTTGTAGCGTGTCACCCAGGAGAACCCTTGAGCCACTCAACACTTTAGTTTGTGCCATGTCCGCCTAATAACAACAACACAAGTAGGCTCGATAACCACGTGCCCACCTTTATATTCGACTACGGTCAGGCTTCTCAGCTAATTGCGATTGGCTTATCATCAAGATAAGTTCTATATAAAATCAGTTTATATGATTCATGTGAATGGGCTGCAATCATCGCTATCTCATACCATATACTATTATTTTCTTTTGTGGAAATGTTAAGTGCAGATAACGCAGGGTCTATGCCGGCTACTCAACCTATTATTTAAGCACAATCAAGCAAGAAAAGATAGATGAATTGAACACTTGGACAAAATTTCTCTAGTTAAAAAGGTTTCTATCCATTTATACCAAAAGTGTGGGGAACAAAGCCCGCTCCACTGGGCTTACAAAAAAGATCGAATAAATATATACAAGGATATCTACAAAGCTAGTTTACTGGCTGACCGAGACAGGGTGTCAATCTGCACCTGCATTAAAATGGCCGGCACGACCATCCTAGCTGCCTCAATCTCAACAGCAACCTCCACTCGAGTCACGGCAAGGGCCTTGGCATCGAAGCTACGCATGGAGGTCGACAGATGATAGTTTTCCTTGAACAGTGGCTTCTCAACCTTCTCTAGCCTCTCCTTGAGGTCCATCAGTGGTCAACCGACATTCAGTTGTATGCTAGTTTAAGTCTCTCCAACCTTCTCAGCCTTCTCTGGCTTCTACCTGAGGTCCTTAGCCGCCTTCTCCATCCAATCCCTCCCTTTGATTTCCTCCTTCGACGCCTTCTTAGCCGAAGCCTCTACTTCCATGGCCTCCTTTCGAAGCTGCCTATTTTTTCGTGTCTCCTCTTTTAGAACTAGACAGACTTACTGAATGCAGACAGAGCGTTGGGTAGCTTATATAAAACAACGAATAAAATTCAAGCTTGGAAGCTTACAAGAAGGGCGTCATATGTATGTGTATCAATCACAGACTCCTTGTAGTGTCGGCTCCATCCAGACTGAGTGCGGTGAGGGGATGACCGAATCTCCATGGACATGGGCTGTAACGGCCTTAATGGCTGCTCCAATTTGTCACAGACCATAACTTGATCAATCTTCAGAGACACATGCACCATTAATTCCTCCCCTTTCCCCTTGGGCCAGCCCTCTTCATCAGAAATGGGTGCCAACCTGGTAAAGGAAGTGTGAGTCTCAAGGGACGACCCTCTGGCCCTCTTTCTTCTCTCGCTGTCAGTGGAATGCGTTTGCTCTTGCTCGGGGCGAATGACAGCTTAATGACCTCCTTATCTGCTTCTAATGCCTTGGGCATGAGGGTCACGGGGGCCTGGGCAGTAAATTATTTACCATTTGAACCTACATTGCCTTACATTCTGAAAAGGGGCGGGCATGGTGAGACTGAACTGCCAGTACTAGATTGGTTAGTCTCGGCGTGGGACTCACCCGGTGGTATAACATCGTGTCCGGGATACAAAGGATCATAAGCAGGATATTGCTTGGATGAGGGACCCGTGTCATTGTCGATGCACAATTCTTGTGACCCTCCCCTTACACTACTCTCCTCGAAGATCCCCTTGGTACCCAATTAACGATCGACGTCTCATGGTGTGGAACTGAGACATCAAACCAGTTATCGTGGGACAAATTTTCCCATTGTAGCCTCGGCACTACATCACTTAGCTTATCAGAATCAACTTATTTCCACCCTCGTGGCCCCTCACCCTAGATAGCATCATCATATCCCCGTTTCTCATCCGTGATTAGATCAGCCAAAGCGTTATGTTATTTTAACTTGGTATAGTTGGGCTTAGCATTAGCCGTCTTCTTCGAGGGGGCAGCTCGCTCAACAATGATAGTTTGGGTTTCCCATATTAGGCCAACCCAATAAAGGTTTTTTTCGATCACTAAGACCTTCAAGTCCTGGATATTGTTATCGCCCGACTTCAACCGCTCGACATATTCACTTAGCATTCCGAAGCTAAAGCCTATAAGATCAATGGAAGCGCATGTCAAAGAGTAGGTTAAGCAAAGGAGAGGAGAGATAAAGATGAAAGGAAAGAGAATGACATATAGTACTTACTAGGGGTTCGAACTCAAGGTTCCTTAGTTCGAGGTTGACCCTATGAGTGATGAAGGAGTACTTCCCCATTCAACCTAGGGTAACCTTCTCTCCCCCTTCACACCTCAGAACGCACTTGCTCAGAATGCACGTAAAGACAATGGGCTTGGTGTTAGCATAAAAATGAAAATAAGTATTGGTCAAATATATGTCTTCCTTCTACAAGCAGAAAACCATGTTGACCAATTGAGTAGTCGGCTTAGGAAGATTGAGGTCTGCATAGGCGACTTGGAGCCCATATAGAAACCGATAGCCATTGGGAGTAAGCTAACCCGAGGCAAGCCAGAAAGTATTGAGAACAGAGACCATAGTAAGTATAAAGAGGTAGCATGACTCCAACTTGAAACCAAACAAGAGACCATGCAGAGAAACCCGAAGTATAAAGTGGCTGTGGGATATCTCATTATCCCAATATTGCATCCATGACCGATGAGACTCCTTGGCCAAGTTTACTTCTCTATCTGCCAACTCAGAAGCTTTAAGGCCAGATACAACAACAAAGGATAAAGGTTTCCATTTGAAACACAAGAGACCAAAATTAAACAAGTTATCAGCATTTAAGCCTTGCAAGGACCCAAAGGCAACACCCTAAAAGGATAGCTGGACAATCGTCTTTATGGCATGCCTGGGTTGGGAACCCCATTAAGGCTGATTTATGACTTAGAAATTCATAAGCTAAGTTACAGGCCTTACGGCCCATATTTATTGTTCTACTTTTTTACTTAAAGTTAAGCTATCTGTTCGAGCTTAAATCACCAACGTAAATTGACCACCGTTGACATGGCAGTGATAGTCGGTCAACGTCCAAATGATGATTAGAAAAGTCTGGATTCTGGACAAGCAATGACACCTAATCAAAACTTGAAGAAACACTTCAAACAACAACAAAATAGTGGCAACGCATTTCTATCCAATGGTGAGAGCACCATTAATTCAAAAACTCAAAGAGAGTCGAAGGGGAAGAGTCGCTTACTGTTTTTGCAAAGGAGTTGAAAGCTTTGAATGTTTTTTGGGTTTTAGAATATTTTAATGGCTACAATAGTTTCATGCTTTGGTATAAAGTGAAGATGAAGAAGATGAGGGGTACTTACATACCTACCCCCTCAAACACAACTATTGGATTCAAAAGGTAATCTGATCTCAACCGTTTAGGTATAATCAATGTTGTTGTCACCTCACTCACGTTAGAAACGTGAGCTCTGCTGCCACATTTGGAGAAGTGAATCGTCTAGTCTAATGGCGTAGCGCTATAGATGGCACAAATTAAATTTAAAACATAAGAGCCGATCGATGGGATCTTTATGATTTCACAAGCCTACCCATGCTCATAGAGACGGGCTTGAGGGAGCATGTTGCTCATATTTCTTGCAAGGATTATTAGCAAGCCAACTCAATAAGGCTCGACCTAAATCCATGTCGGCTAATGCTCAGCCCAGCCTAGTTTAGGCTGGGCCATATTCAACCTGGTTCCATTTCCGCAAATCCAAAATGTAACAGACTGGTCGCCTAGACTCCTATGCCAGACCCGACCCAGCACAAGTCCATATGGCCATCTTATATGACTAGGCTCGGCTCAAAGTGATCCGTCTATGGTCCAACTCTCTTAACTCACTTATGGTCGGTCCTAAGCAGCCCGTCACGTCACTGTATCCTGGCATGTCCCTTCATGATTCAGTCTTAGCATCTTCAGCATTGTTCTCAACAAGCTTTGACCATAAGTAACCAACCATCACTATGCAAGAAGCTTCTCTCCAACCTTGCTGCTTAGAGAAGAATGCTAGATGCAAAAAAGTACATCTTAGTATGACTTAGTAAACCAACTACTGCAATGTGTTTGCCAAAAACATTCGAATTCCTGTAATGTGTCGCCTTTCTCAGCACAAAGCACGCACCCCGTACGGTTCTTCTCAGCCATATATTCCAACTACCATTCCAACTGACTTCCACCCATCCAAACGACTAAATCAATGGTCAAGAGTGATTCTCGCCAATTTACAATGCTATCCCATTCATCCACTATCCATATCAGCTACTATAAATACCCCTTACCATACAACATCAAAGGGGTTGGATTTTATTAAATTCTTGTTATTTATTAGCACATAATTACTCTTTCACAGCAAGCAACTCATCATAAGCCTTTAAGTTTACTATCATTGTGAGCTTAAGTCCTATTTTTTATTATTCTCTTGTAATTCCTTGTAACTGTAAGAGATAAACATACTAAGAGATCTTTATAGTGGACGTAGGCAAATCTCTACCGAACCACTCTACATCTTGTGTCATTTATATTATTTGCTTACTTTACTCCTCAATTTTACATTTTTAAGCCAACCATTAGTGAGTAACATTTGCTAATACGAACACATTAGTCTAATTCCAAGGTTGGATAATTTTTTAGTCAACTATATATATATATATTTGTACAAATTTTTTATTAGCTTTTGCAGAATAATCATAGAGACGAAATTACTGGCAGATGTTTCTTATTTTCCATCTCTTTCTTCTTAATCGCATTCATCACTCTTATACTCAAGTTCTTAGAGACTATAACCATCAGCAATCGCAATCACATCCCATGGGTTCTAATTCTCGGCATTTTTCTTCATAACCTGTATCCTCTCGAATCTAAGTATTTCTCATAAGAAAAGGGGGAATTTTTTCTTTTAATTTAGTGGAAATTACCATATGGCCTGTGATTGTCGTGAACCCATAAATGTTTTAATTGTGGTTTTTTCTACCATAGAAGGAGTTCTTGTGCTCTTAATCCCTCCTCGCCTCCTCTTCCTAAACCTTTGAACTAGGAAGAGCATGGATTTTATTTCATGTTAGAAATTTTAAATTTAAACGTCTATTTCTGAAAGGGTTTGTGGGTTCACCTGAAAAGAAGAAGGATAGGGCATATTGTTCCATAAGATTCTTTGGCATTTTGATGAACATAATGCCGAGATGTTCTTGAATGATTCTCTTATGAATAAGCTTGAATTATATACTTTGAAAGACAAATATGATGATTCAAACTAACCGGTGTCTTTTAAGAATGAGAATATTATTCCCAAGAATTTGAAAAATTCATCTTTTCATAGTGATTGTCAAGTCAAGATAGAGAAACTCTGAAAAACAAGGAGTTTGGGTGGTCTCCGTGTCTATTTTTCTTTTGTGCCTACTGTTGACCTAAAAACTGGATCAACACCCCGGATTAAGTGTGAAAGCACTAACCTTGTTTATCAAGGCAAACAAAATAGAAAAAAGGAATAGTAACTTGTAGATAAAGTAAAGAGATAAGAGATTTTTATAGTGGTTCGGCTGTTAACGAAGCCTACGTCCACTTTATAACTTTTGTTATTAACCGACTACTATTACAAGTTGAATCTGATTACAATTTGATTGAATCTTCTAAGTTAAATCAAGTCACAAGTGCAGGAGTTCACCGGAGAATCACAGTGAACCCCTAGATGACTATTGTGTGAGAGGAGAAGAGTATAGACTAATCTATGCAGAGTTCCAATAGCCAGTTCAGAAGATCCTCTTTATGTTGCAGATAGGTGAGTATTTATAGGGATTGGAGAGCTATTGGGCTGGGTCACTTTGCTAGAGACTTGACCTGAATTGATGGACTGCTAGCGATCCTTAGGGCATGGATCGCTAGCGATCCATGTAGTTAGTATATTATTGGATCATTTAACTTGGGTTGCATTCCTTGCCTTATGTAGATGCTCTCCATGTGACTTCGTAGCTAGTTGTCTTGTTTTTATAATGATTCATACATGAATTAGATTGATTTATGACTAGAATCAAATGGGTCTTTGCTTCTCGAACTAGGTTGCTTGGAAGGCTATGGAACTTGGCAAACATATTTAGAAGAGACAATGAATCAAGATGCAAAAGGTTACGATTACTCGTGAAGCGTCCCTATGGATCGCTAGCGATCCATCACCTATGGATCGCTAGCAATCCATCTCCTTAGATTATTATTGGCCGATTTTCCTTAAGTCTTATTCACTTGTTCTTTTGAGTGTGCTATCCAAGTATCAAGTCGTTCGGAGTTAGTTTGATCATCTGTCTTCATGAGTCATCTAGTCCAGGAGAATCATCCATAACTCGCTCAAATACAAACAAAATCAGACGAAATTTTACATGTACACTCTAGATGGTGTCTGGGACCTACCCTACAAATTTCAAGTGGTGGGACCCACTCTACATGGGTCGCTAGCGATCCATCTAGTTAGGTCGCTAGAGGTCCATCTAGCCTTATCCAATCAAGCCCATTATTGGTGAGTGCCTTCTCACAAAATTTCAAGTCAATCCGACTCCGTATGAGTTCTTTAGGTCCATTTTAATTTAGCTGCTTTGATCAGAAAGCGGGTAAACATTTGCCCCCCAAAGTATGCCTTTTGAATCAAAAGCGTGCTTTGCTTAAGAATAAGTTCCTATCTCCGGTCTTCGATAGTCTAGCTTTCTAGCCACTTCATCCTTGATGAATTATCTAGTTCCTTTGAATTCTCTTGTCAATTATAAGTCGTTCCAAACCTGTTACAGCCTAAGACTCTAGACTCTGCCTAAGTGTAATCTATACATCACAATCAATCTGATTTCATTCGGAGCTATTACATCACACATCTCTAATTATATCACATATATCTAACTGTCCCGTGTTCATTCGGGATTTACATCATTATCATTTTGCTTCTCATTTAGAGTTGTCATATCATATATCAATATCAATATCACATTATATATAAAAATCACATCATATATCAGAATCACTTCATATATCGAAATCATCTTGTGTTCATCATGATTCATTAGTTTTATTCTATTTATAAGGTTTCAAATCCTTTTCGCAAAATCAAATCTGTTTTAAAGTTCAATCTCTCCGGATCGTTTAAGTTTAATGCACGATCTCTCTAGATCGTTTAATGTTTAGTTTAGGGGACAATCTCTTCAGATCGTTTGTTGTTTCAGTTTAGGGGGATGATCTCTCTATATCATTTGCTTATTAAGCTAAGGGGAATTAAGTATGCCAATCCACTCACTCTCCAGTGAGGGGTCATACTTCTTGCACTCTGGTACTGTCTCTCTGGTCGGGACTCTATGGTGTTTGATATCGTACAAGTCCATCCACTCGCTCTCCGGCAAGGGGACTTGCACCTTGTACTTTGGTCCCGTCTCTTTGGTCAGGACTCTGTGGCATTCAAAATCAATCATCGCATTAAATGTGGATTTTAAAAAAATTAAATTTAAAATTAAATCAAACAAGCAGAAATTAAATAAGAAGAAATCTTGAATGTTTATCTTAGACATCCGACTCATAGCATGGCAAATGACCAATCTAGGTTTTGTGCACGTCCAAGTGGTCCGAGATTATTATCCTAAGCAGTCATCCTAGACATTCGACTCAGAGCGCGACTAGGAACCAATCTAGGTTTAGCACATGTCTAAGCAGTCTGGGATCACTATTGTTTTTACCGCTAATATATGAAAAGAAAAGTGCAAAAAAGAAACTAAAGTAAAGAGTAGCAGCTGCATCTGACTTCCCGTCCATCTCGGTTATTATTTGTCTTGACCCAGATCCTTGGGCATTCCTTGAAGCATCTGTTGTGGGTGGCAGCTGCTCCGGCTGTGCTATCGCGGCTCTGTCCCTCACGTACTACGACAGTTGGTTGTTCCGAACTAGTTCTTCTATCAGATCATGAAGGTGTCGGCACTCATTCATTTCATGTTCGCCCAGCTCATGGAAGATGCATAACTTTCTAGATCCTTTCTCTCGATCAGTGGGCTCTCTTCTTGGAGGCTTTCGATAAGGAATTTGGCCCATAGTGTCTAGGTATATCCTTTCCAGAGTTTCAGTCAGCTCAAAGTAGGAAGAGAATTCGGGCTCTCTCTTTTTTCGTTTCGGTTCTCTAGAATCATCATCGACTTCTCTTTTCCCTTTGTCTTTTCCAAATCTTACTCCAAAGGATCCCTTTCCATCCACATTATAAACTTCGGTGTCTTCAGCTTCATCTTCAGAGTCAACATCCTCTTGACATAAATATCTCTCAGCTTCGTAGTAAAACTCAGCAAGATCCATTGGTGGACCCCTCTTAAGTGCAGCCCTGAAGTCGGTCTTGCATGTGACTCCGAACACTGCCACCATCAAATTAATTTATGGGTCCGGCCTATCAACCGTAGCCGATGCTGCATTGAATCTTATTAAATAACCTCTCAACATCTCCTCGTGCCTTTGTTTCACATTTTCCAACGTCATCACATTCTTCGGTTGTGAGACATGAACTCGGAATTGTCTTAATAATCTTCCTACTAACTCGGTCCATATGCTAATGGACCCATTCTTCAGTTGTCTAAACCACATCGCCCCAAATCTGTCAAGTATAATGGGAAGCACCGCCCTATTACTTCCTCAGAAGCACCCAACACCACCATATGTCGGATATATCTCATCAGATGATTCACTGGATCGGTCTTTTCGTCATACATTTCCAGTGCGGGAAGCTTGAAATTGGGAGGATTTCTCGCGTCCTGGATATTAGCAACAAACGAGCTTTTGTTCACATCTTCCAAACCCTGATCTGTGGGTCCTCCTCTAACCAACTTCCTTACTAATTCAACAATTCGATTTCACCATCCAATGAAGGTCTTCGTTCGAAAGCGATGTTCTGCCCCTACCTTGGCAAGAAAAATCCGGTGCATACTCGATTGGTTGCACACTAGTGTTCTGCCCTACTCTTCTAGTCTCATTCTGTCCTCCGCTCCTCCGGGGTAGCTCTGTCACATATTTCTCCGCCGGTTGCACCCTAGTATTTAACTCCTATACCACTAGTTCCTGGAGTTTCAACAGTCACTCCATTGTCGGCCCTTTCGTTGTCGGCTCCAATATTGATCCCATCATCAACATTGATCCCCAGATTGGCTCTTGTGTTGCCCCTAAGTATCTGTTGCTCTGGACGTGGGGGCAACGTTCCATCTTATTCTAATCCAACTCTAGTAGCTCCTGTATTGTTCCCAAGGATCTAAATTCCCGTAGCTCCTACAATTCCTTATTGTCCCATCCTTTAGAAGAATCCCTCCATCATCCCTTGTTGCCTAGCTAAAATTCCATCCTGCATCTTCTTCATCAGCCTTTCCATTTATTCTCTAGCTACATAGTTGGATCAGTGAGAATTTGAGGATACTTATTGACTGCCCCCAGGCTATTGTTGACTTGTTCCAGTTTTAGATCTGGTGTTAGGCCTCTTCATTTTCCCCAATCACAAATTCATGCTTCAAGTTTCCTGATCTACCTTTGTTCTCAGTGAAAGCACCAAAATGTCGATCAAAAAAATGGATCAACACCCCGAATTAAGTGTGAAAGCACCAGCCTTGTTTATCAAGGCAAAAAAGAAAAAAGGAACAGTAACTTGTAGATAAAGTAAAGAGATAAGAGATTTTTATAGTGGTTCGGCTGTTCACGAAGCCTACGTCCACTTTATAACTTTTTTATTAACTGACTACTATTACAAGTTGAATCTGAGTACAATTTGATTGAATCTTCTAAGTTAGATCAAGTCACAAGTGCAAGAGTTCATTGGAGAATCATAGTGAACCCCTAGATGACTATTGTGTGGGAGGAGAAGAGTGAAGACTAATCTATGCAGAGTTCCAACAGTCAGTCCAGAAGATCCTCTTTATGTTGCAGCTAGGTGAGTATTTATAGGGATTAGAGAGCTATTGGGCTGGGCCGCTTTACCAGAGACCTAAACTTAATGATACGAAGAAGCTTCAAAAATTTCAAAGCGACCTGACTTGAATTGATGGATCGCTAGCGATCCATGTAGTTAGAATATTATTGGATCATTTCACTTGGGTTGCATTACTTGCCTTATATAGGTGCTCTCCATGTGACTTCATGCTAATTGCCTTGTTTTGACGATGATTCATACATGAGTTAGATTGATCTATGACTAAAATCAAACGGGTCTTTGCTTCTCGAACTAAGTTGCTTGGAAGGCTATGAAACTTGGCAAACGTATTTAGAAGAGACAATGAATCAAGATGCAAGAGGTTATGATGACTCGTGAAGCGTCCCTATGGATTGCTAACGATCCATCTCCTTAGATTATTTTTGGCTGATTTTCCTTGAGTGCTATTCACTTGTTCTTTTGAGTGTGCTGTCCAAGTATTAAGTCGTTTGGAGTTAGTATGATCACCCGTCTTCATGGGTCATCTGGTCCATAAGAATCATCCATAACTCGCTCAAAACTAAACTAAATCAGGTGAAACTTTGCAGGTACACTCTAGAGGGTGTCTGAGACCTACCCTAAAAATTTCAAGTAGTGGGACCCATTCTACATGGGTCGCTAGCAATCCATCTAGTTAGGTCGCTAGTGATCCATCTAGCCTTATCCAATTAAGAATTTTTTGGCAATTGCCTTCTTTTATGTCTTTTAAGTGTTCTCCTAAAATTTAAGTCAATACGACTCTGTATGAGTTCTCTATGTCCGTTTTATGTTAGCTTCTTTGATCGAAAAGCGGGTAAACACCTACCTCACTCAATATAGAATTACACAATATTCTTGATACCACTTCTGATAGTCTAAGAAATGCTAAAAATTTAAATGATTCAAGGTTTTTAACTGATGTTAACAGTCATAATTTGGAAGGAAAAGAAAGGGCTGCTGCTGATTGTAAGAATAATGAAAGTTTGTTGATTTTGGCCAAGAAGGGAGGTAATAGTATTGGATATTTGGAGACTGATGTCATGAATGCTTCAAATAATGCGGTGAAAGACTTTGTTGATGCAAGCAAGCATAATACAAAGAAGAAAGTGTTTATTCATAAAGTGGTTTGTCATAATGAATTTGGCTTGATTGAACTAACAATGGATGATTCAACTGTATATGATAAGGTGGGAATGGTTATTAAAATGGTGACCGTTAATAGTTATGACTCGGTAAAGGATATTGCTTCAGGTAAAAACTTTGATTCTTGTTTGAATGAGTAATTTGATATTGTAAATATAGTTGGTTCTAATGGTATTAGAGTGGAGAGTCCATCCACTTAAGAGCTCAGTGATGATAGTTTATCTCTCCATCCACTTTAGAGCTCAGCGATGATAGTTTATCTCTGGATATGGTGGTGCACAATGATGTACACAGTAATATGCACAATGATTCACCTATAGCTTCTAATTATGATTTGCATAAGATAAAATATGGCCCTATCATTTTGACATTCTTTGGCTATGGTTATGGTATAGGTGATTTCTTACATGAATAGTTCATGATTACCTTGGTACCTCGTGAGTATTGGGAAGGGAATGATTTGGAAGGCTATGCAATGGTTGAAGATGATGATTTATGTCTTGATATGTTGGGCACTGATAGAAAGAAGGTTACTTGTAAGTATGATAATATGAATTGCAGTAAGGGAAGTACATGTGGTTTAAGGTTAGAACAGGCAATAGAGTGGGCAATAGTTTTACATGTGCATTGTGAGGATCAGGGATTAGTTTGGAAAGTGAAAAAGGAGGAGGATGCAAAAGTGGAGCGAGATCCGATTATTGTGGAAAGTGTGGATCGGATATTTGTTCGGGGTGTAGATCAGGAGGAACAATTAGGAGAAGAGCTATATTTTTTGCATTTTAGAGAAGATCTGGGTTTGGGGATGGATTAGGTAAAGCATGTTTTTGGTCTAGTATGTGGTGCATATCTGGTGGGTGGTAGTTCTAAGCTAGATTTGAGGGAGGATTCTGGTGGCTATTGCTCGAGCTTATTCAGATCGGTGTGGAAGAATGCTCATCTTAGGAGAGTGGTTGATAGAGTTAGGGGTATGCCATAACGGAAATTATGTAATTTGTTACGTATATCTAACTCGATAACCAATCATGTTCGAAATAAAAGGTGTTTTCTTACTATTATATGCTTGATATAATGTATTATATTAATTAATTAATTTAATTAAAAGTATATTTAATAGAAAATCCATAAATGATATGTTTTGTGATAGTTGTTACAAAGTGTTGTATCCATGAGTAATTTATCACAATGAAAACAAATATACCATTTTAAATGTTCCTAGTCAAGATGCATCGAGACTGGATATCGATGTATCCGTTGAGATTAGAGTACATAATGCTCTCCAAATGTTGGGCAATGTATTACTCATGACTGCTAAGGGCACTTAGGGTTTACATACTAATTGTTATTGGATAACCATGGAACGACTCACTCGATAGTTTTCTATCGACTAATATAACTAAGGCAAACAAAAAATATCGATGTGACTGATTTACACAGTTCTCCCTACTTGAGAATGCTGTGGATCTTCAATATGAAAGCTCCGCTTTGACTATAGTCAAATCATGGCACGACGTCCATCGAGTGACTATAGTTGAGTCGAGTGGAAGTATTGAAAGTGAAGTGCTATTAAAGAGAGGATTCGTCTCCTCAATTATATAGGGTTAGTATCACGGTTAACTCAAGTCAACTCAAAGTCAAAGTCTTTGGCCAGAGCAGTTCGGTTAATAATAATTATTATTATTATTATTGAACCAAGGAATTTGTGTTTGGACTATAGAGTTGAATATGGATGATATTGGAATTTTGACCATTACCAAATTCCATAAGTTCAAAGTGATATAGTTTTACCGAAGAGAATTTGTGTAAATAAAAGTCACAACCGGGTAACGCTTAACAAAGTGAAATTGGATTTTACTAAAACCAAGTAAGCGATAAATTGGGCCAAAATGTCACACCACCTGCTAAGTGACGTGTGAACATTAATATTCGAATAGTTCAATATTAATTGCTGATCAAATTTACACTTAATGAGTCACACAACCGAAAACAATGGATTCTCCTTTGACCAAACGATTTAATTAGTTTATAATTATTATAAATTAATTAATATTTGTGAAATATTAATTATAAAATTTGATTATGACTTGAGAAATAAATGTTACCAAATATATTATAATAGTTATAAATATATCAATTGATGTACGATATCGATAAGCAATTAAATTGGATTTAATTGCATAATATTTTTTATGCAGCATACATAGGTATAGGTGGCTCAATTTTGGTAGAGGGGGCTTGATTTTTGGATGGCTCAGATTGAATGAGAAAAGGTATGAGATTTTATCCATTTTCTATCCTTTTTATCCGTTATATAAGATACCCTAACCCTAATTAGATATGATCTTTTATTGACTCCTTTTTACTTATTTGCTGGTTGAAATTACACCCTTGCTTACCTACAAACTCAAATCAAGTCATGTGCGATCGTTATTCGATTGTTGAAGGTGTGAGAAATGCGGATTACAGATCTTAAGGCTGGAATAACACTAGAGGGGGGAGGGGGTGAATAGTGTTTTGTGGATTTTCTAAATCTTTTTGAAACTTATGTAAATTTAATCACCAACAAATGCAATTCACAGACACAGATGTAATCATAGAATCAGACATAGATGCAAATAATGAATAAAAGCAGTAAAGGAAAGAACACACCGGATTTTATACTGGTTCGGAGTTACCCTATATCCAGTCCCACACAAACGTACGGATTTCTTATCAAAAATAATCTCCCAGATTACACCCTCGATTTCAAGGCCACGAGATACACCCTCCTATATTCGAGTCTGGGGCAAACTCTCTTGATTTACCAGGCCACAAGATCTCTAATCGATTTCCGGGGCAACAATCACACCCAATTGATTTCAAGGCTCAACCGCACCTTTTACTCAACAGTTTGATTTACAAATAATCCTATAACTCTGAATAGCACTGAGATCTTACGGAGAGAGTGACAGAGAATCAAACAAGAGATAATCAAGTTTGATTCACTTGGTATTTCGGCAGAGTATAGTTTGGAATTCTTTAAATGTGGAAGATGAAGAGGAGAGAAAACAAGTGAAACTTGATTGAAAATTCATTTAGAACTACTGGTATTTATAGGAAATCAACAACCATATCTATTCGTGAAAGGATACGACGAATAGACACTTCTTTTGAAAATTTGAATTTTGAATTTTAACGGACACCGTGTCGACATGGGGGGTTAAGGGATGTCGACATGCTCTAGGAAAAATTGATGATTTTGATTTTCTTATTAAAATTGGTTTCTATAATTTTGTCAAAACGATTTCTATTCTTTGTAAATATATTTGAATATAGTTTAAACATATAAAAGAGTTTAGAAAGTAATTTTTAATATATATAGTCTTAATCTATAAAGTGATTTAAAACCTGAGTAAATAAATATTTTCAAACAAGAGATAGTTTAAAAACAAACAAAGTTTAAAACAAGAGTTTATTCAAAAAAACAAAGAATATTTTAAGGCTAAAATATTTTGAAAAGCAGTTTTGAAAATCAAAACCATTTTGAAGTAGTTTTGCAAGCTTCTTCCTGCAGAATATCTCATCACATCAGGACTCGAGAACTTGTACAAAACCAGGATGTTCGTGGGTTTGTAAGCCACTTGTCGTAGGTTTGTAAGCTACTTGTCGTGGGTTTGTAAGCCACTAAGAAGGTAGAAATGAGTTCCATCCCAAATGAAATATGGAATGAAGATTTCCGTGCTATTATAAAGTTTTAACATAATTCTAGACTCAATACTTATCTTGTACTATTAAAATCTTGAACTCTTGATAACTTGATTTCTTGATACTCATGAGTCTTCAATCTTGATATCTTTGATCTTTAAATTCATCAGTCTTGTATCTTTATACTGTACAGTCTTCATTCTTGGTACCTGCATGTTTATATCCTGCATATACATATATATATATACATATATATATATATATATTTAAACTATAATGTTAGTATTTATATTTTATAACAAGTCCTAAGGTTCTTGTCATCAAAACTATCCTTCTCAAGGACTAACAGAAGGTCGATTGTTCAAGGACTAGTAATCTGCTGAATTAGAAAAGGTTTTAAAGGCGAGAATTCATATTTTCAAGGTGTACTTTAAGGCTTGGTACTTAGATATGGTTTTTATCAAATTATAGTTTATACATTTCTGTATAATTATTTTATTGTATATAAATATTATTATTACATTGTTAGTTAGGTGATGATTCTAATATGTAACAATGTTGTCACAAATTAGTTTGGTTATATGCATGTATATACTTATGTTAAACCTAAAAAAATTATTTTTTTTATACAAATCAGATCGGTGCAACCGCATAATATATATTAAAATCAGTTTTTATTAAATTATATATAACTATATTATTTAGTTACATATATATGGTTTATATTTAATTACATCATCATGCTATAGTTGAAATTGATCATATAATTATATATATATATAAAGTTTTGTAGTAATAGTAATTTTCGACAGTAAGGAAATAATTTTCATATTATTTATTATAATTTGATATTATTTAAATCAACATACTATATGAATAAATCATATAAAATCAAATATGTTATGAAAAATTATTTTAACATCAGATAAGCTCTCAGTCAGAATGAAAAATTAAAAACATTTTTGTTATTTTTTAAAATTATTATTTAATTCAATCGAAAATTAATAAAATTTAAACTTTAATTGAACTAAAAAAATATGATTTTTTTTTCAAACTTCAAAATATCATTTATGATTTACTGGAAATTTAAAATTTTGAAAAAGGTTTGGAAAATAATTTTTTATTAATATTTTATGTAATTTTGAATGAATAATCTATTAAAATATATTTTAAGATAATAAATAAATAATAATATTTTCTTGTGCTGTACACATAATCTGGAATTTATAAAAAATATTTTAATAATTTTATTGATTAATTTATAATATTTATGTATATATATTAAAATAAAATATTATTTTATTATTATATTAATATTAAGATATATATTTTTAACGATTTCGAAAAATATTATGGTTTATTTTAATATCTAAATAACTTATTTATATTAAATAGATATATTATAATAATATGGATTTTTTTTTTAAGATTTTATACATACATACATACATACATACATACATACATACATACATACATATATATATATATTAATATATTATACATTTACATAAATTATTTAAACAAACTTAACATGTATATATAATATTTATATATAAGTGATAGATTATATACATGCACACATTTGGACAACATATATTACATATCAGATGAGCTAACGTATCCGTTGCGATGTAAATCCCAATGTCTATACACAGACATGTTATACCTTGCACAGGTTGATATGTTGCATATGCACACACACAGATATACACACACACACACATACATATATGTATATATATATCTATATGTGTGATACATGTATACACACACACACACACGCGTATATCAATATATAAATGAAATAAAACTATATAATTTATAAATTTAAATAAAATAAAATATTTTATTTAAATAATATTTAGAAATGTTCTAAATGAAATAGACTTCATAGGCCCAATAAGGATCTAATAAGAGAATTTTTTTTGAAATTCATCCATAATTTTCGCTACGCGCTGGCCCAGTTCGAACAGTGGTCACTAGAATATCCAATGGCTCTAGCTCAGGTTCAGATGTTCTTCTAGGTAGTACTTATAGTTATTGTGCTTTGAGTAGTTTATCTACTAGTGTCATGCAATATTTGGCTAGGAGTTCAGGTTTTGTATTTGATAATGTTCGGTACGATACTGAGTCATCAGAAGTAGGGGATTAGAGCGGGTTAGATACTTAGATCACTTAAATCACAAGGTACATTAGTTGAAGTGTTCAGGATTTACATGAATTTGATAAATGTTGTAAAATTAGGTCATTTTTTTAAAGATAGTAACATTGATATTTCTTTACACAAGAAACTAAAATAGAACATCCTGATTTTCGATTTTATCAGAGTCTAGTAGTTTTTCACCTTAGTCATTAGGTTTATCTCTCAGCGATGTGTAGCTCGGAAGATTGATGGTGGGTTTGAGAGAAATTACGTTAAGCTTTTACGGGCTATTATTAATGTTCACTCGCTACACCTTATTTTCACAAATTTAAGCAACGATTCACTTTATAGTGTTACCAATGTTTATGTGTTAAATTCTGAGGTAGAAACGTAGGGTTCTTTGGAATGAGTATCTCAATTTAAAGAACTTGCTCTTGGCCCTTGAGTAGTGGGTGAAGATTTTAATGTTACTGATTTTTAGGGGAGCACTCTCTCAAAGAAGGTGATTTTCTACTACGGAAGAGTTTGACCACTTTATTGTTAGTGGTAGTCTGATTGAGTTACCAAAAGCAATAAAATATTTACTTGGTTGAATACGAGAGAAATTCCTTCGATGGTGTTTCTAGATAGGTTTTTCATTAGCGATGAGGTGGAAGATAGATTCCCCATTTTAAGTCCACCGATCTTCCGAGTGTTTACTTGGACCATTGTCCTATTATTTTATCTTACCAACACGTTGTGCATAAAGTTTTTAGATTCGAAAAAACAAATTATTACAAAATAATTTTACTAATTTAATTATTGATAAATGACATTCTATGAGTAAATATAACTACAGATTTTCAGTAACATAGCAAATAATTTCTTGTCAACTTAGGGGCTCGAGAATTTTTCTTAAAAAATAGAATATAGATGTTTTTGGCAACATAAAAATTGAGAAGGATAAATTACTTTATGTAATCTTAAATTTAAATAAATTATAAGTATTTAGAACTTTAATAATTTCATAGAAAAGTGTGTTTTAAAATCTAAAAGAAGAATTAAATAGAATTATTATGAAAGAGGAAGTGATGTGGAAACAAAGGGCTAGGGTACAATGGATGGACAAAGGGAAGAAGAACATGATTTTTTTCATAAAGTTGATAATGGTAGAAAATGTAGTAACACTATTAATTCAATTTTAATTAACAATATCAAGATTTGTGATCAAAATGAACTAAAAAATGCTTTCATTAATTGTTGTAAAGAAATTTTGGAACTAAGAGAGGGCACAAGATTCACATGAGAGTTCTTTAATCTGCTTACTGTTAATGGATTGGTATTGCGTAGAAAAAATATTCCACCTATAATCCCTGAGGCGATGGGTCCTTTGTGATGATGAATAACCTACTTAACTCTATGGTTAGAGTATTGCTTTCATACGGCGAAAGTCATTGGTTCAAATCCAGTAGTAGGTAGAACTTATTAGATACCATCAACTTAAGAGGATTTGTATCCCGACGATACTAGGGTAGACTTGGATGGATTGGACAACCCATTTATGGAAGATGAGATTTTGATGGCTATAAATGATATGCTTGGTGATAAATCACCTAGTCCCGATGAGTTTCCTATTTTGTTTATAGATGGTTTTGGAATGTTCTAAAATATGATATAAGTAAAATGTTTAATGATTTCTACAATGATTTCTTATAGCTAGGTAGGTTTAATTTCGCTAATGTAATTTTACTACATAAAAAGTATGGGTGAATGAGTTGAAAGTCTTTTGGCCCATTTCATTATTAAACTGTTCTTTTAAAATTATTTCGAAGGTTTTAGCTGATATGTTGAGTACTAAAAAGAATGAATTAATCAATAGAATGCAAGTTGTTTTTATCAAGAGCAGAAACATTGTAGACAAGCTAGCGGTACTGTTGTAAAAATAATGTCACTTGTGCGCTTTCAAACTTGATTTTGCGAAAGTGTTCAACTCAATAGATTGGAATTTTCTTAAAGTGTAACGACCCACAATTTTAGTCATTTGAAATTGGAATATTTAGTTAACCTTAAATATTGAAAAATTAATTTTAAAGATTACATAACTTGAATTTCAAATATAGCGATTTATTCGATAATTTAATTGTTGAATTTAATAATTGAAATTGTGTAAATAATTGAATTTTGGGTTTTAAGTTGGATAAAAATTATTTAAAATCTTATTTATATTCTATTTAATAAGAATGAAGATAATAAAACTTTTAGATTGAATTTAAAAGTGATTTAACCGATTTTGGAAATAACTCGTTTTAATTAACATATAAAAATAGCCTTTTGGAGGCATAGTCTTGGATTTTGATGAAACTAGTTTCATTGGACCAGTAATAATAAATCATAATACGTCGTCAAATTTCATAGCGATCAGATGTATCGTTTGGCCATGCGAGATCGAAACCCGTAGAATTTAATATTGAAAATTTAATATAATAATTGGGTTCAAAAAGCTATCTTCTACATACGATCGAATTAGGTCTCGAAACTAGTCCCAATGCGTTTGGAATAGGAGTATAAAATATAGAACGCCAGGCGGCACGCCTCTATTGAGGTTCGAAATTATATAGCTAGATATTTTGAATTTAAACAATATATATTGATTTGACTATTCACAGCCCAAGTCCACCCCTCTGCCATGTTCCATCTCCATCAAGCTAGGCCGTATACGAGCCCACACCCCCTCTACGATATTTCCTAACTTCCCTCCGCTATATAAACACGGTCAATAAAAAGAAAAAGATCAAATTATTCAAAAATTAATATCTCAAAATTTACTTAATAAAAAAATCTGAAACAAGCTTTAAAAATCATGATTTGATGACAGCTTCGTTGTGATATGGGTTAGGTGGTGCTCGATCATGGTTTGGGTGATCGACATTTTAGGGGCAGTTTTAGGGTTTGGGTTTTATGATGATAGGAGCATCGATGGTCGAAATGGACGTCGTATTCGTGTTCGGGGTGGAAAAAGGCAGCGTGCCGCCAAGTTTTGGGTTGTGCGGTGACAAAAATTATCGCGTGTGCACTGTGATGTCGCGATGTGGAGCAGCATGTCGAAATCGAGGAGGGACCGGAGTTCAAGGTGATGGAGGCATCGCGTAGGGCTCGCGAAGAGAGAAGTTTTGGTGGTGGTCTCGGGGTGCGGCGTGGATGGACGGAGGAGATGGGGAGGAGGCGTGCACGGTGATGCATGCGTGCACAAGGGGAAGAGTTTTTGATTAGGGAAGAAAGGGATAGGGTTAATTTGTAATTTTGTTAAAGTTTTATTAGTTTATTTTATTTAATTTGAAAATGTATCGATAACTTATAAAATTGATAACTCCTTTATACGAGGTCTGATCGAGACGAAACTTTTTGCATTGCGCTTTGTATCGACGAAAGCTTCGCAATGGAACTAGTTTGGACGAATTTGGAGACTCTTGAATTTTGGGCTAAAATCGGACATCGATTGATTTTAGTTCAAAACCAGAACGCCTCGGCAACGACAGAAAATTTCGTGAGTTAAACTCACCTTTTTAGTTAACTAGTATGGTATATAGTTGATTAAAATTATTGAATGATTGTTTGGATGAATTACTATATTTATTAGTTGGTTTGGATATATTCATGCCTTGGAGCGGATGAGACCCTATTACGTTCCCGTGTAAGAGCGGATGACCCTTTGTATACGAATCCCGCCTAAAAGCGGTTGATTATATTTTATGATTATATAATGTTGTGATGCAGGGAAACACGTTGGAGGAATCCAACAGGATTCCTTGCTATTGTTGAATTGTTTCAATAATATATTTTTATATGGATTATTAAAAAATGAACCTGAGTATGGACATTATGGTTATAACATTGTTATATGTTGAAAACTTAAGAACCAGTAGTGATAGAAAATCAATATTGGTATTGGTTAAGTGTTGAGTGGCTATTGGCCTCGAATTAGTATTTTAAAAATACTATAAATTGTCGTTCGAGTTAGAATTGGTTTTTGAGATAGAAAATGATTTTTAAATCCGATTTGGGTTTTAGAAATATTTTGTTTTAAGATTATATATTTAATTAATTTAATATTGTTTTAAGTTATTTAATTATAGTATATTATTTTTAGATTATTTAATTGTACTAGTATTGTTTTAAAGTTATTTGATTATAGTTAATATGTTTTAAAGAATTTATCGAAAGGTTAATAAACTAAAAGGTTAATTATTTTAAGAATAGTTATGGTTTTGAAATTAACAATAAGGATTATTATTAACGGTTTGAAATTTAATTATTATTATTTATAATAATGGTAAATATTAATTATTATTATTTAATTAACAATATTTTAAATTTATTAATTATTATTTTTAAGATGTTTTAAAGTTAATAATTTCCATTTATTATAATATTTATTATTAATAACCATTAATATATAATGGTGTTTTTGATGTAAAAGATTTCTAATTATTTGTAAATGTTTTCGAGACCCATGAATAGGGTTGAAAGATTTAGATTTTTTTAAAAGGAATTTATAAAATGGTTTGAAGACTTAAGGAAAGATTATTTACAAAGTTAAAGAGTTTATAAATGGTTAGATATTTATAAACGAATTTTAGAAATGTGTTTATAGATTTATAAAAGAAGTTTTATAAATTGTTTAGGGGTTCATAAAGGGTTATAAATTATTTTTGAAATGTACAAGAAGTTTATAAGTGATTGCATTTTTGTAAAGGGATTATAAATGGTTTTCTGGAGATTTATAAAATGGTTTGTAAATGATTTTGGAGAATTGTAAGGGAAATTATAAATGATTTGAGAATCGAATAAAAAGAAAATATTTCTAACTTTTATGGATATACTTATACCATTGGGATAAGTATATGGGTATTTCTAAGTATTGAAATATAGGGATTTACGAGTATATCTTTGTAAAGGTGTTATATACAAGTAATTTACAAAGTAATTGTATGGATAAAAGACTTATTAAAGGAGGCTAGTGATTGCTTATACGCTGAACCAATGTTGGTTTTTCCTGTGGAATGAAACCCTGATTAAATGTTTGTTAATCGATAGTTAAATAACCGACTATCGAAAATAGACCAAAACGTAACTTTGGAAATATCTAGGAGAAGCACGTGAGTTATATGGCACAGTCATCTCAGATGATGCTGTATTGTGCGTATAAACCTCATTTCATTCTCCTAGGACAATGTTAAGGAAATCCGTCCACTAACGGTTAGGAGGCGATCTCTAATCTTATCATTGACTGTTTATTTCCTAAAGAACCGGGGTTGAGTTTACCGAAAATTATCGAACGTGGTTACGAAGAGACCGGGATCGAATACATTATCTGAAAACCACTTCGATCCAACGAATGGGTTTCGAAGTGAAGACATCGTGAAGAGCATGGAATCGAAGATAGAGATGTGAAGTGCAAGGGTTAATGGCTACTAATCATGAGGGTGATTCCAAAATGGATGTAGTAGGAATAGTGCCTTTGGTTTCGTTCAGATCCAGAACAAACTTATATGGATGAATGCTATTAGCACATTGTTATTGGAGGGCAATGAGCATACTAAGTGTAAATGTTCTTGAAAGGTAATCGTAGCCTCAGGCCTTATCAACCGGGAATGACTAAAACAAGGGAGATGCAGCAGGGCTAAGTGGGTCGTTCCCAAGTAGGGTATGATCATCCCTATCTAAAGTCGCTATTATCTCTCATTTGTATGCTTCAGGGCCCATTAACCGAGGGGTGATCTTATTCGGTACTATCCAGCAAGGGGTAGGCCAGTCCTGTATTGGAAGGGATCGTTAGGTACGATCTCGGTACATTGTTCTAGATGTGTATTGTGACAGGCGGTACCCTAGTAGCCCAGTCATTAGTTGGAATCCATTCTCCAATACGAGCTTTACGGTTTTTGTTGTATACCAAATATGTTGGAATGTGAGATGCAAGCATTTCAGCTATATTCATATTTTACTTGACCCCTAGACATTATTATAATATAAATGGATTTTCTATAGAAAATGTTTTGGTTATCGTAAGGTAAAAACCCGTCCGTGTTTATGTACGGTGTTGTCTTACGACATACCTTTGATTTTCTAAGATTTTTATATAACCTTAAAATCCAGTTGGGAGTGTTTTCTCACGCTGGTTTTCCAGACTGACACGGGTGTTGTTTTATTATAGTGCTTGGGCAGACCGAGCATATTAGAGATTGATTTGGAAGCTTTGGAGCTTCAGAAGACGAGTTGGAGGCCCAGCGATGTATTAACGTAGATGGTTATTTTCCGCTGTATTCATTGTGGTGTTTATCAGCAATTGTGAGGAAGGGCTGTTATAACCATTCGAGCTGAAATTGGGTAATATACTCTGATTGATGTCCGTATATACATATATTACAGTTTAACTTTTGTGTAAAGATTTGTTGTATATTATAGATTATTCGTTCCGCTATGAGATTTTGTGTTGCTTAGTTTTCTTCTTATCTTCTTCCTTCTTTCTTTTTCCCAAACAATCGGGTTTTTCCGGCATTCGATTGCTCGGCATGTGATATAGTGGATGTATTAGTGTCGATTTTTGAGGGTCAAAAATCCGGTTCATTACATTTTGACGCAGCGGATAATTCAAAACAAATGTAGATCGGTGAAAGTAGTGGTCGATGGATTGATGGATGCTGAATTGCCCGAATTCGTTGATCCGAAGATACCGAACTCTAGCTATCTCGAACTCGTTGATCGCGCACGATACCGGGTTCAAAGATCTTCAATTCTTCAAGCGTTGATCAAGCGCACTTGATTCCGCGAATCGGCTTCTACAATCGTTGAATCGAGCGCACTCGATTATCCGAAAGAGGAGATAGGAGATTACACTCAACTACCAATTTGAATGAAAGCACAAAGCAATCAAAAGAGAATTTTATTCAAAAATCAACAACCTTTACAAAATGACCATACACGCCTATTTATAGGCTACAACTCAACACAGCAGAAAAATTCACAACTCCTAGGTCGGAAACGACCTATGTACAACACAGCGACCTAAAACAAACAGGCTTAAAGATAAACGACTCACTTAGGTCGGTAACGACCTAATTACATTATTCAACGACTTAACAAATGAACGGCATCTGATAAAGCGGCATAACAATCTACGGCTACAATCTTCCGCGACTTAAGACCCTACAGCATTCCAGATCAGCGAGTTAAGGAAATCCATGGTATCCAGAGCTTTGCGACCTAAGAATGAACGGCATCCCTTCGTTTGCGACCTAACAGAAGCGGCTTCAGAAATTGTTTGCGACCTAGGCCTTCCGCGACCTAAGACTTTGCGACCTAAGCCTTTGCGACCTAGGCCTCCGCGACCTAAGACTTTGCGACCTAACTTAGCTCGTAACTCATTAGGTCGAAGCACCTTTCCCTTCAGGCTGTTAGGTCGTAGCATGTGATCTTTGAAACCGTTAGGTCGTTGGAGCGACCTAGAAGCCTCGTTAGGTCGTATGCGACCTAATACTTCACCAATCTCGCTAGGTCGTGAGCTGTTTTCCTGAGCATTGGTTCCGTTAGCTCGTAGCCCATCTTCCTTAGGTCGTGAGCGACCTAAGAACCCGTTAGGTCGTGAGCGACCTAAGACTTCAATTTTGAGCGACTTATTTTCCAGTTTTGGATTGTTAGGTCGTGAGTGGTCTAAGACTTGTGAACTCTTAGCTTGCGCTGCATCATCCTCCCCAGGTTGAGAAAAATTCGACCTCGAATTTGTAACTTCATCTCCATCAGTTCGTTCATCCCCATGATGTGGTACGAGATGCTTAACATTGAACACGTCAGATGTATACACATCTTCTGGCAGCTTCAGTTTATAAGCATTTTCATTGATTCGTTTCATAACTTCCACCGGTCCAATTTTCCGTGCTTTCAATTTATTGTAAGCGCCTACTGGAAAACGATCTTTTGTTAATACCGCATAAACCAGATCACCTTCATTAAACTCCATATTTCGTCGTTTCAAATCTGCAGCTCGTTTATATTTCTCATTTGCTTTCTCTAATCGTTCTTGAACGATTTTATGACACTCCGTCAGCCCTTCAACAAAATCAGCAGCTTTCTTAATTGTCCCCTTTGAATGTGGTATCACTGTTAAATCTAACGGTCCTTTCGGTAAGCTCGAGTAGACAATCTGGAATGGACTGAACCCAGTACTTCGATTCACAGCATGATTATGAGCAAATTCTGCTTGGCATAACTTCACATCCCAACTCCTCAGATTATCTTGAACAAGACACCTCAATAAGTTTCCCAATGATCTGTTAACCACCTCAGTCTGTCCATCCGTTTGCGGATGATAAGCACTACTGAACTTCAGCTTCGTTCCCACCATTTTCCACAAACTCAACCAAAAATGACTCAGAAATCGAGTATCTCTATCCGACACAATAGATTCTGGCAATCCATGAAGTCGATAGATCTCCCTGAAAAACAACTGAGCAACATGAACCGCATCTGCCGTCTTCTTGCAAGCAATAAAATGCGCCTTTTTCGAAAATCTGTCCACCACCACATATATGGAATCGTTACCACGCTGTGTCCTTGGTAATCCCAACACGAAGTCCATACTCACATCAACCCATGGTTTACTTGGTACAGGTAATGGCATATATAAACCAGCATTAGTCGCAGTTCCTTTCGAAACCTGACAAATATGACAACGCTCCACAAACCTCTCCACTTCTTTCCTCATCGATGGCCAAAAGTAGGATTGTGAAATTAACTGTAAGGTACGGTCTCTTCCAACATGCCCTTCTTCGTGTAACTCCTTGATAATCTTCATTCTCAGACTACCCTCCGGAATGCACAATCGACTTCCTTTTAAAAGAAAACCATCTACCATCACGAAGTCATCCGACTCTCCCTCCTTGACCTTTTCAACAAATTTTGCAAAGTAAGGATCTTCAGTGAATAACTCTGGCAATATTTCAAATCCCGTCACTTCAACCTTTAGTGTAGTCAACAAATGACTCCTCCTACTCAAAGCATCAGCCACACGATTTGTCACCCCTGACTTGTGTTTCACAACAAAAGTAAACTGTTGTAGATATGCAATCCACGATGCATGTCTCGCTGAAATTTTGTCTTGCCCTTGCAAATGCTTCAATGCTTCATGATCAGTATACAGAACAAACTCTTTCTGAAACAGATAGTGTCTCCAGTGCTTAATAGATTGTACAACAGCATAGAACTCCACATCATACGTACTGTATCGCATCTTTGCTCCTGACAACTTCTCACTGAAATATGCAATTGGACGCCCCTTCTGACTCAACACCCCTCCAATCCCAACCTTGGATGCATCAGTATGTAGTTCAAACACTAGCTGAAAATCAGGTAATACTAGGATTGGTGCAGTCGTCAGCAATTCCTTGATCTTCCCAAAAGCACTCCCTGCTTCCTCTGTCCATGCAAACTGTTTACCTTTCATGCAATCTGTAACAGGTGCCATCACACTACTAAAGTGTGGAATAAACCTTCGATAAAATGAAGCCAACCCGTGAAAACTACGAACTTCAGTTATCGTCTTGGGTTGCGGCCAATTTCTGATCGCCTCAACTTTACTTTGGTCAACTTGTATTCCTTTCTCTGAAACAACATACCCCAAAAATAACACACTGTGCGTCATGAACACGCACTTCTTTGTAGCAGCATAAAATTGTTCTTGTCTTAGTACCATCAACACTTCTCTAAGATGATTCAGATGTTCCTCTGAACTCCCACTGTAAATCAGAATATCATCGAAATACACCACCACAAATTTCCCAATGAACGGTCGAAAAATCTGATTCATCACCCTCATGAAAGTACTTGGTGCATTCGATAGACCAAACGGCATTACCAGCCATTCATACAATCCTTCCCTTGTCTTGAATGCTGTCTTCCATTCATCCCCTGGTCTAATGCGAATCTGATGATAACCGCTCTTCAAGTCAATCTTAGAAAAGATAGTAGCTCCGCTTATTTGATCCAACAAGTCATCCAACCTCGGCATTGGAAATCTATATCTCACAGTAATCTTATTCAATGCTCGACTGTCAGTGCACATCCTCCACGTCCCATCCTTCTTGGGTACCAATAAAGCTGGTACAGCACAAGGACTCAGACTCTCCTGCACACGCCCTTGTTCAAGCAATTCCTCTACCTGTCTCCGCAATTCTTCATGTTCCTTCGGACTCATTCGATAATGTGGTCTGTGTGGCAATACAGCACCGGGAACAAGATCTATCTGATGTTGTATATCCCTCAACGGTGGCAATTCCGTTGGTAACTCATCTGGAAATACATCGTCAAATTCTTTCAGAACTGGTTTAACTTCTTCTGGAATTTCAACCTCTTCACTGCTCTCTCGTCCAATCAACAAGAATACTTCCGGCTCTTCTTCAACTTCTTTAACAAACTCCTTCAAAGTCAATAAAGTTTTCAGCTCTTCAATTTCTTCTGATTTACTTTCTTCTTGTGATCTCTTCTTTGGAACTAAGATAATCTTCGTGCCTTTAAACATAAAACTGTAGCTATTGGTCCGACCGTCATGTTGTACTGCTCGATCATACTGCCATGGTCTTCCCAATAATAAGTGGCAAACATCCATCTCTACTACATCACACCATATTTCATCTTTGTATTTCTTCCCAATAGAGAATGGTACACGAACTCGTCTATCCACTTTCACTTCTCCTCCTTTTCTCAACCATGCTAACTTGTATGGACTCGGATGTTTCTCTGTCTTCAATTTCAACTTCGTCACGGCTTCGGTTGAAATAATATTATCACAGCTTCCTGCGTCGATCACAAACTTACACACCTTCCCCAGAATAGTACATGTTGACTGAAAGATATTACTCCTCAACCAACTAGCTTCCTCCTGCTTCGGTGTTAAACACGATCTCCTCAGCATTAGGTTACAACCTTCGTCTCCTGACGCAATATCCTGCTCATCCTCCTCAGCTGGATTAGAACAATCTTCATCAACATCCTCATCGTCAACTTCTGCAATCATGGTTCTCTTCTTTGGCTTTGGACACTCACTGCTTTTATGACCCAATTCCTGACAATTGTAACATTTGAAACCATTGTTAACTTTCGCCTTCTCAGCCTCCTTCACCACTGGTCTACTGATAGGTTTAGAAACATTAGAACTTCCTCCAACACCCTTCGCTTGATTGTTAGAATTAGGAAACACACCACTTCCTCGTCTCCCTTGTTTTTCCCAAGCCAACGCTTTCTGATGTGCTTCTGCTACAGATCTTGGATCGAACATATTCACCATATCCTGAATCTGCATTCTCAATCCTCCAATGAACCTAGATGTCAGCTGCTCTTCTGTTTCCATAATATCGTTCCTTGCAATGAGTTGATAAAATTCATCAGCATAGTCATTAACTGTCTTCGTGCCCTGCCTCAAGTTCTGCAAACGTTGATACATAAGCGATTGATAATTATAAGGTAAGAATGTCGCTTTCATCAATTTCTTCATCTTTTCCCAAGATTCAATCTTTGACTTCCCCATACGTTCACGTGTAAGCTTGGTTTGCTGCCACCATGCCAAAGCTCTACCCCTCAGCCTTGTAGCAACCAACTTTACTCTACGATGTTCTGGTACTTCTTTGAAGTCAAAAATCTCCTCTACATTAGCCATCCAATCTAGAAACTCCTCCGCTTGCATACCACCCTTGAATTCAGGAATTTCAGTCTTCATCCCTGATTCCCACTTGTGATCATATTCAGAGTAATTTCTGCCTTGACCTCTTCCTTGAACACTACCACCATCATACTCTTCTTCAAAATCAGATGCATAACGATGTCGATTCTGACCACCAACATCTCTACTACCATTACGCCTTCCACCATCATCCCTTCTATCTACGTTCCTCCGTGCGTGATCATTCACGTTCCTCCCACGCCCTTGATCATTTTCAATACTTCGGTCTCGATTGGAATGTGGCGAGACTCTACTATCTCCATGATTAGATTCAGGTGAAACCCTTCTCCGATTTTGATTCATCTCCGTCATAAGCTTTTCTAACCGGCCAATTCCTTCGTTAAGCTTTTCACTAAAATTCTCATTGATTCTTTGCTCCATCTCATCAGCCTCTTCTCTTCGATATAAAGCTTCTACGTTTTGGTGGCGATTAGCTCTTCTTGGCGGCATACTCGAAAACTTCACAAATTCTTCAACACTTCAAATTCAAACACTTTCCGGATTTTGATCCAAAATGAAACGGATCGAAAACTTCCACTTTGTAGCAAATCGCGATGAACACGATGGACAAAGTTTCGGCCTCCAATGCAAATTTTGATCAAACAACTTCGAACAAGATGAACTCTTCTTCCTCTCGGCCACGGCTTTACACTTCAAGCACTCGCTTCTCTTCAAACTTCAAAAGTCTTCAAATGATTAGGTTCCAAGTCTCGATCTAGCTATGATTGGCTAGAACAAGCTCTGATACCAAAAACTGACGCAGCGGATAATTCAAAACAAATGTAGATCGGTGAAAGTAGTGGTCGATGGATTGATGGATGCTGAATTGCCCGAATTCGTTGATCCGAAGATACCGAACTCTAGCTATCTCGAACTCGTTGATCGCGCACGATACCGGGTTCAAAGATCTTCAATTCTTCAAGCGTTGATCAAGCGCACTTGATTCCGCGAATCGGCTTCTACAATCGTTGAATCGAGCGCACTCGATTATCCGAAAGAGGAGATAGGAGATTACACTCAACTACCAATTTGAATGAAAGCACAAAGCAATCAAAAGAGAATTTTATTCAAAAATCAACAACCTTTACAAAATGACCATACACGCCTATTTATAGGCTACAACTCAACACAGCAGAAAAATTCACAACTCCTAGGTCGGAAACGACCTATGTACAACACAGCGACCTAAAACAAACAGGCTTAAAGATAAACGACTCACTTAGGTCGGTAACGACCTAATTACATTATTCAACGACTTAACAAATGAACGGCATCTGATAAAGCGGCATAACAATCTACGGCTACAATCTTCCGCGACTTAAGACCCTACAGCATTCCAGATCAGCGAGTTAAGGAAATCCATGGTATCCAGAGCTTTGCGACCTAAGAATGAACGGCATCCCTTCGTTTGCGACCTAACAGAAGCGGCTTCAGAAATTGTTTGCGACCTAGGCCTTCCGCGACCTAAGACTTTGCGACCTAAGCCTTTGCGACCTAGGCCTCCGCGACCTAAGACTTTGCGACCTAACTTAGCTCGTAACTCATTAGGTCGAAGCACCTTTCCCTTCAGGCTGTTAGGTCGTAGCATGTGATCTTTGAAACCGTTAGGTCGTTGGAGCGACCTAGAAGCCTCGTTAGGTCGTATGCGACCTAATACTTCACCAATCTCGCTAGGTCGTGAGCTGTTTTCCTGAGCATTGGTTCCGTTAGCTCGTAGCCCATCTTCCTTAGGTCGTGAGCGACCTAAGAACCCGTTAGGTCGTGAGCGACCTAAGACTTCAATTTTGAGCGACTTATTTTCCAGTTTTGGATTGTTAGGTCGTGAGTGGTCTAAGACTTGTGAACTCTTAGCTTGCGCTGCATCACATTTGGTATCAGAACCAGGTTAAGCAAGAACCTTGGCTTTGGTTGTGTACTCATTGGAGATTGGGTCAGTAGCCCCTAGAATGATGTGTGTGTGTGTGTTTATGAGCGCGTATTCATTAGTGATATAAAATTGTTTTATATTGAGTTTGGTGATTTGTTGAGTGGCTTATGGATTCTGGTCAATACGAGTAATTAACGTTATTGATAGGGATCTCTAAACACTTGAACAGAGCAGTCCGACATGGTATTCTTTTGAAAATTGGGTAAATAGAATAATTTTACCTTGATTATATTTTATATATAAAAGAATAACTTTTTTCAGAAATTATTATGGTATATATAGTGCGCTTGGTTGTTAGAGAATGATAATGTTGATTATTATCATTTGTTTTTATTGTTGTGCTCTAATAAAAGTTGTCGTTATTATAATGCAAACAAAGACTAACAATTAAGAATTGATTTTATATAACAAAATGGAATTATATAAATATGATGTATAAAATTGGTTTATAAATAAAAAGGGGTTTAAAAGATGGGAATTTGGGAATTTAATTTCCGTTGGTTTTGGGAATTGTTTTTCAAAGTTTTGGAAAATAATAATAGTATTATTTAGAAAATATTTTTAAATGGAAATATTTTTAAAGGGTTTTAAAAGGAATAGAAAGCACTCAACTCACTTCGGTCGCTGGAAAATAATTTCGATGATGACTGCAGCAAGGCCTGTCAACAGATACTTTCGAGGGCGGATAGTGCCATATCCACATCTGCATCCAAAATCATTTTCAAAGATCGGATATCCGCATTCGCGGATACGGATAGATATCAGATAATTATCCTATCCGCTAACAACCGATAAATCAAGAAATATAAATGGAAAAATTTAGTTTAACATAAACTTTTTTCAATCCCACTAAATATAAAACTGTTAAAAATAAACAAATATAATGATAATAAATAGTTTTGAGCAGTTGATATGCATTTAATGGGTATAATATAAACTTCTAAATTGATAAAAGCATAAATAAATATCTTTCACTGTACTAAAATACACATAATTTAAACTATAACCTTGAAAAATACCGAACAGATAATTTTCGGATGTGGATGTCTTCATATCCGTATCTGTTTTTCCATATATTGGATATTTATCTGCTTTTCGGATGCGGATGTAGACGGATTTCGGATTTTTCGGGTATCCATTGACAACCCTAACCGCAGCATCATCGACGTTCATTTTCGGGTTTTCAAGAGAGGAATTGCTACCATTAGGGTTTTGTTTTGATAAAAATAGCTAGATTTTGAAAATCCAAAAGAATGATTTGATATACCAAGGGAATTATGTATGTTTTCAAAATGATTTGAAATGAATAAGAATAAGGTGTTTGAACTCTGGGAATTTTCAATTAAGTGTTTATTGAAAATATGATAAAGTAAGTTTGATGACTTATAAGTTTTGAGAATTTGTAAGTTAAAACAATATTTTAAATTGTTGAATATGAATGTTAAGAAGAGCAAAAATTGAGATGGAATTTAACTTAGGTTAAGCGAAATAAACTGAATTTTGAAAAAGAAATTCAATCTAAGTTAAGTTAAATGAAACGAGTTTTTGAGATAAAATTGATTGAGATTTGAAATGAATTAGTGAATGAACTAATTAAATTAATTAGTGAGTTGAATATGATTTTAGAATGTTGGTCGATAAAATTGAATATTAAAATTGAACTATGGAATGGAGTTAAATGAAATTAGATTTGATCAGAAATAGATATGAACTTGAGTTGTAGAGTGGAAATAAACATAAGAAATGTTGTATAAAATGTTTATAATAAACTTAAGAAAAGTCGATGGAATAGTTCTTAAGTGACATTAGTATTGAAAGGAATATACTAAGTAAATAAGTAAATGTGAATAAAGCAATGTGAAAAATTGAATGTAAGTGAAATTAATATGAGTAAAGGAATTTGATTTAAATTGAATGCAGATAAAATGAACGTAAAAGTAATTGAATGAAAGTATATGGAAATAAATACGTAAGTTGTATGTATGTTATTCGCATAATGGTTTGATCCAGATTCGAGTACATGATTTTGAGATGATTTATATCGGTCCGAGTTAGGATTTTTCACTCGATTCTCGACGGCGAACATTGGATATGGATTTTTGCTTGATTTTGGATTCTCTATCATAGTATATGGCTATGCAAGGAGAATGACGGTTTCTAATCAAGAAACCGGACCTAAGTCCGCACTAGAGTGGTCGTGTGAATGATACTAGTTCGAAAGTGAGATTATGTGATCAAGCAAGTGATCAGATTTGATTGTGCGTACGGATGATATATGAACATCGTACGGGCTTTAGTAAAGAAAATGTTGAAAAATGAAATTCCAAATTAATATGATTATGAACTATATGATTAAATATCATTGGTCAATAAGATGCGGGTATATAAAAGGAAAAGCTAGTAGATGCCTTTGATTTCATAGGTGAAATTTGGTTGCCGACTAAAAGGTACATGTTTAAATCATTGTTTGATTTGATGGTTTTATGGTTGAGCCACTTGGCTTTTGTTTCTTTTGTTGGTTTGGGCCCGTAGTGGCGATTTGTAGTTGTTCTGATCTAGCCGCGCAAAGGAGACACTGACGAAATTTGCCAAAAATTTAAAGAGTTAGATTTTGATGAAAATTTTTAATAACTAAAATTTGGATTTGAGTTATAACCTAAAATGATTGAATGTATTAGTTGAAATCTATGAATTAATTCGGAAACTTAGTAAAAGCAATAATAAGGTTTCGACAAATTGGTTTTTGGAAAGTTAAAGGCTTAAAGGGATTTTGTAAGTTATTTCAACTAATTTGTTTTAGAAAGTAATGGGTTAGGGCATTTCTCCTACCTTGGCAATTTCGGGGACAAAATTCTTTTAAGGGGGAAGAATGTAACGACCCAGAATTTTAGTCATTTGAAATTGGAATATTTAATTAATCTTAAATATTGAAAAGTTAATTTTATAGATTAAATAACTTAAATTTCAAATATAGCGATTTATTTGATAATTTAATTGTTGAATTTAATAATTGAAATTGTGTAAATAATTGAATTGTTGGTTTTTATGTTGGATAAAAATTATTTAAAATCTTATTTAAATTCTATTTAATAAGAATGAAGATAATAAAACTTTTAGATTGGATTTAAAAGTGATTTAACTGATTTTGGAAATAACTCGTTTTAATTAACATATAAAAATAGCCTTCCAGGACAAAGTCTCAGATTTTGGCGAAACTAGTTTCATTGGATCCGTAATAATAAATCATAATACGCCGTTGAATTTCATGATGGTCAGATGTATCGTTTGGCCGTGCGAGATCAAAACGCATTGAATTTAATATTGAAAATTTAATATAATAATTGGGTTCAAAAAGCTATCTTCTTCATATGATCGAATTAGGTCTCAAAACTAGTCCCATTGCATTCAGAATAGGGGTATAACATAAAGAACGCCAAGCGACATGTCTCTATTGGGGTTCAAAATTATATAGCTAGATATTTTGAATTTAAACTATATATATATATATATATATATATATATATATATGACCATTCACAGCACAAATCCACCCCTCTGCCATGTTCCATCTCCATCAAGCCAGGCCGTATACGAGCCCACACCCTCTCTACGATATTTCCCATCTTCCCTCCGCAATGTAAACATGGTTGGTAAAATGAAAAAGATCAACTTATTCAAAAATTAATATCTCAAAATTTACTCAATAAAAAAATCCGAAACAAGCTTTAATGATTCGATGAGAGCTTCATTGTGATATGGGTTAGGTGGTGCTCGATCATGGTTTGGGCTATCGACATTTTAGGAGCAGATCTAGGGTTTAGGTTTTATGATGATAGGAGCATCGATGGTCGAAATGGAGGTCATATTCGTGTTCGGGTTGGAAAAGGCAGGTCGCCGCCAAGTTTTGGGTTGTGCGGCAACAAAATTATCGCGCGTGCACCATGATGTCGCAATGGGGAACAACAGGTCGAAATTGAGGGGGGGACCGGAGTTCAAGCTGATGGTGGCATCGGGTAGGGCTCGCGAAGAGAGAAGTTTCGGTGGTGGTCTCGGAGCGCGGCGTAGATGGATGGAGGAGATGGGGAGGAGCCGTGCACGATGATGCACGCATGCACAGGGGGAAGAGTATCTAATTGGGGAAGAAAGGGGTAGGGTAAATTTGTGATTTTGTTAAAGTTGTATTAGTTTATTTTATTTTATTTAAAAATGTATCGATAACTTATAAAATTGGTAACTCCTTCATACGAGGTCCGATCGAGATGAAATTTTTGCGTTTCACTCGTATCGACGAAAGCTTCGCAATGGAACTAGTTTGGATGAATTTGGAGACTGTTGAATTTTGTGCTAAAACCGGACGTCGTTCGATTTTAGTTAAACTCACCTTTTTGGTTACCTAGTATGGTATATAGTTGATTAACTAGTATGGGCTAAACTCACCTTTTTGGTTAACTAGTATGGTATATAGTTGATTAAAATTGTTGAATGATTGTTTGGATGAATTACTATATTTATTAGTTGGTTTGGATATATTCCGCCCTGGAGTGGATGTGACCCTATAACGTTCCCGTGTAAGAGCGAATGACCCTTTGTATACGAATCTCACCTCGTAGCAGTTGATTATATTTTATGATTATATAATGTTGTGATGCAGGGAAACAAGTTGGAGGAATCCTGTTAGGTTGGAGGAATCCAACAGGATTCCTCGCTAATGTTGAATTGTTTCGATAATATATTTTTATATGGATTATTGAAAAATGAACCCGACTGTGGACAATATGGTTATAACATTGTTATATATTGAAAACTTAAAACTAGTTGCGATAGAAAATTAATATTGATATTGGTTAAGTGTTTGGTGGCTATTGGCCTCGGATTAGTATTTTAAAAATACTATAAATTGCCGTTTGAGTCGGAATTGGTTTTTGAGACAAAAAGCAATTTTTAAATCCGAATTAGGTTTCAGAAATATTTTATTTTAAGATTATATATTTAATTAGTTTAATATTGTTTTAAAATTAAATTATTACATTAATATTGTTTTAAAGTTATTTAATTATAGTATATTATTTTAAGGTTATTTAATTAAATTAGTTTTGTTTTAAAGTTATTTGGTTATAGTTAATATGTTTTAAAGAATTTATCGAAAGGTTAATAAATTAAAAGGTTAATTATTTTAAGAATAGTTATGGTTTTGAAATTAATAATAAGGATTATTAATAAAGGTTTGAAATTTAATTATTATTATTTATAATAATGGTAAATATTAATTATTATTATTTAATTAACCATATTTTAAAATTATTAATTATTATTTTAAAGATGTTTTAAAGTTAAAAATTTCCATTTATTATAATATTTATTTTTAATAACCATTACTATATAATGGTGTTTTTGAAGTAAAATATTTCTAATTATTTGTAAATGTTTTCGAGACCCATGAATAGAGTTGAAATATTTGGATTTTTTAAAAAGGAATTTATAAAATGGTTTGAAGACTTAAGGAAAGATTATTTACAAGGTTAAAGAGTTTATAAATGATTAGATATTTATAAACGAAGTTTAGAAACGGGTTTATAGATTTATAAAAGAAGTTTTATAAATGGTTTATGGGTTCATAAAAGGTTATAAATGATTTTTTGAAATGTACAAGAAGTTTATAAGTGATTGAATTTTTGTAAAGGGATTATAAATGGTTTTTTGAAGATCTATAAAATGGTTTATAAATGATTTTGGAGAATTGTAAGGGAAATTATAATTGATTTGAGAATCGAATAAAAAGAAAATCTTTTTAAATTTTGTGGTTATACTTGTACTGTTGAGGTAAGTATATGGGTATTTCTAAGTATTGAAATATAGGGATTTGCGAGTATATCTTTGTAAAGGTGTTATATACAAGTAATTTACAAAGTAATTGTATGGATAAAAGACTTATTAAAGGAGGCTAGTGATTGCTTATATGCTGAACCAATGTTGGTTTTCCCTATGGAATGAAACTTTGATTGAATGTTTATTATTCGATAGTTAAATAACCAACTATCGAAAATAGACGCAAACGTAACTTTGAAAATATCTAGGAGAAACACGTGAGTTATATGGCACAGTCATCTCCGATGATGATGTACTATGTGTATAAATCTCGTTTCATTCTCCTAGGACAATGATAAGGAAATCCGTCCACTAACGGTTAGGAGGTGATCTCCGATCTTATGTTTGACTGTTTATTTCCTAAAGAACCGAGGTTGAGTTTATTGAAAATTATCGAACATTGTTTCGAAGAGACCGGGATTGGATATATTATCCGAAAACCACATTGATCAACCAATGCGTTTCGAAGTGAAGACATCGTGAAGAGCATGGAATCAAAGAAAGAGATGTGAAGTGCAAGGGCTAATCGCTACTAATCCTTAGGTTGTTTCCAAAATGGATGTAGTAGGAATAGTGCCTTCAGTTTCGTTCAGTCCCAGAACGGACTTGTATGGATGAAGGCTATTAGCACATTGTCATTGGAGGGTAATGAGCATTATAAGTGTAAATGTTCTTAAAAGGTAATCGTAGTCTCAGGCCTCATCAACCGGGAATGACTAAAACATGGGAGATGCAGCAGGGCTAAGTGGGTCTCTCCCAAGTAGGTTATGATCATCCCTATCTAGAGTCGCTATTATCTCTCATTTGTATGTTTCGGGGCCCATTAACCGAGGGTTGATCATATTCGGTACCATCCAACAAGGGGTAGGCCAGTCCTGTGTTGGTAGGGATCATTATGTACGATCTCGGTACATTGTTCTAGAGGTGTACTGTGACAGGCGGTGCCCCAGTAGCCCAGTCATTAGGTGGAATCCATTCTCTAATACGAGTTTACAGTTTAGTTGTATACCAAATATGTTGGAATGTGGGATGCAAGCATTTCACCTATATTCATATTTTACTTGACCCCTAGACATTATAATAATATAAATGGATTTTCTATAGAAAATGTTTTGGTTATCGTAAGGTAAAAACTCGTCCCTATTTATCTGCGGCGTGGTCTTACGAGATACCTTTGATTTTCAAAGATTTTTATATAACCTTAAAATCCAGTTGGGAGCTGGTTTTCCAGGCTGACTGGGGTGTTATTTTATTATAATGCTCGGGTCAGACTGAGCATATTAGAGATTGATTTGGAAGCTTTGGAGCTTCAGAAGACGACTTGGAGGCCCAGAGACGTATTCACGTAGATGGTTATTTTCCACTGTATTCATTGTGGTGTTTATCAGTAATTGTAAAGACAGGCTGTTATAACCGTCCGAGCTGAAATAGGTTAGTATACTCTGATTGATGTTTGTATATACATATATTACAGTTTGATTTTTGTGTAAAGGTTTGTTGTATATTATAGATTATTCATTCCGCTGTGAGATTCTGTATTGCTTAGTTTTCTTCTTATCTTCTTCCTTCTTTCTTTTTCCCTAACAATCGGGTTTTTCGGCATTCGATTGCTCGGCATGCGATAAAGTGGATGTATTAGTGTCGATTTTCGATTGTTGTATATCCCAACTTGGATTTAGGTATGCTCGTATCTGTAAGGGCACCAAGAAAACAATGGATAAATAAATAAATATGTATATATAGTCATGTAACAGTTTCTAATGAGATAATGATAATAGCATACGAGTTTTCCATGTTGGGATATACGGTTGTTTGTTGTCAATGTTTTTATATAGTGAGTCCATAGGAATAATTTTTGCAATGTTTCATCCAGGACAAAGACCTCGGATATCGATTCATCTACAATCCTTTTCCAAAGTTGCAGGATGTGGTAATTAATTTTATTTTCAGTGTATCTAGCTTCTGTTTCGGTATTTGTTCAACTTGATGTTTGATTTGAGCATGACTGGATATTTTTAGGACATTATAGGTAAAAGCGATACCGAGATATTTAGTGGAGCTGGAGTAAAATAATCGCAAGAGTTTAAAAGGGAGGTAATGGAAAAAGGGAAACCTGCTATAAGGGAGATTACTTTTGAAACTGAATTATTTGGGTTAAAGACATTTTTGATATATGTAGAAACTGTATTTAATAAAGCTGGAGATACAATCAATGTCAATTATATGGGAATGGATGTAACGGATTAGGTAATTATTTCAAGCTTTTTATACTGTTTGTTAGTTCAATTGTCATGGCAAGTAATAATAAACTTCTAATTTGGAGTGCAAACAATAGTGAATCCTTTTGAGGAACAAAAACTCATATTTTACTTGATTTATATAGAAGAAGTTACTGAATTTGATATAGTATCAGTGTTGTTGCAAGTAAAGTGCTTTGTGTTCTCTAGTTTGAGTAGTAAAACTAACAAAAAATATGATTCCATTAAAGGTGATAAAAAGGGAGAAGATGGCCAAGCATTGAGAAGACATTGCTGTACAGAAAGCCAAAGAGACAGAGTTAAATAAGACTATCCACATAACCAGTTTGTTCCAGAGACAATGACTGGTCCATTCAGTTTAAGATCATATATGTAATATGCATATTATAAGCTATTTTATGCATTGCAGAGGAGATAATGAGATCAAAGCAAATGCTGGCAACCATGTTTCATGAGATACAGTCTCCTCTAACTGGAGTTGTTGGTATGGCTGAAATTCTTACAAATACAAAATTGGACAAAGAACAAAGACAATTGCATGATGTAATGATTTCTTCCAGAGATCTAGTTCTTCAGCTTTTTAATGATATACTCGATCTTTCCAAAGTTGAATATGGTATATTTTCTTTCTTCTATGCCTTGTAGTGATGAAAAATGCATAATAGAATATTTGTATTATATATAGCATACAAATTGTACAATTCCATTTATGGAAAATACAAACCGTAGCATACAACTCTATTTAATAATTTTACTTAATTATAAGTAAATTTAACGATGGTTGCTTGAGGTAATATTACATTTATCCTACATCATGGTAATCAATTTGTGAGGTGATTATTCCTATAGATTGAGCTGGAGGCAAAATAATCATTTGTAGACTCACACAAACACAACTTATAGTAATTTATAGATGTTAAGCTTTTATCATTTTGTAGTAGTTATGAAATTGGAATCAATAAAATTCAAGCCAAGAGAAGTAGTGAGAGATGTACTTCAAACAGCTGCTGCATCTTTGAAGAAAGAAGTTATATTGGAAGGACATGTAGCTGAAAATGTCCCAACTGAGGTTAGTTTCCTAACTCAAATTTAGTTTAGCTATGAGCAGTCTGCATTTGTCATGTTTACTTCATTTTATTCCTGTTTCAGTTTGTTTATTTATTTTATTCCTTAATCATTGTGGCATCATGTACAACTTGATCCAATATACTTTAAGCGATATCTATAGACTTTTTATATTTATTTTTTTGTATAAAAAGAAAAACAGTTTGTGTTAATAACTATTTGAAATTTGTTTGTAACTGTATTACTCACGTTATCTTGTAGGTAGTTGGAGATGTATTCAGGATTCGACAAATTCTAACCAACTTAATTAGGTAATTTATATATTTAGTTGAAAACTCTTATTTGAATATTTTAATTTACTACGATCCACATTCGTTGTAAAATTTGTATCACAGTTCCTCACCAATACAAAAGTAGTAATGTTCCTTGAATTTTAAGATTTTAACTTCGTTCTTTTTAGACATAGTCAATTAATCTATTTTGTAGCTATTAGCTAAACTTACTAATTCTAAGGAGTGAGTTATCACTAGTATACTGTTATTGAAAACATTTTATTGAGTGGATATTGAAAGTCTGAAACAATGAAAAGAAGAGTAGACTAAAAACAATTCAACCAGAATTTACTAATAGTGCAAGCTTGCATATGGTGAAAGCTTGCTGGAGAGCAAGCTTGCAATAGAGCAAGCTTGCAACCTTGCTGGAGCAAGCTTGCAGCAGGCAAGCTTGCTTCAGCAAGCCTACACAAGGCAAGCTTTTTTTTCTTCTTTTTTTTGAACTTTATAATATGAAAAGCCTTTATTTTTAACAGGTATGAACATGTTAGTAAATTTGAGGTTTGAATAGCCTCATCCATATTTGTATCATTAGTAAATGTTATATATTTTATTAAAGTGAACATACGCACGTATGTGCTTCTTTTTGACAGGTGTTGTATAATGCTTTTGAGGTTGCTACATGATGTCACACTCTTTCTCCTTCAAATCGTCATGCTTGCATTAATGTATTATGTATCGACGTTCATATGTCTTTGTTTTTAGTATGTATAGTTTTGGTTAGCTACAGTTTTATGTATTATTACTTTTGGTCATAAATATTTATATGCTTAATACTCTGTCTATGAAATATTACGGATATATAAATTTTTGTGTTTGGCTTATGACTTCATTTTATTACGTACATTACAATGTGATAAGTGTGGTTTTTTGAATTATTATAATATATTAGTTGAAATAAGTTTACTAGAGTTGAAAATTGTAAGCTTGAATGAATATGGCAATAAAAATTCCGCGAAAAGAAATTTTGTTACGGCTTTCATATATTATAGCATTATGCTAGTGCTATACAAAAAATTCTGCAAGGATTAAACAGTTTTCATAGCAAAAAACAATGCTAGAATAGATAGTAATGAATTCTCTATAGCGTTTCAATACGTAATAAAAAATTGACATAATATTTCCACGGCGTTTTTAGACGAATATAAGTTATGTCAACATATTACAACAATTAAATGATGTCATAATTGTTATTATCATAAAACACAACTCTGTGTAAAAGTTTTATAGCAAGCTTCAAAACGCTATAGAAAAGTACTTGTACCGATACATCTAGTCTAAGATGGCAACAAAAACGCTGTTAATAGTCCGTTCTCCATAGCAATTTTGAAACGCTATTGTATCTATCAGACTATTACAACTTGTTGATTTATGGCGTTTATAGAAACGCTATAGAAGGCTTTATTATCGGTTTTTAAACACTGTAAAAAGGTCTGTTTGTTAGAGTGGATGAAATTTGGCCATGAAACTTGCAACATTGTCTTTGTGGCGATTTTTTGAGCAACTTTCATATATAAAGTTTTGCGATCGGAGTTTAGCGAAGAAGTTATTGGCATTTGAAGTTTTCAGATCGAAAATAATTAAAAAGGAAATAAATAATATTAACTACGTGGACCCCACTGGTCGATCCCCTCCTTAGGCCAGTCAACCGCCTATAGTAGAGCTGTCAACCGGTTGAAGTGGTGGCTCCTAGGTTTGAACCTCAGCTTAACGATCCAGATTTAATTAATATTAATCTAATAGATAGAATTGATTCAAGCACTTATAAATACAGGTCTAGCTCTCCACTTTTCTTATTTTTTCTGATCAGAGCAACGAAGCTCTGCCATTTTCTCTTCTCCGCCATTTCTAAAAATTATAAAAATACTATTATATATATATATTAGAGAAAGGAAGAAAATAAAATAATAGAAGAGTAGGAGTGAATCAATTCTATGAAAAAGTTAAATCTTATATAAATCTAAATTTACACTTAACTCAAATCTCCTCTTAGATCTGTGATTCTAATGGGTATGTATATATCTTGTTATACTTTTGGATTGGAAAGGAAAAAGGAGTCAATTGAAGGGATGAATTCAGATTTCGGAGATTTGGAAAGCTAGAAAGGTGAGTGGAAAATTATATGATTTATATATAACACTGAAATTTATATAGTTGAATTTTACTTAATTATTATGCCTATGCAAGATCTGCTGAGATGTAGGCTTAAAATGAATATTCATGAAATCTTGTCTACATATTCTATAAGTTAAGTAATTAGAATGGAATGGTATATACACCCTAATATAAGAATTTGGAAATCAGTCCCTAAATTTTTTAAAGTAGGATGTTAACATGATTGTAAAATTTATTCCAGATATATGATAATTGGGTTGTAATTATTTAGTATTTATTTGGATTGCCCTAATTTGATTTGGGATGTAAATTTCTGGTTTCAATTTATTGGGAGCTTTAAAGGTACAATTTAGTTGTATTTATTTCCGTGTAAACTTCCTTAAAATACCTAATCCACAACTATGTATAAAAGTGCATCGTTTGAAATAATAAGGAATATATCAAAATGAAAGAGATGCCTAAGGTACGGATGTTCTTCCCTATAATTTGCACCGTCAACTTCAATAAAAGAAAAGATATAATTTCTTGTAATTTCAAACGGAGCAAAAATCTCCCTTTTAGGTACTTTATGAAAAGTTATAACCGTGATCCTTTTTGTGAAGGACAGCTCTAATATATTAAAATGTAGAAATGAATGTTCTTTATAGAATGTACATATAAGTGTATAATATGGAATTCCTACGTGTAAGAATTAATGAGTTAAAAATAGAAATTGATACACACACATACATATAATATGCTAGTATTTGATTTTTATTTGATGATAATAAACATAAATATATATATTAGTTTAAATGTATTTGTTGTTATACTATTTTATTTTTCACATAATTAAATAAATATTTATTGAATAAAACAAATAACTCATAATTTATATTCAAACAAATAGTTTATTCAAACAAATATTTTATTACAAATTCGAATAGTACAAATTTGAGCTCTCACTACATTTACACATTTTCAATTACAATAAAATTTCAATTACAACACAATTTTCAATTTACATATTACACTTCACTACATATTCACTCAACACTCGTATTTGATCTTCAACTCTGTTTCAGCCTGTATCCAACATCTAAACTATCTGCAAAATAAACACTAACGCAATAAAATTGAAAAAGAAATTATTTTGCAGTATACAATAAAATGTGTGCTTTTGAAAATATTATTTGCTTCGGTTATTTGGGTTGTTCATTATCATTTCTTTTAATTCATCTTACAAGAACAACTTGTGACATGCACAGTGTATCACTGTACATGCCACAAGGTCATGCATGCCGATATACGCTTACTAGTTAAAATTGCAAGGACAGGTGAGCACAAGGTAAAACCCAAACCGAGGTTGGATTCAACACAGGTGCAACCCAAAATACAAAACTAAATTCAGTTCAGAAAGCAACAAATTTTCAGGCATGGTCAGGTGCAAATGAAAACAACATGTGCACACATGAATGCTCAAAACAATAAGCATTCAGTTTCAACATGCACGGATAACCAGAACATTGGTACAACATGACAAAGTGGTGAACCAGACCAGACCAGATCAGAGCACATGGAACCAGAACATCACACAAAGGCAACAAGACTACATCACTCAAGTGGAACCACAGACCAGACTCAATAAGCCAGTGCAACAAGAACACACTAGCAATGTACAAAGCCATAGCATTCAAGCTCAATTGAAAAAGACTTCAATAGTTTCAGACCAAAATAACAATGGTTCCTAGAATCAAATCAACATGTAATGCCTAAGCATTGGTGAACACAATGGCTGCAACACAAAACCAGACCAGACCCCAAGTACAAAGCAAAGACTTCAAATTGAAACAGTTCAAATATTTTGTTAGAAGCAGGAATCACAGCAATGGAGAACCAACCAAACTTAGAATGAATACAAGGATATGCAACCAGTCAACATACATGAAGACTTCATACTTGAACCAAACTGCAAATGTACATATGACTCGAACAAAATCAAAATGAAGTGCAACCAGTACAAAAAAACAATGCTCACAACAACACACACATGAATACATGTGGATGGAAACAATGACAGTGATCAAGAGCAGATACATGTTGAATGAAGTAACACAGCATACATACATACATGCATGTTCACACATATATACATGTATATATATAGTGGTAAAACAAGCAACAGAAAAGACTCCAAATATACACTATCAGTTGTGACAACAAGAGATGCAACATAGACCAGTTCAAATACAAGTTCAGCCTTAGTCAACTTGTCCATGATAACAAAGCAACAGACCTTACATATATATTTCAGAGAATACAAAGGCACCAAATCTATCAACCCAGACCAAATCAGAATACAGCAAATATGCGAAGCCAACCAAGTGCATAGGCACACAAATCACACACATATATACATACATGTATGTATGTATATACATGGAGAAATTGAAGCCCACCATACCAGCAAGCACTCGGGTTGATAGAAAATTGTTTAAAGTTAACAAGTCAAAGTAGTTTGAACAAAGCAGTGTTCACATTTTAAAAAGAATTTGTCAATCAAAACTGTGTTGAAGTGTTTTCTTTTTTTGTCAAGTCAATATTATCAAAAATTCAAATGCCAAAGTCGTAGGAGCAAAGAACAGAGAAAATTCGAATTCATCAGAGCTATATGCAGTAACACGAACAAGTCAAAATCATCACAGACATTCCAGCAAAAATTAAATGGCCAAGCAAATCAATTGAAGAATTCAAAACAATATATACGAAAATTTAGGGATTTATCCCTATAAATTAAACCCATTACATCATCGGTAAAAACAAGATTCGAGTTCAAGAAAAATCATAGAGCAAGCACCAATCCAAAACTCGAATCGAGTTCGAGCATAATCAAAAATTCGAAAAGTGGAAAGCACATACCAATTCAAAGCACCGGTATTTGAGCTCGACATTTGGAGTAGCCGCAAGTTGATAAGCAAAGAGATCGATTTGTTAGTCCATGAGATGATGGTTTTGATGACAACAACCTTAGAATAGATTATAAAATATAAATACTAACATTACAAGTTTAGATATATATGTATTTGCAGGATCTAACCATGCATGTATCAAGAATGAAGACTGTAAAGTATAGAGATTCAAGATACAGAGATAGAAGACTCATGAGTATCAAGATTATCAAGAGTTCAAGAGTTCAAGGTTAAGTCTGTTTTATTAGAAATATTTGTTAAAACTTGTAGAAAAGCACTGGCATCTTAATATCCAATTTATTCGTGGAATGGAATCCACTTCGAGCCCGTTAAAGTGATGGAACCCTAAGTAGGATGGAACCTACGAAAATCTAGTGGGACATTGTTTTGTATCCACTAATTTTAATTCAAATGATTTTACAAAATATTATCTTGTTTTCAAAATGATTTCAAAACTTTCCTTTTAAAAGATTCAAAACTCTCTATCTTGATTTTAAATAATTTTAGCCTCAAAACATCTTTAATTTCAAAGTCAAAATACTCCTGATTTTAAATGTCTTTTCAAATAATATATTTAACTTTTAATATTTATACTTAGATTTAAATATAAAATTATAGTTAAATTATGTATATATTGTTCTTTATATTTACTTATGAATCTCAACTATATTCAAGTATATTTATAAAGTTTTAAATAGTTTTTATATAAGATAAATATTGTTTTTATAGAAATTCAAAATATCATTTTTGGCTGAGGGATGTCGACATGCCCCTAGGTAGTATGTCGAAATAGTGACAGTTGAAGTTCAAATTGAAATTTCAAAAGAAATGTCTATTCGCCATAACTCTTCATGAATGGTCATGGCTGTTGGTTTTCTATAAATAGGGGTCAGTTTCAACGAATTTTTAATCACTTTTTTTTGGTTTTCACTCCTCTTCTTCTTCCACATTTCTTATTACAAAATCATACCATTACTCTGCCGAAATCAACATCGAATCATACTCGATTACTTCTAGTTTGATTCTACATCACTATCTATACAAGGTTCTCAGTGCTATTCAGATTTATAGACTTCTTTGTAATATATAAGCGAGAAAAGGTGTGATTGTGGCCTTGGAAATCAATCAAGCAAGAAAAGGTGTGATTGTAGCCTTGGAAATAAATTGGGTGAACTTGTTGCCCCGGAAATCAAGTATCTCTACCCAGAGGATTGTTATTCTGGAGGGTGTACCTCGTAGCCTTGAAATCGAGGGTTGTAATTGTTGAATTGTTGTTGAAAGGAAATCCGTACTTGTGTTGCGGGACTGGATGTAGGGTAACTCCGAACCAGTATAAAATCTGGTGTGTTCTTTCCTTTACTGCTTTTACTTTATATTTTCATTTGTGTTTGATTCTGTGTTCATATCTGTGTCTGATTAGTGTATACATTGTTAACAAAGTAAGATAAACTCAAAAAGATTAACAAATTTCTTAAAACACTATTCACCCCCCTCTAGTGTTAATTCTAGCCTTAAGATCCTTAATCTGCATTTCTCACATTTGGTATCAGAGCTTTGTTTTCAAAAGTTTCATAATTTGAATTTTGAAAAAGTTTTTAAATGGCTATTTTTGAAAAATCATCATTGTTCCATGAGTCTACATCTGAATATTATTCAAATTCTAGTTATCTACCCAAATTTTATAATGTGCAGGAAAGATGCTTTATGAGTATTGAGGAATCAATCCACAATGGACAATCTGTGCAGATCAAAAGGAATAATTGGATACTTGATAGTGGTTGCTCTAGGCACATGACTGGTAATCCGGATATGCTGAATAATATTATATACAAAGATGGAGGACTGGTTAACTTTGGAGACAACTCGAAAGGATACGTGATTGGCATCGGCAATGTCGGTAACTCGGAAACTCCTATTATTACTAATGTTTTGCTAGTTAAGAATCTGAAACACAATCTGCTAAGTATAAGTCAACTATGCGATAAAGGGTATAAAATTAAATTTGAAAAAGATAAATGTCATATTGAAGATAATAACTCAACCATAATATTTGAGGGAACTAGGAAAAAGAATATTTATATTCTTAGTATGAAAGTTTCAAATGATAACCTATGTCTTTTGGCAAATACAAGTGACCATTGGATTTGGCATAAGAGATTTGGACATTTGAATTTCAAACTCTTATCTAGACTGTCAAAACATGATCTAGTCCCTAAAATGAATTTTAAAGTAGATAGTTTACGTGATGCATGTCAATTAGGAAAACTTAGAAAAAGTTCCTTTAAATTAAAAGATATGATTTCAACTTCAAAACCCCTTGAGTTACTTCATCTTGATTTATTTGGTCCATCTCAAATTCTGTCAATAAATCATAGTAAATATGTTTTTGTAATTGTAGATGATTATTCTAGATTTACATGGACAATATTTTTGAAACATAAAAGTGACACTTTTGAATGTTTTAAAAACTTTACAAAAAGGATTCAAAATCAATTATCTTTAAAAATTATAACTATTTGTAGTGATTACGGTGGTGAATTTGAAAATGAAAAGTTTGAGGAATTCTGCAATAAGAATGGAATAACTCACAATTTCTCATTTCCAAGAACTCCACAACAAAACGGAGTAGTTGAACGTAAAAATAGAACGATTCAAGAGTGTGCGAGAACTATGCTTTCAGATAGTAATTTACCAAAACACTTTTGGGCAAAAGCTGTTGCTACCGCCTGTTATATTTTGAATAGAATTTTAATTAGACCTTTAACTGATAAGACACCTTATGAACTTCTTCATGGAAAGAAACCTAAGGTATCATACTTCAGAATTTTTGGAAGTAAATGTTTTATTTTAAATACAAAAGATAATTTGGATAAATTTGATCTTAAATCCGACAAAGGAATCTTTATCAGATATTCTAATAGAAGTAAAGCTTATAGAGTTTTTAATTTGAGATCTAATACCATCGAAGAAACAATGCATGTTTTGTTTGATGAAAATTTAAAAGATTTTGAAATTACAAATGATGAAGAGGATTTAATTACTCAAAACCAAGAGTCAACTGAAACTAATAATGAATTAGATCATCCTAATAAAAGGATTAGACTTTTAAAAGATCACCCTATAGAATATATACTTGGAGATATGCAATCTGTTGTTAAAACTAGAAATCAACTAAGTCAAATGAGTAATGTAGCTTTTATATCATCTATTGAACCCAAAAATCCTAAAGAAGCATCAACTGATGATTCATGGATTTTGGCTATGCAAGAAGAATTAAATCAATTCACTAGAAATGAAGTTTGGGAACTTGTTCCTAGACCTGAAGATAAAACTATAATTGGAACTAAATGGGTCTATAAAAATAAAATGAATGAACAAGGTGAGGTCGTTAGAAATAAAGCACGATTAGTCGCCCAAGGTTATTGTCAAGAAGAAGGTATAGATTGTGATGAAACCTTTGATCCTGTAGCAAGATTAGAAGCCATTAGGATTCTACTTGCTTTCGCAAATCATAATAATTTCAAATTATTTCAAATGAATGTTAAAAGTGCATTTTTAAATGGATTTGTAAAAGAAGAAGTATATGTTGAACAACCACCACTTTTTGAAGATGAAAATTTACCAAACCATGTGTACAAACTTAAGAAAGCTTTATATGGTCTAAAACAAGCTCCTAGAGCCTGGTATGATAGACTAAGATCTTATTTATTACAATCAAATTTTGAAATTGGTAAAATAGATAATACTCTTTTTATTAAAAGAAATAAAAATAATATTCAACTAGTTCAAGTATACGTAGATGATATTATTTTTTGTTCAACTAACTTCGAAATGAATAAAGAATTTTTTGAAATAATGACAAAAGAGTTTGAGATGAGTCATATGGGTGAATTAAACTTCTTTCTAGGATTGCAAATAAAACAGTTAGATAACGGTATTTTTATTAGTCAGGAAAAATATGCTAAAGATCTAGTTAGTAAATTTGGTTTGACTAATGCGAGTGGAAAACCCACTCCCATGGCAACCAATGAGTACCTTAGTAAAGAAGATCTCTCGAAAGATGTAGATCAAAAGTTATATAGAGGAATGATTGGATCACTACTTTATATCACTGCTAGTAGACCTGATATCATGCATAGTGTTTGTCTCTGTGCAAGATACAATCTCATCCTAAAGAAACTCACTTAAAAGCTGTAAAACGTATCATAAGATATATTAAACACACCTCTGATTATGGCTTATTTTATCCTAAAGACGATTCATTTGATTTAATATCATATTGTGATGCTGACTATGCTGGATGTAAATCAGACCGAAAAAGTACAAGTGGAACTTGTCACTTTTTGGGACATTCTCTGGTTTCCTGGTTTAGTAAAAAGCAAAATACAGTTTCTTTATCAACAACTGAAGCAGAGTATATTTCTGCTGCTTTGGCTTGTTCTCAAGTAATATATATGCAACAAACCTTAAGAGATTTTGGATTAAATATCTCAAAATCGCCAATTTATTGTGATAATACTAGTGCAATAAATTTATCTAAAAATCCTACACATCATGCTCGAACTAAACATATTGATATCAGACACCATTTTCTCAGAGATAATATAAGTAGAGAAGTAATTACTCTCGATTATATCAATTCGGAAAATCAAATTGCTGATATTTTAACGAAACCCTTAAATGAATCTACATTTACTAAATTAAGAAGAGAATTAGGTATTTGTTCTATAACTGAAATATAAAATATAAATAACAAGTATAATTAAAAATAATTCAAAATAAATTAAAAAGGGAAAAATTCAAGGACCATGTCGACATCCCCACTAGACCCATGTCGACATATAATGATTTTATTCTTTTAAAATTTTCCCACCAAAATTCAAAAATGTAGTTATATATTCTTCTCTATTTCGAATTCTTATTCATTCTCTCTGGTTTCTCTTCATTTTCTATTCTGAAATATATAAAATAATGGCATCCTCCTCTAAATCAAACATAAAACCAACTTTCTTATTCCCCTCTCCTACTTCTGGTCCATTCCAATGCTCTACTCTTGCACGTGTTACTAAATTGGAGGAGTCTATGAAGGATACTCTTCAGATGTTGACTGAAATTCAAGTGACTCAACTTCATATGGTGAAAGAGCAAGAAAGGCAAGGCAAGATTCTTAGGAATTTACAAAAATTCCTAATGGATAACCAGGCCAACCCTATCTTGATCGATGAAGACTCTTCACTCAATCAAGAACATGAGGTCAACGAAGAAGAAGAAGAACCAATGGAAGAAGCACACGAGGAGGATAATGACCAAGTAGTATGCGTTGGAGAAGTGTGTTTCGACAAAAATGGGATTCTTGAGTCTTGACGAACAACGTGGAAATTTATGTTTCCACTATCCAAACTGTTCAATTCATAAATCCCCTATGATTAGAAACACACATTAGTTTCTTCTCTTTCTTTCCATTGTTATTTATGTTTTTATGTTTTTCGAACGCAAATGTAAATAAAACCATACTCGTAATAAATAAAGTCGTGTTCTTATATGTGTTAGTATTATTGTGAATTCTTTGTTAGGATAGTTAATAGTTTAGGATTATATTTCTGTATTAGATTTAAGTGTTAATTATTTATGATAACACTATCATTATAATAACACGTCATAGAGTGATAAGTTTTAGGAGAAGTTATATAGTTTGGAGTTATCTAGTTTAGAGTAAATTTTTGTTGATGCCAAAGGGAGAGAAATATAAAATAGGGGAGTTAGGCATAGATTAAGGGGGAGTTGTTAGTTTTAGGGGGAGTTATTAAGATAGAAGGAATATTTTATAAACAAAGGTTGTCATCATCAAAAAAGGGGAGATTGTTAGTCCATGAGATGATGGTTTTGATGACAACAACCTTAGAATAGATTATAAAATATAAATACTAACATTACAAGTTTAGATATATATGTATTTGCAGGATCTAACCATGCAGGTATCAAGAATGAAGACTGTATAGTATAGAGATTCAAGATACAGAGATAGAAGACTCATGAGTATCAAGATTATCAAGAGTTCAAGAGTTCAAGGTTAAGTTTGTTTTATTAGGAATATTTGTTAAAACTCGTTGAAAAGCACTGGCATCTTAATATCCAATTTATTCATGGAATGGAATCCACTTCGAGCCCGTTAAAGGGATGGAACCCTAAGTAGGATGGAACCTACGAAAATCTAGTAGGACATTGTTTTGTATCCACTAATTTTAATTCAAATGATTTTACAAAATATTATCTTGTTTTCAAAATGATTTCAAAACTTTCCTTTTAAAAGATTCAAAACTCTCTATCCTGATTTTAAATAATTTTAGCCTCAAAACATCTTTAATTTCAAAGTCAAAATACTAGTGATTTTAAATGTCTTTTCAAAAAATATATTTAACTTTTAATATTTATACTTAGATTTAAATATAAAATTATAGTTAAATTATGTATATATTGTTCTTTGTATTTACTTATGAATCTCAACTATATTCAAGTATATTTATAAAGTTTTAAATAATTTTTATATAAGATAAATATTGTTTTTATAGAAATTCAAAATATCATTTTTGGCTGAGGGATGTCGACTGCCCCTAGGTAAAATGTCGACATAGTGACAATTGAAGTTCAAATTCAAATTTCAAAAGAAGTGTCTATTCGCCATAACTCTTCATGAATGGTCATGGCTGTTGGTTTTCTATAAATAGGGGTCAGTTTCAACGAATTTTTAATCACTTTTTTCTGGTTTTCACTCCTCTTCTTCTTCCACATTTCTTATTACAAAATCATACCATTACTCTGCCGAAATCAACATCGAATCATACTCGATTACTTCTAGTTTGATTCTACATCACTATCTATACAAGGTTCTCAGTGCTATTCGGATTTATAGACTTCTTTGTAATATATAAGCGAGAAAATGTGTGATTGTAGCCTTGGAAATCAATCAAGCGAGAAAAGGTGTGATTGTAGCCTTGGAAATCAATTGGGTGAACTTGTTGCCCCGGAAATCAAGTATCTCTACCCAGAGGATTGTTATTCTGGAGGGTGTACCTCATAGCCTTGAAATCGAGGGTTTTAATTGTTGAATTGTTGTCGAAAGGAAATCCGTACTTGTGTTGCGGGACTGGATGTAGGGTAACTCCGAACCAGTATAAAATCTGGTGTGTTCTTTCCTTTACTGCTTTTACTTTATATTTTCATTTGTGTTTGATTCTGTGTTCATATCTGTGTCTAATTAGTGTATACATTGTTAACAAAGTAAGATAAACTCAAAAAGATTAACAAATTTCTTAAAACACTATTCACCCCCCTCTAGTGTTAATTCTAGCCTTAAGATCCTTAATCCGCATTTCTCATACGATTGACAAAGCAATTCAACTCAGATTCTTAAATCCAATCGATCGGATTCACGCGACAGCCTCAATTCGAAACAAAACCCTAAATTTCGAAGAGTAACAAAGAAAGCGGCCGAAGGCATTAACATAAGTAAAGGGGGAAGACATTCTCTACTTTAATTATTTATGACGGTTTAATTACATTGGGCTTTAATTTTTAACTATAGGGTTTTGATATTTAGTTTGTTTTATTTGTAATTTTCTCTTTTAAAATTGTGTCAGACTCTAGTTTAACTAGGTTACGAACTACTATTTTGTAGTTCGAGAATTCGCAACTCAGTGGCTGAGTTGTGGCTCGGTTTTGAGCTTAGAGTTAGGTTAATCGAGTTAGTGGGTGTTGCGAGTTTACGTGATTTTGTAAGCGTCTGATTACCTAATTTCTAGTAGAAACCTTGGGGGCAGCACATAGGCAGGTTATTGCCGAAGCTAGGTAAATCTGTGTGTGATCTCTATTGCATTACTTTCTGTTTTTATTTTTATTTCCGCATTAATTTTTAGTACACCCTATTCACCCTCCTCTAGGGTGAAAATAATCCTATAAGTGGTATCAGAGCTAGGAACAAAAACCATTTTTTGTTTTAAAAATTTGAATTTTAAATGGCTTCTTTTGATAATGCTTTTGCTAAGGGTCAGTTCATAGTTAGACCACCCATGTTCAATGGTGAATATGGTTATTGGAAAAATAGAATGAAAATTTTTCTGAAAACCATAGATGCATGGAATATTGTTGAGATAGGATATAGCACACCAACAATAATGGTAGATAATCAAAAAGTTGAAAAACCTATGAATCAATGGATAGATCTTGAAAATAAACTGCAAAATACTAATGCTAAAGCTATGAATTCTATTATTTGTTCATTAAATCAAATTGAATTTAATCGTGTCTCACATTGTCTAACTGCACAAGAAATTTGGCACATGCTTGAAGTGACTTATGAAGGAACCTCCCAGGTTAAAGAATCTCGCCTTGCCATGCTTAGTAGCGAGCATGAGAACTTCACAATGGCAAAGGATGAAAGTGTCAAAGAAATGTATGGATGATTTTCTAATCTTATATACAAATCAAAATCTCTAGGAAGACCATACAAAGAACTGGAAATAGTCCGAAAAATCCTCAGAATTCTTCCATGAAATTTTAAAGCAAAAGTGATTGCCATTCAAGAATCAAAGGATCTAAAACAAATTAAAGTTGAAGAACTCATTGAGAATCTCACCACTTATGAGCTAGAAATCAAATTTAAGGAAGAATGTGAAGGAGGTGATACACGAAAGAAATCAATAGCTCTCAAAGGAACAACTGAAAGTGAAGATAATGATGATGATGATGGAGCAGCAGAACTAGCACTGATAATATAGAGATTCAAAAGGTGGAACCGCAAGTATGGAAATCCAGCTCTAAATCAATAATTGAAGAACAGAATTGTCAAAGTTCTAGACAACTCAGAAGAGCAGGAGATCATTTGTCACAAGTGCAATAAACCTGGTCATATCAAGTCAAATTGTCTTCAAAATCAATTCAGCAAAGGAAAGAAACCAAAAAGGAGAAATTTTGCAGCTACTTGGGATGAAAGTGATGAAGTTGATAAAAGCACCAGCAGTGAGAGTGAAAAAGCAAATATGTGTCTTCAAGGAGAAACAAGTGAAAGCGATAATGACGAGCCAAGCGAGGTATCAAAACTTACTCACTCTCAATTACTTATATACTTTCATGAAGTAAATGGATGTTTTGAGAGACTTAGGGAGAAGTATGCTAAACTTGAATCACAAAAGGACAGTTTGATAGAACTAAATATGCAACTTGATCAATTGGTTCAAAACTATAGGAATAAGTGCCCTAAGTGTGATAATTGTCCATCGTTCGAAGAAGAAATAAAAAAAATCAGAAAATAAAATTAAATCGCTTGAAATTGAAATTCTGATTTTGAAAGTAAGTGAAAATACTAGGAGAGAAAGTTCTATTAAAAAGTGCACTCTGTTATTGAATGAAAATGAATCTCTCAAGTCACAAGTCCAACAATTGTCTACAACTTTAGGAAAATTCACCAAAGGAGAAAGATCACTAAATATGTTATTAGGAAAACAAGTTGTTAATAATGTTAAACAAGGACTTGGGTATACTCAATCTGAAAGAGTTGGAATTGAAACTAATCATGTTAATTCCAAGTGCACGGTTTGTGGAAAAATTGGACACAATCACAACAATTGCTGGTATAGTCCCAAACACGTGAAAACCATACAAACTTGGGTTCCTAAAGGCATGAATGTAAAATCCCTTAAAGTCAAACAAATCTAGGTGCCAAAAGGAACACACATAGAATGTCTTGGTTCTACATGTTTTTCAAAATTTTCTGTCACTAACAATCATGGACCTATAAAAACAAATAGATCACAAAAATCTTCCTCGTGTAGGTGTGTTGGCAAGAAGGAACAACAACAGTGGTACCTGGATTCTGGCTGTTCCAGGCACATGTCGGGCAACAAATCAAAGTACCTTAGCCTAGAAAAATACAAAGGTGGTAGAGTCACAATGGGCAACAATGACAAATTATCGGTAAAGGTAAAATAGGTAACGGTACATTTATCTTGAATGATAAATTATAGGTCAAAAATCTGCACCATAATCTGATTTCAATCAGCCGGCTATATGATAAAGAAATGAATGTTGTACTTGATTCTGATTTATGCAAAATTGTTGACCAATCATTTTTTCATACCAAGAACACTGTAAGTACCTCTGGAGTCCTTGAACTAGTTCATATGCATTTTTTGGACTAACGATATTACAAGTTTTAGGAGGTAAGAGATATTGTTTTGTAGTGGTATGATTACTCTAGATACACATGAGTATATTTCTATATCTTACTGCTTCTAGACCTGACATTATGTTCGCTGTTTGTTTATGTGCACGGTTTTAATCAAATCCAAAAGAATTTCATTTAAAAGCTATAAAAAGGATTATAAGGTATTTGTTGCACACTCCAAGGTTTGGTCTATGGTATCCAACTAATGATAACTTTTAGTTAAAAGGGTATTTAGATGCAGATTATGCTGGCAGTTTAGTTGATAGATAAAGTACTGGTGGAACGTGTTTTATGATGAGACATTCGTTTTGTCGCATCACACTTTCAAAGAAAATATTTGCATAAATTTTTATTTCAATTGGTAGACATTTTTACAAAACCCCTTCGAGAAAATAGTTTTTGTCAACTTCATTTCAGGTTAGGGATTTTAGAAATTTGATTTTATATTTTTGGATTTGATCTTAAATGACTACATTAACTAATCCGACTCCCTACTAATTATCGAAAAGATAAATAGTGACTGAAAAAGTAATGAGTATTAATATTAATCATATATTATGACTTGAGACAGTATATTTAGTAAATTTCTTTAAAAATTTAAACAAAATTTGTAATAACTTTGGTTGGTAAAAATTCCATGACCATCTCTATTTCTATCATATTTCTAATGACCATCACTCATCAAAATCCAATATAGTATGTCAAAATTTGGTATTTAAACAGGAAATTATTCATTTTTTTAATTAACTAGCAATAAAATTATCCAAAAGTACTCACTCTCCTTTAAAAGTCCCCACGGTTATGCATGGGTGAAGTACTTGGAATCTTTGATTATGTGCTTTCATGCTCATTTAAAAGTCCTCATGGTTATGCATGTATGAAACACATATCAAAATTGATTATTAAATAGGCGAGTTGATTCTAATCCCATTTAAAAGTCCTTACAGTTATGCAGTGATTAGAAGATGCTTGAAATTCATTTTTTAATAAAAATTGAGAATACTACTAATCTCATTTAAAAGTCCTAACTGTAATGCATGGTTAGTAAGTATTCAAATTCCTGTCATAAATATACCACAAATAGACACAACTATATGGTTGTCTACACCGACATCACCCCTATCACTCTAAAATGGAATATGTGCCTAACAGAGTATTTATGATTTTTGTTAATTTTTTGTTGAAATTTAATATTTATACTCGTTTAGATATTAATGTTGTATTGATGTCCATCACTTTATCTCTATTTTCTAACACTATTACTTTTTTGCTGATAACAAAAGCGGGAGAGAAGTTAAGATTTTGGCAAGCATATTCTCATATAGGCTCATTGCATTTTTTTATTTTTTCATATTTTTTCATGCATATGTGAAGGGGGAGTATTCAAATAGAGGGAGCTCATGTAATTCATCAAGACCAAATACATTTAATAGAGTCAAAATCTTAATATATGTTTGTTATCATCAAAGGGGGAGATTGTAGAATATGCTAGTATATGATTTTTGTTTGATGATAATAAACGTATATATATATATATATATTCATTTAAATGTATTTGTTGTTGTACTAATTTATTTTTCACATAATTAAATAAATATTTGTTGAATAAAATAAATAACTCAGAATTCATATTCAAACAAATATTTTATTCAAACAAATATTTTATTACAAATTTGAGCTTTCACTACATTTACACATTTTCAATTACATAATTTTCAATTTACATATTACACCTCACTACATGTTCACTCAACACTCATATTTGATCTTCAACTCTGTTTCAGCCTGTATCCAGCATCTGAACTATCTGCAAAATAAACACTGACGCGGTAAAATTGAAAAAGAAATTATTTTTCAGTGTGCAATAAAATGTGTGTTTTTGAAAATATTATTTGCCTCAATTATTTGGGTTGTTCATCATCATTTCTTTTAATTCATCTTACATGAACAACTTGTGACATGCACAGTGTATTACTGTACATGCCACAAGGTCGTGCACACCGATATATGCTTGCTCATTAAAATTGCAAGGACAGGTGAGCACAAGGTCAAACCTAATCCGAGGCTGAATTCAACACAGGTGCAATCCAAAATACAAAACTAAATTCAGTTCAGAAAGCATCAAAGTCTCAGGCATGGTCAGGTGCAAATGAAAACAACATGTACACACATGAATGCTCAAAACAACAAGCATTCAGTTTCAACATGCACAGATAACCAAAACATCAGTACAACATAACAAAGTGGTGAACCAGACCAGACTAGACTAGATCAGAGCACATGGAACCATACCATCACACCAAGGCAACAAGACTACATCACTCAAGTGGAACCACAGACCAAACTCAACAAGAACACACTAGCAAAGTACAAAGCCATAGCATTCAAGCTCAATTGAAAAATACTTCAATGGTTTCAGACCAAAATAACAATGCAGCCTAGACTCAAATCAACATGTAATGCATAAGCATTGGTGAACACAATGGCTGGAACACAAAACCAGACCAGACCCCAAGTACAAAGCAAAGACTTCAAACTGAAACAATTCAAATATTTTGTTAGAAGCAGGAATCACAGCAATGGAGAACCAACCAAACTTAGAATGAATACAAGAATATGCAACCAGTCAACATACATAAAGACTTCACACTTGAACCAGACTTCAAATGTACATATGACTCGAACAAAATCAAAATGAAGTGCAACCAGTACAAAACGATAATGCTCACAACAACACACACATGAATACATGAAGATGGAAACAGTGACAGTGATCAAGTGCAGATACACGTTGAATGAAGTAACACAACATACATACAAACATGCATGTTCACACATGTATACATGTATATATATAGTGGTAAAACAATCAACAGAAAAGACTCCAAATATACTCTAGCAGTTGTGACAACAAGAGATGCAACTTAGACTAGTTCAAATACAAGTTCAGCTTTAGTCAACTTGTCCATGATAACAAAGCAACAAACCTTACATATATATTTCAGAGAATACAAAGGCACCAAATCTATCAACCCAGACCAAATCACAATACATCAAATATGACGAAGCCAACCAAGTGCATAGGCACACAAATCACACACATATATACATACATGTATGTATGTATATACGTGGAGAAAACTGAAGTGCACCATACCAGCAAGCACTTGGGTTGACAGAAAATTGTTTAAAGTTAACAAGTCAAAGCAGTTTGAACAAAGCAGTGTTCACATTTCAAAAAGAATTTGTCAATTGAAACTATGTTGAAGTGTTTTCTTTTTTCGTCAAGTCAATATTATCAAAAATTCAAATGCCAAAGTCGTAGGAGAAAAGAACGATGAAAATTCGAATTCATCAAAGGTATATGCAGTAACACGAACAAGTCAAAATCATCACAGACATTCAAGGAAAAATCAAATGGCGAAGCAAATCAATTGAAGAATTCAAAACAATATATATGAACGAAAATTTAGGGATTTTATTCCTATAAATTAAACTCTTTACATCATCAGCAAAAACAAGATTCGAGTTCAAGCAAAACCAGAGAGCAAGCACCAATCCAGAACTCGAATCGAGTTCGAGCATAAGCAAAAATTCGAAAAGGGGAAAACACGTACCAATTCGAAGCACCGATATTCGAGCTCGACATTTGGAGCAGCCGCAAGTTGATAAGCAAAGAGATCGATTGACAAAGCAATTCAACTCAGATTCTTCAATTCAATCGATCAGATTTAAGAGGCTACCTCAATTCGAAATAAAACCCTAATTTTCGAAGAGTAACAAAGAAACCGGCCGAAGGCATTAACAAAAGAAAAGAAGGAAGACATTCTCTACTTTAATTATTTGGGCCGATTTAATTACATTGGGCTTCAATTTTTAATTATAGGGTTTTGATATTTAGTTTGTTTTATTTGTAATTTTCTCTTTTAAAATTATGTCAGACTCTAGTTTAACTAGGTTACGAACTACTATTTTGTAGTTCGAGAATTCGCAACTCAGTGGCTGAGTTATAGTAGGGTTTTGAGCTTAGAGTTTGGTTAATCAAGTTAGCGAGTGTCGCAAGTTTACATGTTTTTGTAAGCGTCTGATTACCTAATTTCTAGTAGAAACCTTGGGGGCAGCATGTAGGCAGGTTATTGCCGAAGCTGGGTAAATCTGTGTGTGATCTCTATTGCATTACTTTCCATTTTCATTTTTATTTTTATTTCCGCATTAATTTTTAGTACACCCTATTCACCCCCCCTCTAGGGTGAAAACGATCCTACAATAAATGTGCCTACCAATTAAAAATATAAATATACATATGATAACAAATGCAGTAAGTAAATATACGTTGGTACTTGTATTAGTTATAATTAGGAAGTCCAAATATTAATAGCTTAGTATATCATAGGATTAGGAGGTCGCAATGGAAAAGAGGAAGCAACTCCAAAAAATATGAACAATGATTGTAAATTTAGGGGGAAATAAATGTGCAGTTAAAAGGGAGTTGTAGAAATTAAATGGGGACATAAATGCATTTAATTAGATTGATTACAGAATTTAATATGACATTTATGGAAAAATGGAATAGGCATAATAAGTTGAATTAGGAATGAATAGATAAATGTCATTAGCGATTGTCTAATTTGAATCTTAATGACCATTTATTATGGACAATTGACATCTATAGGATGTAAGAAGAAAATGAAGAGTATAAGAAATAAGCCTATAAGATAGGAATATTTTCGCAGCGAATAAGCATAATAAGTCTAAATGGGAATTCTACTGTGAGGGTTGGTGGGCTATGTTAGTGTTGTTGGTAAACTGGTATTTAGAAGTAGGGCTAACATATAGGCTTGGACTACCAACGGTCCTAATCAATCGTTAGAAAAGACTTAGGCTATGCCCTGACGGATTTTGCTTCTTACTAGTGTAGAATCCGTATGGGATACGCAAAGACCTCAAAGCTTGATTAATTATTTGTTTGTCGGAGGTGGGCTAATTAAACCTTAGATAAGTCTTTGAGATGCGTTAGTAATATGGTTAATTAAACTATAAAACTGTAACTAGGGGTCATCTGCCTTTGTAGCTAAGGGCCGATTGACTAGCGTTTACGTTACGGAGGTCCCAGTGTGGGGTTGAGTTATTAAATGGCCGTTGGGTCCGCCTCCTTCTTGTTTAAGAAGTATTAAATGGTTGGGGTTTTCTTTTGGGAAGTACAACATTTATACACACACACATATATATAGTTATACCTTGACGAATGTTGAATATATCGTACGCGCATATGGAATTAAATGGGTAAGCCATGAATGGTAAACATAACACTTAGATAGAAATCAGTTGGCATAAACTAGTGTTATGGGTAAAGTATGTAATTTACTAGTCACCAAAACGTTGTTCTGACCCCCTCCTCATTACAACCCATGGGATGGATTTAGATGGACAAGCTACTGGTGAAAGACAGGAATGGTAGATAGAGAAGCCTTCTCATTCATGCTCGACACTGACAAGGCAACTAGATATCAAAGGAATGATATTGATTCCAAGGTAATAACCTTAGTCGATATATATGTTCTATTATATTTTTCAATTCTGCTGTGAGTTTATCTAGATAGTTCTCTGATATAATAATGTTTATTTCAAGTTACCAACACCAACGATCCGTACCCTAGTGGACTTGGGTTTCGATCAGTCAAAATTTGGTCCCATTAAGGTATGGGTTGTTACATATGGTATCAGAGCTTATGTTAGTCGGTCATAAGAATTAGGATACGCTTAGAGAACATATTTGTATTTTTACCTATAATTATATGCCAAACTCTACGAATTCTGACTATAGAAGTTATTGCGACCATATTCTGAAAATATGGATAAGGTAACTATGAGTTCGAACAATAAATAGAGTTAAACTGATGCGCCTACCATGATTACCCCATGAGGTGAAGGCTATACCGTAAAAAGTAGACCAAGAAGAGCATAAGCATGACATATAGAAGGATCCCAGAGGTTGGATGGTACTTGACTCCTTTGTTGGGCCTATGCAGCCTTATGATTGTGGATTTAGTTGGATTGCCCATTGATGATGTATATTTTATCCAAATAGATGGGAATTAAGAACCTATATTTTGCAAGCATCTTGAAGTAAGATGTGAAAAAGGGTTGAGCAAGTTCAAGCAAGAAGGTGTGCATTAATGATTACCACAAGAGGACAAATAGATTTTCTTAAATATATACTCTTAATAAGAAGAGGTCAAGAGTAAAGGAAAAAAAAAGAAAAGTCCAAAAGAAAGGAAAATTAAAGCCCATTTCTAAGTCTGACCCTATGTGAAATATTTTGAAAATTCGTTGGAATATTTTGAATGGTTTTTAAAAGGATTTATTTTAGTAAAAGGACCATGTCATTAAAAAGTTATTGTTTTGAAAAAGGAAGAAAATTTAGAAATTTTAAATCAATGAGCTATTTAGAGATTCCTATTGAAGTTTAAAATTGGTTGGGTCAAAAAATTTCGATTTAAAAGTTTTTGGTAAAGGGGTTTTTCATTTTAGAAATGAATGAAAAAGAGAGTGTATGTTTGGCTCGAATATTTTTCCTAATTTTGTTTATAAGCTCCTTTTAAAAATTCTTTCTAAGCGAGGATAAATTGAAATGGCACTTGATTGAAATGAGGTAAAGAGAGTAGAAGGGTAAGAATACCCGATAATGAAGATAGGAAGAATATTCACGAATAAGGAAAATACAGAGAAAAATAACTGAAATAGATTTATACATATCTCTTTTCATGTTAATGAAAAAAACTCAATGACTAAAGCAGCATGTTAATGCACTTCGATGAGTCAATGGGAAAAAAAATAAAAGAGGAAAAGAGCTATGTAAGGAGAAGCCACTTGAAGGCAATTTAGGTAGGAGAAATTTTAATAGTAGCAATATTAAGAAATTTAAATAGAAACGACGTTAAGAATTTATATTAAAATAAATTTAGTAATCTAGTTAGGAACAACGTAGGAAATTAGAGGCAAAGCGTAGGAAGAATGGATAATTTTCATAAATATGTGCAATAATTTGGTATATCTTTTATAAGTCTCCTTCATAGGCTACTAGAATCTCTGCTAAGGTTGAAAGAGGAAATAACATGAGTAGTAGGAAAATAATAGAATACAAGTTATCCTTATCTACACCGGTTTTCATTGTTTAAACTTGTAGAAGATGTTTTTTTAAATGGTTTGGTACGACGATTGAGTTTTTGAATGTAAATAAACGTTTTGAGTTAAAAATCCTACTTTTAAAGAAGTAAATCTCTATTGTAGAAAGTCTTTGAAAAGGGAAAGTTGATTATAATGAGAAATTTTCCATGGCTCTTTTTGAAAACTAAATAATTTTTGAATTTAATAAAAACGTTTCTAAGTTTATATTCTCAAAGATAATTTTTTTGGATTAAGTACTTCCTGTGAAGTTTAAATTTATAAAGAATGATAAAAACCGAACTAATTTTTGATATGAAGTAGATAGGGATGAATGCTTGGTAAGACAGAGTAAAGGTCAAGGCTATGAATAAAATAACTACGAATGATCATAGGGAAGTAACAAGTAAATCCCTGTTAAATATACAGAATATAGGTATGAACCTAGGAATGTTTGATTAGACATGAGTGAAAGCCATAAGAAGGATCCTCAAAGGAATGATGAATGGTATTAAGGTACACTTTTGTGAGTCCTAAGGTATACTTGCATGAAAGATCAAGAATATAAAAAGTAAATACCAAAATTTTAATATTATCATGAGGATTGAATTAAAAGAAGATAGTAGTATGATTGGAGTAGCGGGCAATGAGATGGCAAACAACATAAAGGATTTTGGTTGACTCAAGGTTAAAGAATGAAAGATAAGTGATAGAAAAATTATTCCACCATGCCAATTTCCGATGAGTTATTCTAAATGTGCATAATTTATATTTCATATCCACCACAGTGTAGGAATGCACAATTTATCGCATAATCGGGTGTAATAATTGAAGCAATGAATGACCGTATTTATTAGAAGCCAAGAAGGCGAGTTAAGGCATGTGGGTTATAGTAGAATGACGTACTATAAATGTCCATGAGTAAGGAGTGATAGGGCCATAGTTGATGTTGGAGAACGGCTTCCAGCAATTATTTCTTTTAGGATATTTGGGTTGTAATCGCTAGTTATCTATTTTTGGATATCGAAAAATCATATGATATGATGTGAAATATGTTTCTAATCATTGTTTTGATTTTCTGGAAGAGCTTTGACAGTTATATATATATATATATATATTATATATATTGGAAAACAATATAAATAAGGAAATCTCATAGGACACTTAACTAGCAATGAATGTAATTAAGGATTGAAAGTTTATTATAATATAAATTAGGAAATCAAATTAGCAACTAGAAATAAAAAACAATTGAATACCAAAAAATTTAGAATTTTAGCAAGCGAAGGATGGGAAAGGTTATTGCGAAACCAAGTGTCACTGTTCCTATGCCTTAAATGCTAAAATTTATAAATATGCTTGTGTGTTGTTTGTTGTTTTGAAGTAAAAGGAAAGGTTTTCAAAATCCAAGATTAACTATGCAATGCTAGAGTCAATCATATGCATTAACTCATTATCTGAATTCCGATTATGTTAAGATGTGATTTGATTTGTTTTAAGCATGGAAAGACAAATGCTTTTGAAAAATTATGTTCAAATGATTTTGAAAAATTGTGTTTAAATACTTTTGGAAAATTTATTTTTAAAACTATTTTGCAAGTTTGATTTGAAAAATGATTTTTAACGGAAAATGAGAATATTTCTGACTTTTAAATGCCACATGCTTAGATTAGGTAGGGCCGATATGTTAGTGAATATGATTTTCACTGTCCGATAAGGGGTAATAGTATACAAAACATAGAGAATGACAAAGGAAAAGCTATTTTTGTTTTAGAATTTCTATTTCCATAACTTGTTGACGGCGAACAAAATTTGTGTTTAAAATAATTTCGATTTAATGTCCAAAAATAAACCTCATTCTCCAAATTGTACTTGGAAAAGTTGGGAAATGTTGTAATATTATAAAGTGTGAATATGTGGTACAATGTTTGTTATATTTTGTTTAGTCCCACATCATGGGATAGGTTCAATAATACTCCAAGGCCTATATATAAAGGAGTCTATGTAATGTAAATTGAGAAATAATATCTGAGTAATAACATTTTCTTCTTTCTCCTTCTCTAATGGCTTCTTATCTCCTTCTATTTTATAACACGTTATCAGCACGATCTCTAAACAAAAAAAAATTATAGATTTGAATTGTGATAATCTAGAAGATCGGATCTACTTTGTTTCTCAGATCTAATTATAGTTCTCAAGATGGTAAGCAATTTTTTAGATTTAATTATATTGATCTTATCTTTTTCAGATCTGATTCTATGAGTTTTATCTTCTTAGATCTCATTAAATCATAGATTAATTTTTTGGATCTTATTCAATTGTAGATCTTATGTTCTAATTTTTTAGATCTTTTGTAGATCTTGATATCATTCTAAAATGATATATCTTTGAGATCTATATATTTTAATCATTAGACCTATTCTTTTTCATGTGTATTCATCCTTTTCTCTTATTTAATTATTGAAATCAGATATGACTTCTACGATTACTTATTTTTACATATCTTCTAGTTGAAATCAATTTTATTTATTCTTTCAGAATTGGTACTTGATAAATAATTCAATTTTAATTGATTCAAAATTTCTAACAAGTGGTATTAGATCCACTCATCTTTGGTTTCATTATGAATTTTTGATTTTTTGAGTGAGTTTTGAATCGACTTATTTATAAGTCATTAAATTCTTATAACATCTTACTCAAATTTCAGATCTATTTGATCTATGTATGAAATATTTTTTTGATAATTTTGGATTTGGTTTGAAACTAAAATTGTTTCATAGACTAAAATCTTGCTCCATTAATCTTATCATTTTAGATCTCATTTTATCATAGATCTAAACTTTTAGATCTCATTCCCTTGTTTGGTGAAAAAAAAGGCTTTCATTTTGAAATTTATTTTTGTTTGGATTTTGATTTCAATAAGAACTGTAGAAATGATTTTGCCACATGATTTATATTTCCAGAAGAAATATTTCATTGTTTCTTAGAGAAACAAATATAAGGATAATACGTATCTAGAAGATCGTATTAAGTTTATATGAAAGAATAGGAACTTGAAGTTCATATGTGCGAAAGTGAAAGATTAAAGTTTTCATAAGCTGAAATAAGGCCTTAAAGAAAATAAGCGAGCAATTCCAGAAGAAGATGTTGATATGTCCAAAAGACATAACATAAAAACAATATGCTGGAATAACATTACAAATGTGGTAAATACTATTTCCTCGAAGAGAAATAGTATTGTGATTCTCATGTTCGAATACAATTATGAAGAGTCCTCTTATTTCATTGAATTTATTTAATATTGAAGACCTGAAGTTCTCAAATAAAAATTATGCATATAAGTTTGCATTCCTAAAAAAAGGGGATTATATATCAAAACTCAAATATATAAATTTGAGATGTTAAGCTTTGAGTTATTATAAAAGCTAATTCAGATTATGGTAAATTCCAACCATGTTTGCAATCAAACCTGAAGTTTGATAATGAAAATCAAGTTGTACCATTTAGGATCTAAAAGTACTAAACAAAAACTTTATTAGATCTAACACTGATTTTGATTTAGCACATCTGAAGTGAATGGAAACATTAGTAAAAGCTTACATGATAAGCTTAATATCTTACAATGTTTCCTTAAGGGGAAAAGGAAATAAGAATTGAGAACCTGCAGTTTCTATAATGATAAAAGTTTGAGTTTCCATAAATCAGTGAATTACAAGTTTTCTCAAAATAAAGAACCAGAAGTTCTAACTAAAAAAAGGGGATCAGAATATTTAACCATCAAACGGAAATAGGTTTTGACAACAAGCTGAAGTTGTGCAAAGAAATTACTTTAATAGAAGTTGTATAACTCAAAGTCCAAGACCTGAAGTCTTGAATTATGAAAAGACTTTCTGATAAAGTTGACAAGTTCGAATTCTTATCAGTATTTTTTTTTAAATTTGTCAAAATGTACAAGCTAAAAAAAAGGAGAAGTTTACACAAAATTTGAGAACCTGAAGTTCATAACAAATTAATGAACTTGAAGTTCATGAAAAGCCCAAAGCTTTATTGAAATTGGGTAAAATGATAAGGTTGTACTTCTTGAAGAAGTTAAAGGAAATTAAAAAATCATCATATGAGATAATGATGCTACATTCAAGAGATTACAATAAACTCCAAATAAGTTATACCTTACCTTATATCTTTACATTTACATTATATTAACCAAATATCCTGAAGATATTATGTTATATGATAGTTCAAACATCATCGGATTGAAAAAATAACTATAAATTTAGTCTTGGAAAGGGATGTTTTATTATTTGGTATGAATTCAAATAACATTTCAATTTATATGTTGTAGTCGTTTTAAATTATTTTTCCCTATTATTTACTTCCAATTATGGAAAAGTACACATGATCAATTAACATGTTTTGCCCAATGCAAAGTCTAATTTCATTTCAGTGAATAGCTGTAATTTAATTATTCTCTTTGTTGCTTTCTCATTGATAATCTATGATAACTCAACTTGAAGTTTGGTAAGTGCTATAAAATAATTAGTAGATCTGGTTTTTTCTAAGCATAAAAAAAATCATGATGTTTTGACAAATTACTTCTATGTACATATAGCTATTTAGCTATAGAAATACATTTTCACATTCTCTATAATAGATAATTTATATGACATACTATTTATATACATGGATGTGTGTGTGTGTATTAATCTCCTAAAGAGACATTTTAGAGATTTATTTATATTTATATTGCAAAATCCAACATCCCAGAAGAGATGTTATAGGAATTTTATTTTTGTTACATTGTAATTCCTTAAAAGGAAACACTATCTTCCCTGAAGGAATATCATATAAAAAATTTCGAAGTAATAATAATAATTTATCCCTAAAAAGGAGGAATTGTATACCAATATTACACTCCAGCAGTAGTGGTTTTATCTTCGATCTTAATTTCATTTGGTGCATCTAATTTTGTTACTGTATTTAAAGTTTGATATGTCATTTCAAAGATAATTACAACAAAAATCTCTAGTATGGATGTTTTATGTTATTGTAATGGTAGTAATTATGTAATTTCTACAAAAGAAATATTGTACATTGATATGGCATTCCAATTATGCATATATATCTCTAGAAGAGATAAATTCACTCCAGAAGTGGTGATAATAAAATATCCCTAACAGAGACTAATAAATTAGGAAATAATAACATATCTCTAGAAGATATTTGTTTATATATTTGGTAATTTTATTGAACCAATTCCAAGTATCCAGAAGATACTCTTTTTATTATCTTTATTGTAATTTATTTTTGCAGAACTCTCAAGAGAGATGTGTAGAAATGTCTACATGCAATTTCAAATTATTCTTTGATATGTAATCATAATTAATGTTCAGAACTGATATTTGAGATATAATTGAGGAATAGAACTTAACAACTTGAAGTTGTGTGTATTTTGTTCGAACCAGAAGTTCGATATGGTTCCAAACCAGAAGTTTTCCTCTGAACTATATGAAAACATTTTAGCTAAAAATTTCAACCATAGCAAATATGCTAATATAATTGAAGGGTCCGGAAGAGCCCATATAGTATTAACAAATGGTACATATATCTTAATTCAAAGTACATTATACTCAAGCAAATTTAAAAGAAATTTTATTGAGTTTTGAGGATATATAAATGAATGGCTACCATATTGGAACTATAATGAAAACGTCAAAGAATATCTTTGCGTTATTTCTAAAATTGAAAGCTGGAAGCTTATTCTAGAAAAATTTGGTACAATTTCAACTGGATTATATTTCACAAAATTTGGCATAATTGAATCCCATATTTAAACATGAGCCAGAAGCTCACAAATATCACTTGAATGCATCATATCAATTGATAAAAGAATTATCCTCCTATTATTAATATGTATGGTGTATTGCCAGTAGCAATATGATAATGGATCAAAATGAGAATCCAAATATGATTATTATTTAATTTGACAATGTTTGTCAACATTGAGGGGGAGGATAAAGGGATACAAGTTCATTTTGATCATCAGTGTCAAATATTTGTTAACATATATAATGATGCAAAATATTAAGTAACTTGAATAAATTATTAATAATATCCCCTATAGACTTTCTCCAATATTGATTTGAATCCTCGAAGGATCAAAATGTGTAAACCACATCTGAAATATGGTACAAAAGTCAGTTTGAAATACTTTTGGAGTAAGTAATAAAGATGCCAAATACAAGAGGTGAGTGTTCTTGAATAAACACTTAAGGGTGCTCTTGAAGAGACTAATGACATGATTGTCAAATAACCCTAGAAGTGGTTTAGGTACCTAAAACATGATAATTAAAGAGATCTCAATAAATCATGTCTAGAACTGACAAGAAATAATCATCGATGATAAATCTGTAAACAATAAAGCGCTTATGTTTATAAATAGATTAAGGATCTTGAATTAGAGGAAAACATGACTGACCATAATGAATCCTTTACTAATGGAGAAATATGGACATGTTGTCCACAAAGTAGCGAAAGTACTTGAAATGTTTAATATACCCCAAAGGTATAAATATGGTTTAAATCATATTAAATGATGAAAGTATACAAATTCCTGAAGAATATAAATAACTTCCGTGGTTATAAAGAATGCAAAGAACAAGAAGCGTAGATTACAACCTACTTTTAAGTATTGTTGTAATGAAAATCTTGATATAATTCATGATGAGTAGATTACTTCCTATTTTTTAAGTATTGTTGTAATGAAACTCTTAATATTCATTGAAGTGTTAGTTGCGATATGCAAAACTCATTAAAATATATAAGTTCCTGAAGAATATAAATAACTTTGATGATTATAAAGAATGCAAAGAACATGAAATGTAGATTACAACCTTCTTCTAAGTATTGTTGTAATGAAAATCTTGATGCACTTCAAGGTGAGTAGATTACTTCCTGCTTTTAAGTATTGTTGTAATGGAACTTTCAATATTCATCAAAGATGTAGTTGCAATATGCAAAATTGGTTTGAAGCATAAAAATGAAAGCACATGAAGTGTTTTTCATAAAAGTAGCAAACAAAATGCATAAAATGCAAATCATATTTGGAAGAAACAATCTTGAAATTTTTGATTATATCGAAGGAAACTATTAATAAATTGTATTATTAATGGGATAAATATTTATGGATCCAGAAGTATCTATAACCAATTAAGTTATCGAAAGACGAATACGAATTCAGAGGAAACTTTTAAATCAGGGGGAGCATCCATAAGTATTTTATAATGCACTCTTTTTCCTTAACTAAGATTTTTCCCACTGGGTTTTTATTAGTAAGGTTTTAATGAGGCATTATCTTGATCCAGAAGTATCAACTCCGCAGTAACATTTGAAAATAAGTTATAATGTACTCTTTTCCCTTATTTAAGATTTTTCCCACTGGGTTTTTCTTACTAAGGTTTTAACGAGACATTATCTTGATCTAGAAGAATCAAACGTCTTTTCAAGAAATAACATCTCAAATATGTTATTTAAGTCAAATTGTATTTTTATCATTGACTAAGGTTTTTCCCATAGGGTTTTCCTTTGTAAGGTTTTTAACGACGTATTGTATTGATCCAGAAGTATCAAACTCTATTTGATTCTGTAAATTATTGAAATATGTCATAATATATTGTACTCTTTTCCCTTCACTAAGATTTTTCACATAGGGTTTTCCTTAGTAAGGTTTTAACGAGGCATTAGTTTGATCCAGAAGTATCAAACTTCATTTGAAGAAATGAGAAAATAAGATATGTCATTGTACCTTTTTCCTTCACTAAGATTTTTCCCATTGGGTTTTTCTTAGTAAGGTTTTAATGAGGCATTGTTTTGATCTCGAAGTATCAAACTCTTAGAAGGAATATCATATTTAATATGATATCTATGATTTCACAAGTTGCACTCTTTTCCTCGTTTAAGGTTTTTCCCATTGGGTTTTCTTAACGGAGGATTTCAATGAGGCAACAGACAATATCTATATCAGCTGAATGGATATATGAAAACAAGATAATAATGAAGGGGAGCAATTATCATATATATATTTCAAAAGTGACAACTTCAAGTTAGCAGAGCATTCAAGATTTTGAAGACGCATATTCAAGGGGGAGTGTTGTAATATTATAAAGTGTGAATATGCTGTACAATGTTTGTTATATTTTTTTTAGTCCCACATCATGGGATAGGTTCAATACTATGCTCCAAGGCCTATATATAAAGGAGTCTATGTAATGTAAATTGAGAAATAATATCTGAGTAATAACATTTTCTTCTTTCTCCTTCTCTAATGGCTTCTTATCTCCTTCTATTTTATAACAGAAAAGATTTTGGAACAAAAGAGAAGGTTCCAAGGTGCAACAGAATAAAGATCCAAAAGAATGGTGGAAATGTAAAGTTCTCCATCTAAATTCCTTTTCAAGTATAAGAGTATAGATTTAGAAAAACTGGATTTCAAAATTTTGGATGTTAAAAATTGTGTGTTAGGTATTGGTTGTTAAAGATTGGATGCACAATTGGTTGAATCATACTCCTATTTGTAGGAGTTAGGAAATTGTTGTGTAAACACAAGGATTTTTAAGTTTTGAAAACTTGCATACATATAGAACTGTTAGTATATATAGGTTGTTTACATTAAATTTTCAAAATTGTTTTAAAAGAACGCATTCATATAGGAGGCACCGATTTAATATTATTCTGCATACATATCATATGTGTTGTGATACATCATTCATTTGTACACGATTAACTGCAAAATTGGTTGTACACTAATTAGTTAGATAATTTAGAATAGTTGTACATGATTTAATCCTTGGGGAATTTTGGGGACGAAATTGTTTTAAGGGGGAGAATGTAGCACCCAGAAGAATAAACAGAAGTTGATTAAAGATGATTAATGAATCATTAAATAAGGCTCAAAAATGGAATTTGAGTAAACGTCAGAATTTGGCCACGAAACTTGCAACGTTGTGTCCACGGCGAGTTTTCGAGCAACATTCATATATAAAGTTTTGCAATCGAAGTTCTAATGAAGAAGTTATTAGCGTTTGAAGTTTTGAAAATAAAATAATTAAAAAGAAATAAAAAGGAAATAAATAATATTAAGTGCGTGGATCCCACTGGTTGACCCCCTCCTTGGTCGGTAGTGGTCAACCGCTTACTGGTTGAAGTAGTGGTAGCTAGGGTTGAACCTCGTCTAACGGTCCGGATTTAATTCATATTAATCTAACAGATAGAATTGGTTCGAGTGGCTATAAATACAGGCCTAGCCCTTATTTTTCTTCTTATATTTTCTGATCAGAACGGTGGAGATCTGCCATTTTTTTCTCTGCTATTTCTAAAAATTATAAAAATACTATATTATATATATATATTGGAGAAGGACAGAAAATAAAAGAGAAGAAGAGAATAAGTGAATCAATTCTGCAAAATAGGTAAATCTTATATTATAAATCTAAATTTTTACTTAACTCAATCTCCTCTAGATCTGTAATTCTAATGAGTATTATACATATTTTTGAATTAGAATGAAAAATGAGTCAACTAAAGGGATGAATTCGGATTTAGGGGATTTGGAAAGCTAGAAAGATGAGTGGGAAATTATATGATTTATATAGCACTGAAATCTATATCATTGAATTTTATTTAATTATTATGCCTATGTAAGATCTGTTAAGTTGTAGGCTTAAATGAACATATTCAATTGAAATCTCGCTTACATATTCTAAGTTAGGCGACTGGAATGGAATAATATAGACACCCTAATTTGGGAATTTTGAAATCATTCCCTAAAAATTTTAAAGTAGGATGTTGACAAGGTTGTGAAATTTATTCCAAATATATGATAATTGGGTTGTAATTATTTAGTATTTATTTGAATTGCCCTAATTTTATTTGGGATGTAAATTTCTATGTTTTAGTTTGCGTTGAAGGATAATTTAGTTGTATCTATTTTCATGTAAATTTCCAAAAATTATCTAATTCCATAATTATGAATAAAAAGTGCGTCATTTTGAATAATAAGGAATATACCAAAATGAAAGAGATGCATAAGGTACGGATGTTGTTCTTCATAATTTGCACTGTCTATTTCAATAAAAGTAAAGAGATCATTCCTTGTAATTTCAAACAGAGCAAAAGTCTTCCATTTAGGTGGTTTATGGAAAGTTATAACGATATTTTTTTTTGGAATGATAGCTCTAATATATTAAAATGTGGAAATGATGTTCTTTAAAGAATGTACATATAAGTGTATATTATGGAATTCCTAAGCGTAAGAATTAATGAGTTAAAAATAGGGATACACACACGCGCGTATTACCTCACCTACTAATTAAAAATATAAATATACATAAGATAACGAATAAAGCGCAATAAATAAATATTCCTCGGCACTCGTATTAGTTACAATTAGGACGACTAAATATTAATAGCATAGTAAATCATAGGATTAGGAGGTCGCAATGGAAAAGTGGTGGTAACTTCCAAGATTATGAACAATGATTGTAAATTTAATGAACAATAAATGTACAGTTAATAGGGAGCTATAGAAATTAATTTGGACATAAATGCATTTATTGGGATTGATTGCAGAATTTAATATGACATTTATGAGAAATGTAATAGGCATAATAAGTTGAATAGGAAACTAATAAATAAATGTCATTAGTGATTATCCAATTTGAATATTAATGACCATTTATTGATGGAACATACGAAGGAAATGAAGAGTATAGGAAATACGCCTATAAGGTAGGAATATGTTCGCATCGAATAAGTAATTTATTATTAATAAATAAACTTAGGAGGCAATATAATTTCTATAGTAGAAATTATATGGCCTCAATAATACGTTTAGGACGATCATAAATTAGTGGGTCTTGCGCAATATTTAGGTTATGCCCTGACGGATACGCTTCCTATTAGTGTAGAATCCTTATGTGATACTCAAAGACCTCAAAGTTTAATTAGTTATTTGTTTATCAGAGGCGGGCTAGTTAAACCTTAGATAAGCCTTTGAGATCCTTTAGTAATACAATTAATTAAATTATGAAGTTGTATCTATGAGTCACCGGCCCTTATAGCTAAGGGCCGATTAACTAGCATTTACTTTACGGACGGCCCGTTGTGGGGTTGAGTTATTAAATGGCCGTTGGATTTGCCTCCTCCCTATTTAAGAAGTATTAAATGGCTGGGGTTTTTTCTTTTGGGTATTACAACACACACATGTGTGTGTGTATGTAAACATGCACACACACGTATATATATAGTTATACATCGGGGAAGGTTGGATATATCGTACGTGCATATGGAATTAAATGGGTAAGCCGTGAATAATAGACATAACATTTAAATATAAATCGATCCATAAATTAGTGTTATGTATAAAGTATATAATTCACCGTCATAAAATCATTGACCCCCTCCTCATTACAACTCACATATAGATTTAGAGGAACATGCTACTGGTGCAAGACGAGAACGGTACATGGAGAAGTCTTCTCATTCATGTTCGGCACTGATAATGCAACTAGATATCTAAGGAATGATATTGATTCCAAGGTAGTAGCCTTAGTCGGCATATATGTTCTATTATATTTTTCTATTTCGATGTGAGTTTTATGGAGATAGCTCTTTGATATACTTCTGTTTATTTCAGTTTACCAACACCAATGATCCGTACCTTAGTAGACTTGAGTTTCGATTTAGTCAAAATCCGGACCCATTAAGGTGCAGATTTTTAAATTGAGTGTCTTTAATGCATGGATTACGGGTGCTAGATTGGTGGGTTGTTACAAAATACCAGACAATAGTGTGTGTCGAGATGTTTTATATAATGATACAAAATGAATGGTTCAAATCAGGACTTATCTGACTTAGAACAAAGGAGTTAAGGATCGATCAACGTTTTCCTTCCTAAACTATATTGACGAATTTGAAAAATACAGCAACTTAACATCGTTAAAATCCTTATTTTACATTTTAAAACCGACGTCACTACGGATTAATTACTACGGACGTCATTATAATGTCACTAAGTTTAGTGGCACCATTATGAACGCCCATAGTTATTTGAGACTCCATAGCGATTCTCATAGTATATAAAAAAAATTGGATGTTTCTATGACATCACATGATATACAGGGCATCGTTAAATTAGCGTGTCGCGTTTGCGATGTCATTGCAATGCCTATTTAGTGATGCTATTGTGATGTCGTATGTATTTCGTTATACCATATCGATGTTCATATTGCATAAAAACAAGATGTCGCTAAATTTTTGGCGTCATTATGATGTTACTAGTCTCATATCATAATGATAACGCTAATTCTTTATGAAATGATAATTTCTTCGTTTGAGCATTTGACATCTTTATGATGTCACTATTCAATCTAGTATGGCTAAAAGCTCATTAGAAAGCCATAAATATGTAGTGTCAAGAAGATTGTATGGTTCTTTCTTTTCTTAGCTAACTAAATAAGCTTTAATTTCTATATTAACTTAACTAAATACAATTCGATTGTCTGCATCGAGCACCATCGAACCCAAAGTCTGTCCTTGCATCAAGTATTATCAAGAGTAAAGGTGCTATTTTATCACCTATTGCCCCAGAATCTTCGAAAAGGTTTCCACTGGACCCGTCTTCTTGTGATAAAGATAGCAGTAGTGTTTCTCAATTTCTAACTCTACTACAGTTCACAAGATGTTGAACTCCTGAAGTAGTGATCCTTATTGTCCTGAAGTAGTCATCCATTATACGATTATGGTGCTTTGAATATCAAATTTGTATTCTGACAACGCCTGTATGAAAGCTCTGAAAACTGTCTTGGATTATTGTGAGATTAAAGCTTCGCATTTCTTGCATCGTAATTTTAGCTGCCAACGAACAAGTATTTTTTATTATCTAAAATCAGTTTTATGTGAATATCATTGAAATTTGCAGTTACATTGTGTTAATATATAGTCTTTACCAAGGTTCCAGATTCCATCTACCATGCCGGAACTCCAGCCATCTTTGCCCGGTCCCAATGGTTACCAGAATGGATACAAACCCGTTCCGTTATCTGGAGTTAAAAAAATTACAATAAGATATACAAAAAGAAAGACAACTTTAACCTAAATCAATTCAAAAAATAAGAATCTCAACACTTTAAATGCTTCAGTCAATTTCAAACATAACATTTTGCAAAAAATAAATCACACAAAAAATCATGGTTCCAATTTTCATGCACCGAAATTATATGTAAAAGAATCAATATTTGACCATAAAAACCAAAACAATCATCAGAACAATACACAAAAACTTACAAATTCAAAACCGTGTGCAATCACAGCCTACTCCATGAATCGAAAATCGCAGCTTACTCCATACGATGAAAGACGTGCGAGCTTGAAGCGGGTATACATGAATATTTTTTAGCACTAATGGAAAAATTAGGACACAATTGTTTGACATGGACTGGGTTAGTATGTGCTGTTAAAATGGCCTGGGCTAATTAGAAATAACCTAATTAGTTTGAGAATTAGATTACTTTTTATAACTTGTGCTAGATTATTTTTTATAACATGGATAGTATTTGATTACTTGGCAGTAAATGTATTTTCTAACTTGATCAATTCAAATTATATGTGTAATTAAATTATTTTTTATAATGTTTAATTGATTAATAGTAAAAATGTAATTAATTAGATTGTTTTATAAAAGATTATTATTATTTTCTTAAAAAATCATAATTAGAAATAAATAGTAGTTCATCAAATGATGATTCAAGTAACGCTCGGTGATCATGGTATTGGTTCTAGTGATTACGTTGGTTATTCTGCTTTTGGTGATTCTCAAAGACCTACCCAAAATTATTCTAAGAGAGATGCGGATAAGTATGGTGGATGAAGAGCTAGAAATTCGAACGTTGAACATGAAGATCAACATAATTATAATGACATACACACATATAATTGTTAAATTTTGGCGACACTAAATGGTGAATTGTAGAGGTCGGAAGTAGCTTCGCAACGGAGAAAACGGTTCGCAAATCGGAGTTCGGAGGTGGATGTTATATGGAAAATGGCGATGTAGGCTGTTTGGCTGGGTCAGACGTCTGAGAAAATTGGTCAGACGTCTGGCCCCTCGGAAGAACTGCTTCCAGAGAACAAGATCAGACGTCTGACCATGGGGTCAGACGTCTGAGTCTGGACAGAATTGCTTCCAGAGCATTCTGTCAGACGTCTGATCAAATGGTCAGACGTCTGGTCTGAAGCATATTGCTTTCCAGAGACTTCAATCAGACGTCTGACCATGTTGGTCAGACGTCTAAGACGACTTCCGGCTGTGTTTTCTCATGTGGACTCGGCGTGAGGATTTGTGACAACTACAGGGGCATTTTCGGAACATTGCCTAGGGTTTCTCTTCTCCTATATAAGCTAGCTTCAGGTACCAGATCGAGGACGGAAACGACTGCAAGAGATTAGCCTCCACTAATTAGGGTTTATCAAAACCTAATTTTCTTCAATTCTCTTCTCCAAAAATCAATTTCTAATTAGGATTTGATCATTGTAATCAATCTCTTGTACTCTTCTCATCAATAATAATAAAGCTCTCTCTTAAAGTGGATGTACACTAACACAACGTTAGTGGAACCACTATAAATCGCTGTGTGATTTATTTTTCGTTATTGCTTTAATTTCTGAATAGCTTATTTGGGATTGTGATTGTCTTTGGATTGGTTGAGATTAGATTTGAGTTATTGGTTGGTTGTTTTTGCACTATTTATCACGATCTAGCTTTTTAACTGCGTTTGGGGATTAGAATTTGAGTGGTCTCGATTGAAATCCGCCATAACATTTGGTATCAGAGCTTTGGTGTTGGTAGGTGGTTGTAGAAATGCCAGAAACAGATAATACCTCAAGTAGTTCCTCAATGGGTAATCCAAGTGGTGTAGCGCCTTATGTACGTGGATCGTATGCAGCTTCAGGATCACAATTGGTAATAGACAAGTGGAATGGCGATAATGATTTTGAAAAATGGCAATGGAAGGTGAAAGCAGTTCTAAGAAGGAATCGGGTACATCGGGTAGTGTTTGACACACATTTGTTGCCAGTAGATATCTCGGATGTTGAGAGAGAGGAGATGGAAGAGTGGGCATTCGCTACACTTCAACTTGCTATGGGAGAGAATGTTATCTCTGAAATTAGTGGTGAGACAACCGCTAAGGGTATTTGGGACAAGTTGGAGGAGTTATATATGAAGATGTCACTGACAAATCGTTTGATCTTATTGCGAACGTTCTTCACCTATAAGATGAAGGAAGGTACTTCGCTTAAGGCGCATTTGAATATATTTGATGATTTGCTAATGAAGATGAAGGCGGTAGATTTGAAGATTGAGAAAGAGCAAAAGGCGATGATATTGTTGTGTTCATTGCCAGATCGCTATACAGGTTTCTCAAATAGTTTGATCTATAGCCGAGATACATTGACTCTTGATGATGTTAAGACGGGTCTTCTTAGCGAGAAGTTGCCGGATCAAATGAAGGAGTTAGGTGATGGAGGTAGTGGTGCTAGTAATGGTCATGGTTTGTTTGTGGAGAAGGAGAGGTATGTGAAGAAGGAGAACCGGGGGCGTTCTAAATCAAGGAACCCTGGTTGGAGAGGAAAGTCGAAGGAAAGAAAAGGCAAGTGCTATATTTGCAAGAAGCCCGGTCATTAGAAGAATGAGTGTCCGGACAAGGAGAAGGCAAAGAAGGAAGTAGCATCTTCATCTGTAGCGATGGAGAGCAGAGTTGGTGAGGGAGATGTAGATGTTCTATCGGCGGTAGCATCGGATGTTTCGGGTAGCAATTGGGTGCTCGATTCGGGGGCGTCTTATCATATGACGCCAAATAGGAATTGTTTTTCTTCTTACATCGACAAAGAAGGAAATTCAATTGTTATGGGAAATGGTGCTATTTGCAAGTCGAAAGGCATTGGTTCCGTGCAAATTCGGATGTTTGACGGAGTGGTTCGTACCCTCACTAATGTACGCTATGTTCCGGGACTTTGGAAGTCGCTTATCTCTTTGGGGCAGCTGGATTCTTTAGGTTGTAAGATCACTATTGAGAGTGATAGCTTGCGGGTTTCGAAGGGGGCGCTTGTGGTCATGAAAGGTGCTAGGGCTCATGGTATTTATTTGCTTCAAGGAGTGATTGTGGAAGGCGAAACTTGTATAGGAGTTGATAGTTCTCGTGGTTTGGATGCGACTAGATTGTGGCATTTGAGGTTAGGTCATGTCTTGGAGAGGAGTTTGGACATTCTTCGAAAGAGTAAGATGATCGATGGAGAAAGTTTCAACAAGTTAGAATTTTACGAAGAATGCGTCATGGGGAAGCAAACAAAAGTTTCATTCGGTGAAGGAAAGCATGATTCGAGAAGGGTTCTTGAGTATGTTCACACGGATGTTTGGGGACCAGCACCAATAGCTTCTTTAGGTGGAGCTCGCTATTATATTTCCTTTATAGATGACTTTTCTCGGAAAGTTTGGGTGTATGTAATGAAGGCCAAGTCGGAGGCATTTGCAAAGTTCAAAGCATGGAAGGCTCTTGTTGAGAATGAGAGTGGTAAGTCTTTGAAGGTTCTAAGGTCTGATAATTGCGGAGAGTATGTTTTCGGAGAATTTTTAGAGTATTGCAAGCATCATGGTATTCGGAGGCATTTTACTACACTTGGAGATCCGCAGTCGAATGGTGTTGCGGAAAGGATGAATCGTACTCTACTTGAGAAAGCTCGATGCTTTAGATTGACATCAGGTTTGGCGAAGGGATTTTGGGCTGAAGCTTTGTCAACTGCAGTGCATATTATTAATCGAATTCTGTGCTCAGCTATTGGTAACAAAATTCCGGAGGAAGTGTGGAAGGGAAAAAGCATTAACTTGAGTTATCTTCGTGTCTTTGGAAGTCCAGTTTATGTGCATGATCCGAGAAATGATAGGCTTGAACCTAGAGCTTTCAAGGGGATTTTGCTTGGTTATACAGATGGAGTAAAAGGCTATCGGATTTGGAATCCGGAAACAAATAAGGTAGTGAATTCTCATCATGTTACGTTTGATGAGTCGGCGATGTTCAAGGAGATTGGAAGCTCATCGGATGTTCCAGATTCGGCTCATGATGAATCAAAGGAGAAGGAAATTATTTCCATATTTTGTCCAAGGAGTAGAGAGAGTAGAGTAGTTGGAGATGCTTGCGAGGAAGTAGCGGTTGATGTTACATCACATAGTCCATAGGGTACCTCTAGTAGTGTTGGTGATGTGCATGATTCTAGAGAAGATTCGGTTCAAGGTGGAGCTGAAGGAAGTTTGGGTGATGGTATTGCTACTCGGGTTGGTCGTCGTACTATAAGACCACCCGAAAGATATGGTGATTGGAACTATCTTAGCTTTTGTGAAAATTTGGACTATGCTCTTCATGTAGTCCAAGATGAGCCGATGGACCTTGATGATGTCATGAAGTCGAGTGATAGCTCGAAATGGATTTGTGCCATGGAGGAAGAGATACAATCATTGTTGAAGAATCAAACTTGGGTTTTGGTTCCGCTTCCTAAAGGAAACCGTGCTATTGGGTGCAAATGGATATACAAGGTGAAGGACGATGGAAGATACAAAGCTAGGCTAGTGGCTAAGGGGTTTGTACAAAGGAAGGGGAAGGAGTATGATGAGATATTCGCACCGGTTGTGCGCCATTCTTCTATCCGGATATTACTTGCCATAGTTGCTATTCACGACTTGGAGTTGGAGCAACTTGATGTGAAAACCGCCTTCTTGCATGGTGACTTGGATGAAGACATCTACATGGAGCAACCGGAAGGTTTTGTTGTGGATGGTAAGTCAAATTTGGTTTGCAAGCTGAAGAAATCACTATATGGACTAAAGCAATCACCTAGACAATGGTACAAGAGGTTTGATCATTTTATGCTTGAAAATGGTTTTGATAGAAGCATCAAGGATGCTTGTGTTTATTTCAAGAAGTTGGTAAATGATTGTTGGGTGTATTTACTCTTGTATGTGGATGACATGCTCATTGCTTCGAAGGACAAGAATGAAATCAACAAGTTAAAACTGAGTTTGAAATCGGAGTTCGAAATGAAGGATCTTGGAGAAGCAAGAAGGATATTGGGCATGGAAATTGTAAGGGATCGAAAGCATTTTGAGTTGAAACTAACTCAAAAGGAATACATTGAGAAAGTGCTTTGCCGGTTTAGCATGGAGAATGCAAAGGCGTCAAATACACCTTTACCTTTGCATATGAAGCTTTCGAGTAAAGGATCACCTATCTTGGAGGAATACAAGGCTTATATGGCAAAGGTGTCATATGCAAGTGTGGTTGGAAGCTTGATGTATGCTATGGTGTGTACAAGGCCCGATATAGCAAATGCCGTCGGGATGGTTAGTCGATACATGGCTAATCCGGGGAAATCGCATTGGAAAGCCGTGAAGCTTATATTAAGATACCTTAGAGGCACATCATCTCATGGTCTTGTTTTTGGCGGTAGTAAGGCAATGGATTGCAAGTTGGTTGATTATTGTGATTCGGACTACGCTGGTGATAGGGATCGAAGAAAATCAACTTCCGGATATGTCTTCACACTTGGGGGTATAGCCATAAGTTTGAGATCTAGATTGCAGACCGTAGTTGCTTTATCCACTACGGAGGCGGAGTTGATAGCCGCAGTGGAGGCGGCAAAGAAGGCACTCTATTTGAAGCGATTGTTGTGTGACTTGGGATTCGGGCATGACAGTATTGATGTTCGATGTGATAGCCAGAGTGCTATTCACTTGGTAGAGAATTTGACGTTTAGCTCACGGACTAAGCATATTGAGGTGAGAGAGTCATTTCTAGTAGCCATGGATGAGGATAAGCAAGTATATCTTCGAAAAGTGCACACAAAGGATAACGCGGCGGACATGTTCACTAAGGCATTGCCGGTTGGGAAGTTCGAGCATTGCTCGAACTTGATTCGCTTGGAGAAGTGCTAGATGCCACGGAGTGGCACGGTTAAGGGAGGAGCTTGGTGGTAGATGAGTAAGAGATTGAGATTCTATCTTCTTGGTAAGTGCTACTCTTTGGTGAGATAGCTTAGGATTTGGATGTTTTCAACATTTCATTAGCGGGCGGGGGCTTTGCCTGAGCTCGTTGGTGGAGTGCAATGGGCGGTGGCTTTGCCGGAGCTCATTGGGAAAGCATTCATGTTTGGTTGAAGGTAGAAGTGATAGTCGGTCCTATCGGTTGTTGTTAATGGTATGATACCATTAGAGTTGGAGATGGATATAGTGTCGAGGTGGAGTGTTAAATTTTGGCGACACTATATGGTGAATTGTAGAGGTCGGAAGTAGCTTCGCAACGGAGAAAACGGTTCGCAAATCGGAGTCGGAGGTGGATGTTATATGGAAAATGGCGATGTAGGCTGTTTGGCTGGGTCAGACGTCTGAGAAAATTGATCAGACGTCTGGCCCCTCGGAAGAACTACTTCCAGAGAACAAGATCAGACGTCTGACCAAGGGGTCAGACGTCTGAGTCTGGACAGAATTGCTTCCAGAGCATTCTGTCAGACGTCTGATCAAATGGTCAGACGTCTGGTCTGAAGCATATTGCTTTCCAGAGACTTCAGTTAGACGTCTGACCATGTTGGTCAGATGTCTGAGACGACTTCCGGCTGTGTTTTCTCATGTGGACTCGGCATGAGGATTTGTGACAACTGCAGGGGCATTTTCGAAACATTGCGTAGGGTTTCTCTTCTCCTATATAAGCTAGCTTCAGGTACCAGATCGAGGACGGAAACGACTGCAAGAGATTAGCCTCCACTAATTAGGGTTTATCAAAATCTAATTTTCTTCAATTCTCTTCTCCACAAATCAATTTCTAATTAGAATTCGATCATTGTAATCAATCTCTTGTACTCTTCTCATCAATAATAATAAAGCTCTCTCTTAAAGTGGATGTACACTAACACAACGTTAGTGGAACCACTATAAATCGCTGTGTGATTTATTTTTCGTTATTGCTTTAATTTCTGAATAGCTTATTTGGGATTGTGATTGTCTTTGGATTGGTTGAGATTAGATTTGAGTTATTGGTTGGTTGTTTTTGCACTATTTATCACGATCTAGATTTTCCGCTGCGTTTGAGGATTTGAATTTGAGTGGTCTCGATTGAAATCCGCCATAACAATAATAATGTTTTTGGTTATAGATATTCTACGTCTAACTATACTGGAGGTTATTCGTATAATGAATTAAGTAAATCAAACAAATACTGGAAGCCAAGATGAACCCTTACTATTTAATAATATGATGACATTTTTGAATTCAGATCAAATGCAGCATTATAATTTTCCACCGTATTATAATCTGACACAAAACGACGACCATGATTCGTATGATGCTAAAAGAAACAATTTTTGATATTAAATTTTGTATGTTGTATGCTTTGTATCTTCTGTTTAATTTAAATGATTTATTATAATTTAGTATTAGTATTAGTATTTGCATATTTGCAAAAGAGTATCAAAATTTGAAACCATAATTAAAATGGAATTTTGAAACGGAACTGAAATATTAAAAAATTTCAATGATCGGAACGGAAATGGAAAACAGAATTTTGAATATTGGTCTTGCTATGATAGTGCTCATTCTTGACTCCTTGCTTTGTTACAGACATCCAATTTTGTAAAAAGTTTGCCTTGACAAAATGATATGAAATGTTATATCCTTATAGGGCAGTCCACTTGGCATTTGATTCTACACTTCCATCTCTGTAAAACAGTTCAGAAATAAATGGAAACGAAATGGAACGAGTAAAATGGAAAAGAGAAGAAAGAGGAGGAAATCGAGTGGTTCTGTTGTCTCTAGACTCTAATTCTTTCCTTTTATTTTCAACTCAACCTATTTTTTCCCTTCTCGTATTGGCTTTAATGCTTTTGCTAAACACATTATAATCACTGTGATCGATCAAAACATAGAAGAATGGACTACATTGCTATGAAAACAGAGAATGAAGCATCTATCATAATGCAGTCTGATTTAACAGACCTTCAAATCGCTGCAAGAAAATTAGCAAACCATGTCTTCGAATTTGGTTTCGATAGTGTTGGTGGACGCCTCGGCTTTGGCACTGCATTTCTCAGGCTTCTCGCTTCATTTGCTGCAATGTAAGTAGAATGTTCGATACTAGATATTCATTTCTTTATAAAGCTTCTGAAATTTCATTTTATAAAAAAATTCAGATATCTACTAATCTTGGATCGAACGAATTGGAGAACAAACATGTTAACAGCACTACTGGTTCCTTACGCATTCTTGAGTTTTCCTTCATCCTTGTTCTCTACACTGAGGTACTCGATAAACATACATATTACAACTCAATAACGTTCTTTTTTTCATTATTTAGTTCATATTTTCCACAGAGGAGAAGTAGGAAAATGGATTGCCCTCATAACAGTAGTGCTCCGGCTCTTCTATCCTCGCCACTTTCCAGGTTCAAAATACTACATTCTTCCAAAAAAACTTACAAATTTTCAAATTTCGTAAATGATTTATGTGCGAATGCATGCATGCATGTACATGCATATTCAGATTGGCTAGAAATGCCGGGGTCGCTGATACTACTATTAGTGGTAGCACCAGATGTGTTTGCGCATAATGTGAGAGATGGAGCAGCAGGAGTGTTGATATGCTTGGCTATTGGTTGTTATTTGCTGCAAGAGCACGTAAGAGCTTCCGGAGGGTTCAGGAACTCGCTTACTGAAAGACATGGCATCTCCAACACTCTCGGCATTGTTCTTCTTTTGGCTTATCCTGTCTGGCGTTTGATCCTGCATTTTCTTTAGAAGGTTGATCTGCTGCTGCTGCTGCTTCTTCTTCTTCTTCTATCAGTGAATCTGTGATTAAGATTGTTTTGTACAATTTCTCCTTTGTTCTATTGCCTTATATCATGCTTAATTGATTTGGGTGGTGCAAGATTCTCCAATATCTTTTGACTTTTGCTAATAGTTGATAACATGAGCGAAATCCCTTCATGTAGAATCGTAGATAGTTGTACTTTATAGCTAGCTTTGTGAGTTTTAGATAGTACTAGTGCCACCTTGCTTTGCGCTTGGGCACAATCATGATGCTGCATGATAAGAGGTTCACTGTCGGACCAAACCAAAAGCCTTTGGCAGGCCTGGCCTAATGAAACTGTGGGCCTTGGGCAGTAATGATTTTGGGTTCTACATAGAGGCAGTATAAAAATTAAATCAATGATGAACTGTAGAAAGCAAGTTTTAAACCCTGCTTGTTGAATTCACAAGCAGAAATCAATAGTAGACACAAGCTATCTTTGCTAACTAAAAGTATCTGGTTAACCAAATTTTGTGTCATAAAATCTTAGTAAGTTGGGTACTTCCCTAAGTTGGGCCTTGGGCCATCACCCACATTCACAATAATAGAAAATCGTTTTTCCGATGTCAAAATTGCATCGGTTTGACATCAAAAAACTTATTTCTGACGCCATACCGAAGCCTTTCTAGGGTCGGAAAAACTAGTGTGAGAAAATAATTCTCCACGTCTTTCTGATGCCACGTGTTAGGTGTTTTCCGATACCATTCCAATGTCTTTTAATTTGACGTCATTCCAATGCCCTTTTTTCCGTCATCTTGTCGATGCCATTTTTTTCCTACACCATACCGCCAATGCTTTCTGATGTCTTAGCAGCGTCATATTTAAAATACAATTCTCATATTTTTCCACCCCCTTTTAATGCCATTTCTGAAGTAATTTTGCAGTATTTTTCTGCATTTCTAACCCTCATACTCAATATCAAATACATTTGTTCTGACAACGCAAAACATGTAATGAATATATATATATATATATATATATAATGTGTGTGTATATATTTATGTATACATGTATATGAGCTAGGATCGGCTACACTCACTTTTTCTACACCTCAAGTCCCCTTGATTTCAGTCAGATGTTCTAAATTAAATAATACACATTCTCTCTCCTGGGAAGAAAGAGAAGAAGTATTGTTCAATTTGGTACATGTGTGTTTGAAATCGGAGGATTCGAGGTGTAGCCGATATATATATATATATATATATATATATATATATCACAATTTCTGGTATAACAACTCGTATTTTTAATATTTAAAATTTTGGATATTTAATTATTTATCGATTTATTTTATCGATAAGCTAGAAACTTGATTTTCACAAACGGACTTTTTAGGACTCGGGATTAATTCCATTGGGTCGGATGGTCCAAGCGAGCCAGAATGAGTACAAGTATCGATATATTCTGACGGGTTGGTTTCGAGTTAGAAAGTCGAGTTCGGTTCGTAAATCGAGCAACTCGAAAAGTTAACTTCTGCATATCTTGGAATTTAGTTCCGGAAATAATTCCATTGAGTTCGGAATGGAGGTATTTGGCTAGAAATGCCAGTGAGCATATCTCGATTGGACTTCGAGATTTTTGGGACGTGAATAGTGTCTAAGAGATTTTTCTATACAAGGACCATTAACCTCTCTCATTTGTCAAAATCTAACCCTAGCCCTCTATGGTCTAACGACCACAGTTGATCCATGGCGTTATAGGCTGAGATAGGCGGGGGTGTCTACATGAAAGTTGTTTATGGTGGCAAGGGGAGTATGTTGAATGGTTGGATTGAGCTAGATCAGAGCACGGCGGCGGTAAATCGCAGTTGAACACGAACTCTACTTTGGGTCCGATCTTAGCGTTAGCGGCGAATTGGATGACATGGCTGGTGGCGTGGGTCGGCGTGGAGGAGAGCCAGCTTTTGGAGGTGGCGCGACGGTCGATCATCGCCTGAGGCGGGGGCAACGTCGAGATAAACGGTGTGGGTTTTATAGAGCTCGTTCTCGAGCTATTGTGATCGAGAAGAGGTGAGGTCGGGGTCTTGGGTTCAGCGAAGTCGGGGCGGTCGACGGTGATGATGCCACGACGGATGGGGTTCTTTGGCGGCGGCGCCGAAGTAAGGAAGAGGGGCGGCCTTTGTTTCGTGAAGACTAGATTAGGGATTAAGTAAGGTTAATTAAGCTTAGTGATGTAATTAAGGAAATTAATTATATTATTTAATTTTAAAATATTATAAATTGAATAACTTGTTCTTACAAGGTCCAAATCGAACGCGGTCAGTTGCGTTACACTCATAGGAACGATGTCTACATGTTGGATTTGGATTGGTGAAGATAGAGCTTATAGAATTTCAAGATAGTTCGATTTTAGACGAAAGTAGAACGTGGAAACGATAACTGGAAATTCAGTGAGTTAAACTCACCTTTTTGGTTAATTGGTATGATATATATAGTAGAAAAAATTTACTGTTTATGTTTGGTTGAAGTATTGGCTGGTTTGGTTGAATACTCGCTTTTGAAAAGCAATTGTCATTTAAAATTGAAATACAGGAAATTATGCAGAGAAATCCAGATTTCTTTTCTTAGTGATTTTAATTTCCCGTTTTATATATCTGTTGATTCTATTTCAGTTGTAACCCTGTTATATAGATTGTTAATTAATAAACCTTGATTGTCTAGCACTATTAGTTATGACATTGTTATATGTTGAAAAAATTAACCCTTTGTAGTGACAAAATCAATAACAATACTGGTTAAGTGCTTTGGTGGCTATTGGCCTTAATTTAGTATTCCGGAATACGATTAATTGTCGTTTTGGCTTGGAATTGATTTTGATTTCAGGAAATGAGTTTAAATCTGCCTGCTAGGGTTTTCTGTGATATTTTATTTTAAATGGGTTTTGAACTTATATGTTTTACTCCACCCTTTTATTTGTCTTACATTATTTTATTTTTTGGCAAAGCCATCCGGCTTTTAAAGTGGACCGTCCACTTTTTATTACAACAAGTTATAAATACATTAGAGAACCAGAAGATAGGTCGATTGCCTAACTACTAAAATAGAACAACTAAACTAGCTTATAGAATTGGAGTTAGACAAATTTGCCTAAGCTACAAACATGGTTTTTAGAGTGGACCGACTACTATACAATTTCTAGCTACACTAGGCAGACCTAAAACAAATCACAAAACATCATTTCACCTAAATAGCAATTCTAGAGAACACCAAAGCAATAGTAGACATTGGACGAGACCCAAAAACCTGCAAGTTGACAAATCAGCAGTAACCATCAATAACGCAATTATATAAGGGAACATGGAATGATGGAAAACACCCATCTCAACCCGAGAAAATAGAGCGTGAACTAACAACATAAAAGATTAAGACAAAGAATGTCTTCAACCATTGACGCACATGATTAGCAAGCAACAAACCATGCTTTAAAATTGTTTAATTTTTATTTAATAATGTTATAAAGTTATTTAAATTATTGCTTAATAATGTTTTAGAGTTGTTTAATTATCCTTTAACAATGTTTAAAAGTTATTTATTTATATTTAATATTTTTTAAGGTTATTTATCAATATTTATATTGTGAAAAGTTATTTATTAAATAATTAATATTGTTGGAAGATAATAATTATTATATATTAATAATTTTTTGGAATTAATAATCATTATTTATTGATAATGTTTTGGAATTAATAATCATTATTTATTAATAATGTTTTGAAAGTTAATAAATTTATCTGATTAATCATATTTATAAATAAATTATTGATTTGTAAGAAGGAATTTCATTTAACAAAAGAGTTTATAAAAGCAAATGGATTTTTGGGTTTATTAAAGATTTTATAAAAGCTTTATAAAGGATTTCTTTTAAGGAGTTTTAGAAGGGTTTTTTTATAAAGGATCTCCATAAATAGTTTTATAAAGAATAAATATTTTAAAATGGTTTAAGAGATTTATAAATGGTTTTAAAGTTTTATAAAAAGAGTTTTATAATGGTTTTAGAGATTTATAAAAGAGATTTATAAATGGTTTTAGAGATCTATAAACCGAGTTTTATATGGTTTAGAGTTGTATAAAAAGGAAATTTATAAAAGAAGATGAGATTGATTTCCAAAAATGATCTTTACATAATTATGGTGGCATGTAAACATCTTTCCATACTCAACACCAATAAGGAAATCTTTCTCAGTGTTTGTAGATATACTTATACCGTTGAGATAAGTATATAAATATATTTTCTAAGTAATAAAAGTGTAGTGTTTTTGTGAATATACTTATGAAAGTCTATGTGGATCGTGTGTGTGTGTGCGTATATATATAGTATATGACAAGTACGTGTATGATAGTATGAATCACACAGAATAATAATGTAGGTAAAATTAAAAGTAATCACACCAGAATTTTTATACTAGTTCGGACTTCCCGTCCTACATCCAGTTCCGAAGCTCCCCTTCCGAAGTACACTAACCAATTGCCCTCGCTTCGCCCAGAGGAATAGGCTTTTATACAAGAGTATTTCTTTGACAAGTGCGTGTTCTAGGTAATACTGATTTTGACTACAAGTACAGTTTCTTCATATAATCTCCTTTGAGTAGTATGTAATTTTAAGCTTTGATATAAGGAAGAGATAAACGTATGCTTTTTAGTACTTTTAGAAATCAGAGAGATCACCGGAATATTAGAAAATAAAGAGAGAAGGGTTCTGAATATCAAGTGAGTTTTACTTTTCAAATTCATGCTTATTTATAGATGTTGAAGAGTTTGTTTGACAAGTAACGACCTTTGGTTCATTATATTTCAGTCCAAGAGTTGCAATGTTTGAGGAGAAAGAGTTATGACCAGAGATAGAGGATGCAACTCTTCGATTGAAGAAGATGTCTGTTGAGAAGTGCTGGTCGTTACCCAGGTCAGACGTCTGGACGTTAGGTCAGACGTTTGGCATGTATTAAAAATTTAAACAGAAAACGTTGCCAGACGTCTGAGTAAACAAGCCAGACGTCTGACACATGTACAACTTGTTAATTTCCCTTCTTGAGTATGTAAAAAACCTTTTTTAAAATTTGTATATGCATATGCTTGTAAAGATTACTCAAGGAGATTATACATATCATCTATTTAAGAAATTAATAGAATATACTAATATTTCTTGATATAATGATCCTTGTGTCTGTCTTCAAGTCTTGGTCGCGAAAGTTTACCTGCATATGGATGATGCTAGTGATTGTATAGTTGTTATCATCAAAATCATAGAGTAGAGGTTCTAACATTCTCCCCCTTTTTGATGATGACAACTATACAATTCATTTATAAGAAGCCCCCCCCCCCGTCTTTTGTAATTTCTCTCCCATCTATAGGTAGTATAAATTCTCTCCCCTTTTGTCATTATCAAAAAGGAGTATACGAAAAAATATGAGGAAATATCACAATGAAACAATATGAGGAAACATCATAACAACATAATGTTACTAATCACAATGTAAAAGTACTAAATCAAAATATCATAGTCAAACAAGTAGGAATTTGGAATAATATTGGTAAATAACTTATTGGTAGGAAAAATAACCCCATAGAGTAGAAGCATTGTCATCATAGTCGCTATGTTGCCATTGTGACTGATCATGATACTCTTCATCTTCTCGAATAGAAAGTCCTTGAAAAGATTGATAGTGATCGTAATGTTGGGCTTTCTGTGGAGGCCATGAAATGTCTTCACTTTCCTTAATGTCCACATTGATTGGAGCTTTTCCAAAAGCATGGGTCTGTAAAGGCTCTTCGACTGTTCGAGGTCTTGATGGATGTGCATGAGGTGTTGGAGGTGGTGTAGGAGATGAAGATGATGAAGACCGTGAAGAAGATCGTCCGCTAACCTTTCTCATAACCTTTCCCATAGTAGAGACGACCTTTTCTAAAGTCTTTTCTACCTTAGTCATTCGTGTAGAAAAATATCGTTCAAGACGGAAAACTTTCTTATCCAAGACTTTTTGATTCACGGATAGAATACGTTGGTTGTGATGTGTTACATCTCTAATACTTTCTCCTTGTCCTGCTGCAATTCGAGCCTGTTGAATTTCGGAATCAGAGTGATAACCTATTGATTCAGAAGGCCTTGATGTAGAGGTAGGTCGTATAGGAGTAGACTGTTGGTGTTGGTACTTGAAAAAGGGTGTAATACTTGGTAAATTTTCAGGAAGATGCATCAAACATAGGAAACGAATTCCACTTTCCTTAACAAGAAGTTCGTCATATTGTGATAAGAATGAAGGCACGTTACGCGCTCGAAGAATTCACATAATATATGGTGCATAGATGATTATTTGACGAACTAGGGTCCAAAAGCTTTTAATTTGGTCAAAAATATATTGAGCCCAATTTACTTTTGTATGGCCGAAAATAGCATATAAAGCTTTATGGTAATGGTCATACACTTGCTCACGACTACCTAATCTAGGGAGTATGATATTGACAAGCATTCGGTTAAGTAATCTAGCTTTTGGACGAAAATGGAATGGTGATAATTTTCTCATGTCATCTTTCCAAATGAGATGTGTAATTGCATCTCTTGGCATGTGTCTCATATCAGGAATATCTTGTAATCTATTTCCTGTATATGAGCACTGTAATATTTGCCCAAGCATTTCAACATTGAATTTGATTACTTCCCCATAAACACTTGTCCAAATCCAATATTCCGGATCAGATGGATTCCAAATATGAATTGAACATAAATTTATGAAGAATAAAAATACCGCTAGTTGATCAATTTGCTCGGATTTAGAATCATAATTTATGAGATGGTGAATCTCAGCATCACTCACCAAATCATCGATTTCGTAATTGAAGAATCTTCGTAGTGGATAAAATGGACCACAATGTATCCTTTTCTTTTCCAATTCCTGAAGTCTTTTCCTTCCATCTTGTTCTACCATCCAATCATTAATGCTTTCGTCTGTGACAAATTGTTGAGAAGGTGGTTGAGAGCTGGAGCCTTGGCCTATCTTCTTGCGTTTGGGAAAGCGTTTCTTGGATTTGGATGCCATTGATTTGATGTTTTGAACGAAAGAAAGCAAATTGATTTGGGGTTTAGGGTTTTGTTATAAGGTTAGATGAAAACTGTAAAAGAATGTAAAAGATGGTTTATAGGAGAGGCTGAAATGGTGTCTTCGGAGTACGGTCAGATGTCTGTATTTTTAATCAAACGTCTAGTCGTATAGGTAATTTTAAGACAGAGACTTGATGCAGACGTCTGAGAATAAAATCAGACGTCTTCGCTGAGTCAGTTAATTTTCCAAAGACTTGATCCAGACGTCTGGACGAACTGGCGGACGTCTGAGCTAAACGTAAAAGTTTTTAAGGATTATAGGCAGACGTCTGTTCGAAGTAACAGACGTCTGTTAGGTCTAAAAAATGTTGTTATTATTAATATTTTATAAAAAAATATATACACAAAACATAAGCATGAATGAACTTACTTAGCATGACAAATATTATAGCTCTATATCGCAGACGCCTGTTGTGATAATTTTGAGTTTATTTAGAGATTTTATTGTTATTATCGATACAATGTTTTAGTAAGAACAAGATATAAATTATAATCTTGAATGGTTTGAACCTTATTATAACTAGAATATATATATATATATATATATATATATATATATATATTGAAATACAGTTTTTAGAAGAACAAAGTTACTTTTTCTCCCACGAATTTGGTTTCTCCTTTGTATCTTTTTTGAATGGTCGTAGTGGAGACTAAGAAGGAGGTACTGGGCCGAATTGGGCTTCAGATGTTCCTTCTCCCCATAGCTTATGTGGAGTTATTCGATGAGCACGTGGAGGAGTTTCGATCATCTAAGGAGATCGTACATGAACACAATCCTTTGTAGGAGAGTGTCCACATATTGCAAGGATGAACTTTTCTAAAAAGTTTAGATGAGCTCCTTGGTTTCATTGTGTATAGTACATTTCTTTTTAAACGTTTATCATTTCTTTTTGATAATGATGAACTTCGTCAATTTTGTCGTGAAGAGAAGCATTTTCAAGATTAATACCATATTTGGCCTTTTTTCTTTCGGAGAATAGCCGGTATGGTACACAGGAGTAGTAGTAGTAGGAACAATGTGTGTGGAAGGAGAGGATTTTGGTGTTGTTTTAGTAGGAGATGTATACGAACTGCCGAAAGAAGGGAAAGAGAAATCAATGGCTGAGTAAGACCAATCGTGATTAGATGACATTATATATAAAAGTTTAAATGTTTTTTTAGAGAGTGAAAGATTATATGGTTAAAAAAATTATCTTTGAGATATATATAAGTTTGTCAATTTCTAATTAGGGAAAAAAGTTGTTTGTTAGTTAACGAAATTCATGGTTAAAAATTATTTGTATTAAAAACAATTTGTGGTGTTCAGAAGGTATTAAAACGAAAGGTGAAGAAGGCTTTGTTTGTTTGTTTGCTTTTCTGAGTAACCATTTAGGATAATATAGTTTAATTTATTAATTTGTTATATGAACAAATTCCTAAATTTCGTCTAAGTTTTACAAATGATTGTTCATTTAATGGTTTGGTGAATATATCGGTAATTTGATTTTCGGTGTTAACAAATTCAAGGGAGATAATTCTTTTTTCAACATTATCTCTAAGAAAATGGTGTCGTATGTCTATATGTTTAGTTCGAGAATGGTTAACTGGGTTTTCAGATAAATTGATAGCACTAGTATTGTCACAGTATATTAGAGATTTTTCAATTATTTTACCAAAATCTCTAGGTGTTTGTTGCATATGGATTACTTGAGCACAAGCTAAGGCGGCAGAGATGTATTCTACTTCACATGTCGAGAGTGAAACACAATTTTGCTTTTTGCTAAACCACGAAAATAAAGATTGACCTATAAAATGGCAGGTACCACTTGTGCTTTTTCTGTCTGTTTTACATCCTCCGAAGTCTACATCGCTATATGATACGAGTTGGAAAGCCGTACCTTTAGGATAAAATAAGCCGTAATCTGTGGTGTTAGTTAAGTAACGTAAAATTCGTTTGACTGCTCGATGATGTGATTCCTTAGGTCGAGCTTGAAAGCGAGCGCATAGACAGACACTCTTCATTATATCGGGTCTACTAGCTGTTAAATATAATAGAAAGCCGACCATACTACGATAAGATTTTTGATCATAGTCTTTTCCCTTTTCATCTTTGTCTAAATATAAAGTTGTGCTCATAGGAGTTGGTTTACTATTGGTGTTCTCCATTCTGAAACGTTTAAGTAAATCTTTACGATACTTTTCTTGATTTATAAAGATACCATTGTCCAATTGTTTTATTTGTAATCCTAGGAAAAAATTTAATTCGCCCATGTGTGACATTTCAAACACATTTTTCGTTATTTCAGAAAATTCATTACATAAACTTTCATTAGTTGATCCAAATATGATGTCGTCAACATATATTTGTACCACTAATATATCATTATTTTTATGTTTTATAAATAGTGTAGTGTCTGTTTTGCCTATTTGAAATCCAGATTTTTGTAGATGAGTTTTTAGTCGATCGTACCAAGCACGTGGTGCTTGTTTTAAGCCGTATATAGCCTTTTAGAGTTTAAAAGCATGATCTGGATATTTTTCATGAATAAATAATGGTGGTTGTTCTAAAAAACTTTTCTTTGATAAAACCGTTTAAGAAGGCGCTCTTAATGTCCATTTGAAATAATTTAAAGTTGTGATGACACGCAAAAGCAAGTAGAGTACGAATTTCTTCGAGGTGAGCTACGGGAGCAAATGTCTCTTCGTAATCAATTTCCTCTTCTTGGTTGTAACCTTGAGCCACTAATCTTGCTTTGTTACGAATAATATTTCCATTTTCATCTGCTTTGTTTTTGAAAACTCATTTTGTTCCTATTACAGATTGATATGATGGTCTAGGAACTAGTTCCCATACACTATTACATTCAAATTGATTTCATTCGTCTTGCATTGCTAAGATCCAAGAATCATCTTTAGATGCTTTTTATAATTTTTAGGTTCTGTATTTGAGATAAAAGCAACATGACTCATTTGATTTAATCTATTTCTAGTGACTCGAGAATTTAAATCTCCAATTATATTATCCAAAGGATGATTTTTTAATATTTATGTGGGTGATCTTAAAACATTTTCATTATTATCAGAGGATGAATTATTCATATTATCTATATTTTCAGTTTGATTTGAGTTAAAATTTCGTCTTCTTCTTCTTTAATAGTTTGTTGGAAATTTTCATCAAAAGACACATGTAAGCTTTCTTCTATAATATTTGTTTGTTTATTATAAATTCTATAAGCTTTACTACGTTCTGAATAACCAATAAAATTCCTTCGTCGGCTTTATGGTCAAATTTTCCAAGATTATCTTTAGTATTTAAAATAAAACATTTTGACCCAAAAGTTTTGAAATACGAAACTTTTGGGTTTCTTTCCATATAATATTTCATAACATGTATTTTTAGTCATAGGTCGAAGTGTGACACAATTTAATACATAACAGGCAGTGGCAATAGCTTCAGCCCAAAAATGTTTGGGTAGGTTACTACTATTTAGTAATGTTCGTGCACATTTCTGTAAATTTTTGTTTTTCCTTACAACTACATCATTTTGTTGTGGTGTTCGTGGAACCAAAAAATTATGACTAATTCCTTTTTTATTACAAAAATCAGTGAAAAGTTCATTTTCCAATTCTCCTCCATGATCACTGCGTATATTTTAATTTTTAAATCCATTAAGTTAGTTATCCGTTTTGCAAAGATTTTAAAAAAATTCCAAAAGTGTCATTTTTATGTTTTAAAAATAAAGTCCAAGTATATCTTGAAAAATCATCTACAATTACGAACACATATTTGTTATGATTTATTGATCGTACTTGCGTTGGTCTAAATAAATCTAAATGAAGTAATTCCAATGGTTGCTTAGTAGATATGCCATTTTTATATTTGAAAGAACTTTTCTTTAATTTGCCCATTTGACAAACGTTACATAAATTTTTAATTTTATAGTTAATTTTAGGAAGACCTCTAACTAGATCATGTTTTGCTAGTTTGTTAATATATTTAAAATTTATATGACAAAAACGTTTGTGCCAAATCCAAGGATCATCATGATTTGCCGTTAGACATAAATCTGAATTATTTTTAATGTTCATATTTAGGATATATATTACGATTTCTAAATCCTTCAAAGAGTAAATTTTGCTTTGATCAAGAATTTTACATTTATCTTTTTCAAATTTTATTTCAAACCCTTTATCACACAACTGACTGAGAAGATTATGTTTTAAGTTTTCTACTAATAAAACATTAGAAATAATAAGAGAGTTAGAGATACCGATATTGATGACTTCTCCAATGCCAATGACGAAACCTTTTGAATTACCGCTAAAAGTTACAGTGCCACCATCAATGTGCTTTATATTTGATAGCATGTGAGCATTTCCCATCATGTGCTTGGAGCATCCACTATCTAATATCCATTTTTCTTTATTTTTGTATTTGGATACCTGCAAAAATAAAAAAGAATAAATTAGTACCCTTTTTACCTTTTTGGGTCCTGAGTGTTAGTAGATGAGGGTAACCATACCCATGATGGTCTGGTTCTTTTTGAAATATAATTATTATTGTGAATTACTTCTTTCATATAATTACCTATATATTTCTGTTTAATTAGGTTATTACTTGTTTTAGGAACCCATATTTTAATTATTTTTGAATTTGAGATTAAATTCTCATTTTTGAAAGAAGGTCTACTTTTCTTAGTATAAATCTTACTATATTTTGTAATTTTTGTCTTATTGTCAAATCCTAGCCCATTTCGATTTTTGAATGGCTTGGAAATTTTAATTAAACTCTCCAAGTCTTGTTTTCCTTTGTTAAATTTTGTATCATTATTGGTAAGTTTCTCCAACTTGTTTTTAAGATCATTAATTTTAGATTTTGAAGTTTCTAGATTATCTTTTAAGATAATGTGTTCATTACAAATTCTATTATTTTATAGTTTAACTTTTCCTGATTCACAAGATAACTCATCATTTTTAACAGAAAGATTCTGTAACGACCCACTATTTTGGACCATTCAAATCGACAATAATCCACACATGTCTGACTTGAATAATTCAAAATAACAGATTTTAATAAAATTTGGAGCAAATAAAATCAAATACAGAATCACAGACACAGAATATCAGAATAACTCGCAGCGGAAATAAAATACCATAGTAGTTCATGAAGCTACTATATACAAACTCTCAAAACATAATACATAATATCATTCTGAAAACATATACAATAGAAATCCCAAATACATAGAAGTTTATAAATACCAGAACTGAAATAGAACAACTAAACTGAAAGGAACAGATAACTAGACAAGCAGAATCTCCAGCGATTCCTAACTCCAGAAAAGAAACCCAAAGCTAAGCTGTAAATACTCAGGCTGACCCGAGCGTAAAGTAAAACACAAAACACTCGAGTCAGGACAATATATACTTATATAATGTAAACCAACTCAAGTGAACTGTAGTAGAAATGCACAATAACTCAAAGGATGCTTGGGATCGCCCATCCTTTAAGGATCAGTTAAACTATAAATTAAATACATCCCGTGGTTAAAATTTCAAAATGGTATTTTATACTTCGAAATCAAATATCATTTCAAAATTCAATATCCTTCAAAAATCCATTTAAAAATATCAAAATATCATATTTCAAAATAGTTTATATTTCGAAACAAATTACTTTATTTTAAATCATAAAAATGAAGTTATTATATTTAATAATTATATTATTAAATTTCCAAAATTTTAATCTTTCAAAGTTCATTCATTCACTTAAATTAATTAAAACAATGAAAATTCAACTTTCGCAGCATTTAGAAAATGCTACGGAAAGTCACATTTAAAACGGTTCAATTTAACAAAAGATAGCATTTAAAATGCTGTAATAGGGTTACATTAGTTTCAAATAAACTTAGTTAAATTCAACCATTATAACATTTACAAAAATGCTATAATAGCCTTTAATTAAATTTAGCCCTTTGGTTCATTATTATCAACTACGGCATTTACAAATGTTGTATTATCATTTACATTAGAATTAATAGCATTTCAGAAATGCAGTTAATTAACTTCAAATATTCAGTATAATTTCACAACAATTATATTTTTATATAAATCATTTTTAACTTATAAAATCATATAATTTCACTTTTAAAACAATCATTCAAATACCCTTATATTCATGATTTTATAAAGTTAAACCTCCATTCAAAAATCAAAATTTAATAATAATTCACTTATTAAATTCCAATATTAAATTATAAATTCATTAAATTAAATTAACTTAACATTTAATTTTAAATTTTCAAATATAACTTAATTCCATTTTTATTTATTTAACTTAAAATTCACTTTTAAGCCAAATTCACAAATTTCCAATTTTAGTTATATTTCAAAATTTCAACTTAAATATTCATTCATTTCACATTTTAACTTTATTCAAAATCATTAATATAATATAAAAATCATTTAAATTCACTTTAATCCAAATTATCATGAATTTATCACATTTCATATTTAATTTAAATTCCAATTACCACCAAATTAAAATTTCTTAAAATAACTTACATTTCAATTTTCTAATTTTACCATTAATTTATTTCACTTATAAATTTTTAGAAAATCAATAATGCTTTTCAAAAATCATTTTTATTTAGTTTAAATCAAAATATTATAATATTTACATTTCTAAAATATTTTAAAAAAAATTATAAAACATATTTTAACAACGGGTCTGTATTTCATTTTCTAGCCTAGGTAAAGTGATACGGGTAATTTATCATTTCAACCCGTAATTTACAAAGATACCCAGGTTTGATCATTTCATACCCGCAATCCCAAGTAAATGAAAATAATTGAAAATCATTCAGGCATATCATTTCAACCCATAACGATTTTCTCCTATTCTAAAGTCCATTTGGGTATGGATCATTTCAACTCATAGTGATTCTAATCTAAAGGGAACTTGCAGTGTGATAAACTGATAAAAATAATAAAACAGCATAATATAACAGTAACATATAATATAATAGGTGTTTAAGCATGGGTGAACATCATAAAATCATAACATAGCAGGTGTAACATGATAATGCATTTTACAGATTCAAAAGGGGTCAATTCACTAGTTATATATGTACATTTTGTCTGGTGAGAATAACTCACCTCTAATTGCTGGAGATAACAAAACCAATGACCCAATGGAAACAAAAGCACGATGACAAGGCTACGGACTTGAGTGGCAAGCAAGGTCCAATGCTACAAGTATTGTGTTTACAACTCAAAACAAACATCAAAACAAACACAATTTCAATACACTTGAAGTGGAATAACTTTTAAATGAAAAGAGATATGAATGCCAAATCTTTTGCCTTGCTTTCTCATAGGCTATGCATGGCCTAGGGGTACATTTGGCTCAGGTTTGGACAGTACATGGCTTGGGTTTGGTCATGCGAACGCACAGCATAAAGGCTAGAATGATGGAGAGGAGTTACAACATGGAATATGAAGAGTTTTAGGCAATATAGTGGTTTTTGATCATCAAAGTGGTTCGGCCATGGGGAGTGGGCTCGGCCTGTGGGTGCACCATGACTGGACAGTGGCTGGAGGGGTGTGTGGTGGTCAGGTCAGAGGAGTGGTGGCGGCCTATGGTGGTGGTTAGGGTGGTGGTTGAAGTGAATGAGCAAGTAGTGGTCAATTTTGCATTTAGGGTATTAGTCATTGTTTTTGAGGGGTTGTTCATCATGGGGGGTTCGGCCTTCATCAAGACCAGAGGAGTAGCTGGTGATGATGGTAGGGAAGAGGTGTAGAGAGTGGTGGCTGTGCCTATGGAGAGGAGGCCATGCAAATAGAAGAGGAGACAAGGCAAAATTTGCATAGAAATAGGAAGAAAAGTAGAAAAAATGGTGGAGGCCATTACCAATCCTTAGATGAAGCCATGAGAAATGAAGAGCTGAAGTAGTTTTCACGTGAAAAGTAAAGGAATACACGGCTAAGAAAAAGTAATGTACAGCCAAAATGCAAATAAATGAGGAGTTGTGAAGATGAAGAGTTTTGAAGGTGAAAAGGCTTCGGTTTCAAAAGCAATTCTAAACTCTTCATATTTCCTTTTCTTTTCAATTATATATAAACAAAATAACTTCAGAAAATACTTTTAAAAACCGAAACCAAGTGAAATAATATGAACATAAATAATAAAATTTAAAGAAATTAGAATAAAATAAAAGAAATTGCTTCAAAAATACAAAACGGTGTCCAAAAATTACAAATAAATCACTACTAATCTTGGATAATTATTAACTTCATTTTAAAAATATTCTAAAACAAAATTTGAAATAAAAATGACTTTTAAAACATTTTAAAAGTGAATAAATAATTAAAATTAAATTAAATAGAATTTAAAATAAGAAAATAGCTTAAAAATGCAAACTGGGCTTTAAAAATTGGAAATAAATTCAAATGAACTTTAGAAAAATTATATTATCACTTTAAAAATATTAAAAGACAAAAATATAAATAAAATAACATATTAATACATATTAAAATAAAATATGACAAAGAAAATATAATTTATACAATTTAAAATAACAAAATTGCAGAATGAAACAAATTGCACTCAATATTGAAATATACATAACTTTTACAGTTTAACTCCGTTTTCAACGAAACAAAAAGCAGTATTCAAGTTATTACATCTATTTTCATAATCAAAGATAAAATTTAAGAATTTAAATATTTAAATTTAAGGTTTAAAAATCAAAGTTTGACCAGTTTGACCAAAAATCCCTTTTTACAGGAACATAAACAATTTATACTAGTTTGAAATTAAAATTCACATAATCATCAACATTTATTTTTAAAAATGAAATGTCTGAAATAAAACAAGTTTAAAATAGTTTTCAAAATATAATAAAGTCAAATAAAATATATACAAAAATCTAGGGTTGTTACACTCTCCCCCACTCAAATCTTTTCGTCCTCAGAAAGGAAGGGAGAGGAGAAACAACTAGAAAGAACAATAGGTTGGAAGACATCCCGAAAGAAGGTAGGGAAGAAAAGTAGCTAGGAGGGAAAGCAGGTTGAAAGAGAAGAATGAACCATTATTTAAAATTGTTGGTTAAAGAGGTAAAATATTTAAAACACTTTAAAATCCTTTAAAAAAGGAAATAACTGATCAAAGTATCATTTATATAATATTTTATCAAAATACTTTTATAACTCGATGTCTTAACAAGTTTATCCTCGTTCATGCAGACTCTGGCAGTGCGTTGATCAGGCACAAAGCTAGAATTCTCCAGGTACTTAGTAGACTTTTTTCAACATCCAGTGAAAATACTGGAAAACTTTTAAAAACAGATATGGAAAGTACAATCCAAAAAAAAAATGTCGATCATGGATCGCGGATACACAATGGTTTCGCCTGGATCCCCCAGGAAACATCCATACCCTTAGGCCGCCCCCAACCTTGCGATTACGCTATGAAGTCGCGCTCGTAAGACCATGGAGATTGCCATGGAATTCGATGGAAACTCGAGTATCATATCCGGAAAACCAAAAATTAGAGAAATATCGATAGAATGAATCCACAATGTGGCCACAAAGCGGATATCAAGCAGAAGGCACTTTCCATATCTTTACTTCGAAAATATGTATCATATAGTACCTTTTCAAATCACTTTCAAATATCATACTTATATAAAGTCCATTATATATAAGATTTCATTTTCAAATCAAATACTTTCCAAAATCAATAGTATATCAAATCACACTTATATAGACTTCAATTATATAAGATTTCACTTTTCAAATTGAGTACCTTTTCAAATCCATAGTTTTCGAATCAACATCATACTTATACAAAACAAATTTTATATAAGTTCGATAACTTCCAAATCAAGTATTTAGTAACACAAGGTTCTCAAATTTCAATTTGTTTCAATATCAATACAATTTTCAAAATCATATACGTTTTCACCAAATTATTCTTCCAAATCAAATATCTTCAGTTCCAAAGTTTCCAAAATAATATATTTAGAAAATAAATCCGAATTTCCAAATCAATATAATTTAAGTCAACCAATTCATTTCCAAAATCAAATGTTTTCAAAATCATCTTATATTTACATAAAGTCCATCTTATATAAGGATCAAAATTTCAAAAAATAAATTTCGCTGCATGAAGAGCCAATTGGGATTGAACATCTTTGCTTACTAAAAGATTTTTAATTTAGAATAGTTTTGTATATAAATTAGTTTGTTAAATAGTTTTGTACATAAAATAGTTTTGTAAAATAGTTTTGTATATAAATTGAATAAAATAGTTTGTTTAAGAAAATAAAAGAAAAATAGAAAGAAAAAAAATGGTTTTAAATTGATAGTAGTTTTGCATAAAGGAAAAATTCCAATTAAATTACAAAGATATCCAACCCAACAACTTCCAATTTCAACGTCAAGTATATCAATGATATTAGAATATAAGAGGTACATATGTCATCATTTCGCAAAGTCACATTCAATCGCTCGCTCGATCACACAAGTTCGCTTTCGAGCTAGTATTGTTCATTCGACTTCTCTAATGCGGATTTCGATATGGTTTCTCGATTAGAAACCATCAGTCTCCTTGCATAGCCATATACTATGATAGAGAATTCTAGAATCAAGCCCAAAATCCATATAAAATATTCGCCATCAAGAATCAAATGAAAAATCCTAACACGAAATGGTGTAATTCACCTCGAACTTGTGTACTCAAACTTGGATCAATTTAATTATGCGAATAAAACAGCATACGTACAACTTATGTATCTATTCCAACTTTTTAAATATATAGTTTCATAAAGATGTTACTAAGTTAAACATTTAAACTAAATTTTATTCAAAATATTTTGAAGACTAAATTCTTCTCAAAACATTTCAAATCTAAATTTAATATTAGAAAAAATTCAAAATAGCCTTATTCATTTACTTAACAAAACAGTTTCAACCTATTTAAATCATATTACTACATACTTTAAACATACATACCAAACTTATATACTTTATACTTTTCAAAATTACTTAGCTTTGAAAAGTTAACCTTGATTTGGAAGTGCTCGAACCTTCAAAATAGTCGAAGAAATCATATTTCAATCCAAGAGTTGGAAATCATAATTAAATCAGTAAATCAATTCCAAAAATAGGGTTATATCAAATCAAATCCAAAACTCAAGGACTGAACACCGGCTCATTTCAAATTTTACAAATATATATACATATATCTTTCGAATATCACATCACACTTCGGAATTTGAAATCAAAATTGGTTTCACAAATCAATCGCATAGCAAAGCTACCGAAGTAGCCTCTCCCTCACTCAGAAACTCGAAAATCAATGTCGATGATGCATGCACTCATCACCGAAATTATTTTCCAGCGACACAAGTGAGTTCTGGACTTCCATTTACTTTGAAAACTTCTTTGAAATTCCTTCGAAATCATTAAAACCCATTAAAATCATTGAAACATTACTTATTCGGAAAAATAATTTCAAATCATATTATTCATTATTTCAAAATCTTAAAACCAATTCCAAAATGCCGGAGTTCAATCACTTAAATTCAGATTCAAAACCTTCAGTTATAAATCATTTTATATGAAACCATTTCTTATAAAATTTTCACAATTTCAAATCCTTTCAAAACTTCAAATTCTCATTTTTTTTAAAAGGTATATAATCCTTATCAAAAACATTTCATCTTTATATAAAAATATGGTCATCCTTATCAAAATAAAAACTACGATGAATACACAATTTTCAAAAGACAATCAACCACAAACTTTCCAAGGGACGATTCAAGGATGGATTTCAAAGCAAAACAGAGATTCAAATTTAGAAGGACTCTAATCAAATAGAATTCTAGTTCAAAGATAGGCTCAAACGAAGATAAGATAATTAAATTACCAAATAGAAGATGGATAAGCCTATATGAATCGCGGGCGACCTTAACCGGTCAACCGTGACTTTAGGAATATAATCGATGCGAAAATCTAAGGCAAATCGACCTTCGATTGCCAGAGATAAAATCTAAATATAGCAAAAGATAGAAAACATCGTAAACCGAGGATACAGAAATCTCCGGTGAATCGATGCCAATTATAATCATCCAAAGATTGGCGGAATCGCCACCCTATAAAGCTCATACAAAGTGGAGTGATGCAATGCTCCAAAATCAAAAGAATACAATTAGAGGAGACAGGAATGGATTTCAGAACAAGTGGGAGCGTTCCAAAATTCAAAGGAATCTTATTCGATAAGAATCCAAACGAAGATTAGAGATATATAACCTATATCGGTACAGAAAAATTCCCATTCAAAATTTGGAAAGACTCGAATTCATAACATACGAAAACAGAAGCATAAATATCTTTAGTTGGACAACTTTAGCTAAGCAAAAGATACAACAGAGTTTACTCAAAGCAACCTAACAAACTACTGATTTTTCCATACCCAAAATAGATTCCTATCAACAATGGATCTAGATCAATCAAGAGAGAAGTTCAAAATTTTAGAGGATCCTAATCAAAGAAATTACTAACAAGGTGGATACGAAAGGAATGAAGCTTAAGAAATATTTTACTTTCAAAGCAAGAAAATTTATATCAAATAATCTTTGAAAATTCTTTAAAAATCATTTGAAAATCATTTTATACTTTGAAAATACATTCTCTCACAAAGAAATGATTATGAGATTGATTTCACTCATTCTAGGGTATTTCTACCCTATCTCTAATGAGTTTTTGCTCCGTAGGCTAAGGTTTGCCTAAAACCAAAGCTCTGATACCAATTGTAACGACCCACTATTTTGGACCATTCAAATCGACAATAATCCACACATGTCTGACTTGAATAATTCAAAATAACAGATTGTAATAAAATTTGGAGCAAATAAAATCAAATACAGAATCGCAGACACAGAATATCAGAATAACTCGCAACGGAAATAAAATACCATAGTAGTTCATGAAGCTACTATATACAAACTCTCAAAACAAAATACATAATATCATTCTGAAAACATATACAATAGAAATCCCAAATACATAGAAGTTTATAAATACCAAAACTGAAATAGAACAACTGAACTGAAAGGAACAGATAACTAGACAAGCAGAATCTCCAGCGATTCCTAGCTCCAGAAAAGAAACCCAAATCTAAGCTGTAAATACTCAGGCTGACCCGAGCGTAAAGTAAAACACAAAACACTCGAGTCAGGACAATATATACTTATATAATGTAAACCAACTCAAGTGAACTGTAGTAGAAATGCACAATAACTCAAAGGATGCTTAGGATCGCCCATCCTTTAAGGATCAGTTAAACTATAAATTAAATACATCCCATGGTTAAAATTTCAAAATGGTATTTTATACTTCGAAATCAAATATCATTTCAAAATTCAATATCCTTCAAAAATCTATTTAAAAATATCAAAATATCATATTTCAAAATAGTTTATATTTCGAAACAAATTACTTTATTTTAAATCATAAAAATGAAGTTATTAAATTTAATAATTAAATTATTAAATTTCCAAAATTTTAATCTTTCAAAGTTCATTCATTCACTTAAATTAATTAAAACAATGAAAATTCAACTTTCGCAGCATTTAGAAAATGCTACGGAAAGTCACATTTAAAACAGTTCAATTTAACAAAAGATAGCATTTAAAATGCTGTAATAGGGTTACATTAGTTTCAAATAAACTTAGTTAAATTCATCCATTATAACATTTACAAAAATGCTATAATAGCCTTTAATTAAATTTAGCCATTTGGTTCATTATTATCAACTACGACATTTACAAATGTTGTATTATCATTTACATTAGAATTAATAGCATTTCAGAAATGCAGTTAATTAACTTCAAATATTCAGTATAATTTCACAACAATTATATTTTTATATAAATCATTTTTAACTTATAAAATCATATAATTTCACTTTTACAACAATCATTCAAATACCCTTATATTCATGATTTTATAAAGTTAAACCTCAATTCAAAAATCAAAATTTAATAATAATTCACTTATTAAATTCCAATATTAAATTATAAATTCATTAAATTAAATTAACTTAACACTTAAGTTTAAATTTTCAAATATAACTTAATTCCATTTTTATTTACTTAACTTAAAATTCACTTTTAAGCCAAATTCACAAATTTTCAATTTTAGTTATATTTCAAAATTTCAACTTAAATATTCATTCATTTCACATTTTAACTTTATTCAAAATCATTAATATAATATAAAAATCATTTAAATTCACTTTAATCCAAATTATCATGAATTTATCACATTTCATATTTAATTTAAATTCCAATTATCACCAAATTAAAATTTCCCAAAATAACTTACATTTCAATTTTCTAATTTTACCATTAATTTATTTCACTTATAAATTTTCAGAAAATCAATAATGCTTTACAAAAATCATTTTTATTTAGTTTAAATCAAAATATTATAATATTTACATTTCTAAAATATTTTAAAAAAATTTATAAAACATATTTTAACAACGGGTCTGTATTTCATTTTCTAGCCTAGGTAAAGTGATACGGGTAATTTATCATTTCAACCCGTAATTTACAAAGATACCCAGGTTTGATCATTTCATACCTGCAATCCCAAGTAAATGAAAATAATTGAAAATCATTCAGGCATATCATTTCAGCCCATAACGATTTTCTCCTATTCTAAAGTCCGTTCGGGTATGTATCATTTCAACCCATAGTGATTCTAATCTGAAGGGAACTTGTAGTGTGATAAACTGATAAAAATAATAAAACAGCATAATATAACAGTAACATATAATATAATAGGTGTTTAAGCATGGGTGAACATCATAAAATCATAACATAGCAGGTGTAACATGATAATGCATTTTACAGATTCAAAAGGGGTCAATTCACTAGTTATATATGTACATATTGTCTGGTGAGAATAACTCATCTCTAATTGCTGGAGATAACAAAACCAATGACCCAATGGAAACAAAAGCACGATGACAAGGCTACGGACTTTAGTGGCAAGCAAGATCCAATGCTACAAGTCTTGTGTTTACAACTCAAAACAAACATCAAAACAAACACAATTTCAATACACTTGAAGTGGAATAACTTTTAAATGAAAAGAGATATGAATGCCAAATCTTTTGCCTTGCTTTCTCATAGGCTATGCACGGCCTAGGGGTACATTTGGCTCAGGTTTGGACAGTACATGGCTTGGGTTTGGTCATGCAAACGCACGGCATAAAGGCTAGAATGATGGAGAGGAGTTACAACATGGAATATGAAGAGTTTTAGGCAATATAGTGGTTTTTGATCGTCAAAGTGGTTCGGCCATGGGGAGTGGGCTCGGCCTGTGGGTGCACCATGACTGGACAGTGGCTGGAGGGGTGTGTGGTGGTCAGGTCAGAGGAGTGGTGGCGGCCTATGGTGGTTAGGGTGGTGGTTGAAGTGAATGAGCAAGTAGTGGTCAATTTTGCATTTAGGGTATTAGTCATTGTTTTTGAGGGGTTGTTCATCATGGGGGGTTCGGCCTTCGTCAAGACCAGAGGAGTAGCTGGTGATGATGTAAGGGAAGAGGGGTAGAGAGTGGTGGCTGTGCCTATGGAGAGGAGGCCATGCAAATAGAAGAGGAGACAAGGCAAAATTTGCATAGAAATAGGAAGAAAAGTAGAAAAAATGGTGGAGGCCATTACCAATCCTTAGATGAAGCCATGAGAAATGAAGAGTTGAAGTAGTTTTCACATGAAAAGTAAAGGAATACACAGCTAAGAAAAAGTAATGTACAGCCAAAATGCAAATAAATGAGGAGTTGTGAAGATGAAGAGTTTTGAAGGTGAAAAGGCTTCGGTTTCAAAAGCAATTCTAAACTCTTCATATTTCCTTTTCTTTTAAATTATATATAAACAAAATAACTTCAGAAAATACTTTTAAAAACCGAAACCAAGTAAAATAATACAAACATAAATAATCAAATTTAAAGAAATTAGAAAAAAATAAAAGAAATTGCTTCAAAAATACAAAACGGTGTCCAAAAGTTACAAATAAGTCACTACTAGTCTTGGAAAATTATTAACTTCATTTTAAAAATATTCTAAAACAAAATTTGAAATAAAAATGACTTTTAAAACATTTTCAAAGTGAATAAATAATTAAAATTTAATTAAATAGAATTTAAAATAAGAAAATAGCTTAAAAATGCAAACTGGGCTTTAAAAATTGGAAATAAATTCAAATGAACTTTAGAAAAATTATATTATCACTTTAAAAATATTAAAAGACAAAAATATACATAAAATAACATATTTATACATATTAAAATAAAATATGACAAAGAAAATATAATTTATACAATTTAAAATAACAAAATTGCAGAATGAAACAAATTGCACTCAATATTGAAATATACATAACTTTTACAGTTTAACTCCGTTTTCAATGAAACAAAAAGCAGTGTTCAAGTTATTACATCTATTTTCATAATCAAAGATAAAATTTAAGAATTTAAATATTTAAATTTAAGGTTTAAAAATCAAAGTTTGACCAGTTTGACCAAAAATCCCTTTTTACAGGAACATAAACAATTTATACCAGTTTGAAATTAAAATTCACATAATCATCAACATTTATTTTTAAAAATGAAATGTCTGAAATAAAACAAGTTTAAAATAGTTTTCAAAATATAATAAAGTCAAAAAAAAAATATACAAAAATCTAGGGCTGTTACAGATTCTTGCACTTTTCTTGAGCATTTTCTAATTCTTCTTCTAAAATAGATTTTTCATCTTTTAGTAACCCTATTTCAAGTTCCAATCGATTTATCTTAGCAACATATTCCTTATTTAATTTTTTAGTTTCTCTATATTTGTCATCAAGTTCCATGCTTACTTCTAAAATTTCATCATAAATAAGATCGAGACATACCTCATTAGTGTGTGCCATGAAACATAGATTTGCTTGCTCTGTATCACGTTCACTGTCACTATCGGATGAAGAGGAAGAGTCAGAGTCAACCCACGTGACTTGGAATGCCTTTCCCTTTTTCTTATATTTTTCAAACTTATTTTTCTTTTTCTCGTTGTTAAGTTTTGGGCAATCCTTCTTCATATATCTAAACTGAACACATTCAAAGCACTTGATCGAAGTTTGATTTGATGAATTTGATTTTCCACCATTTTGGAATCTCGTCATTTTCTTGAAGTTCTTAAATTTGTTGTAGTTCTTGGCAATGAAAACAATTTCGTCTTCATCCAATTCAGAATCTTCATTGCTTGCTTGAAATTCTATGTTCTTCTTTTCATGGTTTTGTTCCTTTCTGGCCTGCAAATTAGCTTTATATGACATTAAATTTCCAATCAACTCTTCAACTTTGAGTACAGAAAGATCATTAGCTTCTTCGATAGCCAATACTTTTCTTTCCCACTCAATTGTTAAAGAGTTGAGAATTCGAGATACTAAATCAAAATTAGTAAATTTAACTCCTAGTGCCATAAGATCGTGTTGTATAGTTTGAAATCTTGAGTACATGTCAACAATTGACTCATTTTGTTTCATTTTGAAAGATGAAAACTGATTTTGTAAAATTTATATTTTTGTTTGTTTGACCTTAGTTGTACCTTCATGTGTAACTTGTAAATTATGCCATATATCATAAGCAGTGGTACATAACATAACACGTGAAAATTCATTTTTATCAAGAGAGCAAAACAGTACATTCATAGCATTAGCATTATTAGAAGCAGCAGTTTTTTGTGCATCTGTCCATGTGATTGTTTTAGGTGCTACATACTTAATTTGAGTTGTTGACCATATTTCTAAACCATTTGCTTTCATAAAAATTCTCATACGGGTTGACCAATATGCATAATTAGATCTAGTGAATAGAGGAGGACGTGCAGTTGACTGACCTTCTTGAAAGATACTTGCCATATTAAAAAGTTTCAAATACGTGTTACTGTGATTTGAACTAACCTTGCTCTGATACCAATTGAAAGTCTATATGGATCGTGTGTATATATAGATAGTATATGACAAGTACGTGTATGATAGTATGAATCACACAAAATAATAATGCAGGTAAAATTAAAAGTAATCACACCCGAATTTTTATACTGGTTCGGACCCCCCGTCCTACGTCCAGTCCCGAAGCTCCCCTTCGGAAATACACTGACCAATTGCCCTCGCTTCGCCTGGAGGAATAGGCTTTTATACAAAAGTATTTCTTTGACAAGTGCGTGTTCTAGGTAACACTGATTTTGACTACAAGTACAATTTATTCCTATAATCTCCTTTGAGTAGTATATAATTTTAAGCTTTGATATAAGGAAGAGATAAAAGTATGCTTTTGAGTACTTTTAGACATCAGAGTGATCACCGTAATATTAGAAAATAAAGAGAGAAGAGTTTTGAATATCAAGTGAGTTTTACTTTTCAAATTCATGCTTATTTATAGATGTTGAAGAGTTTGTTTGAGAAGTAACGACCTTTGGTTCATTCTATTTCAGTCCAAGGGTTGTAATGTTTAAGGAGGAAGAGTGATGACCAGAGATAGAAGATGCAACTCTTTGATTGAAGAAGATGTCTGTTGAGAAGTGCCGACCGTTACCCAGATCAGACGTCTGGATGTTTAGGTCAGACGTCTGGCCTATATTAAAAAATTTAAACAGAAAACATTGCCCGACGTTTGAGTAAACAAGCCAGACATCTGACACATGTATAGCTTGTTAATTTCCCTTCTTGAGTATGTAAAAAACCTTTTTAATAATTTGTATATGCATATGCTTGTAAAGATTACTCAAGTAGATTGTACGTATCATCTATTTAAGATATTAACAGAATATACTAATATTTCTTGATATAATGATGCTTGTGTCTATCTTCAAGTCTTGGTCGTGAAAGTCTACCTGCATATGGATGATGCTAGTGATTGTATAGTTGTTGTCATCGAAATTATAGAGTAGAGGTTCTAACAACTTATACCATTGAGATAAGTATATTGATATTCTTCCAAGTATTGAAAGGAGTATATAGGGTTTATGAATATATCTTTGTAAAAGTATTTTGATGCAAGTATTTACAAAGTGATTTTAATTAATGAAAGGATCAACTAAAGAGGTTAGTTGTTGCTTATATGCTTAACCAATGTTGGTTTCCCTATGGAAATAAATCCCTGATTTGATTGTAGTTTTTATTTGATAGTTAAATAACCGACTATTAAACTTGGATAGCTTTAAACAATCGTTGTTGGTTCGGAAAGACCAGGATCATATATGTTATCCGAAAAACACTTCGAACCAACATAAGCGTTCTAATGGAAGACACCTTGAAGAATGACTGAAGATGGAGTTCTTTGAACTGCAAAGGCTACTTGCTACTAATCTTGAGGGTGATTCCAAAATGGATGTAAAAGAGGTAGTAACTTCAGTTTCGTTCATTCCCAAAATGAACTTGTATGGATGAATGCTGGCATTGCATTTCTACATGGAGGACAGTGTTAGCATTCCAAGTGGGAAGTGCTAAAAGAAGGTAAATCATTGCCTCATGCCTCACAACCAGTAAATGACTAAATCAAGGATGTGCAGCAGGGCTATGTGGGTCGCTCACATTAGGGTATGAACATTCCTTATCTAGAATCGATATTTATGTATGCTTTGGGGCCCATTATGGTTGTTTATCAACCTAAGGGTGATGATATTCAGTACTATCCAGTAAGGGTTAGGCCGGTCCTGAGTAGTAGAGGTGCAACATGTTGTAGCCTCCAGTACATTTTATCTAGAGGTGTACTGATTTGATGGGTAGACCCTTACCCTTTCATAGTTGGAATCCATTTTCCAATACGAGACTTCGAACTTGGTTTTATACCTGTTATGTTGGAATTTAATTAATGTAACAATTTTGGCTATGATTCAATATTTACTTTAAACCCAAGACATTAATATAATATCATAAGATTTCTTCTATGAATGTTTTAGTTATCGTAAGGTAAAAACCCGTCCGTGTTTATGTACGGTGTGTCTTATGAGATACCTTTTATTTTGAAAGGGTTTTATAAATATAGAAATCAATATGATTTGATAGAGTTTTCTCATGCTGGTTTACCAGACTGATTCGGGCGTTATCTTTTTATAATGCTCGGATCAGCCCAAGTATGTTTCAGATCTAGTTTGGATACTTGGAGCTTCAGGAGACGAGTCGGATGCCTCCATGACGTAGTTACATATATTTAATTTTCCGCTACATTTGTTAGTTGAATTTATCAGCAATTATATGGACAGTTTGTTATAACTATCCAGGCTATTGATTAGTTAGTTAACTCTAATTTGATGTATGTATATTATAGTTTTTCTTTTGTAAAGATCTATTGTATATTATATATTACTCGTCAAGATGTGAGATTTTGTTCTATCTGTTCTTTCCTTGAACCCAACAATCCGTCTTTCCGACACTTGGATGCTCGACACGTGAATACCGTGGATGTACTAGTGTCGACTTTTGAGGGTGGAAATGGTAGGTTGTTGCACTTGGTATCAGAGCTTAGGTTGAGCGAGCACATATGCCTTGATGGGGTAGAACTCATTATAGATAGTGTTAGTAATGCCATAGAATGAGTGACTCATTAGAGATAGGTTTAGTAACACCCTAGAATGGGTTGAGTGTATTATATATAAGAGCACGTATTTGTTAGGCTATAAAAGTATTTGTTAGGCTATAAAAATATTTTATATTGTGTTGATTTATCTGTTGAGTGGTTTATAAATTCTGGTCAAGACGTGGGATGCCACGGTATCGATGGAGATTTCTAAATAATTAACCAAGCAAATCGATATAGTATTGTTTTTGAAAATTGGTAAATGAAATAATTTTACCAAGATTTTATATTTTTGTATAAATGAATAATTTTTGTATAAATGAATAATTTTCATAAACTAGGTATAGTTATTAATGGTTTGTTTGTTTGTTAGGAAATGATAATATTTGATTATTATCATTTATTGTTTGGCTAGTCATGCTCACCCAGTTTGGAGCATTAACTATTGTTCGTTGATTGAGTAGTTGTGCTCGACCGGTTTATGGGCATTAACTATTGTGGTTGATTAGGAGCGATTTTATCCTTTTTACTGCATACGTTGGGTAGATAGTAATTTATGGGAACATTAAAAACGAACATCTTATTAATTCGGTTTCATAATTTGATTATAAGGCGTTCGTTGACGATGTTGGGTTAAAATTTAATTTTAATAGAAGTTGTTTATTATAATCTAAACAAGATAACACTTGTGAAATGATTTTATATAAGCAAGTGAAATTATATAAATATGGTTTATAACTGATTTATAAATAAAAAGGATTTAAGCTGAGAATTCGAGAATTTAAATCCCGGTGCTTTTGGAAATGGATTTTCAAAGTTTTGGAAGAAAAAAATTAATAGTATTATTTGGAAGTCTTTTGGAATAGAAATATTTTTAAAAGATTTAGAAGGAGATATAAAGCACTGAACTCACTACGATCGCTGGAAAATAATTTCGACGATGACTGCAACATCATCAGTGTATATTTTCGAGTTTCTAAGTGGGGAATTGCTACCATGGAAATTTGTTAAGAGTTGTTGGAAAATGGATTATGATTTAATAATCCCAAAGGAATGATTTGATATATAAAAGGAGATATATATTATTATTGTTTCAAAATGGTTTGAAATAAAAAGCACATGTTTAATTCTGAAGTTTCCAATTAAGTTATTATATGGATGCATGTGTTATGCATTTGAGTAGCTTGGTTTTGCATCTCATTTGATATGTGGTGTAACATCTTGGAATTTTATCATTTTATTTTTGAATATTTAATTAGTTTTAAATATTTAAATAATTGGTTTTAAAATATAAACTCTTTATATTCAAATATGAGGATTATTTAAATATTTGAACTGTGAATTGAATATTAATTAAATAGATCTAATAACCTTATTTAACTCCTTTTAATTAATAAATAATAATGGTGAATTTATTTTATAAATTTATTTACAATAATAAATGAGTCGAATAAATAATAATAAAATTAATTATTAATAAAACGATTCGATTTCTAATGACGTGTTTTTAATTAAATTAAATTTATTGAATTTTTCCATAACTTTTAATTTGGAAAATAATTATATTTTCGTTTGACGTATTTTATAGCAAACGATGGTGTTTTTGAAATTTCACAAAATGAAATAATCTATGTATTTTATTGTTGATTTGTGATCATATTTTTATTTTTGTCGTTCGCGGTTCATACGCGAACGAGATATTGTGTAGCGGAGTACCGTAAATATTTCATTTAAAAACCATTGTAAAATCAAATCAAAATTCATAATTTTAAACTTGCATTAATGATGATTTGATGGATTTTGATAGCTTGGACATTTTGGGTGGCTAAAGAAGTCGTTTTTGTTTATAAATATAGAAAAAGTCAACATAATCATTTTGTTTTCTTTTTACTTGGCGATAAAAATGGATAAATATACTTAGCCTTCTCCTTTCATTTCTAATTCACCTTTTATCTTTGTTTTCCCTCCCTATGTAAAAAAGAAATCAAGAAACAAGCAAACCACTTCCTTCAAAAATCCAAATCAAATTGGATACTCCACTAAAATCGTGAAACAAATTTCTGTGAGCTTATATAAGCTTAGGCTTCGATTTGGTATAAGTTCTGTTGTGTTCGGTCATGTTTTGGGATGATGGATGCTTAGGCAGTCGGACGAGGGTTTAAGGTTTAGGTGGATTCAGGCGGAATTGGCTCGAATCGAGGGTGGCGCTGAGTTTGTGGCATGGAGGAGAACCTAGGCTTGGAGTATGGTGGCGTATAGTTAGGGGATGAAAATCTTGACATGAATAGGGTGGTTCGGCTTCAGGGTTCGCCACATTCAGAGAAATTTTCAAAATCATAAAACAGATTTTTCATTCAACTTCAAATCATGTTTCAAATTCATTACATAATCCCAATTCATATACCACATTCAGAGAAATATAATTATTACAATATACGTCGAGAACGACATGTGAAGATGCCTCCTTGGAAGATCAGAGTCTAAACATAGGCAATTAAACAACTTTGCCATTACAAGCAAAATACAGCGGAATCAAACAGAAAGAACTCCTAATAGCTAGCTTGCCTCCTACATGTAACGAACTGCTATTTCGAACCATTCGCATCCACACGTGCCAGACTTGAATTGCTCAAAACAACAGATTGTTAATTTATATTTGGCAAAACTTAGCATATACAGTAAATAAATCAATCACAGAATCACAGACACAGAGTATTACAACAATAAGCAGCGGAATAGATAAATAGTAGTTCATGAAGCTACGATAAAATACCAGAGTCTGAAACAAAAAAATCTCAAATACAGAATAGTCTCAAATACAAAAGTAACTACAAGACTGAACGTAAATGACTGGAATAACTGAAACAAGTGAAAGCTGGAAAGACATATTTTCAAACAAAGCTCCAATCTCCAAAGGTGAGTCTCAAATGTTGTGACACTCAGTCTGACCCGAGCATAAAGCAAAACACAAAACACTCAAGTCAGGATTAACATTCTTATATAGTAAATTCAACTCAAGTGAAATGTCAACTGAAATACAAGTAACTTAAAGGATGTTTAGGATTTCCATCCTCTAAGAATCGGTGGAACTATCTACTATGTAGTATTATACGCAATTATAATATGCCTATAGTAAAGTAAACTATTAAAATAGCGTTAAGATGTTACTCATATCCCCCTTAACACATTTTATATAATGCCATAGTCTATACATAAACTGCAAACTCCACTCGCAAGTGGGCTATCAAGGAGCACTCCATAGGTACGATACAAAACAAACTCGTAGAAGGCGCGATAGGGCATGTGACAAGGCACTCGAGGCAATACCAGGGTAGATATACCGTTTGTGGATCCGGACTGGTGGTAACGCATAGTAGCTACTACCGCCCACCTCGTGACACACTCCCAAATCAAAGGTGCACCCAATCAAATCACAAAAGAAATAGAATGGTATCGAAGAAATGTGTCCGATCGGAGGAATGACCTCACTTGGCCCGGCATGGCTCCTGTTTTAGCCACATCAAGCTGACTCATGGGGGTCAGGGCTACGTAAATACCATATAGAATCGTCTCCAAACCATCCTACTTCATTCTGGAATCTCCACCACGTACACAGTTGTTAAAGTGGTTTTCGATATTGGCAAAGAGTATGACAATATCCGATCTCGGTCTCTTTAACAACCAAACGCTTATTTCACACTATGGTCATTTTATTTCAAATAGTTCATACTTCATATCAAAATATCATATTCATTTCAAAACCATATCAATTCGATATCATTATTCACTTTAAATAATATTCATTTCCAGAATCGTAACACTTTCAAAATTACAACACTTTCGAAATCATAGCACTTTTAAATTATAACACTTTTGACATCACAACACTTTTGAAATCATAACACACTTTAAAAATCATAACACTTTTGAAATCGTAGCACTTTTGAAATCATAAAAGTTCCAACTTAAACAGTTTAGATATTGAAAATAATATATGTATTAAATGGTTATAAAATTAAAATAGTTTATATATTAAATAATTTATATATTAAAATAGTTCATAGATTTAAATGATTTATATATTAAAAATACTTTGTATAATAAATTTAGTTTCCTCCAATTTCACAAATCGATTCAAATCAACTTAATTCAAAAATTCAATTTAATCAATCCTAGTTCATCACTTTCAATTCAATTCAACTTATTGAAAACCCATTTCAATTCATATCGATTTCAAATCCAGGTTTGAACTATCTCTTTTATTCCAGTAAGATTCAATGTTTAAATATTCAAACATTTTAATATAAGTTTCATTTAGATTTCAACATTTATATTTAACTTTATTCAAATTGGAAAATATTCACTTAATCATTTTAGTAACAATTAAATAAAATCTCAATTTATAAATTTACATCAATATTAAATATTCAGTCTCCCTTTTTTTTAAAATTGAGAATATTCATTTAATCACTTTTTATCAAATCAAGTTATCAATCATCTCTTTCAAAATCTCAAAATCAATAAGTTCAAATCAATTCTTGTTTAAATTTAATTATTAACCAATTTAAATTTCAAGTCAACATTAATTTATCTTCCCAACCTTTATTATTAAAGTTATAAGATAAATCTATTTTTGAAATATTAATATATTAAATAAATACCTAAACATATTATATACTAATTAAATTAAATTTTTATTAAATTAAATCTTATTATTAAATTTATTTTATATCAAATGTTATTTTATATAATTTAAAATAATAAAATTATAAGTAAAATCTTAAAAATTATATTTTCAAAACTTACTTATAAATTTAAAATTTCCAAACATATAATTTTAAAAATCTAAAATTTAGACATATATAAAATAACATTTATATATATTATATTTTAAAAATCAATATTTATTAAAACCCATATATTTCCTTTCAAAACTTTGAAAATCATTTTCAAAATATAGACTAACGGTGTCCGTATATAATTTTCTATCCTATGGTCAAGTGATATGGATATTTATCATTTCAATCCGCAATTTAAATATCTACGGGTATATATCATTTCAACCCGCAATCCCAAAAATTCAAAATCAATGAAAATCGCTTGGGTTTATCATTTCAACCCATAAAGATTTTCCCCTATTCTAGAATATCGTTCGGGTATGTATCATTTCAACCCATAGGGAATTCTAAATTAACAGGGAACTTGCAGAGTGAGAACAAATAAGATAATAATGTAAATATCAATAACAGGCATATATCATCAGTAATAAATTTAATTAAAATATAAATAACAGATTATGGTGTTAGATGTCACAAGTGAATAATTACAGATAATGGTATATCATATATAGCAATTAAACAATTAACAGTTCAAATTTAACAGCATATTTCAATTGTCGTTTCAAGTGAAATCAAATTTATTGAATATAAGAATGTTAATCGTGAGTGATTGCTCACTTTTCGAGGCTAGAGAAACATGACAAGCACAGATAAGCGACAGATCAAAGCAACCAACTGCTGCGATCAATTTTGGACAGCGGCGAAACCTAAAGAAAAGCACGATGAATACGAAGTCTATGAACAAAGCAAAGCTAGGTTGGAATCTGATAATCGATGGAGACAAATATATATAAATTTTTAAAATCTAATATTTACTTATATTAAAATAAGATAAAATAAAAATCTTTATAATACATTTTCAAGAATCAATATTAAATTTAAACATCTATAAAATAAATCTCTATAAATATAAGAAACTAGACTCAAGTATATATAAACTAGTACATAAACTAGTATATAAACATATGTATAACTTACCTACATATTATATTTTGAAATCAATGTTTAGTTTTAAACGTATATATTCTCAAACCAAAAATTAAAATAAAGAAAACATATACCCAAAATATCTATACCTTATATGTGTGTATATATATATATATTAAAACTAAGACCTTTGGTATACATTTACCTTTAACAAGACGATACAGCTAAGATAAAATAAAACAAATGAACCGATTATATACATACAAAGTTAGAATACAACAACTATGATGGTTATAATTATGAAGAAACTATGTGTATTAGAACATGTGACAACACTATATATGTAACTATATATATATATATATATATATATATATATATTGGCTAATATATATATATATGCAACCAATATATATATATAATTTCAACTAAATGTACAATCGCATGCAGAAACTATAAATAAAATATGACTCAATGTATTTACGCATGCTATATATATGCAGACATTATAAATATAAAATTACAATTAAATGTACAATCGCATGCTACTATATATGCAAACAATTATATGCAGACATATATATATAATCAAATATATAAAATCATACAATAGAGAAACAATATTATGTAGACAATCCAATATATATGCGTGTTAAACAATTATATGCAGACCTTGTATATATATAACAAATATATATTAGATATATATAAACTAGTTTATAAACTTACATATTGAACAAATATATACCTTACATATATATATATATATATTATCAGAAGAGGGGCTGTAGACAGTGGCCGAGGAGCTGACGTGGCTTCAGGCGAACCAGGTTGACAGAGCAAGGCAGGCTGTGGTGGAGCATTGAACGGGAAGTGGTCGGGTTCTGGAAAGAGGGTAGGGGAGAAAGGGACCTAAGGTGGAGTTTGGTTGCTGGTGACTTGGTCGAGCAAGGGGTAGAACAGAGGAGATGGTGGCTCTCGGTTGTAGTGCAGAAGGTAGGGTGACAGGCTCAGGTTGGAGGCCATTTGGCAGTGGAGTTCGGATGTTGGGGGGCGATGTTGTGGAGCGGTTGTCGATGTTGTGGGCGAGGGAGGTGAGTGGAGGAGTGACGGGGTAGGTGGAGTTGGCGGGGAGCTTTGGTGGAGGCTGTTTTGGATGGGAGGCTATGCTAGATTAGAGGCTGGTGATGGTGTTTAGTGATAGCGTGGGCTTATGGTGGCAAGGGTGGTCGGGCTATGACCGAAGAGGGGAGGAAGGTGTTGTGCATGGTGGAGGCGGTGGAAAATGGAAGGGTGGTCGGAGAATGTCTGGGTGGAAGCGGTGATTATGGGTCAGAAACGCGTATGGATTGTTAGGAAATCAATTCCTTGGTTTCGATGATCACAACTATGCAATGGAAAACAAATGTACATATACAGGAAGTTGATATAGTAACATCACCAAAGAGACAAGAACAAGACTCAAAAGAAGTATCAAGAGGCTACAAGTCGAGAGAATCAGAAAAGAAATGATAAAGGCACAAGAAAAGCAACATGCACTAATCCAAACGTCTGAGTGCACTGATCAGACGTATGGTTAAGTTCTCTGGTTCACAAACTCAGAAGAAACCAGACGTCTAATCCTGAACTCAGACGTCTGACATACATCCAGACATAAAACAGAAATAAAGACCAGACGTCTGGTTTATAAACACAGACGTCTGAAATGCTACCAGACACAAAAAATATATAAAGACCAAAGGTCTGATTATAGGCTCGACTGTGTATTTTCAAAATCCAACTGTCACATCCGAAAAGACACATCCGCTCCTCTTCACTGCAACTCTTCATCACCAACAGGAGCAACTATACAATGATTGTTAATGAAGGCAACTACACATAGAAACTCTTCAACACTATAAATAGCATCAGGAATTTAAGAGAAAGACTCACCTTACTCACTTACGCTCTTATCTCTTATACTCTGATTTATTCCTCATCTCTAAGCAATCAACTACATGTATTTAACTCTTCCATATATACAGAACTCTTCATTCAAATATCCTCTAGATATATATATATATATATATTGGAAGCATTTGTACTCAATAGTCAACATCCGTGTTATAGAACACATTCTTGACAAAGAAACTCTGCTATTGTAAACATGTTCCTCCGGGTCAAGTGAGGGTTAGTTAAAAGGAAATTCCGAAGAGGAGCTTCGGGACTGGACGTAGGACGGGAGGTCCGAACCAGTATAAAATCCTGGTGTGATTATTTTCATTTACTTTGCTACTATCACTTATCAAGTTATATTATATAGTTAGTTGTTTATACTTGCATATATATATCCTATACGATCCACTCATATAGACTTTCAATTGGTATCAGAGCAAGGTTTGTTTAAAAGAACAGTAGCACATTTTTTAATCATTCTAATATGGCAAGTATTTTTCAAGAAGGACAATCCACAGCACGACCCCCACTTTTTAATGGCTCTAATTATTCATATTGGTCAACACGTATGAGAATTTTTATGGAAGCTAATGGTTTAGAAATTTGGTCAGCCACTCAAGATAAATATGAAGCACCAACTAGTGCTATGAACACATGGACCGATGTACAAAAAACCTCAGCATCAAATAATGCTAAAGCTATGAATGTTTTGTTTTGCTCACTAGACAAAAATGAATTTTCACGTGTCATGTTATGTACAACTGCATTTGATTTTCGGCGTACCTTACAAATTACACATGAAGGTACAACAAAGGTCAAACAAACTAAAATTTCAATTTTGAAAAATCAATTTTCACCATTTAAAATGAAACAAAATGAAACTATAGTAGACATGTATTCTAGATTTCAAACTATTCAACATGATCTTATGGCATTAGGAGTTAAGTTTACTGATTTTGATTTAGTTTCTCGAATACTCAACTCTTTAACACCTGATTGGGAAAGAAAGGTATTAGCTATTGAATAAGCTAATGATCTCTCTACTCTCAAAGTTGAAGAGTTGATAGGAAATTTGATGTCCTATGAAGCTAATTGCAGGCACGTAAAGAATTAAATTCGGAAAAGAAGAACATAGCATTTGCATCAATAAAGAATGATGACTCAAATTTAGATGAAGATGAGATAGTATTTATTGCCAAAAACTATAATAGATTCAAGAAATTTAGAAAGATGACCAAGTTTCAAAAAGAAGGAAAGACCAACTCAACAAATCTATCTCAAATTAAGTGTTATGAATGTGATTAATACGGACACATGAAAAAGGATTGCCCAAAACTTAACAAAGATAAAAAGAAGAGCAAATTTGAAAAACTCAAAAAGAAGAAAGCCTTCAAAGTAACATGGGATGACACTGATTCTTCATCTTCATAAAGTGATAGCGATAGTGACGGAGAACAAGCTAATGTATGTTTTATGGCACAAAATGATGAGGTATGTTCGAAACTTAGCTATGAAGAATTACTTGAACTTAGCATGGAATTAGATGATAAATTTATACAAATTAAAAAATTGAACAAAGAATGTATAGTAAAAATAAATAGATTAGAACTTGAAGTAGGAATGTTGAAAGATGAAAAAGTTATTTTAGAAGAAGAACTTGAAATATCTCAAGAAAAATTAAGAAATAATGTGATAGAAAGTGAGAACATTACTCTAGAAAAAGAAAATTTGCTTAAAACAAATGTTGATTTTAAAAATAGTATTGAATTATTGAAAACAGAAAATAGAGAATTAAAAGAAAAATTAGATAAAATTACCAATAATAAAAATTCAAACTTATGCTTAACCGCCAAACATGATGATCCATGGTTATGGCATAAACAATTTTGTCATATTAATTTTAAAAATATTAATAAGTTAGCTAAATATGAGTTAGTAAGAGGATTACCTAAAATAAGTTATAAAGTAGAAAATTTATGTGACGATTGTCAAATTGGTAAACTAAAGAAAAGCTCGTTTAAATCTAAAAATAATATTTCTACAAAACAACCATTAGAATTATTACATTTAGATTTATTTGGTCCAACACAAATAAGATCTATTAATCACAACAAATACGTTTTTGTAATAGTCGATGATTTTTCGAGATATACATGGACTTTATTTCTAAAACATAAAAGCGATACATTTGGTATGTTTAAAATATTTGCAAAACGAATTAAAACTCAAATGAATTTGAAAATTAAAAATATTAGAAGTGATCATGGAGGAGAATTCGAAAATGATCTTTTTTCAATTTTTTGCAATAAAAAAGGAATAACTCATAATTTTTCTTTTCCTCGTACACCCCAACAAAATGGTGTCGTAGAAAGAAAAAATCTTACATTACAAGAATGCGCACGAACATTATTAAATAGTAGCGGATTACCAAAACATTTTTGGGCCGAAGCTATTGCTACACCTTGTTATGTATTAAATCGAGTAACTATTCGTCCAATGAATAAACAAACTTATTTTGAAATATTTTTTGGTAAAAAACCTAAAGTGTCATACTTTAAAACTTTTGGCTCAAAATGTTTTATATTAAATACAAAAGATAAATTAGGAAAATTTGATCCAAAAGCCGATGAGGGTATCTTTGTTGGGTATTCAGATCGCAGCAAGGTATATAGAATTTTTAATAAAAGGAATAATACTATAGAAGAGAGCTTACATGTCTCATTCGACGAAAATCCTTTCAAACATCAAACTACTGATGAAGAAGAAATTATTCCATTAACAAATTCAACAAATTCTATTAATAATGAAACCAATATACAAAATAACACTCTTGTATCATCTCCTAGAATTCTTAAGAATCATCCAATAGATAATATTATTAGAGATCTTAATTCAAGAGTTACTAGAAATCAACTTAATCAAATAAGTCATATAGAGTTTGTATCAAACCTTGAACCAAAGAATTATAAAGAAGCCTCAAATGATAATTTTTGGATAATAGCTATGCAAGAAGAATTACATCAATTTGAACGTAATAACGTATGGGAATTAGTACCAAGACCTGAAGATCAATCGGTAATAGGAACAAAATGGGTATTCAAAAACAAGGCGGACGAAAATGGAAATATTGTTAGAAATAAAGCACGATTAGTTGCTCAGGGCTACAATCAAGAAGAAGGCATAGATTACGATGAAACTTTTGCTCCGGTAGCAAGATTAGAAGCCATTCGTACTTTACTCTCCTTTGCAACTCATAACAATTTTAAACTATTTCAAATGGATGTCAAAAGTACCTTTTTGAATGGTTTTATTAAAGAAAATGTATACGTCGAACAACCACCACTTTTTGTTCATGAAAAATATCCTGATTATGTTTTTAAATTACATAAAGCACTATATGGATTAAAACAAGCACCTCGTGCATGGTACGAACGCCTTAAAAATCACCTAATAACATCCGGTTTTCATATAGGAAAAATAGATACAACTTTATTTATTAAAAGAGAAAATAACGATATTTTGGTTGTACAAATTTATGTTGATGATATCATTTTTGGTTCAACCAACGAAAATCTATGTAATAATTTTTCAAATATTATGAAAAATGAATTTGAAATGTCACACATGGGAGAATTAAATTTCTTCTTAGGATTACATATAAAAAAACTCGAAAATGGAATTTTTATTCACCAACAAAAATATTGTAACGATTTATTACATCGATTTAAAATGGATAAAACTTCAAGCAAACCAACACCAATGAGTACCACTATTCACTTAGAAAAAGATGAAAATGGGAAAGATTTTGATGAAAAGTTATATCGAAGCATGATTGGTTCTTTACTATATTTAATAGCTAGTCGACCGGATATTATGATGAGTGTATGTCTTTGTGCTTGATTTCAAGCAAAACCAAAAGAATCACATCTACGAGCTGTTAAGCGCATTTTACGTTATTTATCTAGTACTACAGATTATGGTTTGTTCTATCCTAAAGGATCATCTTTTGAACTTGTCTCATATAGCGATGCGGATTTTGGTGGTTGTAGAACAGATCGTAAGAGTACTAGTGGAATATGTCATTTTATCGGACAATCTTTAGTTTCATGGTTTAGCAAAAAACAAAATTGTGTTTCTTTATCTACTTGTGAAGCCGAATACATCTCCGCAGCTCTAGCATGTTCGCAAGTAATATACATGCAACAAACACTAATGGACTTTGGTAAAATTATCAAAAAATCTCCAATATATTGTGATAACACAAACGCTATAAATTTATCAAAAAATCCTGTTAATCACTCACGAACCAAACATATAGATATACGACATCATTTTTTACGAGACAATGTTGAAAAAGGAACTATCTCTTTAGAATACGTAAGTACCGAAAATCAAGTAGCCGACATATTTACAAAACCTTTAAACGAACAAACTTTCATTAAACTCAGATGAAGTTTGGGAATTTGTTCACTTCAAGATCTTAACTAAAATTGAATTAAAGACTAAATTTAGTTCACCTCTTCATTACCACAAATTGATGAATTTCTGAACCATTAAAAATTTAGAAAATTAGTTGTTCTATAAATAACATTTTCATCATATATATATATACACATATTTACATCACAATTATATACAAAATATCATATTCTTAAAATTTTGAAAAACAATGTCTTCTGGGAGTTCCTATATATCTATCTCCGTCTCCACACCATCAACGGACAGCTCAGTAGACACACCACAACGCCTTCCGACACCTACACCAAAGCAAGAACCAACAAATAGGTGGTCCTCCTATCATACGGGTTTTACTCCAGAGAATAAGAAAACTAAAAGGTCCTTGTTTATTTCTCCTAATACAAAGGAGAAAATTGATGAAATTCATCATTACCAAAAACAACAGATGGATCTTCAACGAGAACTTTATTTCGAACAGAAAGTTACGACACGAAGACTAAGTTTTCTAGAACAAGTGGTGATGAAGTTTTGCTCGTCGCGAAAGAAAGATGTACATGAACCACTACCAAAACCTTGAAGTTCATTAGATCCATCTTCTTCGTATCGCACTCCTTGAGATCCTTCCCCAAGATGATATTCTGGCTCCGCACGGACCCACGAACGTAGGAATATATGGTCTCCACTTAGACCATGGAAGGATAACGACTCAGGAAATCCTAAAACTCCGTCGCCCTCTAAATAAATAAATCAAATTAATTATTGTATGTATTTATATGTTATTATTTTTTACAATAATAAAGATCTCTATAATCAACATTTGATAAACAAAAGTAATCATCAATTTTAGACTATTTTTAGAAAAACTGCTCCATTCAGACGTCTGACTATGGTCTTCAAATGTCTGATCCACTGATATATGTCGCGGTTTTAAGCAATGTGCATATGTCAGACGTCTGATATACCCCTCAAACGCCTGATATAACCCTCAGATGTCTGGAATGAAACTCTGCCCTCTACAAATTACATTCAGAATAATTCAGACGTTTGAAATAATATCCAAACGTCTGATAAATCTCTCTGCCTCTAAATTTTTCAAACTGTGTCAAACCAGACGTCTAACACATAACAACCAGACGTCTGTTTGAATCTTCTGTATAGTTTTTAGGGCAAACCAGACGTCTGCTTTCAAATCCAGACGTCTGGAATTCAATCGACCTTTATTATACCCCCAAAATAACGTTATTTTTTCACTTTTCAAACTCAAAAATCCTCTCTGCCGATTTTCAACTTCAAATTCCACATTATTTCAAACCGAAATCACAATGCCTCCTCGCACAAAGAACATCAAACGCAGACAAGATTAACCAACGACATCTTCAAACCCTCAGGTGTGTTCAGATGATCAAATCGAACGATGGATGCACAAGGCACCTCATTCAATTAAAAGGTATCAAGATATTCAAAAGAAAAAACTTCATATAGGACCTTTTTTTAATCTACTTAAGTTTCCTATGTATGATCTCGATGAACTTTGTGAGAATGCTGGATTGGAAACTTTAATCTCTTTTACATCCAATGATGTTCAAATAGATCAACTGGCTATATTCTTATTCTACGCCAATCTAGATAGCACTGCAGTTTGGAATACCGAAAACGAGGACAACTGGCTATGGTCAAGCGTTTATGGAAATACTATTCGTTTAACTCCGGGAATAATAGGAATAACTTTGGGATGCTCCGACACCGGCGAGGATCTACACAACATCCCGGATATGCGCTTTAAACCCAGGAATAATATCACTCATCAAATGTGGGAGGACAAAATGCCCAAATTTGCTTCAAAACACTTACGTCCAAAAGCTCGACTCTTGACAAGAATGATAATCAATACAACTGTTCCACGCATGGGTAGTCATGAACAAATCACCGAATTGGAACACAAAGCTCTCTATGCCCTTTTTAGTGGAACTCGAGTTAATTGGGCCAAATTCATATTCGATGAACTAAAGCAATTTTGGAATCGATCTCGGCCATCGATCATTTATCCAACTTATATTATGAAACTTCTTCGTGCAAACAATATTCCGTCTTATCTATCAACCTTCGAAGAAATTTCACCTAAGTATGCCTCCACCAAATTCTTCTCCTTGATGCACTTACCTGAAATTCCACCGGAATTCATGTCCTTCGACGATTGGACTCATCATCAACAATCTAAAAGGGTTGAGCCTCCTCCTCAAACCCATATTGGTCCATCTCAAGAAGAAGAACAAAATCGGGAAATCACTCCCCCACCTCCCGCTTCATTTGAATATCCGGGACAAGATGACATTTTGGAAACTCGAATGGAAACAAATCAAAATGAAAGCATTCGCGATCTAACGCTTTGAAATCAACAAATCTTGTCTCGGAATCAAAAAATTATAGCAAAACGAATCAACAGCTTCGAGATGCCTTTTGCTACAAGACTAGCCACAGTCGAAGAATCTCTTTCGACTGTTTTATCAGTTCTCAAGGAGGTACTTCAAAAAGTACGTGGTCCATCTCCACCCTCAGAAGATTGGACAACTCATGTGCCTTCTCCTCCTGCAAAAGATTCCAAACTGTTTGACGATGAACCTTCCAAAGAAGCTTTAACATCTCCTTCAAAGGCTAGCACTTCTGACAAAATAGAACCAAAGGAGGATGATCCAAAACAAGCTTCTCCTAAGCAAATCTAGAATTTAGGTTTTGTTGTCTTTTTTTCAAATCTATGACTGTAACTCCTTCGTATTATTGATGCAAATTTCTTTTTTGACTTTAACTTTTATATATTCTTTTTGATAATGTCAAAAGGGGAGAAATATAGAAATAAACTTAAAACAAAACTAAGCACATATTCAGGGGGAGATTTAGAATATATATATATATATATAAGTACATTGAATAGTTGTCATCATCAAAAAGGGGGAGATTGTTAGGAAATCAATTCCTTGGTTTCGATGATCACAACTATGCAATGGAAAACAAATGTACATATACAGGAAGTTGATATAGTAACATCACCAAAGAGACAAGAACAAGACTCAAAAGAAGTATCAAGAGGCTACAATTCGAGAGAATCGGAAAAGAAATGATAAAGGCACAAGAAAAGCAACATGCACTAATCCAGACGTCTAAGTGCACTGATCATACGTCTGGTTAAGTTCTCTGGTTCACAAACTCAGAAGAAACCAGACGTCTGATCCTGAACTCAGACGTCTGACATACATCCAGACATAAAACAGAAATAAAGACCAGACGTCTGGTTTATAAACACAGACGTCTGAAATGCTACCAGACACAAAAAATATATGAAGACCGTGTATTTTCAAACTCCAACTGTCACATCCGAAACGACACATCCGCTCCTCTTTACTGCAACTCTTCATCACCAACAGGAGCAACTATACAACGATTGTTAATGAAGGCAACTACACATGGAAACTCTTCAACACTATAAATAGCATCATGAATTCAAGAGAAAGACTCACTTTACTCACTTACGCTCTTATCTCTTATACTCTGATTTATTCCTCATCTCTAAGAAATCAACTACCTGTATTTAACTCTTCCATATATACAGAACTCTTCATTCAAATATCCTCTAGATTGATATATATATTGGAAGCATTTGTACTCAATAGTCAACATCCGTGTTATAGAACACATTCTTGACAAAGAAACTCTGCTATTGTAAACTTGTTCCTCCGGGTCAAGTGAGGGTTAGTTGAAAGGAAATTCCAAAGAGGAGCTTCGGGACTGGACGTAGGACGGGAGGTCCGAACCAGTATAAAATCCTGGTGTGATTATTTTCATTTACTTTGCTACTATCACTTATCAAGTTATATTATATAGTTAGCTGTTTATACTTGCATATATATATATATATCCTATACGATCCACTCATATAGACTTTCATGGATTAGATGCAACATGAGGTGCAGGTAGCTTTCAGCCTTGAAGCAAATTATATATCCTTAGGATATTTTAGCATGAAGCAAGGCATAGAGCAGAAGAAAATAGGATTTCATAAGAAAACAGACCAGAATTGAAAACGAACCAGTAGATATAAAGTGAAAAGTGAACAGTGGGAATAGTGAAGGTCACCTATTGATTTCTGGAAATAAATAATGCAGCTGGCTATTGATTTGACACCGTAGGTATATGAAAAGGCATAGGAAACTCAAAAGTCCGAAATATGGAACCGGTACGGCTAACCGTTTTTTGGATTTCATCGCGTATCGGATCCCGAAATGCAGAAATGAATATACTGCGGAGATCAGAACGACGATGCGAACAGAATGGTACACAGATATCAGCGGTACGACCATCCTATCAAAAGTCGATATTTCGCTGCTAAACTGCTGCAAAGTTGCCGAAAATAAGATAAACGGAGCCAGAGAAGTCCAAAGTTGACGAAATGAAAGATGACGTCTCACTCAGGAAATATTAAACATTTTTATTGTATAAAAATATTCAAATTTTGAAAATATTTTATTTTCATCAAATTAATTGATTATAAATTGAAAATTACATAACATAATTTACTTCATATTTTCCAATAAAAATTAACTAGTTGCTATGTTAAAATAGACGTATTCCAAATATCAAATTTTCATTGTTAAATTTTAAAATTAAATTTCAAGCAAAATTCCAGTTAATTACGTTATAAAAACCATTAAAATTTACGGGTCGTTACACTGCACGTCTCCGGAAGCTTATTCGTCTAAAGGAGAACTTGAATACCTTTACTCTCGGACTACTCAAAATTAATTGAGCACCCGAGAGTTTAAGGGAAAAACATAAACTTCGAGTCAGACGAAAAGTCTGGTATGAATAATAACCTACCATCTCGAACCATATAGACATCTAGTGAGACCACGCCACTTAGCGGAACGATTTTTCCCCTCACTAGTATCCTAACCCAATTTATAATAACCATATACTATGCACCTGCATCCACAATGGTTAAGACTCAGCATAATAAATTATACCATGATTATATGCAAAACATGTAATATGTTCTGGATTTCCCATCCCCATTCATCTGACTATCTGTCCCAAGTTATAGTTACTAGGGTCACTATTAACCTAATAGTTTTCATGGGCTGACTAATAACCTGTTCAAAGCTTACGCATATCTGCCCAGTTTCATAGTTTTTATGGGATCACTAGGAACCTATTGTTATCTACCAATAACTTCATCCAATTATAATTTTCATGGGTTCACTATGAAGCTATTGGGTTCTCCAATAACTTCTCTCATATCATAGTTTTTATGGGTTAACTATGAACCCATTGCTCTCTTTCAATAACTTAATCTGGATATAGTTTTCATGAGATCACTAAGAACTTATTGGCCCCTACCAATAACCATTTCCATACATAGTTTTCATGGATTTACTATGAACCTGTCTAAATTAACAACTCTTTGATCAGCCTTTGGGCATCCTATGTCCTGGTCTACCTGACCTTCTGGATGCAACTCTACTCATACAAGAGTTAACTCAATTTATCGCTACTGGGTCAACCTAGCAGGTTATTTTGCCTTTAATACCCCAAATGCAGTTATAGGTTGATCATAAGTGAATATGTTTATAGAAGAAGCACACATGATAACTGATCGTAACATAATAATACAAACATCTATGGTTTAATATCCTTGTAATCATTTTCAAATGAAACATGGTTAATACCTTTAACCTATTATCTTTGTCAAGGAAAGCTTCTTTAAAAACCCCAAAGTTAAATGTCATTTCAAAACTCTTTCATATTGCCATGGGTTCTTCTTTAAAAATTGAGATTGGGTTTCTTGTTTGAAAACTAAGGTTTTCGAAACCTTAGGCCTTATCTTTCAAAACTTTAAAACATTCCTTTCAAAAGTATTCAAAACTTCTTTTCAAAGCACTAAAATATATGCCTTCAAAACACTCAAATCATCCCATTCGAAAGCATCAAAACCTTCCTTTCAAAACCATAAAAACATTCAATTCGAAAGTATTAAAGCTTATTTTTCAAAAACCACTTAATTCAAGTAGGATTTATAGAAGCATAGCTTCGGAACCATATGAAAGTATCTCTTTCAAAATAATTGGGTTTACCCTTAAGTATAACTTCTGGGTCAAAGTGAAAATAAGCGAAAGTAACCCTTTCGAAAACATTAATCTCCAAGTAAAAGAGTTTGGGGAAATTGATGGCTTCGAAACCACACATTTGAAAGAAATGATCTTTAATTAAAATTATTGGGGAGAAGGATAGCTTCAAAACGACCTTTAAAAACCATTGCCTTCAAAACCTTTAATATAAGTGACTACAACGACCCTTTCGAAAGCATTGGGTTGAGGCTTCCATATTAATAAAACAAAAGCTTCCCTTTCGAACTCATTGTTAAAAGGCTATAAAGAAAAGCAGCCTTTAACCAACTCAAAAGGTATGAAGAAGGAAGCTAGGTTTCGACTAGGTTCAAAAGCAACTACCCCTTTCGAAAGCTCCTTTTCAAAACATAATATGCGGCAACTCAATCAAAAGCTACTTTTAAAACAAAGGCAAGCGACAATCCATTCGAAAGCTATTTAAAGGTAATTTCAACCCTTTCGAAAGCTTCTTAGAAAACAAGCGGCAACTCTTTCAAACGCTTCCTAAACAACTCTTTCAAAAGCTTCTTTAAAACAAAGTAAGCGGCATCTCTTTCGAAAGCTAAACAAAGGCAGGTGAGTTTATTCGAAAGCTATTAAAATGGCATCAACCCCTTCGAAAGCAAGCTTTCGCCACCATCCCCTTTCGCCTTTATCCAATAGGCTACATACCAACTATTTGATATCATGTGTATTGGCTTCGAATGGGTTCGAAAGGCCAACTTGAATGGTTTCGGTATCAAGCAATTGGAAGTGGCAAGTTTGTAATTCGAAGCAAAACTAATTTTATACCTTTAAAAGAAATTCTACTTGCCTTATTTGTCAAGGTATAATTGGTTGCCAAACCTTTATCAAAAATTCTTTTTCTATGAAGGCTGCCGAATTCATCAATTTATAATTAAAATATTTTAGCAAAGAAATCCTTCCCCTTAACAAAACAATTAAGACATTTAAGTCCTCAAAATTAATTAATTTAATTTCCATAGTAAATCACTTAGGAAAAATTCTCAAAAGTCATATTAATTGACTTTTAATATGTTTTATAACATATATAAATTTCGGACCCAAAATACTGTATATGATTGTCGTAATTAATTTTAAACCCAAATTATATATTTCTTCCATTCAAAATTCATAGTAAATTATCCATAGCTTGGATTATTATGAAAATTTAAACACATCTCCAAAATAATATTTTACATAACATACTAAATCCTCATAGCATTCAAAACCCATTTTACATGATTTTAGCCTTATAATCGAATCAAACCTTTTACAAACATACTTGTTTAAATCAAACATAGCATATAATCAAAGCATATCATCATTCAAATCATCCAAACGGTTTTAAAATCTTAAATCCGAAATTAAGATGTTCATTAAAACATATATGAGATGGTTTAGATTATTATTCACCTTATTTTGGATAAGGAACTTCAGATTTGATCTTGCTTAATTCTTCCTTGCTTGAAACCTTATCTTCTAGTTAATTTTGATCCCCTTTTCTGCTAGGGTTATGGCCGACCTTGAACCTCCTTTGTTTAAGTTTTTATTTTTTGAAAAACATGAATGAGAATGTGGTAAGGGTTTAGGGGTTATGGAGTTATGGTGTATGGCTATTTCCCATAATAGCTTTGCCTTATTCTCTTGAGTAGTCAACTTATAAAACCATTTTATAAACCCATTCTTATGATTTCATTTAGCTAAGCACGGCCTCTATTTAGTTTTCAAATCTCAATCCCCTTATCACTCTAGTCTTTAAATTATTCAAGTTAATTTACCTAATTAAATCTCCTGAATAATGTTATTTAAAATTAGGGGTGTTACAGGCTCTCATCCTTAAAGAATTTCATCCTCGAAATTCAGTGAGGACTAAATATTAAACATAGCAATCATCTGTAGCACCTCCTAACTACCGTACTAGCCTACTTGACTAGCAAACAATCTATATAAGCGAATATAGAACATACCCCTACAGAAAATCAGGATAAGTAGCTCTAATCATGTCTTCTGTCTCCCAGGTACAGTCCTTCTCGTTGTCGCTCCACTGAACTTTCACCAACTTGTCTGTCTTGTTTCTTAACCTCTTCTCACCTTTTGCTACAACCCGAACTGGTTGTCTAACAAAATTCAAATTCAGTTCTACTATTAAACCTTCCAACGATGTCATAAGAATAGTGGTCTCTGGATCGTGCACATACTTACGAAGATGAGACACATGAAACACATTATGGACACCTGCTAAACTGCTCGGTAACTTTACTTTGTAGGCGAGCTTTCCGACCCTCTCTATAACTGGGAACGGTCCAACATATCCATTTTCCCTGACTTTTCGAATCGTACCACACCCTTTATCAGTGGTACTTTAATGAAAACCTTATCTCCAACTAAGAACTCTAGATCCTTAGGCCGCTAATCTGCGTAACTCTTCTATCTAGACTGAGTCCTTCATCATACCTCGGATCAACTCAATCTTCTCTGTTGCCTCTCTTACCAGGTCCGATCCTAAGACTAATCTGTCTCCAGTTTCCAACCAACATGCTGGTGATTTGTATGGCCTTCCATACAAAGCTTCTAAAGGCGCCATTCCTATACTAGTCTGATAACTGTTATTATAGGAAAACTCAACTAAGTGTAGGTGGTCTCCCCAAGATCCACCAAAGTCTAGTACACAAGCTCTCAATAAATCCTCGAGCACCTTATTGATTCTTTCTCTCTGTCCATCCGTCTGAGGGTGATACGCAGTACTCATCTTGAGCTTGGTACCCAACACATCCTGTAGACTCTTCCAGAATTCACTAGTAAACAAAGTATCTCTATCACTTATTATACTACTAGGAATTCAATGCAGTCTAACTATGTTCTTCATAAACAACTTAGCTAAAACAGGTGTCGTCCTGGTTGACTTAACTGGAATGAAATGGGCACTCTTGGTCAACATATCCACTATGACCCATATACTTTCATTTCCTTGATTCAACCTTGGCAACCCGTCTATAAAATCCATGGATATCGAATCCCATTTGCAAACTGGTATCTCCAATGGTTGAAACAATCCACTCGGCTTCTGATGTTTGGCCTTCACTTGTTGACAGTTCACACACTGCCTAACCCACAAGCCAGCATCCTTCTTCATACCTTCCTAGTAGAAAATCCTCTTCATATCTTGATACATCTTGGTTCCCCCAGGATGAATCATAAATTTGAATCGATGGCATTCCTTAAGAACTTCTTTCCTTAAGTCCTCAACATTCGGAACACAAAACTGTCCCTTCTTTCTCAACCATCCCATCTGGTCAAGATTAAAATCTTTTAGATCATCAATCTTCGACCCAACCTCAAGCCTTCTAATCAACGGCTCTTCTTTCTGCTTAGAAGCAATCCTTTCAATCAGTACTGGTCGAACTTCCAAGCAAGATACAGTTGCAGTGCTCTGACTAGAACTATCAGTCGATCTTAACTGCACATTACAAGCAGTCAGAGCCTCACGATCTTTCCATTCTGCTAATATGGCTACACCATATTCTGATGTTTTTTGCTAAAAGCATCCGCTACTTTATTTCCTTTTCCAGATGTATAGTCTATACCAAAGTCATAAGCCGCTAAAAACTCCAGCCATCTCCGTTGTCTCATATTCAACTCCTTTTGAGAGAATAAATACTTTAAGGACTTATGATCTATGCATTACTCAAATCTCTCCCCTAAGAGATAATGTCTCCATACTTTCAATGCAAAGATCACCGTTGCCAACTCTAAATCATGAGTAGGATATCTCACTTCATGCGGTCTAAGCTGTCATGAAGTGTAGGCAATAACTTTACCTTTCTGCATCAACACAGCCCCTAATCCGGTTCCACATGCATCGGTATACCCTACTAATCCTTGGTTTCCGTCTGGAACTACTAATACAGGTGCATTGGTTAACAAATGCTTTAACTTAAGGAATGCTTCCTCACATTTGTCAGACCAAATAAACCTCACGTCCTTCCTAGTTAGCTTAGTCAAAGGCGCTGCTATCTGCGAGAAATCCTTAATGAATCTCCGATAATAGCCAGCAAGTCCAAGAAAACTTCTAATCTCAGTCACTGTCTCTGGACTCTTCCAATTGTTAACAGCTTCGATCTAATCTGGATCAACTGACAAACCCTTCTCTGAAACCATGTGACCAAGAAACTTAACCTCCTTCTTCCAGAAATGACACTTTGAAAATTTTGCTTTCAGCTAATGCTGCCTTAGCATCCCAAGCACTATTCTAAGATGAACCTCATGCTCTTTTTCATCCTTAGAGTATATCAAAATGTCATCTATGTATACCAATATGAACCTATCTGAGCGCTCTCAGAAAATTTGGTTCATCAAATCCACAAAGAAAGCCGGCGCATTCGTTAACCCGAATGGCATTACTAACCACTCGTACGAACCATACCTAGTCCGAAACACCGTCAATAGAATACTGTTCTCTGCCACTCTTAGCTGATGGAAACCTGTTGCCAAATCCAATTGGGAAAATTCTTTGGCTCCACTCAACTAATCGAATAAATCATCTATTCTCGGCATGATTGTCCTCTCGTTTAACTTATGATAGTCGATACACATCCTTAATGACCCATCCGGTTTCTTTACGAACATCGCGGCCGCTCCCTAAGGCGAACTACTTGGCCTAATGAAATTTGTCCCTTCTAAATCCACTAGCTGCACCTTCAATTCCTTCATCTCGGTCGGTGTCATCCTGTTTGGTGGTATACTAACAGGTTTTACTCCTGGCACAAGATCTATCCAAAAGTCAATGGCTCATTTCGGTGGTAGTCCTGCGACTGGCTCAAAAACATCTACAAACTCTCTTGCTACCAAATCCTAATTCAACTCTTTTTCTAGTTCCATAGCACCCAACAAAGCACAAGCACTCCGATCTGAATCTCCACTGAGAATATAAATTGGTTATGACTATTAGGGTGTCTTAGCGATATTTCCCTATCTTGGAAAAATATCCTAGTTTCATATTTATCTAACCAATCCATACTCAAAATGATTTCGAAACCTACAAAATAAAAAACATATAAACTGCATGAAAACTTATGACCTAACCAATCAAGTTCTGGTTGGTCACATCTCATTTCCAAAGTTGCATACCCTCCTATTAGATTCCCGACCCTTAAGGAAGTAACATGGTATGAGGGTTCTAAACATAACCTATCAACCAAACACTGAGATATAAATGAATGTGGTGCACCAGTATCAAATACAATCCTAACTGGTATACTTTGAATCAAAAGTGTACCTTCCATCACAGTCTTTCCCTTATCAGCAGTGGTTGGCTTAGCAGACAATGATCCAAAAGCGAAGACTTTTCCCTTGTCTGCTCTGACCGGTTCTGGACATTGATTCTTATAATGTCCAATCTGGTCGCAGTTAAAGCACTTCGCTCCTTTCTTATCTGCAGCCATCTTCCCTTTTCCAGTTCAACATTCATAAGCACAATGTCCCTTCGCACTTAAAACAAACTAGATTAGCCTTCGCCTTCTTGGCAACTTCTCCCTTCTGGGTTCCTTTCTTCTTAAAGAATTTCCTCTTCTTGTCCTAAAAACCCTAGGTTTCAACCTGCTTCTCCTTCCCATAAGTAGAAAGCATCTCTTCATTTCGGATCACTATCTCCACAACAACAGTACTTGGATCACGGAGATGTGGCATTGTCGACCTAGCAATCTTGAGTCTTAACCCTCGAATAAACTTCTCGTTTCTTTTGATGACGGTGTCAATAGTAGCATATCTATACCTGGACAGCTCATCAAACTTCGTAGCATACTCTATCACTGACATCTCACCCTGCACTAAGTCCATGAACTTTCTTAGCAATACTAACTTGGCAACTTCAGACAAAAACCTCTCTTCGAACCCAAGTCAACTCCTCCTCGGGAACTCCCATTGTAACACTATGCCACCAATGAAATGTTGCTCCTTTCAACTATCTAGAGGCAAGTCTCCTCTTCTGCTCATCGTTTAATTCCAAGTCAGTGAAGATCCTTTCACAATGCAAAATCCAATTCTCTACTTCTATAGCATCCTCTATTCCCAAAAACGGCTTCCCACCAAGACTAGTATAATCCCTGCTCAGCTTAGCATAGTTGTTGCCAACTGGGGCCACGAGATCAGCTCCTCCAACATTCCCAGCATTACCCCCAGCTACCCCTGCAACTGCTACAACTTGCATAGGATTGAAGAACTGATACATCATCCCCATATCTACTAGTGGAATTCCAACACCTACATTGGCATTTGCATTTGGATTAGCATTTTCCTATCGACTCGGGTTCCTTCTGGTATTAGGTCGAGCATTTCCATTAGTTGTAGTGCTTCATCCACCTAGATTTCATCTTTCATTTCCTGCCTCCACATCTTCCTCTTTCGTAAATATGCATATGAGCCTTAGTAAGATACAGAAGAATGGTATAAAAGAGAGGGGAGTACATACTTATATATATATATATATATATATATTGCAAATACAAGTACATTACTATAGCGTTAAGCCAAACCCCGATCTTATTTTTTGATTCTTTAGATAATGTTTTGAAAATCCTTTAGGTTTAAATTTCTTTTTAAGTTTACATAAACTAATGCTCTAATACTAATTTGTAACATCCCCCACTTGGAGGTCTAAAACTAATAGCTACGGATGCTACAGTCATCCATAGTTATTAATTCTAGGTGACCAAATGCGGTAATGTTAGGTACATTAATATAAAAGAAACACATGAATATGAAAAAAATTCAAAATCATAATACAGATTTTTCATTCAACTTCAAATCATGTTTCAAATTCATTACATAATCCCAATTCATATACCATGTTCAGAAAAATAAAATTATTACAAAATACACCAAGAGCGACATGTGAAGATACCCACTTAGATGATCAGAGTCTAAACATAGGCAATTGAACAACTTTGCCATTGCAACCAAAATACAGCGGAATCAAACAGAAAGAACTCCTAATAGCTAGCTTGCCTCCTCCATGTCTCCAAAAGCTTATTCGTCTAAAGGAGAACCTGAAAACCTTAACTCTCAGACTACTCAAAATTAATTGAGCACCCGAGAGTTTAAGGGGAAAACATAAACTTCGAGTCAGACAAAAAGTCTAGTATAAATAATAACCTACAATCTCGAACCATATAGATATCTAGTGAGACCACATCGCTTAGCGGAACGGGTTTTCCCCTCACTATTATCCTAACTCAATTTATAATAACCATATACCGTGCACCTACATCCATAATTGTTAAGACATAACATAATAAATTATATCATGATGATATGCAAACGTGTAATATGTTATGGATTTCCCATCCCCATTCATCTGACTATCTGTCCTAAGTTATAGTTTCTTGGGTCACTATTAACCTAATAGTTTTCATGGGCTGACTAATAACCTGTTCAAAGCTTACGGACTATCTGCTCGGTTTCATAGTTTTCATGGGATCACTAGTAACCTATTGGTATCTACCGATAGCTTCATCCAATTATAGTTTTCATGGGTTCACTATGAACCTATTGGGTTCTCAAATAACTTCTCTCGTATTATAGTTTTCATGGGTTGACTATGAACCTATTGCTCTCTATCAATAACTTAATCCGGATATAGTATTCATGAGATCACTAAGAACCTATTGGCCCCTGCCAATAACCATTTCCATACATAATTTTCATGGTTTACTATGAACTTGTCTAAACTTACAACTCTTTGATCAGTCTTTGGGCATTCTATGTTTTGGTCTACCTAACCTCCTGGATGCAACTCTACTCATACAGGAGTTAACTCAATTTATATTCACTACTGGGTCAACCTAGCTGGTTATTCTACCCTTAATACCCTAAAATGCAGTTATGGGTTGATCATAAGCGAATATGTTTATAGAAGAAGCACACATGATAACTGATCATAACATAATAATGAAAAACATCTATGGTTTAATATCCTTGTAATCATTTTCAAATGAAACATGGTTAATACCTTTAACCTATTATCTTTGTCAAGGAAAGCTTCTTCAAAAACCCTAAAGTTAAATGCCATTTCAAAACTCTTTCATATTGCCATGGGTTCTACTTTAAAAATTGAGATTGGGTTTCTTGTTTGAAAACTAAGGTTTTCGAAACCTTAGGCCTTATCTTTCAAAACCTTTAAAACATTCCTTTTGAAAGTATTCAAATCTTCTTTTTAGAGCACTAAAATATATGCCTTTCGAAACACTAAAAACATCCCTTTCGAAAGCATCAAAACCTTCCTTTCGAAACCATAAAATCATTCCTTTCAAAAGAATTAAAGCTTATCTTTCAAAACCACTTATAGCTTCGAAACCATATGAAAGTATCTCTTTAAAAATAATTGGGTTTAACCTTAAGTACCACTTCTGGGTCAAAGTGAACATAAGCGAAAGTAACCCTTTCGAAAACATTAATCTCCAAGTAAAAGAGTTTGGGGAAACATATGGCTTCGAAACCACCCTTTCGAAAGCAATGATCTTTAAGTAAAATTATTAAGGAGAAGGAAAGCTTCGAAATGACCATTTGAAACCATTGCCTTCGAAATCATTAATATAAGTGACTACAGGGACCCTTTCGAAAGCATTGGGATGAGGCTTCTATGTTAATAAAACAAAAGCTTCCCTTTCAAACTCATTGCTATAAGGCTATAAAGAAAAGCTGCCTTTAACCAATTTGAAAGTAATGAAGATGGCAGCTAGGTTTCGACTAGGTTCAAAAGCAACTACCCCTTTCGAAAGCTCCTTTTCAAAACTTAATATGCGGCAACTCAATCGAAAGCTACTTTTAAAACAAAGGCAAGCGACAATCCATTCGAAAGCTATTTAAAAATAATTTCAACCCTTTCGAAAGCTCCTTAGAAAACAAGCAGCAACTCTTTCTAATGCTTCCTAAACAACTGTTTCGAAAGCTTCTTTAAAACAAAGTAAGTGGCATCTCTGTCGAAAGCAAAAAACAAAGGCAAGTGGGTTGATTCGAAAGCTTTTAAAATGGCATTAAACCCTTTGAAAGCAAGATTTCGACACCATCCCCTTTCGCCTTTCTCCAATACACTACATACCAACTATTTGATATCATGTGTATTGGTTTCGAATGGGTTCGAAAGGCCAACTGGGATGGTTTCGGTAGCAAGCAATTGGAAGTGGCAAGTTTGGAATTTGATGCAAAACTGATTTTATACCTTTATAAGAAATTCTTTTATACCTAACTTTCCTTATTTGTCAAAATATGACTGGTTTCCAAACCTTTATCAAAAATCCTTTTTCTAAGAAGGCTGTCGAATTCATCAATTAATAATTAAAATATTTTAGCAAAGAAACTCTTCCTCTTAACAAAACAATTAAATTTAAGTCCTCAAACTTTATTAATTTAATTTTCATAGTAAATCACTTATAAAAAATCCCCAAAAATCATCTTAATTCACTTCTAATATGTTTTCTAACATATATTAATTTCGGACCCAAAATAATTTATAAGATTGTCGTAATTAATTTTAAACCCAAATTATCTATTTTTTCCATTCAAAATCATAATAAATTATCCATAGCTTGGATTATTATGAAAATTTAAACACATCTCCAAAATAATGTTTTACATAACATATTAAATCCTCATGGCATTCGAAACCCATTTTACATGATTTTAGCCTTAAAATCGAACCAAACCTTTTACAAACATACCTGTTTAAATCAAACATGGCATATAATCAAAGCATATCATCATTCAAATCATCCAAACGGTTTTAAAATCTTAACCCGAAATTAAGATGTTCATTAAAACATATAATAGATGGTTTAGATTATTATTCACCTTGTTTTGGATAAGGAACTTTAGATTTGATCTTGCTTAATTCTTACTTGCTTGAATTCTTTGCTTTTAGTTAATTTTGATCCCCTTTTCTCCTAGGGTTATGGCTGGTCTCGAAGCTCCTTTGTTTATGTTTTTATTTTGTGAAAAACGTGAATGAGAATGAGGTAAGGGTTTAGGGGTTATGGAGTTATGTTGTATGGCTATTTCCAATAATACCCTTGCCTTATTCTCTTGAGTAGTTAGCTTATAAAACCATTTTATAAACCCATTCTTATGATTTCATTTAGCTAAGCAGGGCCTCTATTTAGTATTCAAATCTCAATCTCATTATTACTCTAGTCTTTACATTATTCTATTTAATTTATCTAACTAAATCTTCTGAATAATGTTAATTAAAATTAGGGGTGTTACATTAAATAATTGATATTGTTGGAAGATAATAATTATTATACATTAATAATGTTTTGGAATTGATAATAATTATATATTAATGATGTTTTGGAATTAATAATGATTATATATTAATAATGTTATGGAATTAATTGTTATTATTTATTGATAATGTTTTGGAATTAATAATCATTATTTATTGATAATGTTTTGGAATTAATAATCATTATTTATTGATAATGTTTTGGAATTAATTAATTATTATTTATTGATAATTTTTTGGAATTAATAATCATTATTTGTTATAAATGGAGTTTTGGATGTTTAAAAGATTTTATAAAAGCTTTATAAAGGATTTTTGTAAGGAGTTTTAGAAGGGATTTTTATAAAGGATCTCCATAAGGAGTTTTATAAAGAATAAAGATCTAAAAATGGTTTAAGAGATTTATAAATGGTTTTAAAGTGTTATAAAAAGAGTTTTTGATGGTTTTAGAGAATTATAAAAGTGTTTTATAAATATTTTTAGATATTTATAAAATGAGTTTTATAAATGATTTTATAGTTGTATAAAAAGGAAATTTATAAAAGAAGATGAGATTGATTTCCAAAAATGATCTTTAAATAATTATGGTGGTATGGAAACATATTTCCATACTCAACACCAATTAGGAAATCTTTCTCAGTGTTTGTAGATATACTTATACCGTTGAGATGAGTACATAAATATAGTTTCTAAGTAGTGAAAGTGTAGTGTTTTTGTGAATAAACTTATACCATTGTGATAAGTATATAAATATTCTTCCAAGTATTGAAAGGAGTATACATGGTTTGTGAATATATCTTTGTTAAAGTATTTTGGTACAAGTATTTACAAACTGATTTGAATTAAAGGATTATTTAAAGAGGTTAGTGGTTGCTCATGTGCTTAACCAATGTTGGTTTCCCTATGGAAATAAATCCCTGATTTGATTATAGTTTTTATTTGATAGTTAAATAACCGACTATCAAACTTGGCTAGTTTTAAACTATCGTGGTTGGTTTGAAGAGACCAGGATCAGATATGTTATCCAAAAACCCCTTCGAACCAACATAATCATTTGAATGGAAGACATCTTAAAGAATGGTTGAAGACAGAGTTCTTTGAAGTGCAAGGGCTACTTGATACTAATCCTAAAGGTGATTTCGAAATGGATGTAGTAGAAATAGTGCTTTCGGTTTCGTTCAGACCCAGAAAGAACCTGTATGGATGAATGCTGGCATTGCATATCTGCTTGGAGTATAGTGTTAGCATTCCAAGTAGGAAGTGCTAAAAGAAGTTAAATTATTTCCTTAAGCCTCACATCCAGTAAATAACTAAAGCAGTGACGTGCAGTAGGGCTATGTGGGTCGCTGCCATTAGGGAATGATCATCCCTTATCTAAAGTCGATATTTAAGTATGCTTCAGGGCTCATTATGTTTGTTTATCAACCTAGAGTGATCATATTCGGTACTATCAAGTAAAGGGTATGCCAGTCCTGAGTAGCAGAGGTGCAATGTGTTGTAGCCTCCAGTACATTTTATTTAGAGGTGTACTGATCTGGTGGGTAAACCCTTACCCTTTCATAGTTGGAATCCATTTTCCAATATGAGCCTTTGGACTTGATTGTATCCCTATTGTGTTGGAATTTTAATTAATGTAACAATTTCAGTTATGATTCAATATTTACTTTAAATCCTAGACATAAATATAATATCAGAAGATTTCTTACAGAAATGTTTTTGTTATCGTAAGGTAAAAATCCATCCGTGTTTATGTGCGGTGTGGTCTTACGAGATACCTTTTATTTTGGAAGGGTTTTATAAATATAGAGATCAATATGATTAGATAAAGTTTTCTCATGCTGATTTACCAGACTGATCCGGGTGTTATTTTCTTATAATGCTCGGGTCAGCCCGAGTATGTTTCATATCTAGTTTGGATGCTTGGAGCTTCAAGAGATGAGTTGAATGCCTCCAAGATGTAGTCATGTATATTTTATTTTCCGCTACATTTGTTAGTTGAATTTATCAGCAATTATAAGGATAGGTTGTCATAACTGTCTAGGCTGTTGATTAGTTAGTTAACTCTGATTTGATTGTGTATATTACAGTTTTCTTTTGCAATGATTTGCCGTATATTATATTTACTTGTCACGACGTGAGATTCTATTCTATATTTTCTTTCCTTCACCCTAACAATCCGTCTTTTTGGCACTTGGATGCTTGACACATGAATACCATGGATTTATTAGTGTCGAATTTTGAGGGTTGAAAAGGTGTGTCTTGCATCTGAAGTAATAAAACCACAACTGCACATCAAACAAAAAACTTCATTTGTTCCCTACGTGGTCCTAGCCCCGAAGGCGCTCGTCTGTTTGTCCACACATGTGCTCATCAATCAATCGACTAAGTCCCACATATTTTAACTAAAGTATTTCGACCATGGCTACTATTCAACCAGCTTCTGCTCCATGTGGAAGATTTACTATACCGATTGGTCTAGAACATTGTTCTACTCTGTACCTCTTTACTTCTGTACTTATTTGATTATTTAAAGTGTCAAACAATAAGTTATATTTATTTTACTAAAGTAATGTAATTATTTAATTGATTTTTAAGAAATTACCGCATGAATATTCCCATAATTGGGTCTACGGTCCGGCCTTTTGGCCATTGAAGTGCCGAGGGTGCGAAAGACTTCTTCCTTAACCATGTATGCGATGTCCATGCCTTTACTTTTTAACTCGTCGATCTGAGCTTGATAGTTTGTCTGTTTTTTATTTTTCATACTTACTAGCATCATAGATTTATGAATATGTAATTTAAGTCAAATTTTCTAAGTGGCTTAATGCAAACTGCTTCACGGCGTCATCAATCCATCCAACGGTGCTCGATCAATCATTGCTTGAGTCGACCTTTTGAGTCGTACAATAAAACTCCCAATATGTCGATTACTTGTGAAGATCTTTCCATGGAGAAATGAAAACAAAATATTAAACAAGACAATATTTGAATGTCTCCACTACTAATATCAAACAAGACAATATTTAAAACTAAGAGCTATGCTCAGTTTTTAAAAAATTGAGCATAGCCCAATTTAAAAAAAAACTAAGTATAGCCCAACTGAAAAAAACCGAGTCGTTGCTCAGTTCATAAACTGAGCCATAGTTCTATTTTGAAAAAAACAAGGGTGGGCTTTTTGTCTAGCCAAATGGGTATTCTGAAAATGGTCAGCTTGCAAAAGGGAAATGTGTATTTTAGTTATGGAAGGGGTATTTTGTTTGAACCAAAAATGGCATAAAAACCCGATAGATTTTTGAAGAGAAGAAAATTGAAGAAAAATAAATGCAAACGAGTAAAAACAATACATACAAGGTTTATAATTGTTCGACAGATCGATGCCTACATCCACTTAATGAATCATTTAATTATACTGATGTTTTGAAAGTACAGTTCTTATGGATCGGTATCACTCCACGGGTGATTACCAAGAAATATGTAATAATTGCAAGGAAGCAAAAAAAAGATCCCCAAAATGAGCCTCTGAACCTCTATTTATAGTTGTAGGTCACCTGGAAGTTTTCCTCCACGATCTCCCCCATGTTCTCTACGTCTAGGAGCAGTTCCACTCAATAAAACGTGGTCATGTCAGCAAATAGCTATGGATCAATATTGATCCATAGGCATGGATCGATGTTGATCCATAAGATCCACTCATGGATCGATTCCAATGCTTTGTATGATGTCGACTCATTATTAGCTTCATATTTTCCATCTTGTTTGCTTTGCTAGAAGCTTGTTTCTGGATTGATAAGATGGATCGGTGGTGGAATGGAGTTCTTGACTTTAAGTGCTTGAGGCGATCGATAAGAAATAGTAGAAAATCAATTTTGAGAAGCTTGAAATGGCTTGCTAACACCAAGACTTGGGAGTGGAGGAAATTTGAGGTTACATGGTGAAGTTTGCATAGATCAGTACCGATCCATGGGTATGGATCAATACTGGATCGGTACCGATCCATCACTTTGATGGCTCTATGATTTTTGTATCTTGAGGTGGTTTTGCACTTGTCTTGTGATTGATATTCTAAAGCTCATAGAGGGCTACTGGGATCATGGCTTAGTAGTGCAAGAAGTTTGAGGTAATTTGTGTACAAGTTTATGGATCGTTACCGATCTATAGGGATGGATCGGTATCGATCCATCACTTAATGGATTTTGGTTTTGGCATTTTTGAGATGACACTGCTTCCACCTTGTGTTCTTGATTATACTTGGTTTCTAGACTTCTGTGGCTATCTCACTAGGCTTCCCGCCTAGATAGCTTTCAAGTTAGACTTGTCCACTCCATCCGGATATTGCCTGGTCAAAAGGATGGATAACACTTGTCCCCCAAAGCACGTCTTGCGAATGGAAGGTGTGTTTTGCTCAAGGACAAATATTGAAGTCAATGGAACGTTAGTAGTTGAATTTTCTAGTTATCAACCAATCAAGCTATTGCAAATCATCCTGTTCCATTTAATTCATCCGTAAACCATATGTTGTTCCAAACCATGATAGCTAAAGACCCAAGTCCGTGTCAGTCATAAACAATGACTGTGTTCTCCTAGAATTGGTAAGTTGTGGGTCGCGTCACGAATTAGGATTATCCCGTGTTCATCTGGGTGTTAGTAGTCATAAGTTGAAACCAATAGTTTGATTTGATAATCACTAAAAAATCGTTTCAAGGTCAAATAGCGTTCAAAGCCATACTATACATCTCAATTTCTTTGGGTCATGCATTCGATGACCGATTCAATTCCCGATCGCTCCGGATCGTTAATCTGAAACTCGATATCTTCGAATCGCTAATTGAAACCTCATTCTCTAGACCGTTAGTTGAAATCCATGACATGTCTGGGTCGGTAGTCAATTCTACGATCTCTCCGTATGTTAATTGAATGCATGACTGTTCCGGGTCAATTCTTAAGTCAATGATCTCTTCGGATCGTTAATTGAATTTATGGTTATTCCGGGCCGATAATTTAGTCCATGGTCTCTTCGGACTGTTAATTGAATTTGTAGCCGCTCCGGGTTGATAATTAAATCCATGGTCTCTTCGAATCCTTACTGAGCCTAATCTGCTCGCTCTTCGACAATGGAACTTAGCGACCAAGCAAGCCTATCCGCTCACACTCTGACGAGGTAACTTGCATTTCGTACAAGTCCAATCAACTTTCTCTCTGGTATGGGAACTTGCACCTTGCACTTCGGTCCCGACTCTTTGGTCGGGACTTAACGCAAATAATATCGTACAAGTCCATCCATTTGCTCTATGATAAGGGAACTTGCACCTTGTGGTCATTGCCCCGTCTCTTCGGTCGGGACAACCACGATCAATACTGATCATCACATTCAAGTGGATTTCAATAACCAAGGATCCATCTACTGGATTCGAATTCAAACATTAATAAATATAAAGCCAAACATCATGATAGCCGCCTTACCTGGTATTACAGCCTAGCATCCACCTCAGAGCGTGCATAGGGATCGATCGAGATCCTATACACGAGTAAGTGGCTCGACTGTAATATTGCTTTGTTTATTGAAAGTGAAGATAGAGTGCGAGAACCAAACCTGATTCCCTACCATCCCAATCAAGAGATAACTATCATTGACCTTGATACAAGCCCGTTTCCATTCATCGCAGATAATGGTTGCTCCTGTTCCACCACCGCAGCTCAGTTTCTACGGTTGTAATTGGTTGCTTCAGATCTATTTCTTGATCAGATCATGCAAGTGCCTGCAATCATTTGTGTTATACCCATCCAGCTCATGAAGTAGGCAATATTTTCTAGACATCCTTTCACGGTCAGTGGGCACTCTCCTTGTTGGTTTTTGATAGGGGATCTGTCCTTTGGTGTTAAGGTAAATCCTCTTCAGGATTTCATTCAAATCCATGTAAGAAGAGAATTCTGTTTCCCTTCTTTGCCGCTTTGATCCTTCAAAGTCATCATCCATCTTTTGTTTCCCTTTATCCTTACCGGATCCTGCTCCAAACGGTCCTCCATCATTCACAGCATTAATTTCTTCCTTCTCAACTTCAGCGTCCTCCTAACGTAGGTGTCTTTCAGCCTCATGGTAAAATTTTATGAGATCCATAGACGGATCCCGTTCCAAAACAATTTTGAAATTCATCATACTGGCCACTCCCGAAACCGTATCCATCAGAACCACTGATGGGCCCAGCCTATCAACCGCGGCAGCCACTGCATTGAATCTCATCAAAAAAAATCCTAAGGGTCTCTTCGGCCCTCTGCTTCACACTTGCAATGTCATTACATTCTTGGGTCATGAAATATGTGATAGAGTTAGGGGTATGCCCTAGGGACAATTATGTAATTTGTCACATATATCTAACTCGTTGACAAAACTGATTCGAAATAAAGATATTTACTTTCTATTATATACTTGATATAAGTGGTTATATTAATTAATCAATTTAATTAAAAATATATTTAATAGAATATCCATAAATGGTATGTTTTGTGATAGTAGTTACAAGTGTTGTAACTATGAGTAATTTATCACAATGAAACAAATATACCATTTTAAATGTTCCTAGTCAAGATGCATCGAGACTGGATATCAATGTATCCATTGAGACAAGAGTACGTAACGCTCTCCAAATGTTAGGCAGTGTATTACTCATGACTGTTGGGGGCACCAAGGGGTTACGTACTAATAGTTATTGGATAACTATGTAATGACTCACTCGATAGTTTTCTGTTGGTTAATATAACTAAGGTCAAGTAGAGAATATCGATGTGACTAATTTACACAGTTCTCTCGACTTGAGAATACTATTGATCTTTAATGTGGAAGCTCTGCTTTGATTGTAGTTAAATCATAGCACAACGTCCATCGAACGACTATAGTTGGGTCGAGTGTAAGCATTGGAAGTGAAACACTATTCAAGAGAGGATTCGTCTTCTTGGTTATATAAGGTTAGTATCAAGGTCAACTAAAGTCAACTCAAAGTTAAAGTCTTTGGCCAGAGCATTTCGGTTAATAATTATTATTATTATTGAACCAAAAACTTTGTGTTTGGACTATAAAGTTTAATGTGGATGATATTGGAATTTTGACCATTACCAAATTCCATAAATCCAAAGTGATATAGTTTCGACGAAGAGAATTGGTGTAAATAATTGTCACTATTAGGTACCGCTTATAATATGTAAAATTGGATTTTACCAAAAGATTTGTAAGCGATAAATTTGGTCAAAATGTCACACCACCTGTTAAGTGACATGTTAACGTTAATATTAGAATAGTTCGATATTAATTGCTGATTGAATTTACACCTTTGAGTTACACAACCGTAATGATGAATTCTCTGAAAAACCACATGATTTAATTAATTTATAAAATGTTGTAAATCGATTAAACTAATTGATATTCAGAAATATTAATTATTATTTATTTGATGTTTGGAAGATTTTTGTAATTATTTTAATGCATTTATAAAAGTTATATTTACGTGCATTGATATACGATATCGATGTAATTTAACGATAACTACATGAAATGATTTATGGAAATTTTATGTCATTTGATGACATGATTTATGGAAATTTTATGTCATTTGATGACATGATTTGTGAAAATTTTATGTCATTTGATGACATACGTGTAAAGAAAGGATTGGAGAGAGAGAAACAATCAAGGGAATTAATTAGGGAAGTTATAATTAAAGAATGAGAAAAGTTTCATTCTTTCAAATAAAACAAACTAATTCATTCTGTACGTAAAATTTATTTTTTCCTTCTCATTCATTCTTTCTCTTTCTCTCCTCCTAACTTTTCATGCCAAAGACAAAAAAAGAAAACGAAATTCCAAAATCTTTCAACTCTAAATAAACAGATCAAATAAAATAAAACAAAAATGGTTCATCCATCTCTTGCAAGGATAGGATATTTACCTTAAAGATCTAAGGAGATATCATCATTCAAGGTGTGATTTCTAGGCAACATCCTAAGGTCATTCAATTGGATCTAGAATCATTCTTCATTGAAGGTGCAAATCGAAGGCAACATTAACAAGGTGCATTTTAAGGATTGGGTAGCAAGATATGTCATTTTCTATATATATATATATATATATAGTGATTTTGCAATGTTTGATGGAAATTTAATTTGGCTTTCATAGTTTGTATGATGTATTACTGTCTTGCTTAATTAAAGATTGTTTATGAAGATTGAATTATTTATTGAATGATATGATTGAGTTGTCATTTGATAGATCAAAATTAAATTTGTTTATGTTTTAAAACAATATTTAAGTGTAGATCTATGTTTTTAAATGTTCTAATTAAATTGTAATTCTTCATATCCGAATGTTTACATATTCAAATTGATTGGCTGCTTTTCTTTACTTTGTTAAATTGAAACTAAATCTTTATATTTTAAAATACAATATTTTATTTTAGTTCTATGTTTAACATTTAATTTAAATTCCATTTCTTTAAATCTGGAAATTTACATTTTCTTGTTGATTGATTGAATTATATTCAAAGTTAAAAATGAAATTTATATTAAATCAATACAATGTTTCAATTGTAGATCTATGTTTTAATTATTTTGAATTTTAATATATGTATGTATGTATGTATGCATTTATTACTTGTACATTTTATTGCATTAGATATTTACAAATGAATAAAAGGAATTTTAAGAACAAATCAAATTTTTGAAATTGACTGTAATAACTATCTAATTTATATTATTAGAAAGCTTTGATTGAATTCCATATACGCATATTTGGATCTACTTGTATGTGTTCATAAAAAAATTATTTTTCTTTACATATATTCTCATAGTATCAAATCATTTCTCTTTTTTAATTAAGATAATAATGTATACATACAATTCATTTTTTACCTTCTATATTCTTACATTATGGTACCTATTGATTGTCATTAATATGTTGCATTAATTAAGTTTACTAAAAGAGAAACTGTATCAATCGCCCTTGTCATCCCTTATTTATTTCCATTTCAATTCCTATGTAATAACCATTTAAATTGTTCTTGTTTATTTTATGTATACATATCAATTACCACTAACTATGCACACTCCCTATATGTTGCACTTGCACAATATTTACTGTGAATATACTTACAATTCATGTCATATTTGGATTAATCATTAATGTTATTTTATTAATCAATTATTTTATTTAATTAAGAGAAGGAAATGAAAATTTTCCTTCTCTAACTAAATTTATGATCCCTCATTAATTGAATAATTTAAGAGAAAGAAAATGAAAAGTTTCCTTCTCTAAATAAATTTATGCCCCTCATTAATTGAATAAACTAAGAGAAAGGAAATGAAACATTTCCTTCTCTGAATAAATTTGAAAAGTAAACGTTGCACGCAGATTTGTATATAAGAGTATATTTGATATACTCTAACTTACATACACATTAAATTAAAGTGAAACTTTATTTATGAAGTTAAATAAAATATTGATTTTTTAAAAGAAACTTAGAAAAGTTCTAAATGAATGTAAACTTCATAGGCCCATTAAAGATCCAAAATGGTTAAATTTTTTGAAATTCACTCATTTCTTCCGCTACAGGCTGACCCAGTTCCTTCAATGGTATCAGAGCCCAATAGCTTATGTGGTCTAAATTAGTAATGTTAGGGCTAACTAATTAAGCTTGTGCACTAGTGTCTAGAAAGGTGATGTCTAGGATTGGAATTGGGTAATCAAGTCCTTGTCCTACCTGGTTACCTGCCTGGCTTGAAAGGTGATGTGAGCCCGAAGGTTGCTCCAGATAGAAAAGGCCCAATTTAAATTGGACCTTGGGCTTATTTTCAAAATAATTTTGAAAATTAAGACAAGATTTTAAATTTAAAAGTTAAATTTAAAGTAAAAAAACATGTGTATTATAATTGGTTATAATATAACATATTGAAAATGCACTGAAAAATTCAAAATGTTTGAGACTATTTAAAAATTTATTTTGAAATCTAAAAATTTATTAATAAGATTAATAAAATTAATTAATTAATTAATTGAGTTTATTATTAATACTTATATGCATGTATTATATATGTTGATATATGTTATGTTATTTTAAAGTGTTTAAGATAACATATACATGTATGAATATGAGATAAATTTTCAAAATTGATATAATTTAATTAAATAAATTAATTAAAGGTTAATTAATTAAATAAAAATACACATATATAAGATATATGTGTTATATTATAAAGGTTATAGTATACACTATAAAGGTTATAATAGATATGTCCAATATAAAAGTTGTATTGGAATACTAATATAAAATTAATTAAAGAGTTGATCAATTTAAATTAATTGAAAAAAGGATTTAATTAAATAAAATATTATACATATAAGACTATCATATAAGTAATATGAAATTTAAAAATTATATAACGATAAAACTTATATGATATGAATGTATAAACTAAAAGTGGAACATTAAAGAAACTCAAATAGACTTAAGGAATAAATACATACGTAAATGTATGTATAATGTGAAGTCTGATGTGTTTGACACTTGAATCACAAGGGTATTTCACAAGAAATACATTAGTCCATATGCTGATATCACTTTATATAATATATTGAAGACTATGAATATTCAATATAATGTTGTCCTCTACCATATATATATATTAATAAATTACTTGCATACTCCTTAGTTGTCAAACTTAAGCTTGGGATGTTATGTATAGTATTATTAATATATTGAATAGGCTAGGTTAGATAACTATATGTATTTGTGGAGCAAACTCAAGGTACATATATTATACCTAGGTCGTCACGATATGGTAGGTATGAGTGAATAATCACTTTCGATTTGTTGAGCAAAATCAAGGTCGAAATGAGGTTAGGACACCGAAACAGTACGAGTTAGGAGTTGTATGTGATACAACCGATAAGAAGTTATCCATCGTTTCTGGGGCTATAATTTGTTAAGCAAACTCAAGGTCAGAATACCCAGACAAACGAGTCCTAACACCCATTAATGAAGTTGAAAGACTTCTAGGTTTCATCTTAGGGTTTGGAGAAACATAAAACACTAGTGGGAGCCTTATTAAAAAAAATGAAATGATAACATTTAACCTTTCTAATATTGTAAGAACATATGTTAAATAATGCTATAATTATCTAAAATGATAAATTTGTGCATTTAATAAGATTGGTAAAATGTTTATCAATTAAGATATACAAATGAATTGAAAAATGACAAATATAAATATAACATATACTTACCAATAAAAGATTATTGCATGTTAACGTTTCAACACCCATGCAAGTGCCTGATTTTACAACAACTGAATACATTCGTGGTTTGGTCCCTTACACATTTATTTGTTTAAGATCATGTATTGCATTCTATAAGTTTCGAACTCTAAAAGGAATACAAGACTACGGATATTTGATCCATATACAATTGTATATAAATGTTATATGGTGAACGGTCAAAACTTGTAATGTACAATGTTTCAATGAAATTAGTTCATCCAAAAAAACCAAATAAACCTTAATGCAAGATCGAGTATTCAACATTTGATTGATTACAAAAGGATTGTATCGTGTTAGATGTAATATTAGACCAAAACTACAATATAAATCTAAGAACTCGATCGCTAAAATGTCAGTTTGATCAGTTTACGTAAAGCGAAACATATCTAATGTCCTTAAAAGCTAAGGATGATTGAATGCACTTTTGTAAAGCGTTCGTTATGGTATTGTAGTAAGAGTTTTGTTTTGAATGGTTTGACCATTTAGAAAGAATAACAAATTTAAAAGAGTAGATATGATTTAAGGTACAGTTGGGATGAAGAGAGTGAATAGTCATGTCTACTTCATAAAGAAACAACAGAAACGGGAATTGTAATAATAGTGATTGATACTTAACATTGAAATTAGAAATGAGATTTCTATTCCGAAATGTAATTTCGTATAGAAAGTTGTTTTCTATGAGATTTATTTCTTTGAGTTCAGGATAATTGATCAATGAACTTTCCGCTGTAAACTACTTACAATATATGAAATAAATAAACTATATTAAGTGAATGATGAACCTCCAAATTTCATATGCTATTATAGTAATGGCGGAAATAGTGAGAGCATGCCATATTGCACTTATTGATTGCATCATATTATGAAAATTGTTTTCGTAAAACGTACCAAACATTATTTATGAAATAATGGCTATTTTTCGGTATCGACTGAGAAATAGACATAGCTATATTTCAATACGAATATTATGAATATTCGTTATGAAATAAAACTATAATATGGTATTTGCTTTCATAACAAAAGTGATGCATCGGAAAATACAGAAGTATCCAATATTATTTATAGTTATTTTGGAATTATAGACTAAGCCATAGTTTTGATAAAATAATTTTATTATATGATTTTGAATCATATGATACTGGTTAATTATATCTCAAACAATTAAGGGCTATGCACCCATTCAGCGGGAGCATCATAAGACTTGATGAACTCTTCGGATTGATACATATAGATGTATGCAATCGTAAGTCTATTAATACCAAAATGGTTCCACAAACTTCGTCATATTCACCAATGAGTAACCACCGACATGAACATGTGTATTTGATACATGTGTAGTATGTCTATAGTAAACTCATAGAGTATAAAATAGAAGTAAATAAAATAACATGCAATAGAAATGATTCGATTCAATCGAATGAGTGAGTATATTGGAAAAGGTTCTGAACGTACCTTAAAATGAATAAATATTCAATCTCAAAAGTCACTCCTCCATGTGATACATAATGATGCATCAATAAGGAGTACTGAAATTTGTCAGACAATGTACGATTAACTGCGAGTGAAGTTGAGTTAGTTTCTTTCTATAAGGTCGTGTACTTAAGATTAATACACAAAGTTAATATTATTTCATCTAAATAATAGTTTACAAAATCATACAAGATAAATATTTATAAGAAACCCCAACATATCCTAGGTCAAGGAGTTGGCAGGTTGTGTGAGTCGAAAGATTGCATGTAATAATTATTCGTAAGGGATCTTGTATGAATCTCCCCAAAAGAATTTTTGTAATACGGCCATTGGATGACATATTTATGTTTTGAACATAAGTTTTGTAAACTAAAACCAAATCAGTTTTATAAATAAAGAAATTCATACAATGTTTATGAATGCCTATCTCGTTGCACTGAGAAACAATTGTTGTTTCAAGAAATACCACCTTCATTGTGAAGGAATTTATTTAAGAAATTATTGGTAGTAAAAAGGATTTGGATACGATCCAAAGATAGAACTGATTAGATGAGATGAAATGAAATTGACTAACCTAGACGAACACATCGCATTAGAGTGTCTAATAAGTATTCTCGCACATTGAAGAGAAACTATGAGTTTCTTGTCAATGTCAAAAATATATAATCCTTGATTGTTTAATTCAACCACTAAGAGTTTTGACTCTATGATATGGCATGATGCACAAATCTGAAAGAATTCCAAGTACGCTATCAAAATATGATTTTTGTAATCGTAACCTAAGGGATGTGATCCATCGGCCGTGATTGTGTTTTTATGAGCAAGACTAATCAGTTGGAATTGAATGAGCAATGTTAATAAGAATAATATCGAAAAATTCAATTGTTGAAATTAGCGTAATAGATTCAGTATTCAACATGCTCAAGTTAATTCAGATTTACTCACAAAATTACCACTTGATATGACTTTATGTTTGGTACGAATGTATTGAAACAAAAAATTTTAATAATGATTTAGAGTAAACTGTTTGCACATAATAACCAAAATGTCTCAAAGTCAGTGGGAGCGATATTGAGTTTGTGAGTCTGTGGATATAATCCAAGAAATGATAAAAAGTATCATTTTATAAGCATCAAAATTGAACAAATATTTTGATAAAAATATCAAATAGTTTGATTATCAATCAAAATGCAGAGGAAGCATGTGTTTACAAGAAAGAACGTTAAAAGGTACATTGATATTTCTAAACTATAAGTAAACAACACGTTGTTGATTTTAAACGGTGTACTTATGTTAAAATTAGCCTTAGTTGTTTTAATACTCAACATTGGATTAATAAATGATTTCTTTTATAGTAAGTATAAAAGATGTCGGGAATGTCCCAAATGATATGCAAGGACACCTTATTGAAATGTTTAATACAGAACATGTAAGATTGATTCCTTTGCATTGGCAAAAGGAATTATCATACATGTTATGTTGTCTACGATAACATGATTTGTTTATGTATTTGATATATGAAGAAAATATCAAATCCAAATTGATATCACTAAATGATTGTTTGAAGTATTCTCATGTATTTATGAAATACTAGAGAATTGTTTACAGAAACAAAAACTCCTTATGAAGAAGTGTTCGAACTTAAACTTCATAAGTTATATTGAGTGTAGTATGTCAATAATAAATTCAAGTTAAGAATTTTTAAGTTGGAAATGTTCTAAATAAAAGACTATGGCTAATTCAATGAAAAAGGCTAAGTACATCGCCTTGAATAGCGCCGTAATAAAAACATTGTATATAAAAATATAAATGCACAAATTTATAGGTGAGCCGATTTCAAATGTTGAGAATCTCATAACATTGTTATATGATAACAATGTCACGATATAGTTTGTAAAAGAACTTATAGCTCACTAGAAGTCGAGAGATATACTCCGAATTGTTCCACATGATAAAGCAGTTTATCACCATCGGAGAGAGTTGATTGACAGAATAGATAATTAAAACATAATAACATACCTATTCACAAAGGGACTGACCTAATTGGTTTTGAGAAAGCCGATTGGAGAATTTGAAATAAGATTCCATAATTGACCCCAAGTGCAAGTGGGAGATTGATAGAGTTAGGGGTATGCCCTAGGGGTAATTATGTAATTTGTTACATATATCTAACTCATTGACCAAACCTGTTCGAAATAAATGTATTTACTTTCTATTATATACTTGATATAATGTGGTTATATTGATTAATCAATTTAATTAAAAGTATATTTAATATAAAATCCCTAAATGGTATGTTTTGTGATAGTAGTTACAAAGTGTTGTAACCGTGAGTAATTTATCACAATGAAACAAATATACCATTTTAAATGTTCCTAGTCAAATGTTGGGCAGTGTATTACTCATGACTGTTGGGGGCACCAAGGGGTTACATACTAATAGTTATTGGATAACTCTGTAATGACTCACTCGATAGTTTTCAATTAGTTAATATAACTAAGGTCAAATAGAGAATATCGATGTGACTAATTTACACAATTCTCTGGACTTGATAATACTGTTGATCTTCAATATGGAAGCTCCGCTTTGATCATAGTTAAATCATGGCACATCGTCCATCGAACGACTATAGTTGGCTTGAGTGAAAGCATTGGAAGTGAAACACTATTCAAGAGAGGATTCGTCTCCTCGGTTATATGAGGTTAGTATCACGGTCAACTGAAGTCAACTCAAAGTCAAAGTCTCTCGCCAGAGCATTTTGATTAATAATAATTGTTATTATTGAACCAAAGACTTTGTGTTTGGACTATAAAGTTGAATGTGGATGATATTGGAATTTTGACCATTACCAAATTCCATAAATCCAAAGTGATAAAGTTTTGACGAAGAGAATTAGTGTAAATAATTGTCACTATTAGGCACCGCTTATGATAAGTAAAATTGGATTTTACAAAAAGATGTGTAAGCGATAAATTCGGCCAAAATGTCATACCACCTGCTAAGTGATGTGTGAACGTTAATATTCGAATAGTTCGATATTAGTCGCTGACTGAATTTACACCTTTGAGTTGCATAACCGTAATGATGAATTCTTTGAAAATCCACATGATTTAATTAATTTATAAAATGTTGTAAATCGATTAAACTGATTGATATTTCAGAAATATTAACTATTATTTATTTGATGTTTGGAAGTTTTTTTAATTATTTTAATGCATTTATAAAAGTTATATTTGCGTGCATTGATATACGATATCGATGTAATTTAAAGATAATTACATGAAATGGTTTATGGAAATTTTATGTCACTTGATGACATGATTTATGGAAATTTATGTCATTTGATGACATGGTTTGTGGAAATTTTATGTCATTTGATGACATACGTGTAAAGAAAGGATTGAAGAGAGAGAAACAATCAAGGGAATTAATTAGGGAAGTTTTAATTAAAGAATGTGAAAAGTTTCATTCTTTCAAATAAAACATATTCTCTAATTCATTTTGTACGTACAATTTATTTTTTCCTTCTCATTCATTCTTTCTCTTACTCTTCTCCTAACTTTTCATGGCGGAAACAAAAAAACGAATTTCCAAAATCTTTCAACTCCAACTAAAAAGATCAAAACAAAAGTGGTTCATCCATCTCTTACAAGGATAGATGTTGATCTTGAAGATCTGAGGAGATATCATCATTCAAGGTGAGATTTATAAGCAACATCCTAAGGTGATTCGATCGGATCTAGAAGCATTCTTCATTAAAGGTGCAAATCGAAGGCAACATCAACAAGGAGCGTTTAAGGATTGGGTAGCAATGTATGTCATTTTTACATATATGTGTGTGTGTGTGGTGATTTTGCAATGTTTGATGGAAATTTAGTTTGCCTTTCATAATTTGTTTGATGTATTACTGTCTTGCTTGATTAAAAATTGTTTATGAAGATTGAATTATTTGTTGAATGATATGATTGAGTTTTCATTTGATAGATCAAAACTAAATATTTTTTTTTTATTTTTTAAAACAATATTTAAGTGTAGATCTATGTTTTTAAATATTCTAATTAAATTGTAATTCTTCATATCTGAATGTTTACATGTTTGAATTGATTAGCTGCTTTCCTTTACTTTGTTAAATTGAAACTAAATCTATATATTTTAAAACACTATGTTTTATTTTATTTTTATATTTTAACATTTAATTTAAATTCCATTTCTTTAACTATGGAAATTTACATTTTCATGTTGATTGATTGAATTATATTTAAAGTTAAAAATGAAATTCATATGGAATCAATACAATGTTTCAATTGTAAATCTATGTTTTAATCATTCATAACAAAGTGTAATTTTAGTTTTTAATTTTAATATATGTATGTATGTAGCATGTATTACTTGCACTTTTTATTGCATTAGATATTTACATATGAATAAAAGGAATTTTAACAACAAATCAAAGTTTTGAAATTGACCGTAATAACTATCTAATTTATATTATTAGAAAGCTTTGGTTGAATTCCATATATACATATTTGGATCTACTTGTATGTGCTCATATAAAATTTATTTTTCTATACATATACTGTCATAGTATGAAATCATTTCTCTTCTTTAATTAAGATAATAATGTATACATAAAATTCATTTTTTACCTTTTATATTCTTAAATTATGGTACCTATTGATTGTCATTAATATGTTGCATTAATTAAGTTTACTAAAAGAGAAACTATATCAATCACCCTTGTCATCCCTTATTTATTTCCATTTCAATTCCTATGTGATAACCATTTAAATTGTTCTTGTTTATTTTATGTATACATATCAATTACCACTGACTATGCACACTCCCAATATGTTGCACTTGTACGATATTTACTGTGAATATATTTACAATTCATGTCATATTTAGATTAGTCATTAATGTTGTTTTATTAATCAATTATTTTATTTAATTAAGAGAAGGAAATGAAAATTTTCCTTCTCTAACTAAATTTACGATCCATCGTTAATCGAATAATTTAAGAGAAAGGAAATGAAAATTTCCTTCTCTAAATAAATTTATGCCCCTCATTAATTGAATAAATTAAGAGAAAGGAAATGAACAATTTCCTTTTCTGAATAAATTTGAAAAGTAAACGTTACACACATATTTGAATATAAGAGTATATTTGATATACTCTAACTTACATACAAATTAAATTAAAGTGAAACTTTATTTATGAAGCAAAATAAAATATTGATTTTATTTAAAAGAAACTTAGAAAAGTTCTAAATGATATTAGACTTCATATGTCCATTAAAGATCCAAAATGGTTAATTTGTTTGAAATTCACTCATTTCTTCCGCTGCGGGCTAACCCAGTTCCTTTAATATGGACCCGAAAATGCTTCATAAATTTGTTCACCAACCCGGCCATGTGCCAATGGAACCGTTTTTCAGCCGTCTGAATCATAGTGCCACTAAATCAGCCAGATACAAAGGGAAACACCGTCCCACCACTTCATTGGATACACCAAACACCTCCATGTGCCGGATGTACCTCATTAAATGAACTACTGGATCCATCTTTCCATCATACGTTTCTAACGTTGGTAGCTTAAAATCAGGCGGATTACTAGCGTACCAAATGTTCGGAGTAAATGGACTCCCGTTCACATCCTCCAGGCTCCGGTTATGCAGTCCACCCCTCATAACTTGTTTCTCCATCTCAGTAAGTCTGTAATAATCATTCAAAGGAATTCCCAAGTTTGCATTCTCAGCCTGCCTCCCGTTTCCACGAGGGAATTCTGGCACATACTCCTTCGGTCGTGCTTCGACATTCAGATTCGCATACAAATGCTCGGCATTATCTTTGGGACGTGCGTCATTTCCAGCTAAGCCAAGATTACTCGTGTCCTCGAGTTACCGATCCGTATGGTTGGTGCAGGGTTCGTTCCATCTTGTTCCACTCTACTTTCATGTGCTTGCGCTCTGGCTTTAGGCCTTTGATTCTAGTTTGTAGCTACTCCGGTTGTTCCCATCTATCCCATTCTCCTAAAGAAATTCTCCATCATCTCTTCCCAATGACCAATCAACTTTTCCTACATCTCATTCATCATAGTCTCCATGTCACTTCTGGTTATGTAAATAGATGGGGGGTTGGATCCCGAAGACACCTCCTGGCTGCCCCCTTGTTGATTCCTCCAACAGTAGTTTCTTTAGAAGATTGTCTTGTCATTTTGAACCTTTTCAAGTCTCAAATCAGTGAAAGCACCAAAATGTTTGAACCAAAAATGGCACAAACACTATATAGATTTTAGAAGAGAAGAAAATTGAAGAAAAGTAAATGAAAATGAGTAAAAACAATACACATAAGGTTTATAGTGGTTCGGTCGATCGATGCCTACGTCCACTTAATGTTTCTTTTGATTATACTATTGTTTTGCAAGTACAATTCTTATGGATTGGTACTACTCCATGGGTGATTACCAAGAAATATGTAATAATTGCAAGGAAGCAAAAAAGATCCCCAAAATAAGCCTCTGGCCCTTTATTTATAGGTGTAGATCGTCTACAAGTTCTCCTCCATGATCTCCCCTACATTCTCTACGTCCAAGAGCGGTTCAACTTGAGAAAACGTGGCCATGTCAACAAACAGCTATGGGTCGGTACCGATCCATAGGCATGGATCAATTCCAACGCTTTGTATAATGTCGACTCATTGTTAGCTTCGTGTTTTCCATATTGTTTGCTTTACTAGAAGCTTGTTTCTTAATTGATTAGATGGATCAGTGGTGGAATGGAGTTCCTGACTTCAAGTGCTCAAGGAGATTGATAGCAACCAACAGGCGACCAATTTTGAGAAGCCTGATATGGCTTGCTAACATCAAGACTTAGGAGTAGAGAAAATTTGAAGTTACATGGTGGAATTAATATGGATCAGTACCGATCCATGGGTATAGATCGGTACTGATCCATCACTTTGATGGTTCTATAATTTTTTGAATCTTGAGGTGGCTCTGCACTTGTCTTGTAATCGATATTCTAAAGCTTAAAGAGGGCTACTGGCATCATAGTTTAGGAGTACAAGAAGTTTGAGGTAATTTGTGTACAAGTTTATGGCTCGATACTGATCCATAGGGAAGGATCAGTATCGATCCATCGAAGGATTTTGGTTTTGGCATTTTTGAGATGGCCTTGGTTCAACCTTGTATTCTTGATTATACTTGGTTTCTAGACTTCTGTGGCTATCTCTTTGGGATTCGTGCCTTGATAACTTTCAAGTTAGACTTGTCCGTTCCATTCGGATGTTGTCTGGTCCAAAGACTGGATAACTATAGTGGTTCGGTTGATCGATGCCTACATCCTTAAAGGGATATTTATGTTGTATTTATTATTGTTGGTTATGTTTACATTTTAATTAATTAGTATTGACATAAGTAAGTTAAACAATAATAAAGATAGAACGGTTTATAATAACAGATAAATTAGTGCTGATACAATAACGCAGAATTGAAAATACATATTTAGTCCATACAATGTAGGATAGTAAATATAAATGCGATATAGAAAGTAATTTAGAAAATTACTGCAGCTATTAGTTCATCCCTTATGTTATTTTAAACCAATGCCATATTATTTCCTGCAATCATTTGAACTAGTTCATTCTCTCTTACACCAATAGCTTAAAGTTTATAGTATTCTTCAAGTTATTCATTTGGAATAAGATCAGGGTCATCGTTAATTGTCATAAAGTCATAGTCTCTACTGTTTTGTTTTCGTATGAAGGTGTGAATAGCCATTATAGTAACAACCACTTTTACTTGAATTGAAAATTAAAAAGTCGGCATATTATTTAAGATCGCAAATTTTCTCTTTCATATTCCAAATGATCTTTCAATTAACATACATAAAGTTCAATGATAGAAATTATAACATCCCCAATCTAGAGACCCAAAACTAAGCGCTATAGATGCTGCAGTCATCTATAGTAGTAGCTTTCGGCGACTAAATACGGCTATGTTAATGGTATCAATAATATCAGAAGTGCTTGAATATGAAACAAAACACAGATTTCAAAACAAATTTTACTTCATTACATTTCAAAACCAAATGTTTCACATTCCCAACACATAATCCCAAATTCGTTCCCAGGTACAGATAAAATATAGTTATTACAAAATACGCCAAGAGCGGTATATGAAGATACCCCCTCGAATGATCAGAGTTATATGGCCATAATAGACCTAATACAATCATAGCGGAAATACATCAAAACATAAACAAAAACTGCAACTCTTGAATAGCTATCCGTTTGCCTCCTGCATGCCTCCGGTAGCTTGTTCATCAACATACTAAATCCTGAAAAAGACCTTAACCCCTCATCCTACTCAAATTAATTTTGAGTACCCGAGAGTTTAAGGGGAGAGCATAAACTTCAAGTCAGACATAACGCACGGTGTGAATAATACTATACATCCTGGAATAAATATGTTAAGTGAGACCACGCGGCTTAGCGGAACGGGTTTCCCCTCACTAACATCCTTTTAAAACATATCTTTGAAAAACTTTTTCCTACAATCAAAACTGATTAAACACTGTAAAGCATCATTATGTAAACTTACATAATCATCAGGTAATAATGAAAAATCTATTCAAACACATAAGTTTTGTTTGGATAACCTTTAACCTTTGGCTGACTCGGGCCTACCAGACAATATAATCAAAATTAATCTAACACCCGTTAGCTATTCTTCTTTTGGATTATCTATCCTTAACTACCTGCAAAATTCTTCACTTCTGGACGGTCTGTCCCTAACTATCTGTTAAATACTTCACTTTTGGACGGTCTATCCCTAACTATCTATTAAATACTTCACTTCTGGACGATCTGTTCATAACTTAATCATCTCTCGGGTCTTCCTGATCCTAATGGTTTTTCGGGCTCACCAATAACCTATATGTATACAAATATATATTCCTTTCGGTGTGTAATCATAATTTTAGTCTACCTGTGACCAAGCCCCACACACTAGAATTTTGGACAACAATTAGCTGGGACTAATAGCTAATGTATAGGGCGCGACCCCATACTAGTCCCATCTGGTATTCTGATATCTGAGTTATTTTCACTTAAGGATCCCCTCCCATAATTTTCCTTGAAAACATTTTCAAAATGATTTAAAACCTTTAAATCAAACTTAAACAAGGAAATTTATATAATCTTTATGCTTTACTCAAAATCATATCACCATGTTATATATATATATATATATATATATATCTTCTTTACTTAAATCTTAGTTGATGAAAACATTTAGACACTTGAAAGAACCACTTTCTAAACTTTTGAAATCATCTCCTTCAAAACCGATATCAAACCTTTCGAAAGCAATAAGACTTTGGACATCCTCCTTTAGAATTACTTTAAAACACTACCTTAGAAAAACCTTGGAAAACCTTCCATTTCAAACCTTTCGAATCCATTGAACTAAACCTTTTGAACCATTGAATTAAACCTTTCGAAGTCATTGAACTTAAACCTTTCGACACCATTGAATTAGACCTTTCGAAATCATTGAACTAAAACCTTTCGAAACCATTAAATAAACAACCTTTCGAAGGCATTATACCTCTTAAGACATAACCCTTTCGAAGACTTATTGGGTTCAATTTTAAACAAGTGGAAAACCTTCTTTTAAAACCTTTTGACTTCATTAGAAGCAACCTTTCGAAGGCATTAAACCTCTTAAAACATAAACTTTTTGAAGACTTACCGGATTCAATTTAAAACAAGTGGAAAACCTTCTTATAAACCTTTCGACTTCATTAGAAGCAACCTTTCGACCTTGTCGGAAGGTCTGCTTCGAAATCTTTGGTCATACTTCAATTAGAAAACAAGGGTAAATCACCTAAGTCGAAAGCTTCCTTTCGAAAGCATGGAGAAGCGGCTAATTTTAAAACAAGTAAACCTTTCGACTTTGTCGGAAGGTTCAAAACAAAACAAATAAGGCAACTGTAACCTTTTGACTTTGTCAGAAGGTTTAAAAATCTTTATTTAAATATTTGACCTGGTCAAAAGTAACCAAGTCGAAAGCTCTTATTCGAAAGCCAAGCAGGCTATCTTTGGTTTATAAAACAAACACACTTCAACCTCTTTGGCAACCAACCTTTCGACTTAGAACCCTTCGACTCTATCCAATTCATTACGTACCAAGTAACTTGATACCATATACATTGGACTTTGACCTTGTCGAGAGCTAACCTTTTGAATTTGTCGGAAGGTCTGGGTCAGAAGGTTTAATGCAGTAAAAGGCTGAAACATGCCAAAAGTATGATTTCTTTGTTTTTAACTTAAAAAGGATAACTTTTCAACTAACCTGCCATTATTTGTCAAATTCTTATTGGTTAACAAATACATTTCAGAAATGTGCTACCACTATTTTCAGAATTAAATAATATTTTCATTTTATAAAATGCCTCTTCTCTTTAATAAAATATATAAAACATTTAAGTCTCATACCTCAAATAATTTTATATATTCATCAAATCACTTGGGAAAAACCTAGAAAAACCCAGAAAATCTATTTTAATATGTTTTCCAACACATAAAAATTTCAAACCCAAATAATAATTATTTCAGCCGTAAATAATTTATAACCCAATAAATCATTTTCTTCACTAGAAAATTAATATAAAATCCACATTAACTCAGAAAATTATGAAAATTGAAACACATCTCTAAAATATCATTTCTGACCTATATTTAAATTTTCAAGGCATTTGGATGTCATCTAATAGGGTTTTCATGTCAAACATATCATAAAAACTAACATGAACATATATAATTCATCAACAAGCATATATAACTTTGATCATCAAAACATGGCATATACTTGCAAAAACATTTCGGATCTAATCAAAAATCTGAAAATCATAAGAAAATGGGATGTAGTAATTATTCATCTTAGCTTTGAGATTATAAGATGTGAGATTTGATGTTGATTATCTTCCTTCACTTGAATCCTAGCTTTTTCTTCTCTTGAGAACAATGATGGTGGTCGGAATTGGTATAATTTTAGTTAGAGTAGAAATGAAATGAACGAGAGTTTCATTCTTAAGGGTTTAGGGTATAAGCCTTTCCTATTTCCCATATTGCCCTTACTCATTTCCTAACATATTATCTTATGTTATCTCATTTTAATTTACTCATTAACATGGCACGGCTACCCTTAGCTAATCAATTCTCAACTTATTAATCTCCACATTATCTTTTTTTTAATTTTAGTTAATTAAATATCCTAAATAATGTTATATAAAAATATGGAGTGTTACAGACTCCCGATCTTAAAGAATTTCATCCTCGAAATTACAATAAAGTACACAATCAAAACAACCAAGGATAAAACATACCATCAAAATAAATCGCGATAAGCCTCTCTAACTCTGCTCTTAGTCTCCCAAGTACAGTCTTTAGCATCGTCACTCCACTGGACCTTTACTAATTTGTTTGTCTTGTTCCTGACTTCTTCTTATCTCTAGCCACAATCTAAATTGGCTTTTTAACTATAGTCAAGTCCGACTCTACTACTAAATCTTCTAATACTGTAGGTGCTATGGTAGTCTCTGGGTCTCTAATATACTTTCTAGGATGAGAAATTTGGAAAACATCATGGAATCCTACCAAACTACTCAGTAACTCCACTCTATAAGTGAGTTTCCCGATCCTTTCAATAATACAAAAAGGACCAACGAATCTTGGTGCTAACTTTCCTGACTTCCTGAATCTATTCACACCCTTCATTGGTGAAACCTTAATAAACACATAGTCTACAACAGAAAACTCCAAGTCCTTCCTTCTTCTGTCAACATAATTTTTCTACCTAGACTGAGCTTCCTTCATCCTACGGATTAACTCAATCTCCTCTGCAGCTTCTTTCTCCAAATTTGGACCAAGAACTAACCTACCTTCGATCTCTATCCAACATACAGGAGATATGCATGGTCTTCCATACAAAGCTTCAAACGGTGCCATTTCAATACTAGTTTGATAACTATTGTTATACGAAAACTCGACTAAATGGAGATGGTCCTCCTATGATCCCCGAAAATGCAATATACAAGCTCTTAACAAATCCTCCAAGACTTTGTTAACTCTTTCCGTTTGCCCATCGGTCTATGAATGGTAAGCGGTACTCATGTTAAGCTTGGTTCCTAATGCTTCATGTAGACTCTTCCAGAACTCACTAGTAAACAAAGAATCTCTATCACTGACAATACTACTAGAAATCTCGTGCAGTCTAACCACATTCTTCATAAACAACTTTGCCAAAATAGGTGTCGTCCTAGTTGACTTTACTAGAATTAAATGAGCACTCTTTGTTAGTCTATCTACTATGACCTATATGCTTTCATTCCCTCTACTAGACATTGACAACCCATCAATAAAATCCATAAAGATAGAATCCCACTTCCACAACGGAACTTCCAACGGTTGAAGCAATCCACTTGGCTTTTGGTGTTCAGCCTTTGCTTGTTGGCAATTCAAGCACTACTTAACACATACACCAATGTCCCATTTCATACCTTCCCAGAAGAAACTTCTCTTCATATCCTGATACATCCTCGTTCCTCCTGGATGGATAGTGAACTTCGAACAATGGCATTCATCCAAAACTTCCTTCCTCATGTCTCCTACATTTGGGACACACAACCTTCCTTTCTTTCTCAACCACCCATTTTTGTTGTACTTCACTTGAAATAATACATTGATATACAACACTTGAAATAATACATTGATATACTTCACTTGAAATAATACATTTCATACTTCACTTGTACTCAAAATGCCATAGATTCAAACGCCGAATCTGGTTCTCCGGAGCTTATAACACCATTAATGTAACGACCCGTAAATTTCAACTGTTTTAATAACGTAATTAGTTGAAATTTTGTGAAATTTTAAACGATAAAATTTTGAAATATAAATTTGATATTTGGAATGCGTTTAGTTAAACATAGCAACTGGTAAATTTTCGTCCGAAAATATGAAAGTTTATTTCGCGCGTAAATTCACTTCAATTTAATCGGTTAAAAAGCGATGAAAATAAAATGTTTCCGAAACCTAAATATTTTTACATAGAAAAATTCTAAACCATCTTCTGAGCAAGATGTCAGTTTGTTGTTTTTCCAAATTCGGATATCTTTGGCTCCGTCGATCTTATTTTTCAGCGTTTTTCTTGCATTTTCCACTATTAGAAAATTCGAATTTTATAATTCAATCAAACCACTGATATCTGTGTACCATTTTGATCGTCCCGTCGTGCTGATCTCTGTAGTATATTTATTCGTGTGTTTTGGAATTCGGGACACGACGAAACCGGTAAACCCATTAGTCGTATCGGTTCCGTAATTTGGGGCTTTTGGATTTTTTCCTTTGTCTTTTCAATTATCTAACGTGTCTAAACCAGCAGCAGGTGTTAACTTTTAATAATTTCCAAAATTGCGTGTGACTTTTGCTTTTCCCCTAGCGGTTCCATCATAGCTCACTTCGGTGTCTCTTCCTTTCTGGGTTGCTCAGGCTTTTATACAAATATGGTAATATTATATTTAAAGTTAAGTTTTTTCGTCTCCCTTAAACCAGCTCATATTCTTTCCATTTCAAATTTGAATAACCCATTTTTTTTTCTTTTATTCTTTTCTTCCTGTTCTTAGAAGAATATATGGAATATATATATCAACACTTAGAACAAAGATTTACATAAAGATTGTATATATCGAGCCGCCACCCTGACAACCGAGCCTCACCACCATCGCCATCAGTTCACAGACCCGCCTCGACCTCATCCACCAACTTCGACCACCCTCTGCTCCACCAATCTCCCTCCTTTCCCACGTCATCACCCCTCCGGCCTCCATTCCGAGCCAAAGACTTCCTCTGTCCCATCACACATGCCGCGTGGCCACACTCCAACCACAGCCGACTCATCTCCACCTGCCTCTCGCCTCGTCATCACCAATGCACCTCCGTGCCCTGTACCCTACCGCCGCACGCAGCCTACCACCAACAACCACCGTAGCCACCCGCTGTGCCAGGCGGAGCCTCCTCCTCCCTCCCGCATCCAACTACCCAACCCCCTCGCCGAGCACTACAACCAGCGCCTTCATCTCCCTCGGGCAGCCCATCAACTCGGCCTTGAATGCAACTTCTTCTTGTTATATATAAGTGTATGTATTTTTGCATTGAACCAGTTTTTCCAAATTATTTATATATATATAGTTTATATAAGATGCAAGTTATATATATTAATACGTGTGATATAGCAGCTGTACATATAGATTTTTATGCATGCATTTTTTCACCTGTATACATATTTGTTCTTAAATTGTGGTCTGCATATATATTCATTTGAATAGCTAGCATATGTAGTGGTCTGCATATTTTATTGTCTTATTTCATAAATATTTGTGAGTTTGGTTAGACATGTATATTGAGTGGTTCGCATTTTTATTTTATTTTGATTTTATGTATACTGCCTCGTACACATATTATGTTTTAAATATGGATAGCTGCTACATATGTGTACATATATTAGGTTCAAATGGTATTTATTTTGGCACTTAATTATGATTTATATTTTAAACTAGATCTTGTAATGGCATAACATATATATTTTGGATTTTGATTCTATTTTTAAAAAAGAGTCGAAGTTACATAGTTTATGCCTGTCAAATTTCAGCAAAATCCGACATCGTTTGATTAGTGGTCGAGGATCTGAAAGTTAGACCCAGGCAGCTATTCTTTTATACTTGAAATTATTTTACACTGCTGCAAACACGACCTGAGTTCATGTTTGACGCATCGTATCTCTTCTGTATTACGTCGAAATGGGTTGATTCTATTTTTAAAAAAGATTCTAAGTTACCTAGTTTATGCCTGTCAAATTTCAGAAAAATCCGACATCGTTTGATTAGTGGTCGAGGATCTGGAAGTTAGACCCAGGCAGCTATTCTTTTGTACTTAGAAATTATTTTACACTGCTGCAAACACGACCTGAGTTCATGTTTGACGCATCGTATCTCTTCTTTATTACGTCGAAATGGGTTGATTCTATTTTTAAAAAAGAGTCTAAGTTACCTAGTTTATGCCTGTCAAATTTTAGAAAAATCCGACATCGTTTGATTAGTGGTCGAGGATCTGGAAGTTAGGCCCAGGCAGCTATTCTTTTGTACTTGAAATTATTTTACACTGCTGCAAACACGACCTGAGTTCATGTTTGACGCATCGTATCTTTTCTGTATTACGTCGAAATGGGTTGATTCTATTTTTAAAAAAGAGTCTAAATTACCCAGTTTATGCCTGTCAAATTTCAGTAAAATTCGACATCGTTTGATTAGTGGTCGAGGATCTGGAAGTTAGACCCAGGCAGCTATTCTTTTGTACTTAAAATTACTTTACACTGCTGCAAACATGGTCTGAGTCTATGTTCGTGACATCGTAACTTTTCTCATCTCTTGTCCAAATCGAGTGATTCTTTTGCAGTTTAAAATACAAGTTTTGATCTTTATTCATACCAAATTTCAGACCATTTCGATCTCGGTAGCACATAGAATTATATTGTTAAACTTTGACGCATGACATGTTTTATTTGTTGCTATGTTGAATGTTTTGATTTGATTTCATCGATTTCTGTTATCAGCTTTGATCGTCGAATTCGTGCCGATTTGTTTGCTTGGATTCGTAACTCAATCTCTATGTCCGTACCAGTGTGCGTATCCGTGTCATCTTCTCGTGCATCTCTAGCCTCGAAAGGTGAGCATCACTCACGATTAACGTTCTTATATTTATTAAATTTGATTTCAATTGAAACGACAATTGAAATATGCTGCTGTTAGTTATTTATATTGCTATATCTATGCCATCATCTGTATCTGTTCACCGGTTACACCTGACATCATTATCTGCTATTTATATTGATATATATATGCCATCATCTGTATCTGTTCACCTGTGACATCTGACACCCTTATCTGTTATTTATACTGATGATATATGCCTGTTACCGTTATTATATTTTTATCATATCTGTTATCACTCTGCAAGTTCCCTGTTAGTATAGAATCACTATGGGTTGAAATGATACATACCCGAACGGACTTTAGAATAGGAGAAAATCGTTATGGGTTGAAATGATAAACCCAAGCGATTTTCAAATTAAAATTGAATTTGGGATTTTGGGTTGAAAAGATATATACCCGAATATATTTTAAATTGCGGATTGAAATGATAAATATCCATATCACTTGACCATAGGATAGAAAATTATATACAGACACTGTTGGTCTATATATAAATGTTTTGAAAAACATTTCTACGGTTTTGAAAGAAATATATGGTTTTAATATATAATGATTTTAAATATTTATTAAAGTTGATTTAATAAAGTTGATTTGAATCAATATGAAATATGTTCAGTATTTATGTAAAATTTATATTTTTAAATATAGAATTTATAAAGTTTCAGGTTGAATGATAAATTTGAATTGATTTGGAATTCTTAATTATTTAAGAATTATACTTAAATAAGTTGATTTGAAATCTATTAAATTTGAAATTTTAAGATATGTTTTATCACTTGAATTTGATTAAAAGTGACTTAAATGAATATTTCAAACTTATATAAATTTAAATGGGATATTTTGTTTATTTAAATTTTTAAATTGAAGTCGTATTTAGATGTATTGAAATGATTAAATAAATATCTCAGAAACAAAATGTAATGAAATTAAATTGAGATATAAATGTAATTATCAAATTTAGTTTTGGAAATGTGAATATTTAAAGCTTTGAAATATATTGAAATTTAATGGTTTATTTTATGGTTTAAATATGTATTTGAAATCGATAGATTGAAAAGGGTCATTTAGAAACTGAATCGAATTGAAATTGATGATTTGAGATTTGATTTAAATTAAAAATTTGGAATTCGAGTTAATTTGAATCGATTTGTGAAATTTGAGGAAACTACTTTATTTTATAAAGTAATTTTAAATTATATTTAAACTATTGATATTTTACTTTATAAATTATTTTAATATAAACTATTTTAATATAAATCATTTTTAATATAAATTAATTTATTTACAAACTATTTTATTATATATACTAATTTTAATATCTAAACTGTTTAAAAGAAAAGTGTTATGATTTCCAAAGTGCTATGATTTCAAAGCTGTGATTTCCAAAGTGTTTTGATTTTTAAAAGATTATGATTTCGAAAGCGTTATAACTTTGGAAAAGTACTATGATTTTGAAAATGGATTTATTAGAAGGAAAAGTGATATCGTATTTATATGGTTTTGAAATGGCAATGATATGTCGGCTTTGAAATATAACTATTTTGAAAATTTATTAAATGACCATCGGTGTAATAATACGTAGTTATTAAAGAGACCGGGATCGGATATGGACATACTCTCTGTCGATACCGAAACCACTTTAATAACTAATATACGCGGAGTGTTGATCCAGAACGAAGTGGATGGTTTTGGTGAACGCGTTGACTGAAGAAAGAGAACGATTTTGGATGACCCCTGACATGACTAAAACAGGAGCCGCGCCGGGCCATTGAGGATCGCCATCTCTAGCGGACACACTTCTTCGATACCATATCTATTACTTTTGTGATTCGATTTGGGTGCACCCCTCGATTTTGGGAGTGTTGTTTCGCGGTGTTGGGGTAGTAGCTGTTATGCCCAACATCAGTCCGGATCACGCAACTACTAGTATCCTAGTTGGTATTGCCTCATGTACCTTGTCATACTGATTATCCTATTCGCGACCACTACGATTTTGGTTTGTACCTTTAGTATATGGATTGCCCTCTGGTGACTTCCGGTTTTGTGGAAACTACGGTCTTGTATATGCTCTTGGGAATAAAAACGTGTTAAGGGTGGAATGGGCCATGACTTAACGCTATTTTGATATCGTACCTTACTGATTAGACATTATATACTTAGCATACACTACTACATAGTAGATAGTTTAACGGATCCTTAGAGGATGGTTATCCCAAACATCCTTTGAGCTACTCGTATTTCAGTCGTTATTTCACTTGAGTTAGATTTATTGATATAAGAATGTTAATCCTGACTCGAGTGTTTTTTGTTTTTCTTTACGCTCGGGTCAGACTGAGTGATATAGTATTTGAGACTCACCTTTGGAGTTGGAGTTTTGCTTAGAGATCCAGCTATCTATCCAGCTTTCAGTTATTCAGTTGATTCCAGTGATGTATTCAGATCTTGTATTTGACTATTGTATTGAGATATCTATTGTATTCGAGACTTCTGTTGTATCTTGTTTAACTCTGTTATATATATATAGTAGCTTCATGAACTACTATTCTTTTGTTTCCGCTGCACTATTGTTATATTACTCTGTGTCTGTGTTTTGTGATTATTTTATTTACTGTATATGCTGAGTTTTGCCAATTTAAATTAACAACGCGGTATTTTGAGCAATTCAATTCCGGCATGAGTGTCTACCTATACACTTATAAATGGATGCGAATGGTGCAAAATAGCGGGTCGTTACAGTTGGTATCAGAGCTCTGCTTTTAGGCAAAACTCAGCATATGTAGTGAATTCAATTACAGAATCTTGTTCGTTCGAGCTTGAATTCCTTCTTCTTTGACTCGGTTTCTTTTAATTTTGGAGCGTTCCCTTCGGTTCCAAAGTCCATTCGTGTCTCCCCTATTCGTGTCTTTTTAATTCTGGAGTATCCCATAACTCCACTTCGAATGATCTCTATAATGAATCGGAGGTCTCGCCAATATCTGAATAATTTGTAAAAGAGTGAAACTCCTGTACAACCAGCATTGATTCACCGAAGATTTCTATATCCTCGGTTTACGATGCTGTTATCTTTTGTTATACCCGAATTCTATCTTTGGCGATCGAATGTCGATTTGTCGTAAAATTCTACATCAAATTTATTCTTGGAATCACGGTTGACCCGGTTAAGGTTACCCGCGATTTATATAAGTTTGTCCATCTTCTGTTTGAAAACTCAATTATCTTATCTCCCTATCGGGTGTACCTTTTAGTTGAATTCTTTTAGTTATAGTTTCTCTAATCTGAATCTCTATCTTTGTTTTAAAAAAAATCCATTCGAGGATATCCGAGTGAGGGAGTGTATTTGTAATTAATATTAAAATGTTTTATATATTGTGTTGTTTGAGTTGTTGATGTTGATTTGGGTTTTCGATCGATTCGTCTGATCAACGCTATCGATAGGATTTCCAAAACACTTGAATAGAGCAAACTGACACAATATTATTTTCAAATTTGGTAAATGAAATAAGATTGTATGATTATACCATAAATATATAAGTAAAATTTTCTGGAATTTAATAAGTTAATTAAATTGGTTGTTTGAAATGATAAAATTTGATTTTCATTTATTGTTCTAAATGAATTTATAAATATGGTTTATAAATTGATTTGGAATTTGAAATGAATTTAATTCAGAAATTTGAGAATTTAGTTTCCGGTGATTTCGAACTTTGGTTTTAAAATTTTAAAGTATATATATTATTGAAAGTATTTTCGAATAGAAATCGTTTTCAAAGAATTTTAAAATGTTGGAATCAGTGCTCTTCTCTTTGTCGCTGGAAAATAATTTCGGTGATGGCGGCCGCATCATCGACATTCATTTTCGAGTTTCGAAGTGGAGATACTATTCTGTAGCTTTGCTACGGTTTGTTTTGAAAAATATTTTGATTTGAATTTTTTTCAGTATAATTTGATTTATATATATAAGTATCTTATTTTAAAATTTAATTTGATTGATATAAATACATTATATATATCTCTAAATTTTTTAAAGTTAACCGGAAATATAATTCTTAAATTTTGTTAAAGGATGATTTTAATTATAAATAAAACCAAAATTTGGAATAAATATTTAAACTTGAATAATTGAATTGGGAAAATTTTATTTGTATATTGTTCAACTACATTCTAATACAACTTACCTAAATCATTCAGAAGTTGAATATGTAATTGGATAATATATAATATAAATTGAATTTATAAATAAAATTTGAGTGGTTATAATAAATGTTATACACTTAAATTTTAAATATAAAATGTTAATAGAGATAAATAGAATAATAAGATAACTGGAAAATAAATATGTTTTGAAGGTTAATTAATAAATTGAAATTAGATCAACTTATGGAAATACCTTGAATTTAAAATCAATTAATGAATATAAATTAATTTAAAATGGAAATTTATATGGTTTAAATTAATTTTTATGGTTTAAATATATGTAATACGATATATTAAGTGAAATAGACTTAATAATAATTTGGAATAAAGAAGAATTAAATTTGTGGAATAAATATGATTTTATTTGACTATTCTAATTTATGATTTTAGGAATTTGTTAATTAAACATAATTGGATAATAAGATAATAGATTCAGAAATAGTTGAGATTGATTTTAGTGAAATCAAATGGATTAAATAAATTATTGAATATCAATTAATTTAAATTTGAATTTATATGATTTAAATTAATTGCTATTTTGTATTTCAAATCTATTTTCTTTCTGGTTATTTCTATTCTCCTGCCTCCTTCCTTTTCGGGGACGAAAAGTTTTGAGTGGGGGAGAGTGTAACGACCCGTAAATTTCAACTGTTTTAATAACGTAATTAGTTGAAATTTTGTGAAATTTTAAACGATAAAATTTTGAAATATAAATTTGATATTTGGAATGCGTTTAGTTAAACATAGCAACTGGTAAATTTTCGTTCGAAAATATGAAAGTTTATTTCGCGCGTAAATTCACTTCAATTTAATCGGTTAAAAAGCGATGAAAATAAAATATTTCCGAAACCTAAATATTTTTACATAGAAAAATTCTAAACCATCTTCTGAGCAAGATGTCAGTTTGTTGTTTTTCCAAATTCGGATATCTTTGGCTCCGTCGATCTTATTTTTCAGCGTTTTTCTTGCATTTTCCACTATTAGAAAATTCGAATTTTATAATTCAATCAAACCACTGATATCTGTGTACCATTTTGATCGTCCCGTCGTGCTGATCTCTGTAGTATATTTATTCGTGTGTTTCGGAATTCGGGACACGACGAAACCGGTAAACCCATTAGTCGTATCGGTTCCGTAATTTGGGGCTTTTGGATTTTTTCCTTTGTCTTTTCAATTATCTAACGTGTCTAAACCAGCAGCAGCTGTTAACTTTTAATAATTTCCAAAATTGCGTGTGACTTTTGCTTTTCCCCTAGCGGTTCCATCATAGCTCACTTCGGTGTCTCTTCCTTTCTGGGTTGCTCAGGCTTTTATACAAATATGGTAATATTATATTTAAAGTTAAGTTTTTTCGTCTCCCTCAAACCAGCTCATATTCTTTCCATTTCAAATTTGAATAACCCTTTTCTTCTTCTTTTTTTTTTCTTTTATTCTTTTCTTCCTGTTCTTAGAAGAATATATGGAATATATATATCAACACTTAGAACAAAGATTTACATAAAGATTGTATATATCGAGCCGCCACCCTGACAACCGAGCCTCACCACCATCGCCATCAGTTCACAGACCCGCCTCGACCTCATCCACCAACTTCGACCACCCTCTGCTCCACCAAAGAGTCTAAGTTACCTAGTTTTGGCCTGTCAAATTTCAGAAAAATCCGACATCGTTTGATTAGTGGTCGAGGATCTGGAAGTTAGACCCAGGCAGCTATTTTTTTGTACTTAGAAATTATTTTACACTGCTGCAAACACGACCTGAGTTCATGTTTGACGCATCGTATTTTCTGTATTACGTCGAAATAGGTTGATTCTATTTTTAAAAAAGAGTCTAAGTTACCTAGTTTATGCCTGTCAAATTTCAGAAAAATCCGACATCGTTTGATTAGTGGTCGAGGATCTGGAAGTTAGACCCAGGCAGCTATTCTTTTGTACTTAGAAATTATTTTACACTACTGCAAACACGACCTGAGTTCATGTTTGACGCATCATATCTCTTCTGTATTACGTCGAAATGGGTTGATTCTATTTTTATAAAAGAGTCTAAGTTACCTAGTTTATGCCTGTCAAATTTCAGAAAAATCCGACATTGTTTGATTAGTGGTCGAGGATCTGGAAGTTAGACCCAGGCAGCTATTCTTTTGTACTTAGAAATTATTTTACACTGCTGCAAACACGACCTGAGTTCATGTTTGACGCATCGTATCTTTTCTGTATTACGTCGAAATGGGTTGATTCTATTTTTAAAAAAGAGTCTAAGTTACCTAGTTTATGTCTGTCAAATTTCAGTAAAATCCAACATCGTTTGATTAGTGGTCGAGGATCTGGAAGTTAGACCCAGGCAGCTATTCTTTTGTACTTAAAATTACTTTACACTGCTGCAAACATGGTCTGAGTCTATGTTCGTGACATCGTAACTTTTCTCGTCTCTTGTCCAAATCGAGTGATTCTTTTGTAGTTTAAAATACAAGTTTTGATCTTTATTCATACCAAATTTCAGACCATTTCGATCTCGGTAGCACATAGAATTATATTGTTAAACTTTGATGCATGACATGTTTTATTTGTTGCTATGTTGAATGTTTTGATTTGATTTCATCGATTTCTGTTATCAGCTTTGATCGTCGAATTCGTGCCGATTTGTTTGCTTGGATTCGTAACTCAATCTCTATGTCTGTATCAGTGTGCGTATCCGTGTCATCTTCTCGTGCATCTCTAGCCTCGAATTCATCACTCACGATTAACGTTCTTATATTTATTAAATTTGATTTCAATTGAAACGACAATTGAAATATGCTGCTGTTAGTTATTTATATTGCTATATCTATGCCATCATCTGTATCTGTTCACCGGTGACACCTGACATCATTATCTGTTATTTATATTGATATATATATATGCCATCATCTGTATCTGTTCACCTGTGATATCTGACACCCTTATCTGTTATTTACACTGATGATATATGCCTGTTACCGTTATATTTTTATCATATCTGTTATCACTCTGCAAGTTCCCTGTTAGTATAGAATCACTATGGGTTGAAATGATACATACCCGAACGGACTTTAGAATAGGAGAAAATCGTTATGGGTTGAAATGATAAACCCAAGCGATTTTCAAATTAAAATTGAATTTGAGATTTCGGGTTGAAAAGATATATACCCGAATATATTTTAAATTGCGGATTGAAATGATAAATATCCATATCACTTGACCATAGGATAGAAAATTATATACAGACACTGTTGGTCTATATATAAATGTTTTGAAAAACATTTCTACGGTTTTGAAAGAAATATATGGTTTTAATATATAATGATTTTAAAGATTTATTAAAGTTGATTTAATAAAGTTGATTTGAATCAATATGAAATATGTTTAGTATTTATGTAAAATTTATATTTTTTAAATATAGAATTTATAATGTTTCAAGTTGAATGATAAATTTGAATTGATTTGGAATTCTTAATTATTTAAGAATTATACTTAAATAAGTTGATTTGAAATCTATTAAATTTGAAATTTTAAGATATGTTTTATCACTTGAATTTGATTAAAAGTGACTTAAATGAATATTTCAAACTTATATAAATTTAAATGGGATATTTTGTTTATTTAAATTGTTAAATTGAAGTCGTATTTAGATGTATTGAAATGATTAAATAAATATCTCAGAAACAAAATGTAATGAAATTAAATTGAGATATAAATGTAATTATCAAATTTAGTTTTGGAAATGTGAATATTTAAAGCTTTGAAATATATTGAAATTTAATGGTTTATTTTATGGTTTAAATATGTATTTGAAATCGATAGATTGAAAAGGGTCATTTAGAAACTGAATCGAATTGAAATTGATGATTTGAGATTTGATTTAAATTAAAAATTTGGAATTCGAGTTAATTTGAATCGATTTGTGAAATTTGAGGAAACTACTTTATTTTATAAAGTAATTTTAAATTATATTTAAACTATTGATATTTTACTTTATAAATTATTTTAATATAAACTATTTTAATATAAATCATTTTTAATATAAATTATTTTATTTACAAACTATTTTATTAGATATACTAATTTTAATATCTAAACTGTTTAAAAGAAAAGTGTTATGATTTCCAAAGTGCTATGATTTCAAAGCTGTGATTTCCAAAGTGTTTTGATTTTTAAAAGATTATGATTTCGAAAGCGTTATAACTTTGGAAAAGTACTATGATTTTGAAAATGGATTTATTAGAAGGAAAAGTGATATCGTATTTATATGGTTTTGAAATGGCAATGATATGTCGGCTTTGAAATATAACTATTTTGAAAATTTATTAAATGACCATCGGTGTAATAATACGTAGTTATTAAAGAGACCGGGATCGGATATGGACATACTCTCTGTCGATACCGAAACCACTTTAATAACTAATATACGCGGAGTGTTGATCCAGAACGAAGTGGATGGTTTTGGTGAACGCGTTGACTGAAGAAAGAGAACGATTTTGGATGACCCCTGACATGACTAAAACAGGAGCCGCGCCGGGCCATTGAGGATCGCCATCTCTAGCGGACACACTTCTTCGATACCATATCTATTACTTTTGTGATTCGATTTGGGTGCACCCCTCGATTTTGGGAGTGTTGTTTCGCGGTGTTGGGGTAGTAGCTGTTATGCCCAACATCAGTCCGGATCACGCAACTACTAGTATCCTAGTTGGTATTGCCTCATGTACCTTGTCATACTGATTGTCCTATTCGCGACCACTACGATTTTGGTTTGTACCTTTAGTATATGGATTGCCCTCTGGTGACTTTCGGTTTTGTGGAAACTACGGTCTTGTATATGCTCTTGGGAATAAAAACGTGTTAAGGGTGGAATGGGCCATGACTTAACGCTATTTTGATATCGTACCTTACTGATTAGACATTATATACTTAGCATACACTACTACATAGTAGATAGTTTAACGGATCCTTAGAGGATGGTTATCCCAAACATCCTTTGAGCTACTCGTATTTCAGTCGTTATTTCACTTGAGTTAGATTTATTGATATAAGAATGTTAATCCTGACTCGAGTGTGTTGTGTTTTTCTTTACGCTCGGGTCAGACTGAGTGATACAGTATTTGAGACTCACCTTTGGAGTTGGAGCTTTGCTTAGAGATCCAGCTATCTATCCAGCTTTCAGTTATTCAGTTGATTCCAGTAATGTATTCAGATCTTGTATTTGACTATTGTATTGAGATATCTATTGTATTCGAGACTTCTGTTGTATCTTGTTTAACTCTGTTATATATATATATAGTAGCTTCATGAACTACTATTCTTTTGTTTCCGCTGCACTATTGTTATATTACTCTGTGTCTGTGTTCTGTGATTATTTTATTTACTGTATATGCTGAGTTTTGCCAATTTAAATTAACAACGCGGTATTTTGAGCAATTCAATTCCGACATGAGTGTCTACCTATACACTTATAAATGGATGCGAATGGTGCAAAATAGCGGGTCGTTATAATTAAGTACAACAACACAGCGGAAGAAAAAGAAGAATACATTGATATACAACATTGATACAATATCTGATACAATAGAGTGATACAATAAATATCAATATACAACAGAGATATGATAAAAGAAATAGCAGCGGAAAGAAAACGATAACACCAGCAGCGGATAATCTCCATCTCCAAAGCACCAATCCAGAAATAGCTCGAACTCCCAATAACGAGGCACAAAGATAAGCAAGTGCAGTCCATATCCAAAGACTGAACTAGCTCCAGAAAATCTACTAATTCTGACTATCTGAAAAACCCAACTCTAGACTGCCCGCGTAGAAAATTTTGAGCACTCAGAGTTTAGGAAAGAAACAATAAACTCCGAGTCAGTCGTGGGACTGGTGTGAGCAACAAAAACAGTTTATCTTTAAACAACAACAAAAGAATTTTAAACATTGAAGTCCGCAATGCTTTTGGAAAATGAAACTACCATAAGGCCTCCCACACACACACACAATGCAAACGCAGAATCGGAGGAGATTTCTCCTTATGATAGTCAAAGATGCTTACTACGCAAAACAAATTGGATATTATTACTAGTGCATAGTGCAGAAAACATTTCGAAAGTATAATATAAATCTTAGCCAACATAGGCATTTCACAATATGCCTACTATATCTACCATCTAAACAGTGGTGACCACCATAAGTAAATGGCAGGTTCTACAACTAATACCGTACACAGTTCATATTGGAAGATGGATTTCCAACAAATGGTCAGGCTAAGGAACTTCCTATGCCACGAAGGAACGCCTCTGGCTGGACGCTCCGAGAGACAACCTGCTCTCTGCCAAACAAGGCCGGCTACCCCCCTTCCGGGGGAATATACAAAACCTCAGATATGCCACCCCCGGTCCTTTGGGACCTTTAAACGAGAGCTCTCTAACCAACAACATCACACAGTAAATAATATAGTGTGTCCACATGAGTAAGTATCTGGGCTCCATACCATGATACTACCCTTTTCCAGAAGGAATGGTCATACCCTAGGGAAGCTACCCTTGAAACCTTGCCGCACAATTCCTGTTTCGACCATTACCGGGTTGTGAGGTTCGACGAAGTCTTGTCCATAAAGCTATGCTTTGGCACAAAGCCATGCTTTGGGTCAAAAGATGATCAAAGTAATGATCACAAAGATAAATGATCAAACAAATGATCATATCACAAATGATCAAACAATGATCATCACACAGCAACACTCAGCATGTCACATTACCAAATTGGGAATATATCGCTGATAACCATCAACTACATAACCTCTGAGCTCGTACGTTTCAGAGAAGGGTGTTAAGCTAAGAGAATAAATTCTCCGCCACCAACAGAAATGTATTTGAAAGAAATCGGCTTTATATCTCAAAGTGTAATGTTAGACATGTAACCATACAAGTCTGTTCCGGGTTCGAACAGAACCGAAGGCACTTCCGAAGAAGCCCTTGCAAATCCGAGTATTCACAATCTCGATCGGATTTCCCATCACTTAGGGGATCCCTATACCGGGCGCTACTCGGTGCAGAGACAATCGATAGGTCATCCTATCGCTCTCGCAAAAACCCGATCTTCAACACCGATCTTCAAATGCTATCCATATTCGACGTATCACTTATTCGGAATGGGTTATGTGACACAAAGGTCCTTTCCCGGCTAAACCGAATAATGAGCGCAATATTTAAAACATATGGATATTGGGATTTCGATTAAGTCATAATTTATTATCCAAACTTCTCTTTCAAATGGTTTAAACACATTACCATTTTAATCTTTTAAATAAAGGATTTAATTCACAAAATTTACCCAGTTTCACAAAGATTTATTCATAGATTCCCCAAATCAATTTCCATTTCAATTGGATTAACTCGTTAAATCTTTAAATCAAAGATTTAACTTATAGCTTTCAAAACAATTTCATTTCGAATGGTTTAAACAAGTCACCATTTTAAATCCATTAAAAATAAACAGATTCAATTCATAGCTTTCAAAAAGAATTCATTCATAACTTGGGAAAACATTTTTCAATTCAAACTTGAAATTCCTTTACTTAAACTGGAATTTCATTGCTTATCTGAAAGCTTTTATTCTTTTAAAACAAACAGTTTTCATTTTGGAAATCCGATTTATTTATACGAGTTAAGGTTCTTGAATTATATTCACATTCCCAAATCAATATTTTTAAAATAGTTTAACCCATATATAAACATCTTTAATCCCTAATTTCAAATTATAGAATTCAATTTCAAATATTGAATTCAAATTTTAAATCAAATATTTAAATTTCAAAACTCAATCAAGTTACTCAAAATAAATTTCATCTTTGAAATTTCATTTCAAAAGCTTTTCACTTTAAACCCAATCCATTTCCAAAATATTTGAATTTAAATATTCAACTTTTTAAACTATTTCAAAATCTGTGACTTAATCGATTCCCCCGTGAAATCCATATTTGTGTGTGTATGGTGTGGTCCAGGGGTTCAACACAATAGTGCAACATCATAAATCATCACAGATTTGCAAATTTCAAAATATCGATAAGCAGTATATCCCAATAATGCTTATCTATATGCACAAATTCACAGATAGAAAATATGCATGCATTATAAATAAATAAATTACATTCATCACAGATCATACTAAAACAATTCATAGCACAAAGCATAGCATATCAGAAATATCAAACAGTTCAACAATCAATAGGATTCAAACATCCATAAGTAAGATCAATTTAAATAATCTGATTAAATTTAACTCAGATTAATTTCTATGGATAAATTTGCTACTCATGGTAAATTAATAATCAATTATTACAAACATTTAACAATTTATCTTTTAATTAAACTTTTAATTATTAAATTAATTAATCCAAATCATTAATTAAGTGAATAGATAAATTATTCATTTTAATCAACTTAATGATTTATAAATTACCGTCATGAAGTCTTCATTAACATAAGGTGAAACTCATTCTTATTATGATTAATTACCACTTACAACATGTTGAAACATTGATTACAAATTTACATTTAAGTTTCACATTAAATTTCAATTTCATTTCAAATTTAAAATAAATCCCAATTGCACTTAAATAAAGTTTAAACTTCAAATTCACATGTTTAAGTGATCCTTTTGTTATAAAGAATTTTAAAAAGGGTTCTATATCAATTTCTCTTTGAACGCACATATCGAATGAATTCTTTACATTTAAACTTATTTAAATATTTGAATTTGAACCACTTTATCTAACTTAAAATTTGGAATTCAAAGTTAGATTTTTAAACTCAAGTTTACAATGTAATTTAAGTTCTGTTTAATTTCTTACCTTACAAATTTCAATCTTCATTTAAATTCACTTAATTACTTAAACTTTTAGTTATCAAAACAATTTAAATTTTAACTTTATTAATTTTCAAATAAAACTCCAATTCATCTTGAATTATGTTTGCATCTTGATTTACCACTCAGCTCAAACATGGTTTTAATTTTTTTTTAAATTTAGTTTTAAATTTTTGGAAAACAAGTTCAGGTAAAACTGGAACAAATTCTTTGACCCGAGATCTGGACAAATTACTTCGAGTCGAACGAAGCAGTGCTTCGAGCCCAACACGAGATTTGCTCGAGAATTTCTCGAGTCTTTTCCCTTCTTCGTCCCAGACAACCACCCCCAGGATAAACTTCAAGCTCGTGCACGTGCACAGATCGTCAACGACGATCCTACCTCCGACAACACCACGTACAAGTCGCCGACCATCCCCACATGACATTCCAGTCTTCGAACGAGCAACACGAAGAACGAAACGAGAACTGACCCATCATTCAAAACTGAGACATGCGACCATTTAACAGATTGCTTCGCCCCTCCTTGCTCTGACCATCAGAGGCGCTGCAGCTCCGGCATCGCCTTGCCGACTCTTCGAACTACCCCTCCCCAGAATCTCGAACAGCTCGATCGATCAGAGGAGACAGAAACGCTTTGTTTCTGGCACGACCAAAAACTGATATGAAAACCCTAAATCCTCCTCGTTCTATCAATATTTGCAATAGAATTTTTTTTTCATTTTTCCTAAACCCAATGATAACCAAGCAAGCTTCCATCAAAATCTCAATCCTCAAAGATTCTTCAATCGCAGGAAATTTGGAAGAATGGCATTTCTGATCAACTAGGGACTGCTCTCAACATAGTGAACAAAAAATCAAAGTTTCTGTTTTAAAAATCATGTTTTTAACTGATGATTCCACTTATATCCTTGATTCAACAATTCATTTTATTTGATTTTTATCATATTCATATGTGTTCCTCTGTTCCATGGAGTATCAGACTCCTTTCATATCTATCTTGCTGGAAATAAGTTTCAAGAATTTTTTTATTTATAAACTGATAACATATTGATGCTCTGAAACAAAAAGACAGGGATGGTTTCACATAACAGGCATACCCATCTACATATATACACAGAGAACAATTTACACATATATATATATATATACGTACTAAGCAACTTCAAACTCAGACATGATGATCATGAAATAAAGATTTGCTTAATTGAATTTATGTTGGGTTACTCACTTGATTAAGAAATGGACAGAGCAATGACTTGCAACCAGAAATTATACTTAAAATTTAAAGGTGAAGTTACTCACTTTAATCATTTTGACTCCAGGAGTTTACAAGTTGAAGTCTGGGTTATCTGAAGCTTTACTTTGCTTCAAGGCTGTCAGGCTTTGATTCCTTGATAAATGTTTTAAGTCTGAAGCTTTGGTTTCTTTTTCTTTTTTTCTTTTTTTTTCTCAGTTTTAAAATGGTAAACGAATCGAACCTATGAAATGATTTATAAAAGAAACCCAAATGTGTAGCAGCTGTACCACTACTGGTCACAAAGATTTTGGTTGTACTGATATGTTTTTGTTTATACCCTTGGCCAGAGACATTTCTAGATTTGGTGACTGATAGGCATCTATATTGTATGCTAAGATGCCTTGCATTAATTACTTGTACAATGTATATATACTTCCCTCCTTTATTTCAGCTGCAGAAAGTATGCGAAGGTATGGTTTTGATTATTTTGTATTTTATTTATTTTGGTTTCACACTTGAATGTATTTGGGTAGCTTGGTTTCAAGTTTGATTTATGTTCATATCTTTGCTTCATTTTTCTTTTCCAGATCTGCATTTTGCTGCCTTTATGTTTGCATTTCCTTATTTTGCAAGTGTAAATGTTAATATATTTTGTTTGGTCATATACTTTGAAATCAAATGAAGTTCTTTTATTATTATATTGTTAGATTTTATTTAATATGTTTACTTACTTTATATTTTATTTTTGAAATTCAAATTGACATCAATTCTAAATCTTAAATCTTTTATTTATCTGGTATCCAAAGTATATATATATATATATCTATATTTATTTTTAAACCCATTTATTTAAGATTTTATTTCAAATCTAATTTATACATATATATACAATATTTTAAATATAAATGATTTATACAGAATATATTTGAATCCGGGGAAACTCACATCACTTAATTCAATTTATTTTACTATTTTTATTCAAAAATTCATTTAATTGTCAACTTAAATTAAATTAAAATCTAGGGTCGTTACAAACTTCCCACTTAAAAGAATTTCGTCCTCGAAATTGCCAGGAGACACAAAGATAGATGAAGAATATTTCATCAAATCAAACTGAGCATCTATTCTGCATTTGGCTTACCAAATCAGAATATCATTAATAGATATGAGTACATATGCATGCCCAGGTGGGCCTGCATTTAACCACAATGTGCATGCATTTTTATTTGTACCAATGGAAGTAGATTTGATAGTAGCATCCCCACATTTGAACGCCGCCTAGGCAGAAACCGTAATTTTTTTTGTTCTGACTGCAATAACTTCTTCATACTAACTCGGAATCAGGCAAAACTTCGACCGATGAATTCCTACCTAAATTACAGACAATATGGTACACTCGGATACTTCATCTTGTGAATTCACACTGTAGTTCTCCAAGGGGACTGACAGTGTACTTAGAAAATAACATGGCACAACATCCTCATATTTGAACTCCGCCTAGTGCAGAAACCGCTATTTTTTTTATTCGGAGTGCTATATTTTCTTCATACTAACTTGGAATCCGGCGGGACTTCGACAGATTAACTCCCACCTAAATTACGGACAATATGGAACACTCGGATACTTCATCTTGTGAACGCACACTGTAGTTCTCCATGGGCACTGACAGTTGTACTTAGAGAATAACAGGAAACCATATCCTCATATTTGAACTCCGCCTAGTGTAGAAGCCGCTATTTTTTTTGTTCAGAATGCAATATTTTCTTCATACTAACTCGGAATCCGATGAGACTTCGACCGATGAACTCCTACCTAAATTACGGACAATATGAAGCACGCGGATACTTCATCTTGTGTACGTACACTGTAGTTCTCCATGGGTATTGACAGTTGTACTTAGAAAATAACATGCTATATTCCCATATTTGAATACTATTTCTCTATAAGATGTAAAAGGGTATATTTGGAATTTCAAAAAGACACTGAGTAAATCTATTCAATGAATTCTCTTTATTAGTAGTAAAGATATCAGTATGTAGTTACGTTTTTGGGATGTGTTCAAAGAAAAACGTGTACCAACTTTAGTGCAATTGATTTTGGATTGCCATTTATTTTTGAGAATAAAACTGTTTGGCACATCTCAACAAAAGGAAAAATAAGGAAGAATATGAAGAAGAGGCAGTGGAATGACAATGATAAAATTGCCCTTTTATTCTTTTAGTTTTGACTAAAATATAAGAAGGATGTTTTGGTAACTTCAAAATCTTCAAATTGAAGTATTCCTCTTACTTAATGAAGTACGAGTATATACGCACGTCCAGATGGACCTTCATTTGATCACTATGCCATATTTTTATAGCGTAGCTATTAAAAACAATGGAAATAAAATCAATGCAATGATCATCTGTCACATCAACACATTTAAATATAGTCAATTTCCTCATAGATTGGTTTAGTGCACATGAACCATAAGACCAGACAACGGGATATTTGCTGATTAATATATTCTGGCCTTTCCATGATACTTGTACATAAAAATATAGCTAGAATTGGTGTTCAAACTTCTTGGCCTCAATTCCTTGGGCCGATTTTTTGAATCTCACATCTTATACCTGTTATTTATCTAAATGTTTCTTTGTTAAAATATACAATATCCTTAGATAATAGAAATTTTGATACAGAGCAGTGATTATGTTCTGTATTTACAGATCATTAGTTTTACGTATATAGCATCACATTAGCATACAAAGTGGAATTCAGTTTATAGATTTTCACAATTACTCTCACATCACATTGAATTTGCGAACAGGGTAATCTGTTCAACGCCAAAATGTTTATTTGATATTTTGAATAAACACCTAACTAATACATTAAGGTCCTTATTTAATTCTTTTGTGCATTTTTTTGTTTTAGCAAAAAGTATAATTTGTTTAGATGTTGTGGCTTTGGATACTCTATGTTCCAAATGCTTTGCTGAAAATGGCTCTTCAGTCTACTTGTATCATTTCAAAGAAAAGTAGGAATAGTGTGACAGAATTTTATGTTAACTTGTATACGGATTAACAATGAAGAATAAAAAGCAATCATAAAGAGTGAGTTTTTCTCTGGTGACATTGTTATCTTGGAAGATCAATGCTACAAATCCCGAGATACTTACAAAACTTTTTGCCTCCTATATCATCGAACACCCATTGTAAGCTTAGTCTACTTGCATCCATGAATTCCAAAATTTTAAAGGTGCATTTTTATTGTTAGTTTATGTTGTAACTCAGCAACAATAGGTGTACGGTCATTTTACTCTATTATTGCATTTAGGAAAGACGTTAGTCACTGCAAGCTTTAAACATATTGTAATTGAAGGCATCTTATCAGATGTACTATAAATATAACAACTGAAATAGTTTTGCCACAATAGCACGCATGTTCCTTTACTATTATTAAAGAATTAAAGGCCAGATACAATAACATAATCATAGCACAATACTTGATAATCATATAATATATACAAAAAAATACATGTAGCATAAAAGTACATTTGGAATAACTTACATACATGAAAATCGACTAATTCTTAATGGCAAGGTTGACAAATTATATCATGATAATTAGCTAATACTCTCTAAAGTATTCAGTATGAGTTGGGTTCCAATACATATATATTACCTTCTTCATGTTCTAGCAATAAAATATTTGCATGAGATGATGCTTTTGGTAGCATTAACACCTCATCTATAAACTCTTAAAACAATGGTTAGTTATTATAACCGAGAAATACAGACACAGATCTAAGCAAGTATTTAAACAACTGGCTGGACTTCTAGTACATAGAAGGCCTTACCATCCCAGGAAAAGGCATCATCAATGGCCAAGGCCTCATCATCTAGTCCAATAGCAACTGCCATACATCCAATGAGCCTCAACTTCGCATTCTCAAAAACCTCCACCTCTCCGGATTCACTTCTAAAGACAGCAAGTACTTCCGCTTGGACTTCTTCCAATGCGATACGGTTGACATCCAAAACATGATCGTAACCACACCCGGTAACAGCTCGAACATCGATGAGATCCACTTCGGGCAGTTAAAGAACATCAACATTGCAAACACCACAGTCGGGTCGGGCAACGACTACATCTCTATCGGGTTGGGCGTGACCAACATGACCACTGTGGATGTTCATTATAGGTTGGGCCATAGGATCACTATTGGCAGCCTTGGGAAAGATAGGGACAAAGGTTATGTCATGGTCCATATGGTGAAGGATCCATCAATACCAACTTCCTCGGCTTCACAACCACTATCAACCCACTTCTATCCATCACAACCCTCATTCTATAAACCACATTCCTAATAAAACCAACATTTTTAATGGATCTAATCATAGTTTCGGTCTCATTCTTCACGCTTGCTTCTTTAAATATCATCGACATCGAATAGTAGTTCAAATTCTCCACGTTCTGTTTTTTCACTGGCAGCTAAGGTCGTAGATTAGTCCCAGGTCCATGGCACGGTCCAACCTCAACTGACCCACCCCAAAATCCAAAGGAGTGGATTTCTGGATGGTCGACTCATTAGTGACTGGCTGCAACCAGTTGTCCTGAATCGTAGCTATTATAGTTGAAGTACCTATTATATTTATTATGATAATATTTTCATAACAAATATATTCAAAATATCAACATATTTCCAATATAATGATCTTGCTAAACATGACATAAATCATGTTTGTTTTTTAGTAAAGAGGCACACAATCATCCATATGTATTGCACCTTTATATAATTTAGTGATGGTAAAAACATGTATTCCATGGAATAATTTTCTGAGTTAAATAATTTTCCATTAGTTAAAACTAAAGTTATTAAAGATTTGTAAAATAAATTTACCATGTTCAATAGGTCAAACCATTTTTGCAAAATAAGTAGAAACATAACAACAAACAGTGTCAGGCTTCATCAAAGCCCAAACCAAATTGGGAACCATGACCATTACCTAAACCTATTGTGTAATATTTAATGGATTTTGATGTGCAAACACTAACTAATATGGTGTAATTATTATTTAACACTGACAAATTGGGAACCAATCAATATAAAAGCATCAACACAACACCTGATGGAACTGGACCAAAAAATAAAATTGTAAAATGCATAAAATATAACATGAGAAAGCAGTTGTAAAATTATTTTATGAACTCATATCAAATGTGGATAAGTTTCAAAAAGAAGTGAAGATTCAGAAAGATGTATATATGTTTATTTGTCTACCATTTACCTATTATCAGTAGCTAACTTCACTATGATCACTAATTAATAATTAATGTATAGACAATCCCCAACAATGACTCAAACGGTTTATAATTAGTCCATTGAAATGCTATTGAAATCCATTTATAAATCTAAATGCTGCTAAATCAAATTAATATATGAAAAGGAGACTAAAAAGTCCAAACTGCTTCTGAATCACATTAAGAATGAGGAACAGATGATTAAAAAAATAACACATGTTCAGTAGTTGTGCATTTATTGAATTTAAAATTGTAAGCTTTACGCAATAAATGAATTCGATGATATTTCAAGTTAAATACCACTAGTACGATGAAATTTGATAGATTCAAATTCACCTATAACTTCACCATTTAAAAATTATAGAATGAATCGATTAATTAATACCAAAAGAGGTAAAAATATATGTGTGTATCCGTTAGAAATAGACAGTTCATATTTCCTCGGTAATGTTGCATGTACTAAATTTAAAACTGTGAGCTGTACATAATTAGCGAAAGAGATAACAACTATTTGCATCAAAATCATAAGTTAGGAATTCATTTGTAGGACAGTAGATTAGCAAGATATATTAAATAATTCCATGTCGAATACCCATTATTGTGCCCAGCTATTATCGCTACTTAAATAATCACATTGTCTCCTCTACTAATCAGAATCTTGACAACACTTAAGAAAAATAAAGCATAAGTGCATGTACATGTTATGCGTAGTCTTATTCTTAGTACGACTTATCATGTTATTGCCAATAAAGTTAGAAAAAAAATTTAGTCACTATATAAGACTATAAAAAGTAATAATCATAGGAGAACACAACAATAATATTGCTCAAGACAGTTTCCAAAACTTTTAGAGATATACTTTGCAAATCCAAACTAATGCTTGATCAAAGTACCTGCCTGTTACAATTAACAAAAAAACAAAGTATGCATATATCATTTCAGGAATAGGAATGAGTAAAGGAATAAAAGTGCTATCAGAAGAACAATAAGTTTGTTGATAGCATAGATGACTCCATTCAAAAAATAGTGTTATGAATCAATATGTAAAGCATGAAAACAAAGAATTTCATGAGTTGGTTGTGTACGATTTTTCTTTTAATTTGATTGAACAAAAACAAAAATGAACTAATGCGCAAAACAGCCTAGTACAGTTGAAACTAAAAATCTTGCTTGGTATCCTCTTTAAGTACAACATTATTGTAAAAATTGAGTGTGAACAGATAAATATTAAACAATATTAGATCAATCATAATATTTGTAGAAGTGTAAATAGTAAGTAATGCTGATACACTACACACATTGGTTCAAAAACAAACTAAAATCATTTTTTCAACAGCCTCGAACAAATTCCTTTAAATCTCTCATGAGTTATTAGGAACCACAAAAATCAATGTAACTTATCATTTCAGATAAAATTAAGTCATAAAAGAGTACCAAGTATATGTGTCAGATTATGATTTATAATCTTGTTTAGTTTAACATGGTCAATATATGTTTGGATGCAGCAGAAACATTGACACTTGCTTTCATATTTTTTATAAATCATTATCAAGTTTCTTGTTTGCATTAAAATGTGGATGCATTGTGCTATGTAAAGAACTAAGTCACCTATGTTTTCATGCAGACTATAACTAACATATTCAAAACGTTAAACAATCTATTTAATAAATCCATGACTCATATTAGATACAAATTTATATATGTATATGTATATATATATATAGAATAAAGAAACATATTCATACTCATTCAAAAGTCGTGCATACAAAAATATCTGACGATTAAGAGAAGTAAATTTACATTTCAATCAATTCAAGTTGTCCGAGTGTTCTATGTGGATCAGTTATCAAAACTGTCAAATTTATGAGCTGATACAAAATTTTAGACTTTGATGCAACATGATTTAAATTTTAAAGTTTCTAATTACACAAAACTAACCTGCAATTGCTATAAAATGCAATTATTTTTGGTAGAAAAATAAATATACTATTATGAAAAAATTTAATGTCTAGGACACCGTGAATAAACTGATGAATTGATGAATAAAAGCACGTGTAAATTGATATATATATATATGAGCTCAATTGATATCTGTATCAACTCAAAACCATCAATGCAATTCAAATAAATTAATGGAGTCATGTATAATGACACTGTAAATGCATTCAACGCTATTCAAATCAGTACGGTACTAAATTTCGTTAATGTATGAATTGATGAATCAACCATCATTGTACGTAAATTCCCTGTTAATGTAGTATAAATGCCCAAAACCATCAATGAACTGATTAAGAAGTAAAAGCGAAATCAAATCTAAATGATAGTACATAAAATCCATCCAGGTTAATGAGAGTCGGTGAAAAATTATCCGTGATGGATGTCTAATGCATAACATCATAGTGATGGTTAAGCGTAGTCGTCGTTAAATCTGCTGGATCGCAAGTCAGTAACCGCCGTTAGTTGCCAATCAATCTTGTTACTACAAAAGGTAACGGAGGGAGAAAAATGCCCAAAACCGTTGGCGTTAATGGAAATCGTTCAAGAAGTAGCCATAGTCGAAGGCTGATGGACGTCGGATCTGTAATGGTTGAGCGTAGTCGTCGATAAGTGCTAGTCAGCGTTAATTGGTAATTGGAATTAATTGCTAGTCATCGCTGCTGGGTTTGGAAATCGATTGGTAATCCGAGGTAAATGAAGCCAGGCTTGGGAAATGTTGTTCGGTTTTTAGGATTGCCGGGTAAGTGAAATTGAGTTTTTGGAAGATTATTTACATTTCATGAATTGGGGCTCTATTTGGATCTAGGAATGGGGAATTTAGGAAGGAATAGAATTAGGTTTTATGAGGCGAGAATGCAGATGGGACGGACACATGTTGAAAGGATAAGGGTATAACGGGGATTTCAAAAAGACACGGTTGAAATCAGTTCATAGAATTTTCATTATTAGTAGTAAAGATAAAACCAAATCTATTTAACACTTCACAAGGTACTCGGGTTATCCAGATCTACAAGATATGTAGTGGCATGGGTTAGTTCGAAGGGATAACTAACCATTCGTAGAATATATCGAGATCCAAACATAGACAAATGGATTCAATCCTCCAAAATTTCCAAATATAAGATATGGATTCCAAACTCAAATCGGAATACTTATACTTTGGGGTATATATAACTTGTCCCTCTTCGGAATTTGATATACCCAAGAAATTACAATAAAATTTCAAATTTGGTTTTAAACGAAATCATTTTATCGATTCAATTCAAATTTATCCTCATATTCTATTAATCAATTTAACTCAATTTAAAACTTCCAATTCATTTAAAATTTTAATTCCAAATTTCCAATTCATATTCATTAAAGTTTAAATCAAAAACTGATAAGAAACCGATGAAGATACAAAGTTAGAATTTTCTACAACGATTCGTAGAGCCATCATCACATTGAAACTTCTTCTTGTAGCTGGTACGAAGCAATCAAAAGAATTGAAATCGAATCAAAGGAGATTGATAAGAAAGATTATTTCCGCTGTCGTAGGGTATTGACCATTTATAGTGGTACTCCCCTTTCCCCTATCTCGTTCTCTTCTTGCACTCATACTCACGATCGGTGGATAGTAAGAGAATTTACTGAGGTATACGGATAGATATCTTAGGGATACTCATTCTAGGGTATACTTCACCCTATCTCTAATGAGCTACTTAATGTGTTTTACTCCTGAGCTAAAGTTTAACCTTAGCTCTGATACCAAATGTGAAGACCCTGAAGTCGGCCTTCGAAAATCGGCATCCGTACTTCACTTGTACTCAAAATGCCGTAGATTCAAACGCTGAATCTGGTTCTCCGGAGCTTATAACACCATTAAGTACAACAACACAGCGGAAGAAAAAGAATAATACATTGATATACAACACTGATACAATATCTAATACAATAGGGTGATACAATGAATATCAATATACAACAGAGATATGATAAAAGAAATAGCAGCGGAAAGAAAACGATAACACCAGTAGCGGATAATCTCCATCTCCAAAGCACCAATCCAGAAATAGCTCGAACTCCCAATAACGAGGCACAAAGATAAGCAAGTGCAGTCCATATCCAAAGACTGAACTAGCTCCAGAAAATCTACTAATTCTGACTATCTGAAAAACCCAACTCTAGACTGCCCGCGTAGAAAATTTTGAGCACCCAGAGTTTAGGAAAGAAACAATAAACTCCGAGTCAGTCGTGGGACTGGTGTGAGCAACAAAAACAGTTTATCTTTAAACAACAACAAAAGAATTTTAAACATTGAAGTCCGCAATGCTTTTGGAAAATGAAACTACCATAAGGCCTCCCACACACACACACAATGCAAACGCAGAATCGGAGGAGATTTCTCCTTATGATAGTCAAAGATGCTTACTACGTAAAACAAATCATTGGATATTATTACTAGTACATAGTGCAGAAAACATTTCGAAAGTATAATATTAATCTTAGCCAACATAGGCATTTCACACTATGCCTACTATAGATACCATCTAAACAATGGTGACCATCAGAAGTAAATGGCAGGTTCTACAACTAATACCGTACATAGTTCGTATTGGAAGATGGATTTCCAACAAATGGTCAGGCTAAGGAACTTCCTATGCCACGAAGGAACGCCTCTGGCTGGACGCTTCGAGAGACAACCTGCTCTCTGCCAAACAAGGCCGGCTACCCCCCTTCCCGGGGAATATACAAAACCTCAGATATGCTACCCCCGGTCCTTTGGGACCTTTAAACGAGAGCTCTCTAACCAATAACATCACACAGTAAATAATATAGTGTGTCCACATGAGTAAGTATCTGGGCTCCATACCATGATACTACCCTTTTCCAGAAGGAATGGACATACCCTAGGGAAGCTACCCCTGAAACCTTGCCGCACAATTCCTGTTTCGACCATTACCGGGTTGTGAGTTTCGACGAAGTCTCGTCCATAAAGCTACGCTTTGGCACAAAGCCATGCTTTGGGTCAACAGATGATCAAAGTAATGATCACAAAGATAAATGATCAAACAAATGATCATATCACAAATGATCAAACAATGATCATCACACAGCAACACTCAGCATGTCACATTACCAAATTGGGAATATATCGCTGATAACCTTCAACTACATAACCTCTGAGCTCGTACGTCTCAGAGAAGGGTGTTAAGCTAAGAGAATAAATTCTCCACCACCAATAGAAATGTATTTGAAAGAACTCGGCTTTATATCTCAAAGTGTAATGTCAGACATGTAACCATACAAGTCTGTTCCGGGTTCGAACAGAACCGAAGGCACTTCCAAAGAAGCCCTTGCAAATCCGGGTATTCACAATCCCGATCGGATTTCTCATCACTTAGGGGATCTCTATACCGGGCGGTACTCGGTGAAGAGACAATCGATAGGTCATCCTATCGCTCTCGGAAAAACCCGGTCTTCAACACCGGTCTTCAAATGCTATCCATATACGACGTATCACTTATTCGGAATGGGTTATGTGACACAAACGTCCTCTCCTGGCTAAACCGAATAATGAGCGTAATATTTAAAACATATGGATATTGGGATTTCGATTAAGTCATAATTTATTATCCAAACTTCTCTTTCAAATGGTTTAAACACATTACCATTTTAATCTTTTAAATAAAGGATTTAATTCACAAAATTCACCCGGTTTCACAAAGATTTATTCATAGATTCCCCAAATCAATTTCCATTTCAATTGGATTAACTCGTTAAATCTTTAAATCAAAGATTTAACTTATAGCTTTCAAAACAATTTCATTTCGAATGGTTTAAACAAGTCACCATTTTAAATCCGTTAAAAATAAACAGATTCAATTCATAGCTTTCAAAAAGAATTCATTCATAACTTAGAAAAACATTTTTCAATTCAAACTTGAAATTCCTTTACTTAAACTGGAATTTCATTTCTTATCTGAAAGCTTTTATTCTTTTAAAACAAACAGTTTTCATTTTGGAAATTCGATTTATTTATACGAGTTAAGGTTCTTGAATTATATTCACATTCCCAAATCAATATTTTTAAAATAGTTTAACCCATATATAAACATCTTTAATCCCTAATTTCAAATTATAGAATTCAATTTCAAATATTGAATTCAAATTTTAAATCAAATATTTAAATTTCAAAACTCAATCAAGTTACTCAAACTAAATTTCATCTTTGAAATTTCATTTCAAAAGCTTTTCACTTTAAACCCAATCCATTTCCAAAATATTTGAATTTAAATATTCAACTTTTTAAACTATTTCAAAATCTGTGACTTAATCGATTCCCCCTTGAAATCCATATTTGTGTGTGTATGGTGTGGTCCAGGGGTTCAACACAATAGTGCAACATCATAAATCATCACAGATTTGCAAATTTCAAAATATCGATAAGCAGTATATCCCAATAATGCTTATCTATATGCACAAATTCACAGATAGAAAATATGCATGCATTATAAATAAATAAATTACATTCATCACAGATCATACTAAAACAATTCATAGCACAAAGCATAGCATATCAGAAATATCAAACAGTTCAACAATCAATAGGATTCAAACATCCATAAGTAAGATCAATTTAAATTATCTGATTAAATTTAACTCAGATTAATTTCTATGGATAAATTTGCTACTCATGGTAAATTAATAATCAATTATTACAAACATTTAACAATTTATCTTTTAATTAAACTTTTAATTATTAAATTAATTAATCCAAATCATTAATTAAGTGAATAGATAAATTATTCATTTCAATCAACTTAATGATTTATAAATTACCGTCATGAAGTCTTCATTAACATAAGGTGAAACTCATTCTTATTATGATTAATTACCACTTACAACATGTTGAAACATTGATTACAAATTTACATTTAAGTTTCACATTAAATTTCAATTTCATTTCAAATTTAAAATAAATCCCAATTGCACTTAAATAAAGTTTAAACTTCAAATTCACATGTTTAAGTGATCCTTTTGTTATAAAGAATTTTAAAAAGGGTTCTATATCAATTTCTCTTTGAACGCACATATCGAATGAATTCTTTACATTTAAACTTATTTAAATATTTGAATTTGAACCACTTTATCTAACTTAAAATCTGGAATTCAAAGTTAGATTTTTAAACTCAAGTTTACAATGTAATTTAAGTTCTGTTTAATTTCTTACCTTACAAATTTCAATCTTCATTTAAATTCACTTAATTACTTAAACTTTTAGTTATCAAAACAATTTAAATTTTAACTTTATTAATTTTCAAATAAAACTCCAATTCATCTTGAATTATGTTTGCATCTTGATTTACCACTCAGCTCAAACCTGGTTTTAATTTTTTTTTAAATTTAGTTTTAAATTTCTGGAAAACAGGTTCAGGTAAAACTGGAACAAATTCTTTGACCCGAGATCTGGACAAATTACTTCGAGTCGAACGAAGCAGTGCTTCGAGCCCAACACGAGATTTGTTCGAGAATTTCTCGAGTCTTTTCCCTTCTTCGTCCCAGACAACCACCCCCAGGATAAACTTCAAGCTCGTGCACGTGCACAGATCATCAACGACGATCCTACCTCCGACAACACCATGTACAAGTCGCCGACCATCCCCACATGCCATTCCAGTCTTCAAACGAGCAACACGAAGAACGAAACGAGAACTGACCCATCATTCGAAACTGAGACATGCGACCATTCAACAGATCGCTTCGCCCCTCCTTGCTCTGACCATCAGAGGCGCTGCAGCTCCGGCATCGCCTTGCCGACTCTTTGAACTACCCCTCCCCAGAATCTCGAACAGCTCGATCGATCAGAGGAGACAGAAACGCTTTGTTTCTGGCACGACCAAAAACTGATATGAAAACCCTAAATCCTCCTCGTTCTATCAATGTTTGCAATAGAATTTTTTTTTCATTTTTCCTAAACCCAATGATAACCAAGCAAGCTTCCATCAAAATCTCAATCCTCAAAGATTCTTCAATCGTAGGAAATTTGGAAGAAAGGCATTTCTGATCAACTAGGGACTGCTCTCAACATAGTGAACAAAAAATCAAAGTTTCTGTTTTAAAAATCATGTTTTTAACTGATGATTCCACTTATATCCTTGATTCAACAATTCATTTTATTTGATTTTTATCATATTCATATGTGTTCCTCTGTTCCATGGAGTATCAGACTCCTTTCATATCTATCTTGCTAGAAATAAGTTTCAAGATTTTTTTTTATTTATAAACTGATAACATATTGATGCTCTGAAACAAAAAGACAGGGATGGTTTCACATAACAGGCATACCTATCTACATATATACACAGAGAACAATTTACGCATATATATATATATATATATATGTACTAAGCAACTTCAAACTCAGACATGATGATCATCAAATAAAGATTTGCTTAATTGAATTTATGTTGGGTTACTCACTTGATTAAGAAATGGACAGAGCAATGACTTGCAACCAGAAATTATACTTAAAATTTAAAGGTGAAGTTACTCACTTTAATCATTTTGACTCCAGGATTTTACAAGTTGAAGTCTGGGTTATCTGAAGCTTTACTTTGCTTCAAGACTGTCAGGCTTTGATTCCTTGATAAATGTTTTAAGTCTGAAGCTTTGGTTTATTTTTCTTTTTTTCTTTTTTTTCTCAGTTTTAAAATGGTAAACGAATCGAACCTATGAAATGATTTATAAAAGAAACCCAAATGTGTAGCAGTTGTACCACTACTGGTCACAAAGATTTTGGTTGTACTGATATGTTTTTGTTTATACCCTTGGCCAGAGACATTTCTAGCTTTGGTGACTGATAGACATCTATATTGTATGCTAAGATGTCTTGCATTAATTACTTGTACAATGTATATATACTTCCCTCCTTTATTTCAGCTGCAGAAAGTATGTGAAGGTATGGTTTTGATTATTTTGTATTTTATTTATTTTGGTTTCACACTTGAATGTATTTGGGTAGCTTGGTTTCAAGTTTGATTTATGTTCATATCTTTGCTTCATTTTTCTTTTCCAGATCTGCATTTTGCTGCCTTTATGTTTGCATTTCCTTGTTTTGCAAGTGTATATGTTAATATATTTTGTTTGGTCATATACTTTGAAATCAAATGAAGTTCTTTTATTATTATATTGTTTGATTTTATTTAATATGTTTACTTACTTTATAGTTTATTTTTGAAATTCAAATTGACATCAATTCTAAATCTTAAATCTTTTATTTATCTGGTATCCAAAGTATATATATATATATCTCTATATTTATTTTTAAACCCATTTATTTAAGATTTTATTTCAAATCCAATATATACATATATATACAATATTTTAAATATAAATGATTTATACATAATATATTTGAATCCGGGGAAACTCGCATCACTTAAATCAATTTATTTTACTATTTTTATTTAAAAATTCATTTAATTGTCAACTTAAATTAAATTAAAATCTAGGGTCGTTACAGAGAATCAAGATTAGCGTCTTTATTGTGGAAAGGAATATCGACCTATCTTGCATTTGAAGGTTCCAGTTGTGAAACATGATTTTTTCCAACTCTAGAGCTGGTATCAACATGATGCACGATGGAGCTATTGGAAATTATAAACAGACAACAAGTATGCAATATTAGAAAACTCAACTAACCAAGTTGAAATACTTAAACATAATGCTTAGTTTGTGGTCATACAAGTGGAAAATACTTGACTTGAATAAGTCAAACTTGCATTAGTTGCATTAGATTATTCGACATGAGTCAACTTAACTTTTTTACAGATAAATCAATCACTTTAATATTAACCGAAAAACATAGCATTGTGTCATCACCTTCGTTTATTTCAATAGCAGAAGATTTGGTATCCGTCAACCACTTACTTATTATAACATCATATTCTTGATGGTTTATTTTCGTTACTTCATATACCAATTCTTGATACATGCAACGTCCTTTAACTTTCAAACCTTTTATTTTACCTTCAACATACTTTCGTGTATTGTTTTCTTTGATTATCAAATTTCCATCAAAATAGTAAATAATTGGTACAAAATCGGACATATTCTACCCAAAAATAAATTAAAAAACCATCACATTCCACTTTTCACATACCAATCCATCGCTATTTCGACGAAATAACATAACAAAAATCATATATAGCAATAACAGGAAATTATATCAAAATAACAAGCATAATACCCCTAATATTTGAACTAGGGTTTAGATATTTTACCGTCAAATTACTAGAAAATTAATGTTATATGATATCCAATCGCTAAGTTATTTATAACTAGAGTTTTAGAATGAATTTGGAGTATTTCGACGGGATCGATGAATTAGCGAGAGGTAGGGTTTTTGTTCTCAAGGTCGAGAAAGAAGAAAAATGAGAGAGTAACAACTACGAGTATACGTTGAACACATACAGATGCAATTACAAATTATGCTTAGAAAATACAATATCGCGGTTCTCAATTGCGCTCCGTATTATTTAAAAAAGCATTAATTCATTGTTGGACCGGCAAAGAGTACCTTCGATAATCTATTCTATTTGAAAATCTCATACCCGAACCCGACGAAAGTAATCCAAACTTATAATATCGGTAGCCCCTGCTACCATCCATCTGGACCATCTTCCTGGAGGCGGCCATACTTCAGATGACAAGGATATCACCTGCAAGGGAAGTAGACAGGAAAATGATTATCATAACATTAAAAATGCTAATATTACATACAGTAATAGATGTTTTTTACCTTGTGCAGCGCTGAAGAACTACCGCTCTACCAGCAGTGTTTCCAAGGATTTGGTGATGATTTCTATCGAAGATTCAATCATTCGAAAGTTAATATTGGCAAAAAGGATGGCTACTTCTACAAGAGTTTACTAAATAATAAAGTTTATCACTTATCTTCTTGGAGCAAAGGAGAGAGCAGCAAGTCTACTGATATCAACTCGCAAACAGGGGGCAAATCTGTTGCCAATTACTATTCACCAGAGGATCTGGAGAATAGTAATGGTGCGAGTAAAGGGGCGAAAGCTAGGGCGAAAGCTAAATCAACAATTAGCAGCTTTCCTGAGGATGCCATCATCAAACTGAAGAACGATGTTGCCAATTTTGAAGAAGCTGTCACTAATTCAGCTCCGTTGAGTTACAGAGGGAAGGAGCTCAAGCCTTTGGGCAAGCGTCGAATAGACAAAAGAGATCTTAAGCCCCCGTGATTTTTGATTTCTCATTTTACTATTTGTTCTGATTTTTGTGAGTTTGTTCGCCATTTTTGTTTGTGGAGAGAACGAGGGAGAGTATGGAGGCGGGTTTTGTTTTGTTAGGGTTAGGGTTGGGGTTTTGATATGTGTTGGTTCGGGTATTTTCTTTGTACCCGGTTTCTCTTTTGTAAACTTTGGACCGGGCCCTATTTTTTAACCTGTTTCAAAAAAAAAAAAGCTTTAGTAACTAATAATCAATACGTGCAATAAATTTTCAAAATCAAACTATTTCAAAGTTTTGTCTTCTTTTATCATTCACTGCCGCGCACCCGCGTTCTCTTCGGATCTCGCTCCACCTTCCCCAATTAACAAATTATCATTATCCTCTTCAAACATGAAAACCCTAACACTAATTCTATCAGTACGAGGCTGGGAAACCTCGTGTTTTGTTTCTAACCTTGTTCTACAATGAAAAACAGTTGGGACGAATAATTAGAAGATTATACCAAGAGTGAATGAATTATGGTTTATGCAGAGAAGATCTCGAAGATTGAAGTTATGTATTTATATTTTGATCCTTTTACTATAGTTGCATATTATGTTTTATCCAAGTACAGGGAATGTGATTCAGCAAGATTTTTTTTATACATAGTACAATAATGATGACAATAGCACTGCAGATGTACTGTTCTTGCTTGAAAAATTTTGTTTTAATTGTTTTCAAATGCTGCATTAGTTTCCCCTTGTACTAATTATGTAGCTGCAATTGGTTCCAACTCGGTCTTAAATACCGACTAAATAGTTTATTTATTTATTCCTCCACATTGATCAAGTATAGTGGATCAAATATTTTTCTTATTATCCAGTTGTCGTCTTTTGAGAAATAGCAATCACGTTATTTAATATAAATTAGTAAGTATTTAGTGGAAAATGAATATGACCATTTGACCTATTACTGTACTCCATGGTACTTAATGCTGTAATTTACATATGTTACACAATTATATTACAATGCAGTGTGCAAAGTGCTAATAAAAATGGACACAACTTTAATTATCAGTTTTATTGTACATATATAAAGTCGTTGATCTTGAACAGAGTTGATGGTGTTTTCAAATATTAACCACTTGCTTCCTTCATCTCTCTTTCGTATTTATTTTGAAATACATATATCCTCCTCTCCCCTCCATCTTGGTCTTAATCTACTTCTGGAAATGGGTTGTTGCACTTCAAAATCATCTAAAAATGCGGATAATACGGAAAATCAGGCCAACACAAGTTCAGGTATTATCATTTAAGCATTCTTTAAAGATTTTCCATGTTTATCCTTGTTTATGATTTGTTCATCTAAAAAGGAACTTTAATTTGGTCTTCTTTTCTTTTCTTTTCTTTCTTTCTTTCTAATTTTTTGGAAGAATTCATTTGTATTTCAATGAGAAAAGAATTATCCATGCTCTTCATACGTGTTTAGTTTCATTTAAAAATGAGCTATATAGGTCAAGTTCTCGGATTTTTGTCATGGCATTTCATCAAGAAATCACCGACTTTAGTTTAGGCAACACGGGAACCTTTTCCTGGATAGTATATAGTCAGTTAAAACAAAAACTCTTCTCATATTGTGTTATTAACAAAGAAGTCCATTGGGAACTATTCTCGGAACATAAAACTATGTATTAATTTTAGACTGATAGTTTTAGCTATAAATATTACCTCTTTTTGGTAAAAAAAAATTACTTTGTTTACATATGTTACATTTGTCGGTTGTAGTGATAACCTTTATATGCATAAAACATATTTTCTTGGGTTTTTATGTGGACAATATTGTTTCAGGCTGTTGTTTAGTAGACATATATAGAAACCTTACACGTTTAAAAGAGAAACCATATTTCTTGGGTTTTTTTAGACAATTTTGGTTTAAGGATGCTTTTTCTTCAAAAGAAAGAACCCTTCTACAATTTGTTGTTTATTTATTGTTCCCCTTTTTCTTTTTTTTTCTTTTTTTATAATAACAGCTGATTTGAAGTATCTGGACTTTCAAGACCTTCCTGATTGAAATACTCATTTATAGATTATACATAACTTATATGCTTAATATAAGCCCTTTATATGGCTTGTTAGTAACAGCTTGAAGCCAAATGCTCACTTTATGTCTTTTCACTGATAAACCAAAATTCTTTACTTCTGTTTGGATTCAGTAGACAGTGATTCATGAACATTTTTTTATCACCGGCTTTTGTTTGGAACTTTGGATATAACAGGCACTGATCATAGGGTATTTTTTGTGGATGAACTGGCTGCTGCCACCAATAATTTCAGTGATGGTTGTCTATTGGGAAGAGGTCGATTTGGTCCAGTTTTTGTAGGAATATTAAAGCGCCCTGATGAGGTATATTTTAAAGCTATGTATTGCGACATGGAACGTTGATGTTCATTTTTGTTATAAAGCTAGTTACCACTTACCAACATATATAATGATATAGCTTTTCAATTATTTACTATGTCAATAGATTGTGGTTATAAAGAAGATTCATAATGTTCATGGTCAACAAAGTTACGAAGCATTTCATACTGAAGCGAGGATGTTAGTCGAGCTTCGTCATCCTAACCTTGTTCGTACAATTGGGTTTAGTGCCGAAGCTATATACAGATATTTAGTATTTGAGTACTTGCCTCTTGGATCACTGGATGACCATCTCTTCAGTAAGTATCGCATTTATGTTTGTAATTATGCATACAAATTTGTGGTGATTATGGACGTGGATCTGAATTTAATGCATTGCTACATACACCATAATATCATATAACATGTGTAACATGGCAAAAATAAAAAATAAAAAATAAATGTAGTTTTGCGATGGAAGCTGTCTATAAAATGTCCCATGCACACATCCAATCAATTCAAATTGAACCTTCTGAATGTTGATTTTTTAGGTTTGATCTTTTCTTATATACCATCATTAGTTGTGTGTAAATGAGTAAGAAAAACAGTAAGTTAAAATCACCAGAGGAAGAAGGTGGTATTTTAACTCAAAAGGGTTATCATATTAGCTTTAGAAATTGTTTAATACTATCTATGATAACTTCTTTTTTGGTTTACATAGGGCATTATTCAAAAATGACACCTCTAGATTGGAAGGCAAGGATGAAAATAGCTCTATGTGTTGCCCAAGGATTGGAGTATTTGCATCTTAGGCAGGATCCACCAATTATTTATAGAAATTTGAAAAGCTCAAATATATTACTTCAGGAGGATTACCATGCAAAATTATCGGTTTTTGGATTGGCTAAAGAAGGACAAGTTGGTCATGAACCTCATGCTACAACATCTGCTGTGGGATCTAGTGGATGTATTGCTCCTGAATATGCTAGAACTGGTACATTGACTGTTAAATCTGATATACATGGTTTTGGAGCAGTGCTTTTAGAAATTCTTACTGGAAGGAGATTTGGTGAATTTAATAACGGTGAAGCTCAAGATTTTGCTGCTTCGGTATGTGCTTTCTCTAATCATTTTCTTCTGAGTGTTAAAAAAAGGTTGAGCATAAAGCTTTTACTTCTTGAAAGCACTCGTAGCTGTGAATATTAATGTGATATCTTATACTAGAAAGTAGAAAGTAACTGAATTCTGCTTATAAATTATATTCAAAGAGAACTTATGTTATGAATTGTCTTAGGCAGGAATGATCCAAGTTTTCATATAGAAGTACTAGTTACCATACCTAGTTCACAAAATTCATGGCTAAATTTTGTGAATTCAAGTTGTTGTGGTACCAGATTTTAAACATGACCATATCTGCCAGTAGCTCAGTAGCCATATTCGAATATTTTCGACCTATAAAAGCTCGAATTCAATTCTGATATAGGAAAATGACTGCAAAATAACAACAACAACAATAAAATCCTGTTTCAAATCAGATTTTTCTGAATATGATTTGGTTCTCAGGTTTTCATTCAAAACTCAATTGAGAAAAATAATTCAATTCACGCTAAAATATAAAATATCAGGATAGTTAAGTTGAAAATTTAAGTGTTAGATTTCAATATAGAAGCTCAAATATCAAATTCCGAAAATGTAGACTATTTGTACAGAACAGGGACGGAGCTACGTATAGGCCAGACGATGCCTCTCCTCACTTTTTGATTTTCCCATTGTAAGAAATCACTTTGGCAACTTAGATTATACCTCAAAATAATAGTTAGCCATATCTCAACTAATAATGAACGTTTATATTTTATGGAACGGAAAGTATGCCATGTGTGAAGATATGGGCTGGCTCTGCCACTGGTACAGAATGAAGAAATATGTTCTTCACATACAGCAAAATTTCAAGCACAGAAGCATACAGATTACATACAACTAAACTATGAATCCTTTGAAAATAAAATTCAGAGTTTTAATCTGGTTTTAGATTGAAATCTGAGTTTTAAACTTTAAGATCTGTGTCGCGTTATGAAAACATAAAGACTGTATACACTTAATGGATACTCCAATCATAATTATGCGTGCATGTGCTTTGCAAATATACACACATGCACTCTTTTTCTCATAGTTGTTTATCTCCAGAAATATAATTATATACTTAGACATATATTCTTTGTAACATGATTTCATGTTGCAGGCACTGCCATACATAGGCGAGGAGGATTTTCTGATGCATATAGCAGATCCTTTGCTTGAAGGCCAGTTCCCAAGAGATGAATTTGCTAAAGCTGCATCTTTAATGGTTAAGTGTGTGCAGGCAGATCCAGATGGAAGGCCTCAAATAAATGAAATTGTTAATGAACTCAGTCAACTCACTAACCTCCCGGAAGCATCAATACAGTAATAACGTAATAAGGACGATATTAAAGATTTGGTATTTATTGCTTCATATTTAGCGTTCAGCATTGTTAGTTGCACATACAAATTTGACAGGCTCTTTATAGTTTTATGTATAATGTTTTTTTTGAAGCGTGACATTCTTTTTGACAAAATTATTTGCTATTTTCTGGCAAAGTATAGTTGGACATCCTATATATTAATATGGATGCAAATTTTCCATATAGATACCAGTGTACGTATTATAGAAGAAGCAGAGATGGATCTATAATTCTATATACAAAGAAAACTGGCTGTAGCCCAGATCCCTCTACCATATATAGTCATTCAAGCTAGGGCGTAAACCGGTAGAACCGGATCGGATGGAGGTGTGTCCGTGTCCTTTTCTATAAGAGATTCAGATGGATACAGACCGGACAAAGATTAAGTTCGGATATTGTTTGTACAAACCGAACAACCGAGGGACAAAGTTGGAACAACAAGAAAACATAACATTTTTAGACGAACATATTTTCATACGTTCCTTGTTCAAATTCCTGTTCAAAATAAGAATCGTACGGATGCGGACTGAACGACTTAAAGCCTCGGACTGCCCCGAAGGTCGAGTATAAAATTTACACTCCTAATTAATTCAACCTATTGAATTTATTTCAATCCATTAAACAAATGTTTTGTCTATTTTATCATTTGCTTTTATTAATCAAGTTTACAAACTATTTTAGTTTTCAAGTTTACACTGAAAGTATAACTATAAAATAAAAATATAATAAAAAAAATAAAAAAAATCAACCGTTAACTTGGGTCAGGTTCAAATTCTGGCTATAAAAGTTGCTATTTAAATTAGTAGTAGTACCGTTTGACCCAAACTCCAAAATCAATAGCCCAAACCCCACCGTTTGAAATTGGAGATATATAGGATGCGAAAGGAAACGAGGCATTTGAGTGAACGGGGAATGCGTTTGGGGCTACGAACATAATATTTGAGCGGGATATTTGAGCAAAGATACAATCAAATGCTTTGGATGTAACAAAACTAGATGCTCTCAAAGTGACCGTTCAAATCAAAAGAAATCAAAGTTCTCTTCCAACACAAATTTCTTCAATAAAAAGAGAAAACAAGCTTACAACGCAACATGAGACAATTCAGACTTCAAATGAAGCAGTAGTGACTCAGAGACAAAAAATACAGATTTATGCTTCCTAACAAAAGACGAACAGACAACAATTGATCACAAAGCAAAAACCATGGACACTGAAGGAAACCAGGAGTAACTCAAAAATCGATAATTTTTTATTTAGTTTATTTATAACAATATAATTTATTAGTTTACATAATTGGATTTTCATAAATAGATAGTATGTGTTTCGGATTTCATCAGTTCTTTTAGAAAACCTTATTTGAAACAACAAGAAGGTGTTACGAAATTAATAGTCTTTCTATTTAATACAAAATTCATATAAATTGAAAAATAGTTATTTCAAAATATTATAGAATACACAAAAATAAGAAATCCAAATTTACAAATAATAAAATAAAATTATATATATATTAAAAGAATAAACTTAAAATATTATAACATGGATATCAATTAATAACAAGACAACACTATATTGTAAAAAAAATAGTATTATGACTTTTCAAAATAAAATGGATTAGGAGTCATTTTTCATATGGAAATAGTGTATGTCAACATATATCTGATAGAGCCTTTACGGCAAGAATCTTTTCAAATTTCGAACTTTTGATATTCCCTCCCTTTTCACACCATTCATATTCCCTCCCTTTTCACACCATTCAAAATTCAATTTGGCAAAAGATAGGTTGTCATGGCCATTTATTCCTTATTTATTTACTTTACATCATCTTTTTCTCTTTACCAAACTTTTATTTTCAAATCAAAACACTTCTTCACTTATTTTCTCTCTACAGAATTTCAATGGCTTCATCTTCAAGCACTCTAAGAATTTCAAAGAAAAGTAACACCTTTCTCTTTAAGGATAAGGATTCAATTGAAACTTATCTTGATTATGCTAAGCGCACAAACCTATTTTCGGGTAGATTTTTCAATTTTATTGATTCTGCTTCTTATGATTTGGAAAGATTTGCAATTGAAACTGAAATCTTTGGTCCTACATCTTTTCCAGAAAATGGTTATGTTTGTTTTCCCAAGCTTGTTAATATGTTTTATGCAAATTTGAATGGAAAATTTTATGTTGGAAGAGAAGATGAAATTTGAAGTAGTGTTATAGGCACCCTTATTGTTTTGAATTCCGAAATGCTTAAAACAATACTTGGATGTAGATTTGAATGAGAAGATTTTAATCCTTTTAATTGGGTGAAAACCGCAATGTTTTACATGATCTTTTTGAAGATGATATCTAAATGGAGTTAACGGGTAAAAACCTTAAGCCAAAAGCAAGGCTTTTTAGCCTCATCTTGCAATAAAATATAACTCCACGAACGGCAAACTATAATCTTTTTACGAACAAAGTTTATAAAGCTCTTTATACTATTTTTGCAGGAAGTAATATTAATTGGGGAAGTGTTATTTTATCGGATTTTGTGCTTCAGAAAGTTACAAAGCATGATAATACATTTTACCATGGAGTGTATTTGGCTAGATTTTTTTCACTATTTTCGAGTTGATTTAAGTGGTGGAATTACCACTCATGGAGAGGTGTTTGATAAAAGAACCTTTTGGTCCACAGGTGTGGCGTAATAGAAAAGGGGTGCCTAGGTCTGGTAACAGAACTAGTTTCGAGCCATGTCTTGCACACAATTCTCGTAAAAAATAGTACCATGGGGGTTATATGTGTCATGAGTTGAAGCCGACATGCACAACTTAATCTCCACTGGAGTTGGTCGGTTAACCACCCCTTCCGAAGGTCCACTATATCGGGGAGTTTCTTTTTAAAAAAAACCTTTTGCTTATGCACATTTCGTATAAGTTTATATCTTACGAAACACTTATGGAAAAAGAGCAGAGGTTGGCTAGAGTGGAGCAAAAGGAAATTTAAACGAAAGACATGGATATTCATGCGGAGGAGGAAGATGTACAAGGAAATATACTAGAAGAGGAAAAGGAGGAAGAAAATACATCTCTTGAGAGCTATGAAGAAAGAAGTGGGCACATTCAAAATGACTTTGCATATAAACCAAGAATAGTTTCTAAATAATCAAAAGAAACTTAACAGATCCTTTAACAAGAAATTTACAAAACTCTCTAACAAAATCGACGACTTCTTTGGAAAGATTATGGACAAACTTAGAGAGGCTCAACTTCTTCTCACTCTTTCAAGATCAAATCTTATCTAGTTATGTTGTGTTGTTTCCTTCTAATATTTTTAAATTCATGACTGTATTGTCTTTTATGTTATGAATGAAAATTATTATCTTCTAAAAATTATTTGTTGTTCATAATTTATTGTCTAGAAATAATAATTACTATAAAAATTATAAAATAATTAAATACTTAATCAAAATAAAATTCATATCTGTTTAAAGAAAAGTATGTATGTCGACATATAATAAATTTATAGGTCGACATATAACGGTCTAATTTCAAATTTTAGTTTTATTTATTTCAAAGAGGGAACAGTTAATTAACTAAATATTTCTTCTATAAATACACATTTAAAAATAGAGAAACGACCATGTCTTCTTCTTTAAAAAGTTCTAATATTTTCAAGGAAAAATGGATTTACGAAAGGGTGTTTATAAAGAAATTTTAAGCAGCAACATGAAAGAGACATTGCAATCTCTCAAATAAATAATTTTGAGAAATCAAAAACATTTGGAAATGAATCAGATGCAAATGATTCACGAACTTGAAAGGCATCTCGCATTACTTCGATGTTTCATATGTTATGTCTTAAGGGAACAAAAAATTCAAAAAATTTATGTTCCTAAAAATCTGGTTATAAGGAGATCGATGGCGAAGACATGAATGTAGACATGGAGAAATTCAAAGATTGGGAAGAAAATTCTGCTAAAGGAATTTTTGGTCCAGATAACGGATGGGTAAAAGTTCCATCGAAGAAACCATGATTTCCACAAAATAATTGTTTACGTATTTTTTTCTTGTATTGTTTTATGTTGTGTTGATTTATGTTATGTTTCTTAATTTAACACAATGTCAGTTGTAAATATACTTGTGTACATATGTAAATATATGAATGAAAATAGTGTTTTATTGATTTTTGATGACTCCTTAAAATATTTACTTTACTAATATGACGAAAAATTGGTAACTCCTTTGTCTATATAATCTATAATAATCATATAATATTCATCACTAAGCGTAGAAATATTATAACTCCTTATACAATTCATTAACACAACTTATTTATCCATTTTTTGTTGGTGATAAAGCGGGGGGAAGTTGTATACAATATAATAGGCAAAAAGATTGGGGGACTTCTATGTCATATATCCAAGGGGAGTTGGGAGGAGTTTTTAACTAAACACCATTATATTTTATAACATAATATTTAATGGTTGCCATCATCAAAAAGACGGAGATTGTTAATACCCAATGTATTGATTTTGATGACAACACCATATAAAAATAGTTACCAATATTTTCGCTAGTTATATAGAGTATTGTGCAAGATATGAAGAGTATTTAATAAGTTTATACAAGTGATGATTGAATAAAAGCTTGAAGAACTTAACGGTATAAATCAAGAGTTAATTGAGATGTATTTGAAGACTCATGAGTTTTGAAGAACTTATGAATAAAAGTATGAAGAGCTCAAGACGTTTGTGTCAATATTTTATCGAGTCTTAGATTAAATGTTAAAGACCTAAGTAGTATCATATCTTTAATTATCTTCACTTTGAAAATTATTTTCCACTCAAAATGTTTTTATACAAAAATAATATTTAATTTATTTATTAAAATCAATTTTAGTAGAGTTTTTACAAAGAAATATATTTTGAAACATGTTTAAATTGTTTCTAAAATTATACAATTCAACTTGTATGTGTTGACATATACAAAATTCATATGTTGACACATAGACCATTGAAGTGTTTTTTTAATTTTCAAAAAAGCAACTTTTCACATCATCCTTTCGCGAATGGATGCAACTCTTCGACCTCTATTTAAAGGCCTTTGATTTTAAATTTTTAATAACAATTCTAACTACTTTCTTTATCTCTCTCTTCTCTCTCATTCTCTCTAAGATTTCAACGGAGTTATGTCGATTTCTGCATCAATTCTCTTTCTCCTTGTTCATATAAAAGATCAAAGAAGATTCACTTCGGCTTTACACCATTAACTCTTCGATCCTCACTCGATTATACTCAAAAGCAAAGATATTCAACTACTAAAGGTCTAAAAGAAATTGTATCAATAAACTACGTAGAATTTACGATTGAAAATTTTGACTTCTTGTAGTCCAATAATACTACTTGTAAAAGGTTGATCTTAACTACCCAAGCGAAAGATAAGACAAGATTGTAAAGGGAGTTGTCCCGCCCTCTGAGTTAAAGACAGGATAGGTGTTCTGGTTACTTGAGTCAAATTCCAGAAGATGTGTTGGTTACTCGAGTCAAAGTTAAGAGGTGTAAAGGATGTTCTTGCCGACTAATTTAAAGTCAGGACGTGATTAGTGAAATTCTGTATGAGGTGCAAGACTGGATGAAGGATTGGGAATCCGAAACAATATAAAATTTTTGATGTGTTCTTTACCTTTACTTCTACTGCATTTACTTACTACATACACACACAGAGAGTAAAATAAAAGCTTGATTTTGGCTTATAAATTTCAAAACTTGCTCTTCTAAAATCAAGACTTTTCAGTATAGCCAAATAAAATTCCAAAACTTTCTTACCTTTCGTAACAATAGTTTCCAAATAGACTCTTTGGAAAAACCCTTTGAAAAGCCTATTCAAACATTTTAAGGCGTTTTTCGTATCAAATTCCCTAACTTGGTTTTTGGTTTACAGTTTATCAATTTCCTCCCAAACCCACTTTAAATCTGAAAATTAAGATTATTAGGTGATTATCTACTCGTGTTTAGGCTATAAATCATAGAAATGGCATTATCTACACATTATATTAGAAGAAAGCAAAGATCACTCATAAAATTGCTCTACAATGCTTCAACCCTTCGCTGTTCGAACTGCTGCGCTACTAGGCATCTAAAGTTCTCCTTCAATTTGGTATGTGTGCGTATTTTTCTCTGTATGTTTCATGATGCCGCTGGTTTTGTGCGAATCCGTCAAGAATTGAGCAAGATATAGTGATTTGAAATTTAGGAAGAAAGAGGGAAAACGAGAAGGGACGAAGCGATGTCAGTTTCTAAAAGGGGAAAAGAAGTTACGTGCTCTAGTTGGCCTTTTTATAAATGGAGGGAAATGCAACAGTCTCTAGGTTTTCAAATTCAAATTTCGTCGCTCGCTTAGCGCGACATGAAATTGTCCATAACTTCTTCATACAGACTCCAAACTAGGCAAATGAATATACTGCTCAAATCAGGAAAACGAGATGGTTGTAATGGTGCAAAGTTCGCCATCAAGTTTCCAAGTTGAAAAAATGATCATTTTGCCCCTACTTAAAATAAATTTTATTTACAAATTAAACCAATTATTTAATATTGTTACTTTAAATACAATATAACTCAAATTTTCATGATATTACATGTTTTGGTCCATATGAATCATAGGAGAGTGGAAACTGGCACAAAAACAAAAATAATTTTTTTGAATGTTTTTTTAACCATGTTTCTATAAAAAATATTGTACAAAAAAAATCTAATTTACAATGTTTTTAGACAAAAGATTGGAAAAAAAATATTGTATTTTAAAACTTTTTTTGTAAGTTGTAATAATATTCTTTGACAGCGTTTTTTCATGAAACGTTGTAAATATTGATTTATAACAACTTTTTTAATAACCCATCTTACTCTAATAATTACCTTTTAATAATTAATATTTAATAATTACTATGAATAATTAATAAGATACATAAAATAATAATTAACATTAATGATTAATAATCAATTATAATTAAGAAGTAATAATTAATAATTATTAAGTAAAGAGTAATATTTTATAATAAATAATTAATAAGTAATAAGTAATATTTAATAATTAAGAAGTAATATTTATTATTTAGTATTTAGTATTTAATAATAATTAATAATTATATTTTATATTTAATATTATAAACAATTTAAAATTTTGAAATTTTCTTAAATAAATTTAAAAATATTTATAAAATTAAAAAACTATTTTGACTCCAACCCGAAATTTATGGCTTCAAACTCCAATTTTTTGAGCTCCAACCCTAAAATTTCACTGACTCCCTTTTCCTAACGAAAACTAATTTAGCCCCTTCTTCCTAGCTCAGATCTAACACGAAACTTCCATTTTTTGGCTTATCCCCACCCCCTCTTCCAGACCCATCTCCCTCCCCGACCGCAACCACCACTGCATGTCGCATCTCTTTGCCATCTTCTCACTCACCCTCCATTGCTAGTCCCCGGCTCTGACCACACCTCTAGCTGATCGGTTTTCATCATCGTTCTGGACAGTGGCAGAGAAATTAGTTGGATCAGACACAGGGACTTTATTATCTCCCTCCACGATGCCTCCATCTGCCATGAATAGGTGGAGAACTTTCATGGTGCCGACTAATGCAAGGTTGAGCATGGATTTTGGAGCCTTTCAAAAGGCCAGGCAAAAACGTGCATAGTTTGTCCAATAAAGTGGTGAACCAAGTGGAAAAACTGATAGAGCGGTATGAAGATCGGGAGTTGAGCATCACGGTGACAGGGCACAGCTTGGCAGCGGCATTGTTCATGCTGGTGACCAATGAACTGAACGTGTATAGAAGGGTGTCATCGACTTGCAAGTTTATATTTTAGTTTTTAACTAGCGAAAACACATGATTTATGTTATACTTTTCATGTAGTGATCAGGGTGTTTATACATCCATTGCATCATATCATGTGCTATGTTTTTCAAATAGTCTGTCAAATGATCTTGGAAAAGGTTGGAGGAGTTTAATGATTATATGTATAGCACTACAAGTTTATGTGAACCAAACTTTAATGACTGCTTTTCATCATTCCTAGTATGAGTTCACCATGTTCTTGAGTTTGTAGAAATGCAAATAAGTTCTGCAGGAACTTATGGTGAAGAAAATAGTAGTTGGAGAGCCAAATTAAAAAAATAATTATATTAAAAAGCATACTGCATTTTGTTCATATAATCTTTTACCTTAGGAAAACAAAGTGAACAAACAATATCTTGCTCTTGCTACTACTCATGTGCCAATTGGGGTGATTTCTCACCATAAGAAAGCAGCAAAGCTTGCTCCAAAATTTGTTTTAAAAGGTACATTTTTCATTTCATGATTCAAATATATACTAGCTAGAAATATTTGATATTTCTATGCTTATAATTCTTCTTCATGTGCATGGTTGAAAAGTTAATAACGTATGTCTCAACCATTCAAAACAATAAATTTAAACTTGTTATTTTCTCCTTAAGTATAAATCATATTAGTATTGTTTATTATAAGAATTTTGTTTTTCTATCAACTCAAAATAGTATATTTTTCTCAAATCGATAATATACTTCAAAAATCATTCATTTTCAATATATTACTTTAAATATCTCAAACATCATTGCTTAATCCAAAAATGATAACTTTTGTCACATTTCCTTCAAACCAATAATATTGCTGTCACTTTTCATCAAAACAATAGTATTTTTATTTAAATCATTTTTTTTCACAACCACTTTATTATTATATATCATTCTACAATAACAACATTCTACATTAAATCCCAAATATCTGTTTTATTTATATTTATATCAAAATTAGTAATTATTTATCTAAAAATATCAATTTAAAATATCACTTTATAATTCTCAAAATACCTCTTATTTTATTACTTAAATAATAATTAATAAAAAAATTCATAAATCCATAAAATAGTCATTTTATTATTTACTTAAAATTTTGACATCCTTCCAAAAATTATATTACTATTTATTTAAATTCCACCATACTTTATAAACAATGGTATATTCTCAATTCAAAATAGGTTCTTCCTTATTGTTTCAAAATTTTATTTTTCCAAAATTCTTAAATAATGCCCTCATTAATTTTAAGTACAAACCCTTCAATCACAAAACATTATTTTCTTACTAGTCCTGATCAGCACATTGACATATTGACTATCCTAGCTAGTTCACCATAATGTAAAGTCGTGTAATTATTTTCTAGGTCCAATTAAATTTAAATTAAAAATATCATTAACTTTTCAATTTATTTTTTGATCAAAATTATAGATTTCAAATCTTATTTTACATTAAACTAGTAAATCTGAAAACCATAAACTTCATTGTTAACTTTATCCAATGTTCAGTATCGATCACCACTTACTTTTTTTCCAAAATAGGTTATTTAAATCCTATTTAAACAAATTTTCAAAAAGTTTTACTTTATACATCTCATATTAAATCATATAAAATCACAAACCACTTTTGTTTATATCTATTCCTATGTCCTTGAATTAAGAATATTATACTTTTAATTTCCTAATTTAATTAATTTTAATAAAAAAATTTCAAAATTCAAAATATCATTATCTAAAAATATTTAACTTTCAAAACTTAATTCTTTAAATTTTAACCAATTCAATATTGACCACTCAAAATTAATTTCGAACTAACTTCGGTTATTTTTCTAAAATACTCATACGTCATTTTTAAAACATTATTTTAAATACTTTTCTTTTTATATAATTTATAACCAATTTATCATATATAAGTATATATCATTTTATTTAATAATTAGCCAATCTCAATCACCGTTAGACAATACTTAATGCTTATACAAAAATTATATTTTTAAATTCATTTTGTTTTATTATTAGTCAATTTCCGATACCTTTTAACCAATGCATCATATATATACATAAAAATATATTTTTGAAATTCATTTTTTTAATACTAACTAAACTCATATCAAATTCGAAAATAATTTCCAAAATTTTAAAACATTTAATAATGCATATTTTCAAGAGTTTATATCACAAAAATTCAACCTCCATTCAGAAAAATATACATATTAAAATAGAAAAGTTCGATTATAATATATTTTTTTCAATTAAGATTCCATCTAAAATAGTTCGAATTTGACTCAGAAAAATAAACATATTATTTTAAACTTTGCCTTCATAAATTAGAAATTTCCATAAAAGGGTAAAGAAACTGTAATACATAATTAATTATTTATTTTTCAAAGTGTGACAAAAAGATTTATAAAATAAAGGAAATTTAAAAAGATGTGTCTTTACCTGTCAATTTACTTTAAAAATGTTTCTTTATCAAAAGAAAATATACAACAAAATATAAGGGCAACGACATGCGTTACATGATTTTATTTTCTCAAAAACAAAGGCTCTAGTACATTAATGGAAACTTTTCTTTGGTAAATTTTCTCACGTTTAAAATTTAAAATACGGGGTTATTATTTCAATATTTTAAACAAACTTCAATTTCTCTATTTTTTTCAAAAATCTCAAACATTATTATTTCTAACATTTTAGGAAAAACATTTCAATTAGTTTAATACTTTAATTGGAGTAGATCATAACTTACACAAGCCCAACTACAATAAAAAAAGGTTAAGTACCCTCGCTACACCATTAAAACGTCACATTATATCCTATGTACTTAAGGATACTACTCTCTTTCTTATTCATCCCTAGTCGCACAATTTAATCCACTACTACTTGGCATATAAACATCTTTTAGCAATATTCTATGGAGTAATTTAAAACAAATGTGACGGATTATCTATCACCCCAAAACTATTTAAATATCAACATTATTTAACTCATAGTTGTTTACATCTATAAGGGATAAGCAGACAACTACCTTTACGAGTCAGAATATATGAGATGTGGCATATAAAAATAATATATATAATCTTTATATTTATCTTTACTACTAATAAAGAGAATTCATTGAATAGATTTACTCAGTGTCATTTTGAAATTCCAAATATACCCTTTTACATCTTATAGAGAAATAGTATTCAAATATGGGGATATAACCTGTTATTTTTTAAGTACAACTGTTAGTTACCATGGAGAACTACATTGTGCATTCACAAGATGAAGTATTTGAGTGTACCATATTGTCCGTAATTTAGGTGGGAGTTCAGTAGTTGAAGTTTTGCCTGATTTCGAGTTAGTATGAAGAAGTTATTGCAGTCTGAACAAAAAAATAGCGGCTTCTGCACTAGGCGGAGTTCAAATATGGGGATGCGGTAGCCTGTTATTTTCTAAGTACAACTGTCAGTCCCCATGGAGAACTATAGTGTGCGTTCGCAAGATGAAATATCTGAGTGTTCCAAATTGTCCGTAATTTAGGTAGGAGTTAATCGGTCGAAGTCTCGCCGGATTCCGAATTAGTATGAAGAAGTTATTGCAGTTTGAAAAAAAAATAGCGACTTCTGCACTAGGCGGAGTTCAAATATGGGGATATGGTAGCATATTATTTTCTAAGTAAACTGTCAGACCCCATGGAGAACTACAGCGTGCGTCAAAAGATGAAGTATACGAGTGTACCATATTGTCTGCAATTTAGGTGGGAGTTCATCGATCGAAGTTTTGCCTGATTCCGAGTTAGTATGAAGAAGTTATTGCAGTTTGAACATAAAAATAGTGGCTTCTACACTTGGCGGAGTTCAAATATGGGGGTGTGGTAGCCTATTATTTTCTAAGTACAACTGTCAGTCCACATGGAGAACTACGGCGTGCGTTCACAAGATGAAGTACCCGAGCGTTCTATATTGTCTGTAATTTAGGTGGAAGTTAATTGGTCAAAGTCTCACCGGATTTCGAATCAGTATGAAGAAGTTATTACAGTCTGAACAAAAAATAGCGGCTTCTGCACTAGGCGGAGTTCAAATATGGGGATGTGGTAGCATGTTATTTTCTAAGTAAACTGTCAGTCCCCATGGAGAACTACAGTGTGCATTCATAAGATGAAGTGTCCGAGTGTACCATATTGTCTGTAATTTAGGTGGGAGTTCATCGGTCGAAGTTTTGCCTGATTCCGAGTTAGTATGAAGAAGTTATTGTAGTCTGAAGAATTAAAAATAGCGGCTTCTACCTAGGCGGAGTTCAAATATGAGGATGTGGCCTGTTATTTTCTAGGTACAACTATTAGTCACTATGGAGAACTACAATGAGCGTTGAAGTGGGGATATAGCCTGTTATTTTCTAAGTACAACTGTTAGTCACCATGGAGAACTACAGTGTGCGTTCACAAGATGAAGTATCCGAGTGTACCATATTGTCTGTAATTTAGGTGGGAGTTCATCGGTCGAAGTATCGCCTAATTTCGGGTTAGTATGAAGAAGTTATTGCAGTCTGAACAAAAAAAATAGTGGCTTCTACACTAGGCGGAGTTCAAATATGGGGATGTGGTAGCCTGTTATTTTATAAGTACAACTGTCAGTCCCCATGAAGAACTACAGTGTGCATTCACAAGATAAAGTATCCGAGTGTTCCATATTGTCCATAATTTAGGTGGGAGTTAATCGGTCGAAGTCTCGCCGGATTCTAAATTAGTATAAAGAAGTTACTGCAGTCTGAACAAAAAATAGCGGTTTATACAGTAGGCGGAGTTCAAATAAAGGGATGTGGTAGCATGTTATTTTCTAAGTAAACTGTCAGTCTCCAAGGAGAACTATAGTGTGCGTTCACAAGATGAAGTATCCGAGTGTACCATATTGTTCGTAATTTAGGCGGGAGTTCATCGGTCAAAGTTTTGCCAGATTCCGAGTTAGTATGGAGAAGTTATTGGAGTCTGAAGAAAAAAAAATAATGGCTTCAGCCTAGGCAAAGTTCAAATATGAGGATGTAGCCAGTTATTTTATAAGTGCAACTATTAGTCACCATGGAGAACTATAGTGAGCTTTGAAGTGGGGATATAGCCTGTTATTTTCTAAGTACAACTGTCAGTCCCCATGGAGAACTACAGTGTGCATTCAGAAGATGAAGTATCCGAGTGTACCATATTGTCCATAATTTAGGTGGGAGTTCATCGATCGAAGTATCGCCTAATTCCGAGTTAGTATGAAGAAGTTATTGCTGTCTGAATAAAAAAATAGCGGCTTCTGCACTAAGCGGAGTTCAAATATGGGGATGTGGTAGCCTAGTATTTTCTAAGTACAACTATCAGTCCCCATGGAGAACTACAACGTGCGTTCAAAAGATGAAGCATACGAGTGTACCATATTTTCTGTAATTTAGGTGGGAGTTTATCAGTCGAAGTTTCGTTCGATTCCGAGTTAGTATGAAGAAATCATTGCAGTATGAAAAAAATAGCGGCTTCTATCTAGTCGGAGTTCAAATACCGGGATGCAGCCTGTTATTTTATAAGTATAATTGTTAGTCACAATGGAGAACTACAGTGTGCATTCATAAGAAGAAGTATCTGAGTGTACTATGTTGTCCGTAATTTAGGTGGGAGTTCATCGGTCGAAGTTTTATTTGTTTCCGAGTTTGTATGAAGAAGTTATTGTAGAAGAAAAAAAATAGGGGCTTCTGCCTAGGCGGAGTTCAAATATGAGGATGTAGCCTTTTATTTTCTAAGTACAACTATTAGTCACCATGGAGAACTACAGTGAGCGTTGAACTGGGGATATAGCCTGCTATTTTCTAAGTACAACTGTTAGTCACCATGGAGAACTATAGTATGCGTTCACAAGATGAAGTATCCGAGTGTACCTTATTGTCTGTAATTTAGGTGGGAGTTCATCAGTCAAAGTATCGCCTAATTCCGAGTTAGTATGAAGAAGTTATTGCAGTTTGAACAAAAAAATAGCGGCTTCTGCCTAGGCGGAGTTCAAATACAAGGATGTTGCCTATTATTTTCAAGGTACAGCTGTTAGTCACCATGGATACTATAGTGCGTGTTCACAAGATGAAGTATCAAAGTGTACCTTATTGTCTGTAATTTAGGTAGGAGTTCATCGGTCGAAGTTTTGCCTGATTCCGAGTTAGTACAAAGAAGTTATTGCAGTCTGAAGAAAAAAATGGGGTTTCTGCCTAGGCGGAGTTCAAATATGAGGATGTGGCATGTTATTCTCTAAGTACAACTATTAGTCACCATGGAGAACTACAGTGAGCATTGAAGTGAGGATATAGCCTGTTATTTTCTAAGTACAACTGTTAGTCACCATGGAGAACTATAGTGTGCGCTCACAAGATGAAGTATTCGAGTGTACCATATTGTTCGTAATTTAGTATTAAGTTTCGTCCGATTCCGAGTTAGTATGAAGAAGTTATTGCAGTATGAACAAAAAAAATAGCGGCTTCTGCCTAGGCGGAGTTCAAATACGGGGATGTAGCATGTTATTTTCTAAGTACAACTGTTAGTCACCATGGAGAACTACAGTACGCGTTCACAAGATGAAGTATCCGAGTGTACCATATTGTCCGTAATTTAGGTGGGAGTTCACCGGTCGAAGTTTTGCCTGATTCCGAGTTAGTATGAAGAAGTTATTACAGTCTAAAGAAAATAGCAGCTTCTGCCTAGGTGGAGTTCAAATATGAAGTTCAAATATGAAGTTCAAATATGAGGATGTAGCATGTTATTTTCTAAGTACAACTATTAGTCATCATGGAGAACTACAGTGAGCGTTGAAGTCGGGATATAGCCTATTATTTTCTAAGTACAATTGTTGGTCACCATGGAGAATTACAGTGTGCATTCACAAGATGAAGTATCCAAGTGTACCATATTGTCTGTAATTTAGGTGGGAGTTCATCGGTCGATGTTTCGTCCGATTCCGAGTTAGTATGAAGAAGTTATTGCAGTATAAACAAAAAAATAACGGCTTCTGCTTAGGCGGAGTTCAAATACGGGGATGTAGGCTGTTATTTTCTAAGTACAACTGTTAGTCACCATGGAGAACTACATTGTGCGTTCACAAGATGAAGTATCTGAGTGTACCATATTATCCGTAATTTAGGTGAGAGTTCATCGGTCAAAGTTTTACCTGATTCTGAAATAGTATGAAGAAATTATTGCAGTCTTAAGAAAAAAAATAGCGGCTTCTGCCTAGACGAAGTTCAAATATGAGGATGTAGCCTGTTATTTTCTAAGTACAACTATTAGTCACCATGGAGAACTACGGTGAGCGTTGAAGTGGGGATATAGCCTTTTATTTTCTAAGTATATCTGTTAGTCACCATGGAGAAGTACAGTGTGCGTTGACAAGATGAAGTATCCGAGTGTACCATATTGTCTGTAATTTAGGTAGGGGTTCATCAGTCGATGTTTCGTCCGATTCTGAGTTAGTATGAAGAAGTTATTGCAGTCTGAACAAAAAAAAATAACGGCTTCTACCTAGGCGGAGTTCAAATACGGGGACGTAGCCTGTTATTTTCTAAGTACAACTGTTGGTCACCATAGAGAACTACAGTGTGCGTTCACAAGGTGAAGTATCCGAGTGTACCATATTGTTCGTAATTTTGGTGGGAGTTCATCGGTCGAAGTTTTTCCTGATTCCAAGTTAGTATGAAGAAGTTATTGCAGTCTAAAGAAAAAATAGCGGCTTCCGCCTAGCCAGAGTTCAATTATGAGGATGTAGCCTGTTATATTTTAAGTACAACTATTAGTCACCATGGAGAACTACAATAAGTGTTGAAGTGGGAATATAGCCTGTTATTTTCTAAGTACAACTGTTAATCACCATGAAGAACCATGGTATACATTCATAAGCTGAAGTATCTGAGTGTTCTATATTGTCCGTAATTTAGGTGGGAGTTCATCGGACGTAGTTTCGCCCAATTTCGAGTTAGTATGAATTAGTTATTGCAGTACGAACAAAAAAAATAGTGACTTCTACCTAGGCGGAGTTCAAATACGAGGATGTAGCATGTTATTTTCTAAGTACAATTGTTAGTCACCATAGAGAACTACGGTACACGTTCACTAGATGAAGTATCCGAGTGTACCATATTGTCCGTAATTTAGGTGGAAGTTCATCGGTTGAAGTTTTGCCTGATTCCGAGTTAGCATGAGGAAGTTATTATAGTCTGAAGAAAAAAATAGCAGCTTCTGCCTAGGCGGAGTTCAAATATGATGATGTAGCCTGTTATTTTCTAAGTACAACTATTAGTCACCATGATCAACTACAGTGAGCATTGAGGTGGGGATATAGCTTGTTATTTTCTAAATACAACTGTTTGTCACCATGGAGAACTATGGTATACATTCATAAGTTGAAGTATCCGAGTGTTCTATATTGTCCGTATTTTAGGTGGGATGGGTAGGAGTTCATCGGTCGTATTTTCACCCGATTCCGAGTTAGTATGAAGAAGTTATTGCAGCATGAACAAAAAAATAGCGGCTTATGCCTAAGCGGAGTTCAAATACGGGGATGTAGGCTGTTATTTTCTAAGTACAACTGTTGGTCACTATGGAGAACTACGGTCTAAGTTCACTAGATGAAGTATCCGAGTGTTCTTTATTGTCTGTAATTTAGATGGGATTTCATCGGTCGAAGTATCGCCTGATTCCGAGTTAGTATGAAGAAATTATTGCAGTCTGAACAAAAAAATTAGCGTCTTCTGCCTAGGCGGAGTTTAAATATGGGGATTCTACTATCAAATCTACTTCCACAGGTACAACTAAAAATGCATGCACGTTGTGATTAAATGCAGGCCCACCTGGGCATGCATATGTACTCGTATATATAATAAAAATTACAAATACACTCTCTCATATGCCCTAATTAAGTAGGAATCGTCTAACCCAAGCTGTGATACCAATATAACAACACGCCATCTACGATGTCTCGATTCATGCATAAAATGAGGTAGACATCACGGACCTCGTAGATGGCAGAATGTTTTGAGGTAAATATAACAAATCACAAAGTCGTCTACAATATTCTACACTTTCTGAAACTCAGCGGAAAATATAAAATATAATAGCAATCAATAATACAATTCCAGACAAATATAATAATACAAAATCAAATATATTTCAGCTAACACATCTCGCTATACTGGAAATGTTGGAAATAGGCCATCTAGCAGCGGAAGTTGTGAGTTAATTTCAATTTTTTTTTACCTTATTAGATCTTTATTAGGCCTATGAAGTCTAATTTATTTAGAACAGTTTGTAAATTTAATTTGAACAAAATTTTATTTCATTCAAATTTATAATTAATGGATTGAATTTTATTTAATATATTTTAAATTAAGTATAATGGTACACATATGTATCATATAAATATATATGTGTGTGCGTGCATGTATAACATAATAATCCATATAAGGTGTAACATTCCCGTATATAAATATTGGGATTTACATCGCAACATACATGTTAGCTCGTCTTATATGTATTGTATGTTGTCCAAATATATGCATGTATATATATATGTATATAAACTTGTTATTTTAAATAAGTATTAAAACAATATAATTATTTACATATATATAATATATGTATTGTATAAATATTAGATATTGATATATATATATATATGTGTGTGTGTGTATGTATGTATGTATATGTATTAAATTAGGTATTAATTTGATAAATGACTATATAAATATATTATGAAAAGTTGCTTGTTTTTTTTAAATATATTATACATGTATATTTTACAAGAATAAATAATATATATACATATATATATATATGCATGTATATATTTATAATTATATTTGTAATATCTAAAATATTCATAAATATGTGAATTTAAATGTATATACTTATATTATATAATTATATCAATTATAAAATAAATTAAAATTAAATATATATATTTTATAACATTCCAAATTTGATACACAGCATAAAAAATATTTTATTATAATTTTATATTATAAAATTATTTTTATATAAATATATTAGCCAAAAAGTATTTAAATAATATTAAAAATAATTTTTTAGCATATTTTTCGAATTTTAATTTTTTTTAAATTTGAATATGATATTATAAGTTCAAGGAAAATTTTCCATAATTTTCCGAGTTAAAATTACACTTTTTATTATTTAATTAATTTCTATCGTTATTATAAATGATTTTCTGAAAATAATAATTTTGATTTTCATTTTTAAATTATGGAATTTCGGCCGTAACATGATGATGAAATTTTTTGTAAAATTTAGAATATAATTTTTGAAACAAATATTATTTATATTAATTATATAACCTTTATTACGATTTAAATAATATTAAAAATAGTAAATAATTACTAAAACATTTTTCTGCTACCTAAAACTATATTTTGTATAAATTTGCATAAATATAATATAAGCTTAATTTTTAACATGATATGATGGCATAATGAATTATAAGTCATTTAAATTTATGTAATATGACTTATATAATAATTTATTTATATAAATTAAAATAAATTATTTCGATTATGTATACATCACATCTAAATAAAAAAATGTTTTTTATTATTCATACATACTCATAACCATCCAGTATATGACAACATTCGAATCTCATAACTAATAATATAATTCTAATATACATACATACATACATGTATATATATACAAGCAATGAAATATTATACATAAATTATAAGTTATATAATATAATAAAACATACCAAAAATATGCCATGAATTGCACCTTGCTATGATAAATATCCCTTCTTAGAACTTTTTTCAATTCAGCAAACTGCTAATCTTTGAATTATAGACCATTTACTATCTAATAGTTGTTGATTTAAAATTGAGTTGAGATGAACTTTGATGGAGCTTTTATGTAGGTGGGATCGGCCGGCAAGGAGATAAAAGTGGGGGCTAAAAAGATTCCAATGCATTTGGGTTATGAGTTCTTTTATAGTGGAAAGAATAGAGAGAAAGGTGAATCAAATCTTTTGCCCATTCTCCCTAAATCTAAGTCATCCATCTAAAATACCCCTAGCCCATTTTTAGCAGCCCCCTACATCCTTTTGATCGAAATTTCCAGCCCGTTTCATGGGCTTTAAACCATTTTAATCCCAAATAAATATTATTAATTAAATCTAATTTAACTGCTTATCGATATCACATATCGATTGATATATATATATAACTATTATAAATATACAATAATATTTGTTCCTCAAATCTTACTTAAAAGTTTAGAATTAATATTTCATAAATATTAATTAATTTAATTAATTTATAATAATTATAAACTAATTAAATCATTTGGTCTAAAGAGAATTTATCATATCGGTTGTGTGACTTGTCAGGTGTAAATTTAGTCAGCGATTAACATCGAACTATCCGAATGTTAACGCTCACACTTCACTTAACAGATGTTGTGACATTTTGGCTAAATTTATCGCTCACTTAGTTTCGGTAAAATCTAATTTCACTTTATTAAGCATTACTCGGTTGTGACATTTATTTACATTAGTTCTCTTCGCCAAAATTATATCGCTTTGGACTTATTGAATTTGGTAATGATCAAAATTCCAACATCGTCCATATTCAACTCTATGGTCCAAACACAAAGTCTATGGTTTAATAATAACAATTATTATTAACCGAAATGCTCTAGCTAGAGAATTGAATTTGAGTTGACCGTGATAAAACCCCGTATAACTAAGGAGACGATCATCTCTTGAATAGTGTTTCACTTCCAATACTTCCACTCGATCCAACAATAGTCACTCGATGGAACGACTTGCTAGGATTTTACTATAATCAAAGTGGAGCTTTCGTATTAAAGATCCACGGTATTCTCAATTCGAGAGAATTATGTAAATCAGTTACATCGATATTCTCTTTTTGACCTTAGTTATATTAACCAATAGAAAACTATTGAGTGAGTCATTCCATAGTTTTTCAATAACTATCAGTGTAACAACCCAGAATTTTAGTTATTTGAAATTGGAATATTTAATTAATTTTAAATATTGAATAGTTAATTTTATAGATTAAATAACTTGAATTTCAAATATAGCGATTGATTGGATAATTTAATTATTGAATTTAATAATCGAAAATTGTTTAAAAAATTGAATCTTGGGTTTTAAGTTAGATAAAAATGATTTAAAGGCTTATTTAATTTCTATTAATAAGAATATAGATAATAAAACTTTCAAATTGGTTTAAAAAGTGATTTAACTAATTTTGAAATTTACTCGTTTTAAATAACATATAAAAATAGCCTTCCAGGGCACTATCTCGGATTTCGATGAAACCAGTTTCATTGGGTCTGTAATAATGAATTATATTACACCATCAAATTTTGTAGCAATCAATCGTATCGTTTGGTCATGCGAAATCGAAACGCGTTGAAATTAATATTGAAAATTTAATATAATAATTGGTTTCAAAAAGCTATCTTCTCCATACGATCGAATTAGGGCTCGAGACTAGTTCCATTGAGTTCGGAATAGGAGTATAACATATAGAACGCCAGACGGCACATCTCCATTGGTGTTCGAAATTATATAGCTAGATATTTTGAATTTTAAATAAATTTTTTTTTCTTCAGATTTGACCATACACTGTTGACCCATCATCTTCAGCCTATACCACCCACGTTCGTCCGTACCCCTTCACCTGTTTAAAATGCATTCTCCCTCTCTTCTTCTTTTCAGGTTATAGTGAAAAAAAGTGAAACTTCAAATTTTACTCAATGAAAAAATTTCAAACGAATTTTAAAATTCATGTTTCGACGAGATCTTTCCACCGATAATCTTATTGAGGGGTGGGCCATGGTTTGGTGGGTTCGACAGTGAGCCGCATGGAGGTTTCGAACTAGGGCTCATGTTTTTTGGCGAGGGAGGAAGTGTTAGGCGATGGGGTGTGTGCCGATGTTTTTCTCTGTGCATCTCCATATATCGACGTCGACGAGAGGACCTCTGGTCTTGGGAAGAGGAAAGCGACATTTCAGTGTTGCCGTTTGGTGCTTCCAGGTCATGTTTTGCTGTCGTGGGCCGAGCTCGGAGATGTCGTGATGGTTGGGTAGAGGAGGCGAAGGAGGAGTGATTGGCGAAGGTCGTTGATGTTTTCGTCGAGGAATGGTGGCGTTTGACCGTGCTTGCACGGGTGTGTGCACTGTTAACTTTGTGCACAGAGGACATCAGTTTGGGGAAGAAGATATGTGGCATAGTTGTAATTTAGGTGAAGTTGTGATTATTTTATTTATATTATTTTTAATTTAAATATGTCGATAACTTATAAAATTTATAACTCCTTCATACGAGGTCCGATCGAGACGAAACTTTTTGTGTTGCGCTCGTGACGACGAAAGCTTTGCGATGGAACTAGTTTGGAAGAATTTGGAGAAGAATTTGGAGACTATTAAAATTTCGGCTAAAATCGAACATCGTTCGATTTTAGTTCCAAACCGGAACGCCTCGGCGACGATAGAAAATTTCGATGAGTTAATCTCACCTTTTAGTTAAGTATGATATATAGTTGATAAAAATTGTTGAATGATTATTTGGATGAATTATTACATTTATTAGTTGGTTTGGATATATTCCTGCCTATTGGAGCGGATGAGACCCTATTATGTTCCCGTGTAAGAGCGGATGACCCTTTGTATATGAATCTCGCCTCGAAGCGGTTGATTTATATTTTATGATTATATAACAATTGTGATGCAGAGGGAAACATGTTAGAGGGATCCAACGGGATTCCTCGCTATTATTGAATTATATTGTTTTCAATAATATTTCCTTTATATATATTATTGAATAATAAATATGATTGTGGATGTTGTGATTATACCATCGTTATATGTTTGAAAATAAAACCCAGTAGTGATAGAAAATCAATATCGATATTGGTTAAGTGTTCGGTGGCTATTAGCCTCAAATAAGTATTTTCAAAAATACTGTAAATTGCCATTCAAGTTGAAATTGGTTTTGAGACAAGAAACGATTTTTAAATCCGAAATTGGGTTTCAGAAATATTTTTTTTAAGAATTATCTATTTAGTTATATTAATATTTTTCAATTTTTTTAATTTTAATAATATTATATAAAGGTTATTTAATTATGTTAAAGTTGTTTTAAAGTTATTTTATTATAAAAATATTTTTAAAGTGTTTAATTTAATTAATATTTTTTTTAAAAGAAAATTAATTATAGTATATTATTTCTAAGTTATTTAAATTAAGTTAACATTATTTAAAAAGTATTTAATCATATTTATATGGTTTTAAAGTTAATTAATTATAGTAATATTAATTTAAGGTTATTTAGTTTTATTGGTATTGTTTTAAAGTTAATTGCTTATAGTAATATGGATTTAGAGAATTATAAAATAGGATAGGGTTAATTATTTAAGAATAATTATGATTTGGGATTAATAATAGGATTATTAATAAGGTTTTAAAATGAATTATTATTATTTATGAAGATGGTAAAGATTAATTATTATTGTTCTTAAACAATATTTTGAAATTATCAATTATTATTTTTAAGTTGTTTTAATATTAATAAATTTCATTTATTTATAATGTTTATTTTTAATAATTATTATTATACAATAGTGTTTTGAAGTAAAAGATTTTAATTGTTTATAAATGTTTTAGAGACCCCATGAATAGAGTTGAAAGGCTTGGATTTTATGAAGGAGCTTATAAAACGATTTGAAGACTTAAGGGAAGGATAATTACAAGATGAAAGAGTTTATAAACGGTTTTATGGGTTTATAAAGGCTTTGTAAATGATTTTAGAAATGGTACAAAGAGGATTTGTAAGTGATGGAAATGTATAAAGAAGTTTTATAAATGGTTTGAGAAGTTTTATAAAGTGGTTTATAAATTATTGGAGAATTATAAGGAGTTATGAATGATTTTTATTTGAATCAAATAAAATGGAACCTTTCTCAATGTATAAATATACTTATACCATCGAGATAAGTATATGGATGTTTCTAAGTATTGAATAGTTAGTTGAATACTTGAATTTAAAATATTTAATTTATTTGAAATTGGAATATTTAATTAATTTTAAATATTGGAAAGTTAGTTTTATAGATTAAATAACTTGAATTTCAAATATAGCGATTGATTGGATAATTTAATTGTTGAATTTAATAATCGAAAATTGTTTAAAAAATTAAATCTTGGATTTTAAGTTGGATAAAAATGATTTAAAGTCTTATATAATTTCTATTAATAAGAATGAAGATAATAAAACTTTTAAATTGGTTTAAAAAGTGATTTAACTAATTTTGAAATTTACTCGTTTTAAATAACATATAAAAATAACCTTCCGGGGCACTGTCTTGGATTTCGACGAAACTAGTTTCATTGGGTCCGTAATAATGAATTATATTACGCCATCAAATGTCGTAGCAATCAGAGGTGTCGTTTGGCTGTGCGAAATCGAAACGCGTTTAAATTAATATTGAAAATTTAATATAATAATTGGGTTCAAAAATCTATCTTCTCTATACGATCGAATTAGGGCTCGAGACTAGTTCCACTGTGTTTGGAATAGGGGTACAACTTATAGAAAGCCAGACAACACGTCTCGATTGGGGTCCGAAATTATATAGCTAGATATTTTGAATTTTAAATAATTTTTTTTTCTGATTTGACCATACACTGTTGACCCATCATCTTCAACCCATACCACCCACGTTCGTCCGTACCCCCTCACCTGTTTAAAACGCGTTCTCCTTCTCTTCTTCTTTTCAGGTTTACAGTGAAAAAAAATGACACTTCAAAAATTTATATTTCAAATTTTACTCAACGAAAAATTTTCAAACGAATTTTAAAATTCATGTTTCGACGAGAACTTTCCATTGATAGTCTTATTGAGGGGTGCGGCCATGGTTTGGTGGGTTCGACAATGAACCGCGTGGAGGTTTCGAACTAGGGCTTGTGTTTTCTGACGAGGGAGGAAGTGTTAGGCGATGGGGTGTGTGCCGATATTTTTCCTCTAGGCATTCTCCATCTATCGACGTCGACGAGAGGATCTCCGGTCTTGGGAAGAGGAAAGCGACATTTCAATGTCGTCGTTTGGTGCTTCCAGGTCACGTTTTGCTGTCGTGGGCCAAGCTCAGAGATGTCGTGACGGTTGGGTAGAGGAGGCGAAGTGGGAGTGATCGGCGAAGATCGTTGATGTTTTCGTCGAGGAATGGTGGCATTTGACCATGCATGCACGAGTGTGTGCACTGTCGACTTCGTGCATAGAGGACATCGGTTTGGGGAAGAAGATATGTGGCATAGTTATAATTTAGGTGAAGTTGTGATTAGTTTATTTATATTATTTTTGATTTAAATTTGTCGATAACTTATAAAATTTATAACTCCTTCATACGAGGTCCAATCGAGACGAAACTTTCTGTGTTGCGCTCGTGATGACGAAAGCTTCGTGATGGAACTTGTTTGGATGAATTTGAAGACTGTCGAAATTTGGGCTAAAATCGGACGTCGTTCGATTTTAGTTCCAAACCGGAATGCCTCGACGACGACTGAAAATTTAGGTGAGTTAATCTCACCTTTTTGGTTAACTAGTATGATATATAGTTGATAAAAATTATTAAATGGTTGTTTGGATGAATTATTATATTTATTAGTTGGTTTGTTTATATTCCCGCCTATTGGAGTGGATGAGACACTATTACGTTCCCATGTAAGAGCGGATGACCCTTTGTATACAAATCCCGCCTCGAAGCGGTTGATTTATATTTTATGATTATATAAAAATTGTGATGCAGGGGGAAACAAGTTGGAGGGATCCAACGTGATTCCTCACTATTATTGGATTATATTGTTTTCAATAATATTTCCTTTATATGGATTATTGAATAATAAATATGATTGTGGATGTTGTGGTTATAACATCGTTATATATTTGAAAATAAAACCCAATAGTGATAGAAAATCAATATCGATATTGGTTAAGTGTTGAGTGGCTATTGGCCTCAAATTAGTATTTTCAAAAATACTGTTAATTGTCGTTCAAGTTGAAATTGATTTTTGAGACAAGAAACGATTTTTAAATCCGAAATTGGGTTTCAGAAATATTTTGTTTTTAGGATTATCTATTTAGTTGTATTAATATTGTTTCAAAGTTATTTAATTTTAATAATATTATATAGAGGTTATTTAATTATGTTAAAGTTCTTTTAAAGTTATTTTGTGATAAAAATATTGTTTTAAAGTGTTTAATTAAATTAATATATTTAAAAAAAGCTAATTAATTATAGTAATATTATTTTTAAGTTATTTAAATTAAGTTAACATCGTTTAAAAAGTATTTAATGATATTCATATGGTTTTAAAGTTAATTAATTATAGTAATTTTAATTTAAGGTTATTTAATTATCTCGGTATTGTTTTAAAGTTAATGCTGATAGTAATATGGATTTAAAGAATTATAAAAATGGGATAGGGTTAATTATTTAAGAATAATTGTGATTTGGATTAACAATAAGGATTATTAATAGGGTTTTAAAATGAATTATTATTATTTATAAAGATGGTAAAGATTAATTATTATTGTTCTTAAACAATATTTTGAAATTATCAATTATTTATTTTTAACTTGTTTTAAGATTAATAAATTTAATTTATTTATAATGTTTATTATTAATAATTATTATTATACAATGGTGTTTTGAAGTAAAAGATTTTAATTGTTTATAAATGTTTTAGAGACCTTGAATAGAGTTGAAAGGCTTGGATTTTATGAAGGAGCTTATAAAACGGTTTGAAGACTAAAGGTAAGGGTAATTACGAGATGAAAGAGTTTATAAACAGTTTTATGGGTTTATAAAGGCTTTGTAAATGATTTTAGAAATGGTACAAAGAGGATTTGTAAGTGATGGAAATGTATAAAGAAGTTTTATAAATGGTTTGAGAAGTTTTATAAAGTGGTTTATAAACGATTAGATAATTATAAGGAGTTATGAATGATTTTTTTTTAAAATCAAATAAAATAGAATCTTTCTCAGTGTGTAAATATACATATACCGTCGAGATAAGTACATGGATGTTTCTAAGTACTGAAACGTAGGGATTTGCGAGTATATCTTTGTAAAGTTGTTTATATACAAGTAATTTGCAAAGTGGGTTTATTTGAAAAGATCCATTAAAGGAGGCTAGTGATTGCATATATACTGAACCAATGTTGATTTTCTAGATGAAATAAAATCTCGATTGAATGTTTGTTATTCGATGGTTAAATAACCGACTATCGAAAATGAACCTAAACGTAACTTTGGAAATATCTAGGAGATACACGTGAGTTATATGGCATAGTCATCTTCGATGATGATGTACTATGCATATAAATCTCATTCCGTTTTCCTAGGACAATGATAAGGATATTCGTCTACTAACGGTTAGGAGATGATCTCCAATCTTATCTTTGTTTGTTTATTTCGTAGAGAACTGGGGTTGAGTTTATCGAAAATTATCGAACGTTGTTTCAAAGGGACTGGGATTGGATCTATTATCCGAAAACCACTTCGATCCAACGAATGCGTTTCAAAGTGAAGGCATCGTGAAGAGCATGGAATCAAAGATAGAGATGTAAAGTGCAAGGGCTAATCGCTACTAATCCTGAGCATGATTCCAAAATGGATGTAGTAGGAATAGTGCCTTCGGTTTCATTCAGACCCAGAACGGACTTGTATGGATGAATGCTATCAGCACATTGACATTGGAGGGCAATGAGCATTCTAAGTATAGATGTTCTTGAAAGGTAACCGTAGCCTCAAGCCTCATCAACCGGGAATGACTAAAACAGGGGAGATGCAGCAGGGCTATGTGGGTCGCACCCATTATGGTATATCATTGCCTTTCTAAATGACTATTCATATTTCCAGATTCAGTTGTGCACATGAGCTCAGAAAAACGGTTGTGAACAACCGGGGTGATGACATATTCGATACTATCCAGCAAGGGGCAGGCCGGTCCTGTGTTGGCAGGGGTCATTAGGTACGATCTCGGCACATTGTTCTAAAGGTGTACTATGACGGGCGGTACCCCAGTAGCCCGGTCATTAGCTGGAATCCATTCTCCAATACGAGCTTTACGGTTTTAGTTGTACGCCCAACTATGCTGAAACGTGAGATGCAAGCATTTCAGCTATATTCATATTTTACTTTGATCCCTAGACATTATTATAATATAAATGGATTTTCTATATAAAATGTTTTGGTTATCGTAAGGTAAAAACCCATCCGTGTTTATGTGCGGGGTGGTCGTACGAGATACTCTTGATTTTCAAAGGATTTTCCTTATAGCTTTATATCCAGTTGGGTGTGTTTTCTCACGCTGGTTTTTCCAGACTAACTCGGGCGTTATTTTATTATAATGCTCGGGTCAAACCGAGCATATTACAGATTAGTTGGATGCTTGGAGCTTCAAGAGACGAGTTGGAGGTCCAGAGACGTATTCACGTAGATGGTTATTTTCCGCTGTATTCATTGTTGTGTTTATCAACAATTGTGAGGACGGGTTGTTATAACCGTCCAGGCTGAACTAGGTTAGCATACTTGGTTGATGTCTGTATATACATATATTACAATTTTTTTTGTGTTAAGACTTGTTGAATATTATAGATTATTCGTTCCGCTGTGAGATTCTATGTTGTTGAGTTTTCTTCTTATCTTCTTTCTTCTTTCTTTTCCCCTAACAATCGGGTTTTCTGACATTCGATTTCTCGGCATGAAATGCAGTGGACGTATAAGTGTCATTTTTTCGAGAGTCGAAAAATATGGTTTGTTACAATCTGTATTAACCTCTAGGTGCCCCCCAACAACCATAAGTAATACACCGCCCAACATTGGGATAGCGTTATGTACTCTAGTTCAATGGATACATCGATATCTAGTCTCGATGCATCTTGACTAGGAACATTTAAAATGGTATATTTGTTTTCATTGTGATAAATTACTCATGGTTACAACACATTGTAACTACTATCACAATATGTACCATTTATGGAGTTTCTATTAAATATACTTTTAATTAAATTAATTTATATAACACATTATATCAAGTATATAATAGAAAGAAAACGCCTTTTATTTCGAACATGATTTGTTATTGAGTCATATATATATAACAAATTACATAATTGCCCCTAGGGCATACCCCTAACTCTATCAATCTCCCACTTGCACTTGGGATTAGTTATGGAATCTTATTCCAGCTTCTTCAATTGGTTTTCTCTAAACCAATCAGGTCAATCCCCCGATGAACAGGTATGCTATTACGTTTTAATTCTACTTTGTCAATCAACTCTCTCCGACGCTGATATGCTACATTTATCATGAGAATTCGGAGTATGTTTCTCGACTTCCAATGAGCTCTATGTTCTGTTATGAACTATATCATGACATTATTATCATACATCAATGTTATGGGATTCTCAACATTTGGAATTACCCTCAGCTCTGCTATAAATTTGTATTTATATATTTCTTTATAGTTGCATATTCAAGGCGATGTACTTTGCCTTTTTCATTGAATCAGTTACAGTCTTTCATTTGGAACATTTCCAATTAAAAGATTCTTAATTTGAATTTATTATTGACATATTATACTCAATATCACTAATGAAGTTTGATTCCAAATACTCCTTTATAAGGAGTTTGTTGTTTTTGTAAACAATTCTCTAGTATTTGATAAATACACAAGAACATTTCAAACAACCATTTAGTGATATCAATTTGGATTTAATATTTGCTTCATGTATCAAATACAAGAACAAACCATGATATCATAGACAACATAACATGTATGATTATTCCTATTGCCAATGCATAAGGAATTCATCTCACATGTTCTATATTGAAATTTAATAAGGTGTCTTTGCATATCGATTTAGGACATTCCTAAAATCTTTTATACTCACCATAAAAGACATCAATTACACATCCAACGTTGAGTATTAAAATAACGTTTATTTTAATACAAGTGAATCGTTAAAATTGGCAATGTGTTGTTTATTTATACTTTAGAAATATTAATGTGCCTTCTAACGTTATTTCTTACGAGCACACGCTTCCTCTGCATTTTGATTGACAATCAAACTATTTGATATTTCTATCAAAACACTTGTTCAATATTGATACTTGTCAAATGATACTTTCGTATCTGTTCTTGGATCATATCCAAACACTCACAAACCCAAATATCATTCCCATTGACTTCAAAGCACTTTGGTTGGTATGTACAAACAGTCTATTCTAAATCATTATTTAGAATTTTTCGATTTCAGCACATATGTAACAAATCACAAAGTCTTACAAAGCGATAATTTTGTGAGTTGAAATAACCTGATCATGTTGAATGATGAATCTATTACGCTAATTTCAACGTTTGAATTTTACAAGATTATTCTTTTCAACATTGTTCATTTAATTCCAACAGCATTAGTCTTGCTCATAAAGACACAATCGCAGCTGATGGATCACATCCCTTCTGTTACGACTACCAAGATCATATTTTGATAACGTACTTGGAATTCATTTTCGGATCTTTGCATCATACCATATTATAGAGCCAACACTTTTAATGGTTTAACTAAACAACTGAGGATTGTATATTTTCGACATTGATAAGAAACTGATAGTTTCTCTTCAATGTGTGAGAATACTTATTAAACACTGTAATGCGATGTATTCATTTACGTTAGTTAATTTCATTTCACCTCATGTAATCAGTTTTATCTTTGGATCTATCCAATTCCATTTTACTACCAATAATTTCTCAAAGAAATTCCTTTACAGTGAAGTTGGTATTTATTGATGAAGGAATTGAGTCAGCCCGCAGCAAAAGAAATTGGTGAATTTCAAAAAATTTAACCATTTTGGATCTTTAATGGGCCTATAAAGTCTAAATTCATTTAGAACTTTTCTAAGTTTCTTTTAAATAAAATCAATATTTTATTTAACTTCATAAATAAAGTTTCACTTTAATTTAATGTGTATGTAAGTTAGAGTATATCAAATATACTCTTATATACAAATTTGTGTGTAACATTTACTTTTTAAATTTATTTAGAGAAGGAAATATTTCATTTTCTTTCTCTTAACTTATTCAATTAATGAAGGGGCATAAATTTATTTTGAGAAGGAAACTTTTCATTTCCTTTCACTTAACTTATTCTAATTAATAAGGGGGAATAAATTTAGTTAGAGAATGAAGCTTTTCATTTCCTTCTCTTAATTAAATTAAATATTTGATTAATAAAATAACATTAATGACTAATCTAAATATGACATAAATTGTAAATATATTCATAGTAAATATTATGCAAGTGCAGCATACAGGGAGTGTGCATAGTCAGTGGTAATTGATATGTATACATAAAATAAAAAAGAACAATTTGAATGGTTATTACATAGGAATTGAAATGGAAATAAATAAGGGATGACAAGGGTGATCGATAGAGTTTCCCTTTTAGTAAACTTAATTAATGCAACATATTAATGTCAATCAATATGTACCATAATGTAAGAATATGGAAGGTAAACAATAAATTGTATGTATACATTATTTTCTTAATTAAAAAAGAGAAATGATTTCACATTATGATAATATATGTAAAGAAAAATTAATTTTATATGAACACATACAAGTAAATCCAAATATGTATATATGGAAGTCAATCAAAGCTTTCTAATAATATAAATTCGATAATTATTACAGTCAATTTCAAATGTAACGAAGCGGATTTTGCCCGCTCGAAAATCGACATCCATACTTTACATCGTACTCGAATGCCGTAGATTCGACCGTTCAAATCCGAGTCGCCGGAGCTTATAACAACAGTTAAGTAAATAACACAGCGGAAGAAAAAGAATAATACATTGATATACAATATCTGATACAATATCTGGTACAACAGAGTGATACAATGAATATCAATATACATCAGAGATATGATACAAGAAATAGCAGCGGAAAAGAAAACGATAACATCAGCAGCGGATAATCTCCATCTTCAAAGCGCTAATCCAGAAATAGCTTGAACTCCCAATAACGATGCACAAAGATAAGCAAGTGCAGTCCATATCCAAAGACTGAACTAGCTCCAGAAAATCTACTAATATGATTATCTGAAAAACCCAACTCTAGACTGCTCGTGCAGAAAAATTTTGAGCATCCAGAGTTTAGGAAAGAAACAATAAACTCCGGATCAGTCATGGGACTGGTGTGAGCAACAAAAACAGTTTATTTTTAAAAACAACCAGTAGAGAATTTTAAAGTCAATTCGCAATGCTTTTGGAAAATGAAACTACCATAAGACCTCCCACCACACACACAATGCAAACGCAGAATTGGAGGAGATTTCTTCTTATGATAGTCAAAGATGCTTACTACTCAAAATCAAATCCTTTTTGATATTATTTTTAGTGCATAGTGTAGAAAACATTTCGAAAGTATAATATAAATCTTAGCCAGCATAGGCATTCCGCACTTATGCCTACTATAGCTACCATGTTCAATAGCAGGTTACCGCCACATTCCATGGCAGGTAATACAACTAAAACCGTACAAGGCTCGTATTGTTTCTTTGGATTTCCAACAAATGGTCAGGCCAAGGAACTTCCTATTGCCATATGGAAACGCCTCTGGAATGACGTCCCGAGAACCTAACCGGATCTCTGCCAACACAAGGCCGGGTTACCCCTAACTGGGTTACTACTGACACGAATATGTCATCCCCCGATCGTAACTGATCTATATCCGAGGATCCTCGATTCCAACAACCACAAAGTAATAAATTTGCAGCAACCACATAGGTTAAATATCTGGGCTCCATACCATGATACCACCTCTATCCAGAAGGAATGACATACACTAAAGGGGAGCTACCCTCTAATAACCTTGCTGCATCTTTCCTGTTTTGACCATTCCGGGGTGTGAGGTTCGATGAAGTCTCGTCCACAAAGCTATGCTTTTCACAAAGCCATGCTTCGGGTCAACAGATGATCAAAGTAATGATCACAAAGATAAATGATCAAACAAATGATCATATCACAAATGATCAAATAATGATCATCACATAGCAACACTCAGCATGTCACATTACCAAATTGGGAGTATATCGCTGATAACCTTCAACTACATAACCTCTGAGCTCGTACGTCTCAGAGAAGGGTGTTAAAGAGAATAAATTCTCCGCCACCAACAGAAATGTATTTGAAAGAAATCGGCTTTATATCTCAAAGTGTAATGTCAGACATGTAACCATACAAGTCTGTTTCGGGTTCGAACAGAACCGAAGGCACTTCTTATGAAGCCCTTGCAATTCCGAGTATTCACAATCCCGTCCGGACTTCCCATCACAAAGGGTGATAAAATCTCTATATCGGTCCAGTCGATGTAGAGACATTCGACGAGTTGTCCTTTCGTTTTCGAAAATATCCGGTCTTCACCACTGGTCTTCAAATGCTATCCATATACGACGTATCACTATTCGGAATGGGTTATATGACACAAAGGTCTTTTCCCGGCTAACCCGAATAGTGAGCGCAATATAAAAAAAACATATGGATATTGGGATTTCAATTAAGTCACAACTTATTACCCAAAACCTTTCTTTTCAAATGGTTTAACAAATTACCATTTTAATCCTTTTAAACAAAAAGATTAGATTCACAAAGTTCACTTAATTTTCACAAAGATTCATTCACGGTTTTCAAAACAATTTCCGTTTCAATTGGATTAACTCGTTAAATCTTTAAAACAAAGATTCAACTTATAGCTTTCAAAACAATTTCATTTCGAATGGTTTAAACAAATAATCATTTTAAATCTGTTAAAAATAAACAGATTCAATTCATAGCTTTCAAAAAGAATTCATTCATAGCCTTTCAAAACATTTCAATTTCATTTTAAATTTGAAACCTTTCAACACAAATTGGAAGTTCACTTCTTATGTGAAAGCTGTTATTATTTGAAAACAAATAGTTTTCGTTTAAGAAAAATCCAATTATATTTGCACGAGTTAAAGCCCTTGAATTATATTCACATTCCAAAATCAATACTTTTAAAATAGTTTAACCCTTATATAACAGGTATAACATCTTTAATCCCTAGTTTCAAATCATAGAATTCAATTTCAAATCTTGAATTTAAGTTTAAATCAAATTATTTAAACTTCAAAACTTCATCAAATTATTCAAAATAACTTTTATCTTTGAAATTCTATTTCAAAAGCTTTTCACATTTAAACCCAGATTTCTAATTTCAAAATCAATTGAAATTAAAATTTCAATTTCAAAAACATCAAATT